>OU892287.1:20375015-21593947 GCA_917834065.1 Ceutorhynchus assimilis
ATCAAACAAATTAGGGCGAAGTTGCCTAATTTGATGTTGTTTTGCCATTTCATAAACTCCAAGATATTCGTAAAAACCCCAAATTTAGCAAAAGCTTGTTAATTTTTTTTTTTGGGCTTATTTGAAGAGCTTTCTAAAACAAATGGCACTTTATCACTGCCAGTTTATTTCCCTACAAGATGAATATTAAATTTCAAATTTAACTTTTCGTCTCAGAGCGCCCATCATTAACTTTATTGTTTTAAATATGGCCTCGCATTTATGAATTCTTTGTTCAGAGCATATTTAGCTCCTTAAAATAATTTGCCCTCAAACCCAGTGATGCATCACAATTTTTCTGGAAAATATCGGATTACAGTAAATAAATCAATCTCTCTGAATCAATATCATTTCTTTTCGAATAAACTGCATTTTATTGAGCATCAAATTACGCAATTTTGTCCTTTACCGTTTTCGAGATTCCAATGGTTGACATTCGAAAATGTTTACCTGTATATTGATCGATAGCTACTTCTATAATTACCTCAGCTGAAAGAGAAAATAGGATCTTTTTTTCTTAATTGTAGAAAATGGAAAAATGGACATTATTATAGGTAACAATGAAGTGTGAGGTTGCGTGCACGATAGGAAATGTAGAAGAAAGAAGAAGGGTTTTGTATGTCGTACAATTTACTAAATCATTTCAGTGCAGGGCGCTTTCGACCTTAGGCCATCATCAGTGCAACCTGCAAGTAAGAGAAAAACTTTCTTCATCTCATTTTTGTAACTCTAAGAATAATATTTTCATTATTGAAAAATCTGTAGAGAATACTGGAAAGTAACACTGAAACAAACAAAATTAAAATTTTTCATTGAAAAATTCATTAATATGATAAGTAGGCGTTTCCATGTAAAAATTTTTTGAGCTCTAGTCTAAACTTTTCAAAACCACCTACTTGCCTTAAGTTAACAGGCAGATGATTCAAAATTTGCCTACTTTTATAAATAAGTGAATTTTACGTCAATGCAGTCTTGGGTATAGGGAGTTGAATTTTAAGTTGTTGCCTAGTTGGATAAGTTCTTGGATATTTTAACTTATCATAATGTTTTTTGTGCATAAGGCAAGCAGTTTCCATGTGGAATATACAGCATACTGTGGGTATTCTATGTTTTAAAAATAGTGGCTTGCAATGCTCCCAATATTCAACCTTACACAAATAACGCACTGCTCTCTTTTGAATGACAAAAACAAAATCAAACAATATATTAGAACAGTTACCCCAAAATGCATTGCCATATGTACCTGATATGTGATTCATTCAACGAGAAATAAACCAACTTAGCAGTATTTAAATCAAGTTCATTTGACGCTATTCTTACAGCATAGCAACCACTTGTCAATCGTTTCTTCAAATTTGTAACGTGTTCATTAAACTTAAGTTGAGTATTCACATGAATACCAAGTAATTTACAGCTTGTCTTGTTTTTAATTGTGTCTAATATTAAATCATCAAAAAAAATTTAAATGTCATAATGTTGGTTTTCTTAGAATTAAAACAAAGCCAGTTAGACTCACACCAGCTCTTTACAAGATTTAGGTCTTTAGAAATAATCTTTTTCAACTCTTCAATATTTGTTCCTTTCCAGGACAGAGTAGTCATCAGCGAATGATGTTATTTTAGTTATTTATTTAGGTGATTAATATCATTTAAATAAGGTAAAAACAATATTGGTCCCAACACAGATCCTTGTGAAACACCATTGGTCACAGCTAAGTTTGATGACTGAGTACCTATCACAAAATTGTTCTCTTCCTGAGAAATAAGATTCATGAGTATAAGATTCCTCCGAAGCCATAGATTTCTCGCTTTTTAAGCATTATTTTATGATTTACGCAATCAAAGGTTTTAGAGAAATCACAAAACACAATAGCAACAAGCTCACTTTCATTAGGACTGATGAATACCTGTTCTAAAAGATTAAACATGGCATCATGGGTGCCCTTAAATCCAAATTGAGTGTCACTTATTATGTTGTGTTTTGAAAAATATTTTAACATTCTTTCTTTAACTAACTTTTCAACTATTTTTGACAACGTCGAGGAAAGTGATATTGGCCGATAATTACATGGGTTGTCCAATTCGCCACTTTTATAAAGACACAAACCTATAGCTTTTTTCAGGCAGTCTGGAAATACTCCTGTTTAAAATGAAATATTAATACATTCAGACAATAATGCATTATCAGGTAAGTTTTTAAGCAAATTTATTGAAACATTATCGTGCCCACTGGATTTATTGTTTTTTATTCCTCTAAAGATTTTATTAAGTTCCAATATGTTTGTACACTTTATTTTTTCCCAAGATAGATTTTGACATTGAAAACTTTGAAACATAAACAATAATTCTTGACCCTGATTGGTCGCAAAATGAGGTGTTCCTGCAGGTTGACATCAGTTTTACAATGAGGGCCAATAAGCGGCATTAGCGGCATTGTTTATGTTTCAAAGTTGACAATGCCAAAATCTGTCTTGGGAAAAAAATAAACTGTAGTTTCCAGTACAAATGTGTCATTAATTGTGACATCCAATAAATAATAAATGAGAACAAGGATCCACATTACTTTTTAAGTTTTGTTGTAAAGTTTAAGCAACAGGGTGTTTCAAATTCGAGCCACATCATTGGGATCTCGGAAACGGTAAGATATAGAGGGTTGGTTAAATGGGGGCAAAGTTGCGTAATTTGATGCTTAACAAAATGCCGCTTTGATATTTAGGATATTCCGAATACTTCCGGCGATATCCGAAAAAAACCGAAATTTTGCAAAATTGTTTTTATTTTTTCCTGACTTGTTAAATGTGTTAGAGAGAGACAGAGAAAAGAATTTTGGTAGGAAATTACTAAAAAATAGAAAAAACATTTTTTCGAATAAATGCGATACGTCATAGGTTTTGGGACATCAGAAGCACTAAAAATCTGAAATAAAAAATCCAGGGTCGTATTTAAAAAAATAGAGTTGATGATGGTGGCCCAAAGACGAAACGTCAGATTATAAATTTGATGGTAGCATCTTGTAGAGAAGAAAAAGTGGCTACAATGATGTGATATTTTTTTTGGAATATCACTCCAAATAAAGTCAGGAAAAAATTAAAACAATTTTGCAAAATTTCGGTTTTTTCCGGATATCTCCGGAAGTACTCGGAATATCCTTAATATCAAAGCGGCATTTTGTTAAGCATCAAATTACACAACTTTGCCCGCATTTAACCAACCCTGTATACAGGGTGTCCCAACTAAAACGAAACAGAGGAGTTTTTGTATATTTAGAATTATTTAAATGAAAAACACTTAAACACGTCGATTTTTACACGAAAGGGGACAACTTTCAAATTCATCTTTAATGACCTATCTTTCATCCCTTAGCGGGGGCGCGTTCAACCCCTAAAAATTAAATAGGGAAAGTGGGTCGACTGACCCCTTAAATGAAAGCTCTTTAAATTCTCTTTTCAACGGTACCACATTTATTGACATTTATGTCAAAAAATTTGACAATGACGCGTCCCACCCAAAACGAAACTAGGCAATTTAAAGGCATTTCTCGTTTTAAAGGCAAAAAAACGGCACACTATTATCGTTTAAAATTTCCGGAAAAGTGATGTTGTTTATGTATGTGTTCTGTTTCCTATTCTGCAAATAGTTCTGAAACCACTCCAGAGCTACACCCGTTATACGATATTTTTGCAATTTTTGCACTAAGCTACACCTGTTGATAGTCTCAAATGCCCTTTTAAAATCAAGAAAAACCGCTCCAATCATAACATCACTATTCAGTTGGTTCTTCCAATCATATAAAATATTTTGAATGGCTGTTTCGCAACTATGACTTTGTCTGAAACCTGATTGGGTTGCATACAATATTTTCTTTTCTAAAATATATTCCATAAATTGATCATAGATAACTTTCTCAATAATTTTTTCAAAAGTCGCCAGCATATTTATTGGTCTCAGAGTCTCAGTTCACTGGCAGTTTTCTTAATCTTTAATTTATATATTCTACTTTTGGCAAGATGGTCTAGTTTATCTTTTGAATTTACGAGGTGTAAATAAATGTTAACTGTTATTGGTCCTGTATGAAATTTTAATATTTTCGACACTTTCGCGAAGGGTTTGAAGAACTTTGGTGTTAGTATCTGAATCCAAAAAGGCTAGTTCCACATATCTATAGGTGGGATTGTTAATGATAGGGTAGATTTCTTCCTTGAGATTCCTATATTTAGTTTTAACTATAAGTGCGTTAATGATTTTAGGGTTATAATGGTTGTTGTATGCTATTTGTTTATGAATCTTAATTTCATTGTTATAATCTTCCTTTGAAAGGGGAATGTTGAGGAGTCTGTTGCCAAAACAATGCAAAGCTGCAAATTTATGTTGTTTTGGTTGATGGGAATGATCAGGGATAGGATCATCAGTCTGTGTAGGTTTCCTATAGATCAAGAAGTTTAGCTGCTTTGTGTGATCTCTTAAAATGGAGATATCCAAGAAATTAATTTTATTGTTTTTCTCAATTTCCAAGGTGAACGAAATGGATGTATTTATTTATTTTTTGAAGCAGATGTTCAGCTTGATCTTGGTTCCAATCCAAAAAACACAAACAATCGTCAACGTATCTAAACCAGTGAAGTATCTCGTTATTTGTATTAGTGATTATATGATTATTTTCGAGAAAATCCGTAAAAATGCCTGCCAGAAAAGGTGATAAGCAACTTCCCATGGCCAGTCCATCGGGTTGTTGGTAGTAGCGCAACAATCCTACCAATAGATATGTGGCACTACCCTTTTTCGATTCAGATATGAACGACAATCAAAGTGTCGAAAATATTAAAATTTCATACAGAACCAATAACAGTTCATTTACACCTTGTAAATTCCAAAGATTAACTGGACCATTATGCCAAAAGTGGAATTTATAAATTAAATTGCAACTCATGCAACAGCACCTACATTGGCCGCACTTGTAGACCACTCAAAGTGCGCATTCTGGAACATCTCACGAAGTCTACCTCAGCCTTTGGCGAAAACCTCAGAGGCTGCAAACACAATTTTAGCCCTCGATCAAATTCAAAAATTCTCCACAACATAACTTCTAAAAATTTCAACCGGTTGGATTTCATGGAGAGCATCGAAACTGGGAGAGAGCTTCAGGACAATTTCTCTTGTCTGAACACTCAGGTCAACTTGAACCGAGCATATACATATTCCTCTAGATCGACGACTTTTCAATTAAATAAACAATCAATTATCAAACTTTTTATTTTTGTTTTCCAGATAGACAATTTGTTCAATTAACATTCTAACGACTATTAACTTATAATTCCATGAAAATCAATTTCATATTCAACAGTCAATGCGGTTTTGGCTATTCGTCAATCTAACTTTTTTAAAAATACCCGTCAACATGAACTCTATTGACGATCCCAGGTTAGCACACAGTGACAAGGTCGAGTGCTCGTATTTTTGAGGAACTTTTTAATATTTTTTTAAAGCTAATTCATCATAACAACAAATTGACAGACTCCAACCTGTGAGACTCGGTGGATCACTAGCAATTGCCAGCTGGGTAAACCAACAATCATCAATCATGTATCTTTTTTAAAAACGAAACGGTCAAATTCCCAAGTCATCCAAGAGAAAAAAGAAAAGAAAAATCATCTAACTAACCAAAGACACTTCTTGCATAATGTGATATTTAAATAATTTGTGATAATAATATATTAAGAAATTTTAAAGTGTTGTAATGTCCATCTACCATCGTCACCAAAAGTAACTGGGACAGCACCATATTAGCTCTTGTACTATTATATGAATTTTATTTGGTCTGTTTCTGCAGAAATCACAAACCAGTTGGAGCGAATTTCATTGGTTAAAAACAGTCAGAAACAGTCAGAAAACTAGTTTCAACCAATGAAATTCACTCTGACTGGTTTTTGATTTCTGCAGAAACAGACCTATTGTCAAATATTTGTCAAACTATAAATTAAATGCGTTGAAATGAATGACGATAGAATTAGTCCAGGAGATTATTATGCATTATCTTTGTCCCAGATATTTTTGGTGACGATGGTACATACTTCGTTTTCAATGTATGTTGTTTCAACTCCAACTGTAAACACTTGTATTTTTACCTGACGAAGTAAGTATTAAAAAAATAGAGCAACGTTCTAACTTTCCAGTTTTCTTTACAGATTTTTCAATAATAAAAATATTCTTAGAGTTACAAAAATGAGATGAAGAAAGTTTTTCTCTTGCTTGCAGGTTGCACTGATGATGGCCTAGCGCTCTAGTCTGCACTGAGTTGATTTATTAAATTGCACGAAATACAAAACCCTCCTTCTTTCAAAAACGTTTTCACCTGAACCTGAACATATGAAAAAATTAGCTTTGTATCTCAATAAAAATTTACTTGGCGTGTTCTTTATTACTTTAGATAAACCCTCAGATTTGGTAGCTATGGGAAAATCAGTAAAGAATTTAAAAATATGTAATAATAAAGATCATCATACAGGGAACATTATAACTCCGGCTTTTCTAGAGCTATCAGATCCAATTACTTTTTTTTTAAGTAACTCTTTCAGGTTGCTACAGTTATAGAGCTAGCTATTAGATTCAATAATTATTTCCAAATTTCGCAGTCTAAAACCTAAGTATACTTTTTGCCTTTGAAATAACAATTAATATGCGCTCTTAACGAATTGGTGTATTGATGGTGTACCAGTACCAGCTTGTTGATAACAGAAAGTACAGGTGAACAACAAAAAAAAATGTTTCATTTCGACAGATTACGTACCACCAGAAGATTGGGGACCCGAATATCCAATTTCAGGAGCTGTCAGGCATAACATACCCATGCCTACGTTGTATGATGCAGAAGGTAAGTAAGAAGTGAGAAATTAATTATACTTTGATAACTACTAACAGCGGCTCTTCTATTTATGCATGAATTCGGGTGCGTTAAATTATATGAAACCAATATCTTCTTCATTTGTGCCAGCAATTTGGAGAAATAGTTTCAACTCTCAAAGGTGGAATAAAATGCAGCTCTTAAGATAATAATTCAATACTAGGAGAGAATAACAGAAGGAACGTCCCTGTTCTTATTAATATGAACAAAAATAATTTATCTTGGAAATCAAGAATTCCAGTAGCTGTGAGCATAAGTGAGGACAGGTAAAAACAAGAATACAAAAATAAATACCTAATCTTCACAAGGAAGAGTTCCAAAAAAGTGCACCAAAACCGCATTTCAAATGTGCTTATAAGTAAACAAAGCTAGAGGTATTTCCAACATTTTCTGCAGAAACATTTTTTTCGATGCAATATATTGGTTTCATTGTTTTGATTGCATAAATAGATGAGCCGCCCTATTAACCTTCTATTTTATGTCATCTCATTGTCAGGTCAAAGACTAAAACCAAAGCTGAGCATAGTAGAACTAGTCTTGTATAACATTGCTGCCATGTTAGCCGGAGTAGCTACCGGTTACGATGTGAGACTGTCAAATATATCACCTTTGCATCCGAAACTACAACCAAATAGGTAATAACATATCTAATAAATCTCAAATTATCTTATAAAACTTTATAATTTTAGTCGGATAGAAGTAGTAGATATGCCAGCATGGAGACCCGTAGAACCCCAAGACTACGAATATTCGACAATATCTGGATACAATCACAATACCTATCATGGGCCCATAAAACACAATAGGCCAATGTTGACGGGGTCGCAACTTCTTACTTTACAGAATGAAGAAAAACGACCATTGAGGTAAGAATATGAGGTTTTCGAAGTGTATCATAGATTCACTATGGAAAAACCAACCCAACCTGTTTTGTTATCAGAATATTTAGATTTTCTCGCAATATCTTGCGAATGAGAATAAAGGCCATTCAGGCTTGTTATTCACACTGAGACTAAGTTTATTGGTGAGTTTTCCATGCGAAGCTTTTATGAAAGAAACTTATACAGGGTGTCCCACGGTGGTTGGCGTATTAGACGTTTATGGAGAACTAAAAAGCGGATCATTTTGAAAATTTGGCAACCGGGATAAACGACCATAATCTACACTTTAAAAATATTTTTGTTTATGCGGTGTTGCCGCTTCTACTCTAAACTAGTGGCACATCGCTATTTTAAATGGAACACCCTGTATGTGATTGCATATTTCGATTCTACGTAAAATTCTGAGCAGATTTCATGTTATATACCCTATACCTAAGTTCAACTGTTTTGGAAAGAATGACAGTTCAAAATTGACTTTTTGCAACTTTGACAGGCTGTAAAACCTGAACGGTTAATTTTAGAGGAAAACCGATTTTACATTCCTATCTTAGATTTTTATAAACTATAATTTGACACCAGCTTTGTATTTAATCCATGATTAAAAATTCCAATTAAATTTAATCTCCGGTTAAATTCAGAGTTGGTGTCAAATGATAGTTTATGAAAATCTAAGATAGGAATGTTAAATCGGTGTTCCTCTAAAATTAACCGTTTAGGTTTTACAACCTGTCAAAGTTGCAAAAACTCAATTTTCAACTGTCAATATTTCCGAAATAGTTGAACTGAGGTATAGGGTATATCACATGAAATCTGTTCAGAATTTTACGTAGAATCCAAATATGCAATCACATGCAGGGTGTTCCATTTAAAATAGCGATGTTGCCACTGATTAAGAGTAGAAGCAACACCGCATAAACAAAAATATTTTTAAAGTATGGTCGTTTATCCCGGTTGCCAAATTTTCAATATGATCCGCTTTTTAGTTCTCCATAAACGTCTAATACGCCATCCACCGTGGGACACCCTGTATAGCATAGCATATAAATCTGCCAAGGTCTTGAACCACAACAATCTGAGATTGGCTATTTATAGGCTTCTTGGATAAATTGGCAGAAGGAGTCCAAGTGAGTAAATGTTGACTTCCTTGGCCTACCTACTATAAGGGCATCAAAAATCTTTTCCTACTGTATGAAAATTAGAAACTGAGATTAATGATGTTCTGATTTCTGGGAATATTTCTGTTTTATTTATATGGTGTATTTTCTTTTTCTAATTTTCATTCACTACTACCTCTCGATAACGTTGACGTGTATGTATCATGTATTACTAATGTACTTCTTACTCGAATGAATTATCTTAGATTTACAGATTCACCTCAACATCATCCACCGAACCCTTCACCTAGAAGAAAGTCAAGTTCCACAAGTAACGATGGTTGTGATCTTTATGGACCTTTCGAAAGGTCTGCCACTATATACATTCCAGGAGATTATCATAGGTAAGGTTTCTTTGATAAGTTTGCTTTTAAGGATCTGTTTGTTTTGTCCCAGCAAAAATATTTTAGTGAATTCAAAAAGGTACCGTCTGCTGGTTATAGTGGCATCAACAAGTTCTGTGGTTTGTAGCTAGATATTTTTTCCTGGAAACATGTTTTCTGAGCATTACAAAGACTCCTTATAACATTTGGCCTGGTTTAATATAAATATGTATGAGCAGTTCTTTTCAACAGTTAAACTACCTAGAACAGTTTGATGCTATATTTCAATGAAAAAAGTCAAAAGGAAACACATTTAGAACAAATTAAAATCATTTTCTGGTTTTGATAGCAAACTTCCAATAGGAATTTTGGCTAGGAGCAGACACTAGCTTCCAAGAAAGGAAATCACTGTTGTATCCGAGGGGCAGGTCACTCCATAAATAGGTGTACAAATTCGATAATAGTATATTCTTCAACGAGCATATAATGATGGCTATTATTCACGAGAATGAAAATTCAAACACGAGCCGAAGGCGAGTGTTGGAATCATTCGAGTGAATAATAGCCATTATTTGCGAGTAGAAGACTATACTTTCTCTTTGAACTTTTTGAAAGAAAATCATTGGTTTTTGTAAGAAATAACAATCATCAAAAATCTAAACCCGCCTTAATTTTTTTAAATTGAAAGTTTCGTGATCTGACAGTAGACGTCAGTCATGTTTTGTTTGTATTGTCTCGTTGCGGCCCGTGTATTCCGAAAATACTGCGAATTTGATTGGTCAATAGGCCGTGGATTCCGATTATTATCCACGGGGCGTGTAGAATTAGTATCATTAAACAGTTCAATATCGAGCAAGAATGAATGTATTATTTAATGTTCGAAGAGAAATGTATTTATTTAAATACAAATAAATAGAAAAATACATGCGTAAATACATTTAAATCAAATAAATAGATTTAAATACAAATAAATAGATTTAAATAGAAATAAATACATTTAAATACAAATAAATACATTTAAATATAAACAAATAGAATTAAATATGGATAAATAGATTGAAATACAAAAAAATCTTCGATTTTCCCCCGAAATTTTGGGTGAAATACAGCGCATCCTGCCGACTCGACTATAGACAAGCATGAACAAGTTTTTATTCACTGATCACACTCGTTGATAAATGCGATGATCTATTATTGAATTTTGTGGTAAATTATTTGTGGAGCCAGTGGAAAATATAATATAGTTGAAAGGTCATAACTTTTTTTCTATTATAAGAAAGCTGAAATTTTCAGCGATTCTCACGCCAGTAGAGGACTATAATTCCTGAAAATTTCAGCTCATTTGGATTTATAGTTCCCGAGATAAAATCGTGTTAAGCAATTTGGGGTGATTTATCAATTTTTCAATTTTTCTGAGTGCCCTTTTTCATAGATTTCGGCATCAAATCTGAGAATAATTTAGTGTATGGAGTTTGGGGTATCCCAAATGACCATTAGGACACAAAATTTCAACAAAAAAAAAATTGAAATTTCATCGTTTCAGTAAGAATATACCTTCTTACCCGGAGATAGAGCCTGTTTAGTGGAGTCATTTTTTTTTTTTTGGCATTTTGAGAACTGAATGTGGCTAGTTAGCTGATGAGAATATAAGTGGTTTCAATACCTGCTCCCTGTTCGAAATGTCCACAGAATGTTTTGCGGATTTGCTCGATTTCGAACTGTGATTACCGTCTGGCGATTTTTCAGCGTTATTTTCACAACAAAACCTTTCTTTTCTTTTGGAAGTTGACACTTATCCTCACTTTTTCATCTATTGGAAAGCATCTGGTATTTTTTATTGGTGAATTATTTATCAATGTCAATATTTAATTAAAAAGCCAGAAAATTCGAGATCATTAAAAAAAAATTCTTCATGTAAATAAAATTTTTTCTTTTCCAAATTTTCGAACGGGCGGCAGGCATTAAAATAAACATATTCTCATCAGCTAACTAGCCACATTCAGCCCTCAAAATGCTAGACAAAGAAAAAAGACTCCACTAAACAGTCCCTATCTCACAGTCTAATAGCTACCTTATGATTTAGATTTTGGAAAACTTTGAAAGGTCATAACTTTTTTTCTATTAAAGATAGGGAGCTGAAATTTTCAGCGATTCTTATCCCAGTAGAGGACTACAATCCCTGAAAATTTCAGCTCATTTGGACTTATAGTTCCCGAGATAAAATCGTGTTAAGCAATTTGGGGTGATTTATCAATTTTTCTGAGTGCCTTTTTTCATAGAATCTGGCTCGAAATCTCAGAATTCAGTGTATGGAGTTCGGCTATAACTTTTGTTCTATTATAGATAGAAAGCTGAAATTTCCAGCGATTCTTATCACAGTAGAAGATTACAATCCTTCAAAATTTGGTTGGACTCATAATAAGGTTTGTTTGTTTGTGTTGTTTGGAGCAGCACTTCCTGCTTTGGGGCGTTCGTTTGTGTTATGTTATTGGTTATATCTGCCATAATCTGAAATAATTATAGCTCAGTTCAAGTTAGTGCGACACAAACAAATAAACCTAAGTATATTTCCTGAGATAAAATCGTGTTAAGCAATTTGGGGTGATTTATCAATTTTTCAATTTTTCTGAGTGCCTTTTTTTATAGAATCCGACTCCAAATCTCAGAATAATTTAGTGTATAGAGTTCGGGGGATCCCAAAGGACCATTAAGTAGGACACAAAATCTCAACAACAAAAAAATTGATATTTCATCGTTTTAGTAAGAAGATGGCTTATGATTTAGATGTTGGAAAACTTTGAAAAGTCATATTTTAATTTCTAAGATCGGTAGAGTTTCAGGGTACTTATGGCCCCTATAATAACCAATCAAGATATACAGTCCTTGGACAAGAAATTTGTAATTTATTGACCCATAAGCCTTGTAGGAAATTACCCTTTTCAGCTAAGAAGAGGCAGAAGAGCTGATAAACTGCTCATAGATAAGAACTTCAAAATAATTAAGAAAAACATAGTATTGTGAGATGTATTTTCCATAGCACTGTTAATTTTTGGTACCTACTTATAAATTACAATAAATACATATAAATATAAATAAATATGTTTAAATACATTTAAGTAACTTTAAATATTTTCAAATAAATACTTTTAAATAAAATTTAAGAAGTAAATACATTTAAATACAGCAAATACTTACATATTTATTTGTATTTATAAATAGGTGTACAAATTTTGGTGAGTGACCCTCCCCTCGGTTGTATCACTTTATTCACTCTGTTATAAAAAAAAAATCTTACCAGGCTTAGGTACATTTTCCTTTTGCAGTTTTTTGTCGTGACTCTTAAGCTTATTTATTTATTGAAACTATTAATACAGGTTGATGAACCCTTTCAACAGTTGTATTTAACATACAAACTAAACTGAACTAAGATTTAAAAAGAAACTAGGACTAGCCGGAGAATAACATCTAATAATGGGCATATGCCAAGGCATTTTTAGCAACATTTTAAGCTACATATCTAAAGATTACAGAACAAATGTGCTTCTAGTTTTATGTAATTTAAATGCTTTATGAGTGAGTATCCAAATATGTCTAAAAGGTTTTGATCTCCATGATAATTTAATAACATTATTCTTAGGAGATGTATTATTGGTAATTTGTTCTATGGTAAGGTAGGTACATAAAAAGTTCTATTGTTCCTATTGTATTGCGAGTATGTGAGGGGACTTGCAAGCCGATGTGCTGCAGTGTAGTAGAGCCAAATACATGTTTGTGCTCAGTTGATATTATACTGTCAAGGAATTCGGTTTCACTTAAACTCTCTGTTGCATAAAAAGTAATAACTTTTATTAAACAATTCACTTACCACTCATCGAAACTCACACTTATCACTACGCGCTATTTATCGTCGGAATCGCACTCCGGATCTATCTAGAAAAACAGCGGATGTAATACAATTCCCAGAAAAAGCATGCTGCCCGGCGTTAAACAAGTATATGTTCGCTTCGAAGATGAACCTTTCTTCTATTGAGGGTTATAAAGCCAAACTCTCTCATTATCCTGGAAACCTGCACAGTTCGTCTTAACACCATATGTGATTTTCATTCGATCACTTACGAACTCTATCTCTTACTATTTCATGGATGTCAAACAAACTTTTCCATAAATCGTCAGCATAATCTTCCGCTTCCATGTCGGCGAACACCAAGTCACAACCTTGAATGGTGTAACTCCTGTATTGCTGCAACTGACCTGTATGCCATCAGGAGTAGAGGGATATGCCCGTCCCAATCGTCTTGATGTTTGTTAACTTCTTTAGAGACAATATGTTCGTGGATCGTTTTGTTGAACCTCTCAACCATCTGATTGTGCATGTAATGCTATTGTTCTCGTTTTATCTTTAGCAGTTCGCAAAGTTTTTGAATTTGCGCCCTACAACATTGTTGAACAGGACTTTCGCAACTGTGGGCGCTTGCTGGTTTGGAATTGCGAAAACTTCAGGCCACTTGCTGAAATAATCCATGGTTACCAGAATGTATTTGTTGCCACTGCGCGTCGTATGGAATGGACCGGCTATATTTATTGCCTTTTGTTCAAAAGGCATCCCCACGTTGTACTGCTTCATTTGTCCCTTAGATCGTGTTTTGGGTCCTTAACTTGCTGCGCATGTCGCACATTATCGACACCATGTATTGACATCCTGTTTATAAATCATCCAGTAGAATCACGAATCTTGTCCAAGCTCTTGTTCTAATCCGTTCTCTTGATCCGTTTCGCAGTGGAGGCTTCCAGTTATCATCTTTGGTTTGGTTTGGATATTATCTTCCTAATTTGACAAGTGATAAAAATGGTGGTCCTTCAAATTCGGCCAGTTGCGCAGGATGAACCCTGATTCTATTCTAACCAACAACTCTCCTCTGAAGAAACCAAGTGCCTCTTTTACCTACAGCTGTCACCTTGACAGGTAGAATGGTTCACAACATTTAAGTCAGTAGGATAGAGTCTGTTTTTTTTTAAAAGATAATTCCTCAAGTCAAAAATTTAGTAACTATGTTGGCAACACAAGCCTTTTCTACATAAAAAAATTAAAAGCTTTGACAATTTTACATTGTATTGCCAACACAATGTCATTTTGACTTTTATCTTTAAAAAAAAAAACAGATTTTAGTATTTTTCAATAGGCCGATCTCCTGTTACCTGGACTACAGTGGCTAAATAAACCTTTACATACAGTGGCGACAATAGAGGTCCCGCCGCCATCTTGTTCCCAACCTCTTGTTACTTTTAAATATTAATATAAAGGATTTAAATGGACATCTATCATAAAAAATTGGAATCGACGTATTTGATGACCATTATTAGGTCCATCAAATACGTTGTTTTCCATGATTTTGATGGATGTTCACCTAAATCCCATATATTCATATTTAAAAGTAACAAGGGGTTGGGAACAAGATGGCGGCGTTTTCAATATAAATATATGGGATTTTTGAACCAATCAAAAATAAGACAGCAATTGTCGCCACTGTGGGTTATAGAGTCACTGTAACCTGGACTGCGCGCGTCGCTTGTAGGCTGCAGGTGAGCGTCCAATGAGAAGCAAGTTTGTGACAGGCTTGCGTTATATTCTTATTCAGGGGCCATTTCAGAATGAATCGTTCCTTCTTTCTTTGTAACGTGTAATTCGACAAAGAGCAAACTAATACTTCACATATTACTTGAACTCACCGCAGTGTCGTTTAAGGTTTTGTTAGATTATACTTGACTTATTCTTCTGCAATTTCATTGAGCGATGTTGCCCGATGAAACATTTCTCAAAATAAAAGTGCAAACGATGTTCATGCACTTTAAAGCTCTTCTTTTGTCTGATTTAAGGCGTTGTAAAACACTTGGCACTATGTTACTTCTTTAATGTTATAATGTTCGATTTGTATTGTCTACATTTGTTCTACAACAATACAATCTGGCTACACTTCAGCCTACGAGTTGCGTGCGCATGTCATCTTTTATTGCTTTCTAACTTGTATTTATTATAATTAAGTTCTCTTTTTCTAATCATGCGAGATAGGTCTATTACATTTCACTAATGGACCGGCCCTGTGGGGTCGTATTTTCGAATATTCTCGCATACGAAATTTGATTCGATTTCGAATAGTCCCCATTTAATTTACATTGCTGTCAATCAAATTTCGTATACGAAATGTACTCGAATGAATTCGAAAATACGACGCCTGGCCATATTCTCGAACAGTTTTTGTTTGCAGCCAACATTAGAAAGATAGGTCCGAGAGAGATGGAGCTATTTGTGCTCTGTATTTGTGGCAAACACTCATATTTTTACCTAATTGATGTTTTATTGACCTTTTACTCAAATATAACAAAATAGTCAGATCCGGTAATGATATTTAGAGAAAAAAAAAAACGAAATTTGACCAATCAGAATAAATCACAGAATAAACTAACGTTGACGTTTTGTGACGTTGACAACTTGCCTGACAAAAACAACAAGCACGTCAAATCCCGTTGTGTTTTGTCTCAATTAGCTCTATCCTTCTCGCACTGCGTTGGAATCAATAGGCCTGTTCGCAGAACAATCACAAACCAGTCAGAGTGAATCTCATTGGTTGAAAATAGTTTTCTGACTGTTTCTGATTGTTTTCAACCAATGAAATTTGCTCTGACTGGTTTGTGATTGCTGTGCGAACAGGCTTAATAAATCGCCACCAAGGGCCGGTCCATAGTGAAACGTAATATGATGTCAGGTATTTTTACAATTTTTACTTTTTAGAGCCAAATATGTTGGAAACGGCTCAATCAAATTTAAAGAAAGTATATATTTTTGGAATCGGAAAATTGTGCTCTTCAAGAATTTAAATTAAATATAGGTAGGGCATTCCATTTGAAAAAAGTTGAAAGTACGCAATATTTCAAATGTATGACTATACATTTTTGTTTATAATGATGGATTCTAAAAATTTAGCTAAAACTGTATATAACTTTTATATTTACACCAGCTCTGTTCAGGCTTGAAAAAAGGATGGTTCTAGAGCAGTTCGAAACAAGCGCACAGTTTTATTATCACGTTGACGGACACCCGCGGCATTTGACGTCAGACTTCCATTGTGAGAAATGACACCAAAATTATAGGTGACATTGTAAAATTGCACCTTGATATCTTTGCCAATTTTTGAGATAAATTAACTTAATTTGTACCAAAAGTTGATCAGTACTTTCAACATAAATCATAAAAATGTCAGCGTCATATGACGTCATGTCCAATTAAAAATCATATGTGCGTAGGTTATCACTTGCGGGAAATACCGCACTTTTTTTTTTTGATTAAGGCCGCGTTAATGGCCGCCATGCTTAAATTTAGTTTTTGAAAATGACGACTGCGTCACTCTACACATAGGGTTCAATATTTTTTTATTTGTCGAAAACAAAATCTGTTTGTCGGTGAAACACTTAGTGACAGAGAAAGACAAATATACAATTATGATGCTCCCAATGTAGCTTTTTTGCCGTGGCGCCATCTACTTGAAATTGCTTGAACTGTTTTCACCTTCAAAATTCGTTTTAAAATCATCTCAAAAAATCCGCAATAATTTCCAAAATCCTTTGGCATAAACATTATTTGATATATTATCTACAATCTCTACAATTAGCTTTTTTTAGTTAGCTTTTTTTAGTTTTTCGTGGTTATCAATAAAATATGCTTTTCACGGATCCAAGCTTGATAAACATGCAAATATGCAACCACCAACACATTTAATTGTTTTGGTGGTTGCGGACATGATTTTTGAATTTAAAAAAAAAAGGCTGAATATCGAAAAACCAAAATAAGGAATTGTAGATAATCGATCAAATAATGTTTATGCCAAATTTGAACCAATTCTGATGTGCCGTTTTTTTAAAGACCTTAAAACAAGTTTCGAAAAATCAACCAATCACAGTTTAAACCTGGCGGCCATTAACGCGGCCTTGAATGAATAGTTTCTCGATCAGTTAAATCAAATATTTTATTAAAGGAACAAAAGAAAGATATTAATAATTATTTTAATTATAACAGAGCGGCATTTGGGCATGAGGCATCAACACACTCATCGCATAGTTGGGGATCCCTAATACAGGGCTGCGTTTAGAAATAGCACTCTGGGTGTGAGAGTGACCCTAGAGTAACTCTGAACCGTTCATAAATTACCTGGTGCTTACTCGGAGCGTTACGCTTACGCTGAAATCGTTCAGAAATCGAGAGTTGACGCGCCCAGAGTACCATTGCGTTTTTATTCTAATCGGTGACTTCACCGATGAGTTAGCTCAGTTAGCTATCTTTGTTAATTGTTAAGTGAATGGAAAATGACAATGTCCGACATAGAATGGTGAATCCCTGAATCCATCGGTAAAATTTGATGAGAATAAAAACGCAGGGTACGCCCAAATTACCCCATTCAGGGACTGGGTTGAAAAACGCCCCGTGGTTTTTACCGAGTTTGACGTTGACATTTACCGCAACGCCCCAATACGTTCAGAAATAGCATGTAAAATCGTTGGCAAATAACGCTAGCTCCCACTGAAGCCAAAAAAGTTTACGCGGCATATCCCGTAAATGTCCATGTAAACACAATGCAACATGCGGCATATGCCGCTATTACCCAAATATTAACACGCCATAGAATTGAGTGTCCGTCAACGTGTTATTAATAGCGTATTTCATTGGTAGAGCAAGTGCAGCACTGGTGCAATATTCGTGATCCATTGGCAGAGTCCGCGCTGCACTTTTGTATTTCATTGGAAAAGCAACGCACTGAGTGCTGTTGGTGCGCCACCGGCTAAAACGCTCGTGTCGCACTTATTGCAGTTTTTTATTGTTATTTTTAAAATTGAGGTTGGTGGCTGATGGTTTTTCATAAAAAAAACAGTCCTAAATTTTATTTTTTGATTGTGTTTTTTATATTTGTCTGCGAATCTACTACCAAAAATATCAAAAATCGCTTTTGATAGAAATTGCCTTGATGGAAAGTAGCAGCAGCACTACACCAGTGAATATGAAGAATATAATGGGCTTTTAGCAGAGAGTGAAGAACTTTTTTTTAAATTAAATTATAATAATTATCTATAATGAGCACAAATGTCATTTTCAGGCGACTGTCACAAAAAGATTAGTTTTACGGATTCAATATCATCCCTAAAGTATATCTTTTTTGGCCGCATTTACTTTACGGCCGCATTTACTTCACAGCCGCATTTGCTTTATTACTTTACGGCCGCTTATACTTCATGGCCGCTTTTACTTTACGGCCGCTACTTTGGTGAAAATAAACAAACAATCGGAAACGCAGTGCCGTAACCATCAACACAACCAATAAATAATTAGCAATCACAATGAAACCAAGTTTTTAATTTTAGCTCTATCCAAATTTCCACATAAAATGCTAAAAAAAAAAGGGAATGATGAAAAATTTGGGAGAAGTATTTTCTTGCATTTTTTTCGGAAAATGCCAAAATTAAATAATTCTCAACGTTATGGTCTTCAGGTCCACGACCTATGTTATACTCTATATCAAAATTTACAATTTTAGTCGGAAATACCTAACATAGCAAGCTTTCAAAATTGATTGCTTTTTTAAAAAAGCTCAACCTAAAAAATTTTGTGTGCACCTCGGCCGAATGATCTTTTTTGGCCTTACCTGAATTTTGCTTGGCGTCGGCTGCGCCTCGACCGCAAATTTCGGATTCGGCCAAAAAAGATCAACTTTACGGCCTTGGTACACAAATAACTATTTTTTAATGAAATTCCATATTCGAGGTTTGACGTATATGGGATGGAGCAGTACGATGATGTTTCATGGGACTGCCCGCGTGCAGTTTTTTTTAAGTGTCAGTGCAAAACGAGTGTTGCACTTGCTCTACCAATGAAATACGCTATTAAATTTGTGATAGCCGAGCCGTTGTCATTGTTGTCATTGTTGATTGATAAACTGCGATTGTTTTGAACCGTTCTAAGGGCCGAATTTATAAAGTCTGTTTTTTTTCAAAGATAAAAGTCAAAATGACATTATGTTGGCAATACAATGTAAAATTGTCAAAGCTTTCAAATTTTGTGTAGAAAAGGCTTGTGTTGCCAACATAGTTACTAAATTTTTGACTTGGGGAATTATCTTTAAATAAAAAACAGACTTTAGTCGTTTGTTGACTCTTCCTTGGAGGTCATGAGTTTAGAATACACACTTGCTACTATTTGACCAGTAAGTCATGTCAATTCTAAACGTTCAAGGCTTCCTTAAGGTCTGAGGAAACCTCAAGGAGCGACTATAAATTCGACCCTAAAACCGAACAGGGCTACCCATCGTCTACCTGCTCAATCGACACTATCTGTAAAGATAAAGGCTGCATGGGGTGTCAAATTATAACCAGACAAGGTACAGGGTGTCTGTCAAAAGCTTTCTCGTGGTTTAATAGTTATTTACATTACAAGTGCGTTTATGAGCATGATTACAATAACGAGTGTGAAGGATTAGAACGACGAGGTCGTAGACCGAGTTGTTCTAATCACACGAGTTTTGTAGTCATGTTTACAACATGTGTGATGTACAACGTTTTATCTACAAAGCGAAAAATAAGAATATTTTTCCAATTATTTTCGTTCATTAATAGTTGTCTACCTTCATTTTACCGTTACAGGTTTACCTTTGACATTTGTCAAATAACCAAAAATAGTTGTGTTATAGAGTCATAACCTCATCCATAACACCACTAGTTGTGTTATGAATTCATAACCTAGTCTATAACACCACTAGTTGTGTTATGAGTCTCATGACGTAATTCAAATACTAGAAAAATGGTTATGTAAAAACGTCATAACCAAACGCTTGTAGATAAAGTATAGTATGTCCACTGAATTTTGCGTGAAACAATCAGGTTATGATTACGTGAAACGCCCGGCCCCTCTTTAAGTAAAAATATTTTTTTAAATAAAAATGCTTTGAAATAAAATTACGAAATATAATGACCGATATCGATCGATATTCTTAACTGGTACGTTCCTTCCAGTTGCCGCCGCTAAAAGGTGATAGCATCCAATATGGATATTTGGTATTTAGTTGCTCCAAAAAAATTATCCAATGGATAGAGGAGCCATAGATAATTAAAATATGAACTATTACCGGCTCTTGATTCTCTGGAAAACATTCCCAGATCCAATAGAAGATTTCATTATGAATGACTTTGGCAGAGAGTCTTGGTAATTGTAAAAGTGATAGTCGAACGAGTTCCATTAAATTAACGACCCCATTTGCCTCTACTGGAGTTTTAGGTAACACAGCACCTGTCACATCACTTTCTGTTAATTTTATCAAACGTTTTGCAACCAAAGAAGCCATAGCGAATGCTCCGAATACTTACGAAAGCGTAGATTTGACAAGATGCTGTGTTACCTTAAACTCCAGTGGAGGCAAATGGGGTCGTTAATTTAATGGAACTCGTTCGACTATCACTTTTACAAACACCAAACACACATCGCTTCATCGCCTCTCGATAAAACATATCACGTTCTCCCAAAACTGCCATAATTATTAAATTTAAGCCCAAAATTGAAAAAAAATTAATAACATTGACAATGCTATTTATAGGTTATGTGACTTTGTTTGTCGACTTTCTGCCAAAGTCATTCATAATGAAATCTTCTATAGGGCAAGTACACGATCTGACAGTTTGACACTATTGACCAGCTATTGACAGTCGCCTTGAGGTAAAACAAAGATATAATTTACAGTGTTTTTTAAGTTTTTAGTTAGATTTTTTAAAATAAATACCTTTTGTGTACTCCAGAAGTTTCTTGACATGCCTAGAGTTTGTTTAGTTGTTAATTGTGGCAGTATAGCGCAAGGGATACAATATCCTTCCATAGGTTTCCATCAATTTTAAATAACAATAGGAGGTTTGATTTTTTAGCTCAAGAGAGAAGAGAAAAATTGATTAATGTTCTTAAAAGAGAAGATCTGACAGAAAAATAGATTGAATATAGAGTAACTTTACTTATATGTTCTTGTGACACTCGGTTTTGATATTTCTTGGGAAAAACCTGAATTTAATTCATTATAGAAAAACCTAGCAAACTTTTAGATGAAAGACCACATAGACTGGAACACAAACACTCCGCTCTAACTTTTTCAAAACAAAATAACACCAAAACTTGTGAAAAAGCTGTGAAAACCGCCTAAAATATAACGGCCTAATCTAAACGAATGTAAATAAATGATTTGTTCTACCTCAGGGCGACTGTCAAACTCATTTGTGACGTCACATGGACATGCCCTATAAAGAGCCGGTAATAGTCAAAATTTGAACTTTTATCAACTCTGGATTCGCAGAAGAATTTTTCTATGGGCATTCAAAGCTCAAGAACCGATAATATTCAAAATTTCGAATGATCATTAACAGCCCTTGAGTTGATATCAATCAAAATTTCTTTTTCCGCAGCTTCTAATTGGGTCAAGAAGAATTATCCAATGGATCAAGAGTCACAGATAATCAAAATTTGAATTATTACCGGCTCTTGATTCTCTGAAAAACTTTCCTGGAGCCAATCAAGAGCTGGTAATAGTCAAAATTGTCACTAATCATGCATTTCGGACAACAAAACGTCAAAATTGACTATATTCGCCACTAACCCAAAAAAAGATGAAGAGCCATGCATGTTATTCGCAATAAACGTCAAAATGAGCCTAATTTTCTAAACTCCGGATTTTTTTTTTGTCAAAACTACTATTTCAATGGACTATTAGGGGCCCAGCAGTGGCGGACCTAGGACCTTTGGGGCACGAGGCATAAAAAAATTTTGGGGCCCTATCATGTTTTTTTTTAGTATTTTTCTTGTGGTGCTAGAGACAATAGCTGACGTCACACACATAACCTCATTTTTGATAGGGGGACAAACAAAGCGTTTGTTTGTCTCATGGCCGTTTTCATCAACTATTTTAGGGAAGCCTTAACGATAAGTATTCCTCAAACTGATATTTCTCCATGGAAAACTTAGGAAAACTGTCATTTTAAGGAATACTACTTAAGGCTTCTCTAAAATATGTAGTTGGCGAAAACGGCCGTCAAGTTTGTTTGAGAGAGGTAGGTTGTCTGATAACTTCATGACGTCATCCGGGATGCCTGAACATAATGCAAATCTCCATAGGGTACCCCAGATGCCTCATTAAGTTACCCATTACCAGGCAACCTATCAACTTTAGGAACCTTGGTTAATGATATGTCTGCCCCCCGAAAAGTGACGTTATGTGATTTGTAACGTAATAGCTATCGCCTAACCGATGTGTGTAATAGTCCTTGAACGCTTTGTTTGTCCCTCTTTCGGAGGTGTGGTTATGTGTGTGACGTCAGCTAGTGCCTAATTGAAAAACAACTTTATTAAAAGTCAGGCAAATATAAATTTGCCGAAGAAAAGAATGCGGACAAAAAATTGACAGGTGTGTCAACTCCTCTTCTTTGACAGTACATCCATAAAGCGATTGGCTGCAGATGATTCAAATCCATTTGACAAGGTTCACGATACAACCCACCAATCACCATGTGTGTCCACCATTTTTCTGCTCTTCGCTCCTCAGACGTCGCCGGCAAAATTAAATTTGCTAGACTGTAAGAACATATGAGACAATATGAAAACAAGTTGAACGAAAAAAATTATTATTTGTAAAAATTCAGGAACTTTCCATCCAAACAAAAAGAAATATAACATGTAGTAGTCTCCACCCCCACTTACGAAAAGATCAAAAAAGTAAAACATGCATCCCGCGTGTCCGCGGTTGCCACATCGCGTCGAACACAGCAGGATTCCTTGGAGGTATACAACGTTGCCGTAACTTTCAAAATTTAATTTTCGATTTTTTTCATATTCATGAGTGTTTTTTTTATAAATTTTTTTTATCAATGCCTTTAGAATCTGGTTGTGTGGGGGCCCCTCAGCTCTGGGGGCCCGACGCAAAGTGCGTCCTTTGCTTCATGTTAGATCCGCTACTGGGGCCCAGTGAGAAATTCGCACTCATGCGTTTTAAACTGAAAAAGGCACTCGTGCACTACGTGAACTCGTGGTCTTTCTCAACAAATAATGCATTCGGCCAAATTTCCTAAAAATTATCCATAATTTCATTTCCATTGTACTCCTTGTATTATATTAAAGTTGTTTTTTTTTAAAGAGAATTTCATACATCTGTCAAAACTGACCATGCAACAATAAAATGACATGTTTTGATTGTTGATTTGAACCAATCAGATTGGAATTACGCGATAATTTGCACTAGTGCAAATTATCGGATAATTGCATAGTAACTGGTGTTTTGACATTTTTTGACAAAAAATTTAAATTTTTGATTCATGAAATTCTCTCATAAAATACAACTCGTGCAATGGAAATATATCTATAATTTTCGACAAATTTGCACTCATGCGTTTTTAACTGAAAAAGGCACTCGTGCACTACGTGCACTCGTGCTCTTTTTCAACTAAAAATAAAAATGCATTCGGGCAAATTTCCCAAAAATTATTGATAATTTCCATTGCACTCGTTATATTACTATTGATAAAAATTTAGTAACTGTTGGCAATACAAGCATTTTCTACATAAAAAATTTGAAAAATTGACAATTTTACATTGTATTGCCAACATAATGTCATTTTGACTTTTATCTTTAAAAATAACAGATTTTACTATCTCAGTGGCGGCTTGTGCTAAGAAGTGGCCAAAGTGCCCGTGGCGCAAAATAGGACGGTTTCATCGCTACGTATTATTCACAACAAATGATTCGATTCAAGCGACTAACTCAACTACTAAACTCACTGGACTATGGACCGAACACATCGCACAATGGCCCCCCTGCCCCTGCTAGTTATGTTGGGAAAGGTTACTCAAGGTTACGCCGTCCTTGTAGACCGGGAGCTCATGACACAAAACAGTTACACATTTGTAACAAGTATGGCGACCCCCTAGGGATCGAATTACGCAATGAGGAAAAAGAAAAAATTATCTACGTCTTTGGGGCGGTATAGCGGTTATTTGGATTGAAACCATCGGAACGGTATCAACGATCAGTTAAAAAAAAACAATAGCTTGTTACTAAAAAAATATTAAAAACTAACGCGCGCCGATTGCTATGGCGAGCTAGGTATAAGCACCACCGGATAAGTATGGTATTTCACTTCCGCCTAGTTTTTTTCATAAACTAAGTATCGGAACATACAAGAATTATCCTAGTGTTTTCAAAGCGTTTGAATCCAGCAATAGGGTAGTGGACAATTTTTTGAAATATTTTCTAAATTTTTCTCCGTAACAAAATAAATATTAGTTGATGATTCTTTGATTTCAGAAAACGAAAATAAACCTAAAAAGAAATTAACAAATTCGTACTCATTCATACTCAATACAGCAGCTATGACGTAAAATCAAGGCGCGAAATATTCCCGTTTAAATAGGGAGTCCCAAAATTCTAGTTTTACAACCGTTTTAAAGAAAGTTAGTAATTTTTTCTGAAATTTCTTTTGATACGAATATCTTTTATTTTACTTCATAGATAAAGAATGGGTCATCGATTTCATTGAAATTATACCTTGTCCACTACCAAGGGCGTACCCAGCGAGGGGCAGGGGGGGGGGCAGCTGCCCCCCCCCCTGCCCCCCCCTGCCCCCCCCCCCCCCCCTAAATTTTTTTATAAATTATAAAAAGGCTCCGCTAAGTGCAGAAAATAAAAAAATCAAAATAAACCACTATGGTTTTACTAAAAAAATTACAAACCCGAAAAATATACTACTAAATACTACTAAAATATATTCATATACCTACGTAAGTCAAACGCAGCGCACTGCACAGCCTACTAGATTTGCAATTAGCGGAATTAGCAAAGAAATATGAATTTTCTATTACGATCCTGGCCCCTGCGAATTTGTTGTATTGTGTTGTTTTTCTAACGGAATTCGATTATTTTCATTTGTTATTCAATGTTAATTTGTTTGTGCAAGTACTGCAAGTAAACTTAATTTACTTAGTTGTTGATAAACGTCTATGCTATGTTGTTAGCAGTTACGTTACACTAGTAAACATTGTCAGAAATTTATATTAGATTGTACTGTAACGAAAATTACCCTGAGTCCGCCTCTGACTCTTCCTGGCCGCGTGGAGAATTCTCGAGGCGCAGCGCGAAGCTTCGTACGTGCTGCGGAGAGAATCTTCGAGAAGCAGGCGCTTCGGATATAAAAGGAACAATGTCGGGCGGCGAGGGCAGATTTCGCCAGTGCCGGGTTGAAGAATAGAATACTTTTATAAATAAATACAAGATACAAGGCGTTACATAAACTAGTTAGTGTGTTTAGTTAAATTAATCAGAGTGAATTTTAGTTAAGTGTTAATAAAAGTATAGTTTTAATTAATTGGCAGCTTTTATCACATCGTAGTCGAACAAGTTCACGCTAAAAACGTTACAGTACTTATTGGAAAATCTGCTGAATCTACCTATTTCGGGCATCTCGGTATCTCCACACTGATAAATGGATATCAGGAAATTTTTTCAAACAGGTAAGTTACAGTTAGTAAGTTACATTCGACGACATTTGTGTAATATCTGTAAATTCCAATTAAAAAAAACAAAATGTTTTTTTCCATGTTACATGTTAAACAAAACACTAACATGGATATCACTGACACTGTATAAAATACTAATAGCGGCATTATTGTGTTTTGCAGCTACTAAAACTCTCAAGAGGAAAAAAGAACATGACAGTAGCAGCGGGAGCGATGATAACAATGATCAAATTTCATCGCCAAGCCCATCTAAAACTGAATCTGAATCTGAGCAACCGCTAAATTCTTTGAGATCTAAGAAAGTCACTGCTCCTAATTTAGAATCTTTACCGTCAACATCTGGCTCTGTAGTCAATCCCGAAATTGAAGAGAATGATGGTTGCCACGAAAATGACTTGGGTCGTTATGTAGGACAAACATTTCACCTGACGATGGAAAGAAAAAAAGAGTTGTTAAAAAATCCGTGGGTTCCACCCAAGAATTACGATTTTGCAGCCGATGCCAGTCATTTGCGAAGAAAATTTAATTATGCTTGGTTAGATCAATACACACCATGTGTATTCCAAGCGACTAAAGGGTGCTCTGTGTAAGCACTGTGTTTTATTTCCTCCTTCTACTGGCACAGTAAGGGGAGTGTTAGGTTCATTTATGATCAGACCATTTACGAAGTTTAGGAATATGCACGAAGATTGTCGTAAACATGCCACCAATAACTTTCACAAATCTGCATCTGCTGCTGCAAAGGCCTTTCTCGAAAATATACCTGTGGACATTCAAGTTCAAAGTTTCCACCAAAAAACAATCGAAGAGAACAAGCAAATATTGGCCTCTATTATTTCCTGTGTAGTATTCTGTGGCACACACGATATGCCTCTACGAGGAAAAGAAGCAGATGAGGGAGTTTTTTTCGATCTAATGAATTTGCGAGTTGAGTCGGGCGACATCAAATTAAAGAATCACCTGGAAAAGTGTCGTAGAAATGCTGTTTATACGTCACCAAAAATACAAAACCAACTCATATATTTATGTGGCGAAGTTATTAGGGAGAGTGTGATAAATGATGCAAAGAAAGCCATGTTCTACACAGTTTTAGCTGACGAGACAGCCGACGTTTCAGGAAAGGAGCAGCTATCCATTGGCTTGCGTTTCTATGATGAAAGTAAAAAAAAAGTCCGAGAAGAATTTGTGGGTTTTGTGGAGCTGACAGCACAGGATGCCCCAGCAATTGCCAATGCAATAGACAATTTTTTAGTTAGCTATAATTTTTCACCGCATAGTTGTGTAGGACTTGGTTTTGATGGCTGCGCTACGATGGCGGGCAAAGAGGGTGGCGTACAAGCGATTTTAAGGAAAAAGTACACACGAGCATTATTTTTTCATTGCTCAAACCATAAAATAAATCTTGTTGTCAATGATGCAAATAATGTTCCGGAAATTAGAAACACTATTGGCACCGTAAAGGATGTTATAACCTTTTTCAGGGAATCCACCACTCGCAGAAGTTCCGCTCCTAATCTATCACGACTGTGTGAGACTAGATGGTCTGAAAAATACAAAAGTATTCGCTTATTTGCACAAAATTTCCTCGAAATTGTGAAATCACTTGAAAAACTATCTATCGAAGGAAACTACGCCACGAGAAAATCTGCGTACCAGTTGCATGCCGCCGTTACCAAACCCTCACTAATTGTTGCCCTAACTATAATTGCAAAATATTCATCTTTACTGGAGCCGGTTGTTAATGCCTTGCAAGCAAAAACTATGGATTTAATTAAGTTGCAAGAACATCTGAACGTAATCCTTAACGTTCTGAAGAAAAACCGTGAAGATGCCGACCTAATTATTGATGAAGTACTTAAAAAAGCACAAGACTTTGCATTGGAATTGGAAATAGAAATTTCTATCCCTCGAATTACCAAGAGGCAAATACATAGAAACAATCCTCCATCAGACTGTGATAGTGACTACTGGAAGCGTTCGTTAATTATACCGTATCTGGATTCAATTATAGCCTCTTTAAATATTCGCTTTTCTCAAGAACATACTCCAGCGTTTGCCTTAACAAAAATACATCCATTATATATGCTCGACATGGAAACCAATCAAGTAGAACAAAATGCACAATATTTTACCCAGTTTTATAAATTGGACGATATTACTGCGGAAATGGACCTATGGTATAATTTGTGGAAGGAAAAAAAGTCAACTGAGGACCAGCTAAAAGACGTCGAAATAACTGACCTTCTCGACGAGACCGATGTTTTTTATCCCATCCTAAAACAGGCACTTTTGATTTTAATCACAATTCCATGCACCACGGCCACTGTAGAACGATCCTTCAGTACTCTTCGAAGAGTGAAGACTTGGTTGAGAAGTACCATGGGAGAGGAAAGGTTAACAGGATTATGTCTCATGAGTGTGCATCGTGATTTAATTAAATCAAATCGAGAGCCATTTGAAAATCAAGTTTTAAATAAATTTGCGACAAATCCAAGAAAATTGTTATTGAAGTAAAAATTAAGCGAGTTATGTCAAAATTTAGTAATTAAAAAGAGAAATGCAAAATCCATTGTTTTTTTTTTTTGGTCAGCTCCCCCCTATTTCAGATCCTGGGTACGCCCTTGTCCACTACCCTATTTATCTGACAAGTTCTATTAATCGCCATGCGATTAGGCCCCCACAGCAAGAAAGTTATCATCTTTGTCGTTTTCTTCATTGCGTAAATCGCCATTCTTGTTACAAATGACCAACTTTTTTGTGTTATGAGCTCCCGGTCTATTGCAGAATACCCTTGTTTGAACGGGGCCCGCGATCGAACGGCTCCGTAGTCCGTTCTCCGTTTCTCGGTCGGTATTTTCAGTCGCATATTGGTGTTGTGTGTTAAAGCATCGACAGGCCGGTCCACGCAGTGAATGTTTTTTTAGCTTTTTCAAATATAATTACTGTTTACAAATCGTCCGCGGCAACATGAATGAAATACGCAATCTGCTACTGAAACCTTTTTCTGCGCTCTCGCTCGAGGACCAAATTCTAATCAAAGAACTCGGAAGGCCTCTTCCCGATCTAGATATCACGAAAACGCAGAAGCCTTCCACCTCTGGTTCAAGCTTTAAAGGTCGTATAAGAAAGTTTAATCGGAATATGTATTTGAAAAATAACTGGATTTGTGGATGTGATGAAAAAAATGCATTTTTTTGTTTCGCGTGTGTTTTGTTCGGGGGCGATTCTAGGTGGACGACGCACGGTGTTACTGATTTAGTACATATTTATGAGAAAATGAAAACACATGAAAACAGTAAGGCACATATAAATAATATTTTCAGTTTTTCTTTGCTCGGAAAATCAAATATAATGACTCAATTAAGTTCGGCTTATAGACAAAATATTGTTGAGCACAACCAAGAAGTTGATAAAAACAGATATATTTTAAACATGATTATCAATTGTATTAGATTTTGTGGTGCATTAGAATTAGCATTGCGAGGTCATGATGAAACCAAAGAATCCAACAATAAAGGAATGTTCCGAGAATTGATAGATTTTAGTTCTCAGTTAGATACAGACTTAAAGGAACATTTTAACAAAGCAAAAGCATTTAAAGGGAACTCTAAGAATATACAGAACGAATTATTGGACTGCATGCTTGGCGTCTACCATGAAGAAGTCACTAAAGAAATTAAAGAAGCTAATTATGTAGCTGTAATTGCCGACGAAACTACTGATGTCGCTAACGAATTTCAGTTAGTCATTATTCTACGATACATTGTCTCTAATAAGCCAGTGGAAAGATTTTGGAAATTTGTAAATCCTTCTGGACACAATGCCATTTCAATAGCAAATTGTATTTTAAATGAAATTGACCCTTTAGTAAGTGACACACCAAATAAATTAATTGCACAAAGTTATGACGGAACGTCAGTCATGATGGGAGGTGTAAATGGGGTACAAAAAATAATTAAAGAAAAATATTCTTTAGCAAATTATGTGCATTGTTATGCACATCAGATTAACCTTATAATGAGCAGTGCGGCTTCAATTAATGCATCTGTTCGGATTTTTTTTGCTCATTTAACTGGAATTTGTTCATTTTTTTCTACATCACCTCAAAGAACCAAAGTATTGAATGATATAACTTATAAACGATTACCACACATGACATGGAATTTTCAATCAGAGGGAGTTACTACGGTTTATGAATACCGAAATGAGCTGATTCATGTTATGGATATTTTAGAGAACGACAAAAATATCAAATTGAATTCTACCATTGAAAAAGCCGGTGCATATAAACTTAGACTACAAAACGAGGATTTCATATTTTGGTTAACAGTTTTTCATAAAATCATGCCACATGTAGAAATAATTTTTAAGCAACTTCAGATGATTAATACCGACCCTGAGAAAGCTAAACAAGATTTACAAGACTTTGAAAATGCAATGCAAAAAATTCGTGATGAAATGGAAACAAGTATTGATCCACTAGACTCGGAATTTTTAGAAATCAAAGATGAATTTAATCCTCAGAAAAAGCGATGTTACTCTGGTTCCGATCTGTCTGTTTCAACAAATAAAAAAATAGAAGCATTAGAAGTTTGCGATTCCATTATACAACAAGTTAGGGCTCGATTTACTTTTACAGGACATCTGACAACTTCCGCATTATTCATGAAAGAACATTTTATTGAATACCAAATAAATTTTCCTGACAAATTGCTCTCTGATACAATTAACATGTATCCATTTCTAGAAAAAAGTCGTCTTAAAACAGAACTGCAAGTACTTTATGAAAGAGAAGAATTGCAAACCCTTTCTGCTGAAGCCGTTCCTCTTTTATCATTAATTTCACAAGAAGATATGAGGTACACTTTTCAAGAAACTATCAAGCTACTGGAAGTCTTAGTGACAACACCTATGTCAACACCTGAAGCTGAAAGGTGCTTCAGTACATTGAAGAGGATTAAAACTTTTTTACTCAACTCAATGAAAGAAGAAAATCTAAGTGCAGTGGGAATGTTATCAGCTGAAAAAGTGTTTCTCAATAAAATTGAAGACTTTAATAAACGAGTTATTGACCTTTTCGCTAGTAAAACAGAACGAGAACTAGATTTCAAATATCGTTCAGTGTAAAATGTTCTTCATTTTACTGTATAGTTTTCATTTTTCAAGTGCAGTAAATTACTACCTGATACTAATTCTGGTAAGTTTTTATGTTATTTATCATATTGTAAAAATGGGGAATGCACACGTTCAGTTTATTATTTAACATCATGTACTTTCTATAATTCTTTTCGCTTTCATTATCTTGATACCTTGATAATGTATCGTTTTCTGCGAATATGCCTTTGTGAATCCATGGCTTTTTGTTGTTAAATCTGTTTTTTCGCAAGGGTAAGCAAACATCCATGGTGGTGAAAATTGCACTTTGCAGCCTTGGGTATGTTATTTGTTACCTATTCAAGATATTTTGTCGAAGGGTTTTATTTATCATCCTGTATTCTGTTCTTCAGTGAATTCAACTAATTGCTGTTTAAATTGTCCTTAACCTTTTAAAATTCCTCTACCGTCAGCCCTCAGGTTATCAAATTGCAAGCTTTGCCAATTTGTAGGTAGTTTGTTACAAATTTTTATAATTGTAAATTGAACATTTTTTTTATCTATAAGTCAGTCCTTCCCCTTGGACCATAGAGCAATGCCCCCCAAAAATTTTGCTTAACAGACATTGCTTTTTCCAGGATATATTGACTTGATAATGTTAATATGTTGTGACCTTTATTTGAATCAAACTCGGAATCAAACCAACCTTGAAAGAAACCCAAAGTTGAGTGAATTTTATTACTTAATTTCTTCTACAGAAAAAACTACTGAAGTGTCATCTGGAAACTGAACTGTAGACTGATCAGTTGGTCGATGAAATAGAACTCTGTTCTCAGATGTAGAAATATAGGATAAAAATTTTCTATTGGAATGTATTTATAGACCTGGAAAAACCACTCGTGAAGAAAATTCAGTTCTTCACAATCTGCTTAGCTGCTTCTGGCGTGTTACAAAGAATGGGGATGTCATCAGGTTGTAACATGTGACACCAAGTTTAGAAAAAAATCAAAGTTCTCTTCCCAATAAGCCAAAAAAAAAAAAGATGTTTATGAAAAACATTTCTTTGATCAAAATTTCTCCAAACAATCGGAATATAAAAATTGTCTGCATTTCTAGTATTTGGATTATGTATACTGCGAAAGGATGTATACCAATATACAAAGACTAGAATTCATTACGAGGACGAGTTAGTTTGGATTAGCTCTTTTTATGAAATTTTTATATAGACTCTCAATAATTCTTGGCCCAAATATCAGACCCCCACCTAATAAGTTCCATTTCAAAAGTTTTATATTTTTGCCGATTTGTCAAAAACGAGTGGACTGAAATATAAAGTGTGTCATATCATTGTAATCAGAGTAAGATACCCCTCGTTTTTATACTCATCGATGAGTTAGCTATCTTTGTTTAGTGAATGGAAAATGACAATGACAGCCATAGAATGATGGATCCATCAGTAAATTTTGATGAGAATAAAAACGCAGGGATTTTCTATCAAACACATATATAATATACAGGGTGTCAGAAAATTCATAGTGATTTGTTTTAGATGTGACGTGAAAAAAAACTTAGCTGTCTAATCCTACATTTTGTTTTTTTTTTGTTCAGCTTGATGTCTTTAAAAACAAAAAAGTTAGAGGTGATCAAAATGATCACAAAGATAAAAAAAAACACAATGTACAAAGGTGTCTTGTAGATTCTCTGGTAAGCCTCCCTAAACAATTTTGAATATGAAAATAAGTGTTTGTAAGAAAATTTTTTATTCTACCCATAGTACCCCCTGCTTGTAAAGGTCTCACATAGTGCCTAGTGCCATGTTTTGTCTCTTTTGTATTAAATTTGTGGTATTTTAGAACTATTTAAAGTGAACAATACTGTTGGACAATTAAACGAATGTGGTTGTATAACAGACTTTTGAACTAAAGTTTTTTTCCACTGAGTATGAGTATTACGCAGACAACCCAATGCATATACTTTCTTCGCTATTTTCCTTGTCCCATGGGTCATAGGTCGCATGGTTGGTAAAACTTAGATCTTGGTCAATACTAACTGCCAGATATTTGAGTTAATTCACTTTTTATATTCGAATGACATCTATTTCACTATTTCTACACCATGATGCAATTGATCCTCTTGCACTGTGCCCCTATTTTTCATTATCGTAAACTTAATCTTTCCAGTAACTTCGGATTATTGTGCTGTAACCATCTTGAAATGGATTTCAGTTCTTCAGTTATAGTTTTGACTATGTGTTGTACATCATTTCCAACAAAGTATCATCTGCAAATAATTGTATGTTACAATTTTTTCTTCATTTTACAATGCCGTTTCCGTTTATGTATGTAATGAACAAATCTGGATCCATTACATTCCGTTGCGGCACTCCCAGTGTGATTCGATTTTCCTACTCGATGATTCGGCGTTGTTATATCTTGTTTTCTGTGTCCTGTTCTGCAAGTAACTTTCAATCCATCCTAAAGCATATCCGAGTTAGTCGTTATCGATCTAATTTCTTTAACTTCTTCTGGTTTCAAACGGCCTCCGAAACTCAAGTGAAACTGCCCCAATAATTCTCTTGCAGGGCAGATTTCCAATTGGCCAAAACAACATTGGTTTCTAATAGTTTTTCATATAAAGGTACCATATTTATGGGTACGAAATCTAGGCAAAGATTGGAGTTTCTTTTTTTGTGAATTGGACTATAACAGTTGTTGTTTTTCATGTATCAGGAAATTTTCCAGTTACTTAGCTTCTATTAATTACTTCTAGAAATTGATATCCGTTGGCTTCAAATGATAATTTTGAAATTTTTGTGTTTATCCCATTTATACTATATATATAATTATCGGTTTATAACGTTCTACGTCTTCCGATTCCCGATCTCCAACCATCTCTGTCAGTCCAGGCATCCTCTTCTAAGCCTCTGTCTCTCATTTCTTTGTCTACTCCACTTCTCCAGCTCCTTCTCGGTCTGCCGCGTCTTCTTCTTCCCCGTGGCTTCCACTCAATAATTTGCTTGGGTATCCTTGTATCTGCCATTCTTTGTACATGTCCGAATCAAATTAGCTGTTTGTCCTTTATATCATCTACTATTGTGTGTTTTATGTCCATAATCTCCCTTATTCTCAGATTTGTTATCCTTTCCATCTTTGACCTGCCTGCGGATCTCCTCCAAAAGTCCATTTCAGTTGCTTCCAGCATTTTGCGGTTCTGTTCTTTAGTGGCCAGACTTCTGAGTTATATGTGACTATGCTTTTGACTATGGTGTTGTATATTCTAGTTTTGTTAGTTTTGTTGATATTTTGGTTCCACAGTACACCATTTAGTAGGGATATTGCCTTGCGTCCCTGTATATTCCGGTCTTTAATTGCTTCGTCTAGGGTTCCCTCGTGTGAGATTTTCATGCCCAAATATTTGTATTCATTACATTGTTTTATTTCTTGTCCGTTATTCAATTTCATTTTTGCTGTTCACCTCCTATAGTCATATTTCTGTTTTAGTTAGATTCACTTCCAAACCCCATTTCTCGTATTCCTCTATCAGTTTTCGTGTCATGTACTCTAGGTCATCATAGTCCTGTGCAATTACTACTTGATCATCTGCAAAGCTTAAAGTATATAAATTGTATCCATTGAGCGGTATTTCCATGTGTCTGCATTTGTTTTTCCACCCCTTAAGCGCTTGCTCTAAGTATATTTTAAAGAGCGTTGGTGATATGCAGCATCCCTGTTTAAGTCCTTTAGTTGCTATAAAGCCTTTACTGATCATGTTTCCCTGTTTAATCTTGGTCTCTGCATCACTATAGAGGGTTTTTACTGCCTTTATTAGTTCTAAATTGATATTGGTTTTTTCCAGTGCTTCCCAAAGCTTTTTCAGCGGAACATTGTCATATGCTTTCTTTAGATCTACAAAGAGTAAATGGAGTTCTTGGTTATACGCTAGTTTCTTTTCTATTACCTGGGTCAAACTAAATAAATGGTCTACAGTTGATCTTCCTGCTCTAAAACCGGCCTGTTCTGCTGTTCTGAGCTCGTTCTCTATTCTGGCTTTTATGAGTTTTCCATACACTCTGCTCAGTGTGTTTGTTACTGCAACTCCTCGGTGGTTCTCGCATTTGTTTCTATCTCTTTTTTTATATATCGTTGTTAAATAGCTTATTTTCCACTCTTCCGGTACTTCATGTTTATCTATGCATGTTTGAAATAGTTTTGTTAAATGTTTGTAGAGTTTATTGGTCCCATACTTTATCAGTTCTCCATATATTTCTGCGAGTATTTCTCCTAGGCCTGGTGCCCGACCGTTTTTCAAGAAGCTACAGTGTTTTTTAACTTCTTCTTGCATAACTCTTATAGGTGATCCTGCAGTTTTTATGTTTCGTGTCTGTTCCCTTTCTTCTTTAAACTCTGCTCGCTGTTCTGTCAGTAATTCTTCAAAGTACTCTTCCCACTGCTGCGGTGTTGTTGTATTGATAATATTCTTAGTTTGTGTTTTCCTCATGTTTTTGAGTAATCTCCAACTTTCTGTGTTTCTTTTACCCCTCAGATAAGTATTAATATGCGCACAGTTTCTTTCCCATGGCTCGTTTTTTTTCTGTACTATTTTATTCCTTACTCTTGCTTGTGCTTCTATATTTATACTTCTGTTTTTATTTTGAAAAGTTTTTACAGTGTTCTTCAAATCTGCAAATTCTATTGATTTGAAATGGCATATAGGTATCATGTCATTGCGTATACCACATCGCACTTAGTTCATCTTTGAGATAACTTACATATAAATTGTTTCATTGCATGGTAAATAATTTAACCTACCCACTATGAATAAAATACACATTGAAACCCTCCGCAACAGTACTTGGCTTGGACAGCAGTTTTCCATCAAATTCAATTTTATTTCTTAGTGTACACTTTGCTTCCTTATTTCCTTGCTATAATTTTTTGCTTCGTACTGAACCCAGTCTTCTCTGTTTTGTGTTGTCACTGCTCTTTTATATTATACAGGGTGTTTCAGGAACATCAAAACAGAGGTATTTCAAGGTTGATTTAAAAAAAATAAAAACGCTCGGACACGTCAATTTTGTATTAAGGGGGAAACATTTGTGGACACTATCAGTATTTGGCTAGGGTGCACCTCCTGGGTGGGGTGACTTTCACCCCTCTTCCTTAGATAGGGAAGATGGGTGAGTGCTAACTTGTTTTAAAGGTATTTTGATTCGCGTCACAAGTGCGTATTTTTTAGAAAATCGAATGATTTATTCTCAAGATATGCACTGTCAAAGTTGCCATTGGCCTCGCCATTGGCTAAATACGTAAGAGTCCGAGAGGAAAGTGTTGATTTGAGAATATCAGGGCCAGAAAATTATTTCTTATTTAGCCGAGTATTTAGCCCATGACAACTTTGACCTTGTGATGAGAATCAAAATACATCCTTCAAAAATCAAAACAAGGTACCACTCAAGTCAAGTTATTCCACCCAGGGGGTACACTCTACCAAAATACGGATGTAGTCAAAAAGTTTCCCCCTTAAATACAAAATTGACGTGTCCAAGCGTTTTTTTTTACAGTATCCTAAAACGCCTCTATTTCGGTGTTCCTGAAACATCCTGTATATCTCGTTGTTTTATTTATTCTCCTAGTTCATATGTCCACCATTTTTTGTATCCTCATTGCTGTTTTATTTTTATTTTCTTTGGTGGAACATATGCACAAAATATCTGCAAAGGTAGCAGTGCTGAGCGGCTGAAAAGCCGAAACGACTCCCCCGCAATCTACAATCTTGGTGGAACATTGAATTATTTGATATGTTGTTCACTAGAACTTAGAAGTTGTGATGTTTCTTCTAAGTGTAATTCAGAAATCGATTCCCTTTCCATCGCCTTGAGCCGATATTCTGATATTCAACTATACTGTAGGTATACAGAATCCAGAATAACAAACCGAAATCTATTATCGAAAAGGCAACGGAGACCCAGACGAGGATATATATCAGCTGATGTCAGATATCATGGTATATATCGCGATATTTTACTTTACAAAAGTGTTTAAAATTAAAATTCATATTAGTTCAGTTATACAGTTACAGTTTCAGTTTGGGTTAGTTAGTTAATCAGGTTACGAAAAGTAGTTATAAAGCGGCAACGACATGATTAGGAGTGTTAGGATATGGGGATATGATCAGCGATATTTAATATTAACCAGTAAGTCACCAGACATCATAAGGCTTATCGTAACCAGAAGTTAAACATTGCAGCTGTTTCCTATTTGAGGACCGGTTTATCAGTAGACGGTTATCTAGTTTAGCAGTTGGTTAACCAATGATAAATATCAGTTTACCAGCAACTATGTATATTGAATAACCGTTCACGAATTCGTTCCTGAGAAAGAAAGTTTTCAATAATCAAGAATGTTAGGATAGCAAACCAAATTACTATACCAAAGAAAAAGCTAGGTCTCGTACTGTTATTGAACTTTTTATGAAAATATGAATATCACATATTTGATATATATCCAATAAATATCATAAAAATCATGATTTTTTGCACAAGACCCAGACCACAGAATAACAAGCAATTGTTTATTATTCTGTGCCCAGACCAAGCAAATCGACAAATAATTGTTGACGCCAGAAAAACTGTGGAGGTTTTCGATAGTCAGTTTGAATCTGTTTCTACCAAAGAATCCTTCCATAACTTTCCCATGATGCTGGATGAAATGCGAAACCCGAATCCAATAAGCAAAAAGATTAGTACACCTGAAGAAGTTTGCAAACTGCTAGAAAAGCTAAGAGTCTATTCAAGTCCGGGAGCTGACGGAATACCTGCTGTTGCAAAATCTTTGTCATCTTGGCAAAAGTTGAACTCAAGCAATCATAACTCCAATTTTCAAAAGCGGAGATGAGCACAATCCTGCCAACTACCGACTAGTTTAGTCAGACGTGCACAATATGTGAAGTACTGAAAAAATATTTGTGAAAGATATCACAAGTGCTATTGTTCCATTGTCCCAACACCGATTCTCGACTTTTGAAAGCCTTTCGACAATGTTCCATGTAAAATACTTCTGAGTAATTCCTTTCTCAAGTATAGGAAATACAGAGTCAGGGTCAATGGAACATGTTTAGATCGACACCATGTAATCAGTGGTGTGCTGCAAGGATCAGTGTTAGCTTCTATTGTATACAGTGAGCATGTAAAGGTTCAATCCATAAAATATGCACGGTTGATGTTTTTCTAAAAACCTCGAACACATCGATTTTTGATTCTAGTGGTCGTTTTTCTGATGATAATAGCATGTATACAGCGTGACCCATAAACAAGTTATGACAGCTAACTTAATTTTTTTAAATGAAAATACTATTTTTTTTATTTCATTTCCAATTCCATAATCCAGAGATTAAATTTAACTGGAATTTTTAATCATGGATTAAATTCAAAGTTTGTGTCATTTGATTGTTTATGGAAAACTAAGACCAGCATTTATGATCGGTTTTACTCTAAAATTATTAACCGTTGAGGTTTTACAGCCTGCCAAAGTTGCAAAAAAGTCAATTCTCATCTGTCAATATTTCCGAAACAGTTGAAGATAGGACATGATACATAAAATAGGTTCAGAACTGAATGCAGAATTTGAAAATGAAATAAAAAAAATTGGCGTTTTCAATTAAAAAAATATATCTAGCTGTCATAACTTGTTTTTAGGACACCCTATATACATGAAATTATCATCTAAAAAATTTCCACTGAAAACAAAAATCGACGTGACAGATGTTCTTTAAAAAATATCAACCCTGTATATTTTATGGATTTAATTCCAACCTTTACGTGCTCACTGCATATCAAATCTAGCCAAAAAGTAACTCAGAATTTTTTGTAGATGACAAATAACTCTTCTACAGTCTATTAAAACAATTGGATCAGTTTAAGTTAAAGGGGATCTGTGTTCAATCGAACGGTGGACTGATACATGACAGCTGAAACTAAATGAACATAATTACAGGGTGTTCCAACTAGCGCTGAACAGAGGTTTATTTTTGATTGTCCCTGTATTTTTGAGAAAGTCCAAAATAGTCATCTTGTGTGATTTTTTCTGCAAAATTCAATTATTATTGTATCAAAAAAAGATTAGAGTCAAAAATAAAAGACTTACGCCATGGATGGAGTGTTTTCTAAATGGAACATCCTGTTTTCTATATGATTTTTGGAATTTTGCATGATTCTATGTCTCTTATATAATCATGTAATCATGTAAAGTTCCAATAGCCGGCGGTTAATGAAACCGATGAAGCTACTGTCTGTTCTATTAGAGTTACTGTTTATTTTTTAGGCACTGTAATGTATCATTCTCGATGCACTTTGTTTTAACTCTCTATCCAACCGATTTTTAAATGCGTTTAAACTAGGGGCTGACACTGTATCTTCTGCTAACGCATTCCAAGAAAAGACTTCGCGATTTGAAAGAAAGTTTTTTCTCTGGAGCTTACATGTCTTTTCCTTGTTTAGTTTTTTCGAGTGACCTCGCAGTTGTGGGTTTTCATTTTGAGAAAAAATATGTGCAATATTGCAAGTGTAATGTCCACTTAATATTTTAAATCTTTCTATTAATTCTCCTCTTTGTCTTCTTTCTCTCAGTGTTGTTAGTTGAAGTCTCTCCAATCTCTCAATGTAGGTCATATTTTGTAATTCTGGTGAAATTCTGGTCACAGCCCTTTGTATTTTCTCCAGTAGTTCTATGTCTTTTATATACTAGGGATTCCAAACTGTGTATGCATGTTCCAGCTTCGGTCTTACATAGCTTTTGTACAACTTTCCTACCATCTCAATTGAGTGATCTTTGAAGGCGCGCTTGATTAATTGTACAAAAGAGTTGGCTTTTTTAGAGATTTTTACAATATGGCTTTCCCATTTTAAGTCGGATGTGACTGTCACTCCAAGGTCGTTTTGCTCTGTTACTGTTGACAGTACTGTATTGTTTAAAATATATTCCTTGTTGGAATTGTTTGGACCAATTCTGAGCACTGTACAGGGCGATCCAGTATAAAGTGAACCTTTTCGGTAGAAAAAATATTTTTGAAAAAATCAAGATAGCCATTTCGTGTATTTTTTTTTCTAAGAATTTGAAAATGTTTTTCGAAATTCAATTAAATTTTTCGTTGAAGCGCTGTGACCAAAAAAGTATTTTTTTTAAATGGAATAACCTATATTTAAATCAATTATTTATACGCCCCTATTTTTCTCATTTCAAATATATAGTTAATTTATCTTTATTTTAGTAATTTGCCATATATTCCCACTTTAAAATTCAAACAAAAATAGCCAAAAAGGTATCATAAAATATAATAGGTAACCAGTTTTATTAAAGGTAAAATTATTTAGATTTACCTTGATATATTTCGGCTATTTTTATTTGAACCTTGAGTGAGAATATATCGCAAATTACTAAGATAAAGATAAACAAACTATATATATTTGAAATGAGAAAAATAGGGTCGTTCAAAAAATGGATTTAAATATAGGTTATTCCATTTAAAAATAGTATATTATGCAATGATCATGTAATGATAGCCATTAATACACGAGCATGTTGTAGGATACGAAACGAGCCGCAGGCGAGTTTCGTATATAACATGCGAGTGTATTAATGGCCATTACATGAGAGTTGCATACACTATTTTTTCTACTGCCATTGATAAAACTTATGATATTTAGATAGGTATGTCAACATTATGCTTAACTTTGAATAGAGATTTCATAATTGAGTAATCCATACAGTTGAAGGTTTCATTTTTTGTTGTAATTCTTCAAAATATACTATCAAAACATTTTCTGAGAAGGATGATGTGTTTTTGGTGTTTCCAATCCATAAATTGTCCATATAATTTTTCGTAAATTTTCTTGGACTTGTCCGGTAGTATATTATTACCTGCATTTGTCGCCCTTTATGTAATTTCTGGAGGTGCTAGTGAAAATTCTTCGTTATTGCTCAATATTTCCATAATAATGCCTTCTCCCAAACTTAAGGTATTAACATTTAATAACAATTTGAGGTATTTTTGTTTATAAAATTATTGTTTTTCGCTAAATTACCATGGAAAAGCTATAAACAGAGTGCTGCCAACATTCAAAAAAAAATAATTCAAATTTTTTTAACTGATGGCGCCATCTATTGACATTGTAAAATAATGAAAAAAGTAAAAATTCTTCCTTATCATTCATTATTTCCATAATAATTATTCTTTGTCCCAAACTTTAGGTAACTTTTAAACAATTCGCAGTCTTTCTTATAGTTATCAAAATAATTGTTTTATGCAAAATTACCGTTTAAAATGTTTCATATCTTAACTAGTGCTGACATCTATCAACATTGTATAATATTAAAAATGAGTATTATAATGAAAATCTGTATCGTAATGAAGTTCATTATGATACAGATTTTAATCGTTTAATAGCGTATTATGAAATGTCAGTAGAAAATAGTATATTATGCAATGATCATGTAATGATAGCCATTAATACACGAGCATGTTGTAGGATACGAAACGAGCCGCAGGCGAGTTTCGTATATAACATGCGAGTGTATTAATGGCCATTACATGAGAGTTGCATACACTATTTTTTCTACTGCCATTGATAAAACTTGATATGATGATATTTAGATATGTCAACATTACGCTTAACTTTGAATAGAGATGTTATAATTGAGTAATCCATACAGTTGAAGGTTTCATTTTTTGTTGTAATTCTTCAAAATATACTATCAAAACATTTTCTGAGAAGGACGATGTGTTTTTGGTGTTTCCAATCCATAAATTCTCCATATAATTTTTCGCAAATTTTCTTGGACTTGTCCGGTAGTATATTATTACCTGCATTTGCCGCCCTTTCTGTAATTTCTGGAGGTGTTAGTGAAAATTCTTCGTTATCACTCAATATTTCCATAATAATACCTTATCCCGAACATTAGGTAACTTTTAATAACAATTAGAAGTATTTTTTTCATGAAATTATTGTTTTTCGCTAAATTACCATGGAAAAGCCATAAACAGTGTGCTGTCATCATTCAAAAAAAAAAAAATCAAAATTTCTTAACTGGTGGCGCCATCTATTGACAATGTATAATAATGACAAAAGTAAAAATTCTTCCTTATCACTCATTATTTCCATAATAATTATTCTTTGTCCCAAACTTTAGGTAACTTTTAAACAATTCGAAGTATTTTTTATAGTTATCAAAATAATTGTTTTACGCAAAATTACCGTTAAAAATGTTTTATATCTTAACTAGTGCTGCCATCTATCAACATTGTATAATATTAAAAATGAGTATTATAATGAAAATCTGTATCGTAATGAAGTTCATTATAATACAGATTTTAATCGTTTAATAGCGTATTATGAAATGTCAGTAGAAAAAATTACTTTTTTGATCACAGCACTTCAACGAAAAATCTAATTAAATTTCCAAAAACATTTTCAAATTCCTAGAAAAAAAATACAACAAATGGCTATCTTGATTTTTTCAAAAAAAAATTTTTTAGCGAAAAGGTAGGGGGTGTTCACTTTATACTGGATCACCCTGTACATTTGGAGTAATTCAGCTTCATTCCCCACACATTTGCCCACCTCTCAACTCTCCTTAAATCCTCTTGCAATACTGCTGCGCTCAGATTCAGGTTGGCGTAAAGTTTGGCATCATCAGCAAAATTTTTCACGTTTGTTTCAACTAGATTCACAAAATCAAACAAGTAGGCTGTAAATAACAGTGCACCCAGCACAGAAACCTGGACAACTCCGCTGCTAACCAGGTGATTGTTCGACATTGCTCCGTTTACTCGTACTTGGTAGTACCTTTCACTAAGTAAATCTTTGATCAATCCTAATAATGGCCCTCGCACTCCAAAGTGCTCCAACTTCGCAAGCAACAACTTATGTGGCACCTTGTCAAAGGCCTTCTTGTAATCCAGATAAATGACATCTGTAGGATGAGAGTTGTCATGGTTTTTAATCCAATTATTCAAACATTCAAGTAGATAGATAGATAGATAATGTGCTTTATTGTCATAAAAAACTATACAATTTGTTTTGTGGACAAAGCGAATAACCTAAAACTAGTCACATACAAAATAAGGCTTGCTTATACTAAAATACATATCCTACACAAAAAACATGGTTAAGATAGTCTAAAACTTAAAACAATTTAAAATTTACATAAAATTAACACTTTAAAAAACTTAAGATATCACAGATTAGTTGAAAAACGGGCAGTTCTTGTATGCATGTTTTATACTTTTTTTTAATTTTTTTATTAAGTGTAGAGTTGAATGTCATGTAACCAACCAAGCTAATTGTGTCAAAATCTGTCTTGATAAAACTCTTCCAGACTATAATAGCCCCTATCAACAAGTAAAACTGTAACCATTCTTTTAAACATTTTTAGATTCAGGGACATCTTAATTTTTTGAGGCAGATGGTTAAACATTTTTATGCCATTGTAGCAGATTGACTTATGAACCAGAGTAGATTTCGGAATCGGAAGTTGCAAATCTCTCTGCTGAATAGATCTTGTGTTGTATCCACCCGACAGACGAAGAAAATCATTTTGATGCACATATATAAGAGAAACAGATTCCAGAATATACAAAGATATGACCGTTAGAATCTTTTTAGACACAAACAAAGGCCTGCATGACTCCCTAAATTTGGCATGACACAAATACCGTATTGCCCGCTTTTGCAAAGTAAAAATTATTTGAAGTAGTTGGTTGTTCGTAGAACCTCAGAAGGCAATACCATAACGTAGGTGCGACTCTATCAAAGCATGATAAACCGTCTTTCCAAAAGCGAATCCGAGTTCGTTAACTGTTGTTTTCACTGCATAACAACCAGACGCAATTTTTTTACTCAATATACTAATATGATCCTCAAATTTCAAGCCAGAGTCGATTGTCAAGCCCAAGAATTTGCTGTGATTACGCTCTGTCAGAGAATCACCCCCACCCTAAGGTCATCTATACTGCATCTAAAACAAACTATATTAGTTTTATCGACGTTTAAAGTTAACAGATTTGAATCAAACAACTCTTTAAGAAGATCCAAATCCCCTGAAATCATGGTTCTTAAAGTGTGAACATCACTACAAGACCACAGAATCGTAGTGTCATCAGCGAAAATGGTGAACTTTCCTTGTATATTGAGCCTGGCAAGATCATTAAAAAATATCAGAAAAAAGAGAGGACCCAAGTAGGTTAGTTGCAGTGGAGCGCTTCGGCAGAAATCCATGCTGGGATGCTGGTATCAGATTGTTTTCGAAGAAGAATGTTGTAAGCTTTTTGACTGGTATTTTTTCCATACACTTAAGTGGATTGCATGTAAGACTGATGGGCCTGTAGTTTTCTGGCTTTTGTCTGTTACCTTGTTTGAATAGCGGCGTAACTATTGACAATTTCCATCGTTCTGGAATTCTCTCTGCTGTTGAGCACTCCTGCATAACCTCTGCAAGTCTGCAAGAGATATGTTGAAAATATTTGATATTCCAATAGTTCTTCTTATTATGTTTCAATGTTTAATCCCTAATAATTTCAAGGTTATCTGCTTAACTTAAAAAGTTTGTCACGAGTGATACATATCACCAGCCATGACCAGAATCAATACAAACTCATAGGATCATTTATTAGCAGTTGGTGCTACGATAACACTTGTGTTTTTCGTAGATACTATTGGTTTTATTGTTACTATTTTTTCCAAAATTACATTTATCAAAAACTACTGAAAATTGATAACATAGTACAATAAAAACCCATTCGGACATATCAACTAATTGTTCCAGCCAGGCAGTCGATAATAGTCGATATGCTCACTCCAGTCCAACTGTGAATCCACCTCTACTCCCAAAAAACTGGTGAATTTTGGTGTTCAAGGCTGGGCCACCACCACAAACAAACCAGACCAATCCCGATATGAAAAGCGTAGCAATTGCATCTGCTTGACAGTCAAAACCAGGTTTTTTGAGTCAAGGTCATTGGTGTAGATAATGTACAGCAGTGTTCCAAGGAATGATCCCTGAGGTACACCTTTTTTGACCTGGCTAGAAATTGATGTTAATGTTTCCCCATTGTGTCTCTCAATAATTTGCTGCTTTCTACTGAATAGATGAAATTATATTAGTTGTAACGGAACGTCTCTCAGATTTTAACAAATTTGTGGTCCACTGGAATGGAATAGAGTTTATTTCTGTTTTATTTTTGTCTATGGATAGATAAATACAACATAATATTGTTTTTAATTTTATTTGTGTACATTTCAGATGCCAAACAGAATCAGGTCACTGTGTAGGTTGTAACATACGACAGCCAGAGCCCTACACAACTTACAACAGTAACAGTCAGTACGATCAAAGCCTCAGTTCCGATCACAGCGGGACTGCCACCACTTTGTACGGTTATGGTACCGACTATGCCTATGACAACCCGAGCAGTATTAGCAGCCATAGCGGTGCGAGAACGCCTCAGCGGTTACCTATTCAGAGCCATAGGCGGACACCTTCAAATGTTTCCAATGCAAGTTCTACTACTACGAGTGGGTCGAATATTAATCCTAGTTTTAGGTAAGAATTTTGATTATCTGGATTTTTTTACATTTATTAATATTTTTATTTATTTATTATGATCAGGTTAGAAGAGGAATATACTCCAACCCATTATCTGCCAAGAAGACCGCAATACGAATATGATTATAATTTGTACACTAGAACAAATTCGCAGGATTCTAACAATTTTGAAAGACCAAATACATTAGAAACGGTAACATACTTTATTCTCACTTTTTCCAAAAATAATTCGGTAATACATTTATTTAATTCAGGTTGGTCATACAAAACTTAGATCTAGTCTAAAAAGGAACAATTTCACTTCTACAGCCGGAGGACATTCCGGTGGAAATACTCCAACCAATCCCACTCCGCCTGATAGTTTGACCAGTGATGATAGTTCGTATATTTCAGCCAAGGAAAGTAATAATGGTTCAGTATCCAGGGTCAGGTTTTCGCCCACTACCCTCATAGATTTACCAGTGCCTGGACAAAATTTGGATACAACCATACCTCTTCAGGCTCGTAGAAATCGGCCGCGGCCGTCTTTGGCCGAAATGGAGAGAGAATTTTTGTCATAATATTTGAAATTTTTACATTGTACATTACGGTACAACTTTGGCCTAATTAAATATAACAATTATTGGAAAATTATTATACCAGATCAACTGGTTTATAAATATTTCTAGTCTGATTTCATTGTGAATACGGAAGTGTGTACTTCATACAATCTGAATTGAAATAGAAGTACAATAATTGCAATATATAATTGTGATTAATATGCGGAACTTTCGAAAATAGGATTAATTAAGCAAGAAATTAACCTGATAATATGTAGATTCTTTCCAGCTTTAATACTAATTGAGTCAAACAATTTTCTGAAAATTTGTACACCAACAGACTGTTTGATGCATTGGTTTAAAAAAGTGTGGCTCCTATAAATGACGCACCCTCTCTATATTTTTCCTCCATTCAATGCAATGTTGTAGCATCCAATAATACAATTGCAACTTACCTCAGTGTGAAGTACTACCTACTAGTAAAACCTCAAGTTCGAAAATGTTCCGAGATTGTATAAAGTATACATTTTTGTAGGTTATTGGCGGCTTTTATTATAAACAAATGGGCTTTGAAAAGCTGATATATTTATCGATTATGAACTAGTCCTTTTTGCAACTAAAAAAAAAGAATTTATCTAAGAATGTGTCATATTTGCAATATTGTTTTTTTCTGGCAGAAAAAAATTGGGATCAATAGTAGGTGAGTGACTTACTTGACTTTAGGTCCACTGACTAATCGATTGTGTTAAGACAAATATTCGTATGTTAGTTGCATCATTCTACGAATAATTTTATTGCAGTGAGTGATGAAGATATTGTATTCATATTATGTGCCTATACTCTTTGATAAAGGAACATATACATACAATTGTTATTTATTAAGACTGCTTCTGGGACTCATAAAAGAAATGCGGAAAATCCAAGCATCCAAATTCTTGAAGTAACTTACTCAATATGGGGAATGATAGAATCCCAATCATGAAATATTGAAATACCAATTTAGGAATGCAATCAAAATGACAGGAATGTACTACCCAAATACTATACTATATGGAGCACTCTTGTAGATGCAAGTTGTTCGTATCTATACAATGTCGAAACATTTTAAACATACACTACAAATAAGGCAAATCACATTATAAAAAAAAAACTTGATATATGACACCTATTTTGTAAGTTTGCGAAATTGCAACACTGTTAATACGATTTTAATGCAGGTTATACATAAGACACAACATTAATTATCAGATTTGTTTTAACATAATCGATTATTCAGTTGGTTACTCGATAAGACATTTTTAGTCGATAAGTCATTCATCTGTAGGCGACACGGGATCAAATGAAATACATTTTAGTAATTTTGTCTTAAGTAATAACATTTGAAGCTATGTTGCTGATTATCGAGGTAATCTTATCGACATAACAATAATTGGAAATACAGTCTAGTCATTTTTTTAATCAAAAAAACTTTTTTAGTGTAAAGTTTGAATATTGGACTTTTGCCTTAGCTGAATTTTTGATTTCAAAGCTAAGATTGCATTTTTTTGAATAGTGCTCAAAATATTTATATTGTTAGCTAAATAATTTTGTACATAGAGAGCAGGGTCTGCTTTAAAAAAAAAAAAACGTTTAAATACAATCCATAGTGCCTGAGTCTGAAAAAAAATTAATTAATATGAAACATATAATGTATAAGAATTTGAGAAATTCCCCAAAAAAAATTAAGAATTATCCTTGATCACTTATTAATGAAAGTTTTAGAGCTAACATATTGTAATAGATATTTTTTTGTGCAATTTTATTTGTTTGTCATCTATTGTATAGAGTTTTAAGACTTTTTAGTGGTGAGGGTGAATTCACCTTTGTTTTTAGAACTAAATTATTGAATTTATTTTAAGCCAAGACTGTTACATTCATTCCATTATAATGCATTTTTTTACCCCTTTTTAAGTGGAGAAACGACCAATTTTTTCATTATATCGTTTGTAGTTTAAATAACATGCAACTGCAAACATAAAGTTGCAATTAAAATGTAAATAATGATGTTGGTATTATGGGTACTTTTTTTTTATTGGAAAGGTTATAGATGCAAATGCTTTTTGCAGTACATTGTCAAGATCAATCCCGAATATTATAAGGAAATTGCGAAAAATGTTTACACCTTAGAAAACACTCTTTACTATACACAAATTTATAATAGATTTAAGATTATGACAAAGGAAAGTAATATTATGAATATATACATACTGTATATAGATTTTTTATAATAAATTATTTAAAATCTGTTAGTTTATAATAGAATATAAGGATTTTAATTACTGAGCGGCTAGTATAATAACAAGGGTTTGGATTTGAACAGTACGATTAAGTTTTCTGTATAAAAAAAAACAAACATTCAGGCTGCTTTATGAGCACAAGTTTTTCGTTTCATGTCTTCATCCAATATCAGGTTAAACCAACAGAATATTTTAAAAACCACATTTTCAAAATATGTAGTCCTGATTTTAACTCTAGAAAATGTACTAAGTTGCTGTTGCTACTACTGCCTCATAATACATTTGCTGATGTTACTTGTAATTCGCTTTTATCCACCAATACCTTTCTCAAACGTAAATCGATCTCACAGAAGACGAAGCATCTTCAAACCAATATCAATATAATAGACTATAAATTGTTCCAAACCCTTATTTATTACACTTCAAGCTCTATTTCTACAGATGCCACAAATTTGTGGAATTGTTTTTGTATAATAAGAATTAAAATCTCTTCACTAGTCTGTGGTTTCTATAAAAATAGACCTAAAGTTGAACGGTTGGCGTGGCCATCTAGGTATTAATTATTAATAAATGAAAATTAATTTTTTTCTGTTTTAATAATTCAAGATGCAATACTTATTTGTAATATTTGGTAATGACGGCTTGAAATTAATTTTTATTTAATTTATTAATGGTATATTAAACATTCCAGAAACTGTAAGAAAAAAAAATTAATACTCCTTTTACTGTGTGAATATGCAACGTAGCAAAGTTTTAAATAAAATACATTTTATTTATAACAGGAATGAGATTTATTTCGATCAAAATTGAAGGCAATTGTAGGTCCGCTTTACCATCTCATTACAATAGTTATCAGAGAGAAATGATAAACCTGGCACCTTTTGTGTGTAACTTCCTCATCCCTCTGAACAAAAAGATGTTAGTCTTAGGACACAATCTCTTTGGGTCTCTTGTACATGGTGTTTTCAATTTTCCAATAAAAAAAGATCCACCTCTCATTGGAAGCTGTACTAAATTTATTCCAAAAAGGTTTTGATATCAGAAAAGTATGTGTGGAAAACAAAAAGGATACATTAAAATCTACCAAAAATCTAGATCCATTGCTGAAATCTGAAAAACTGAAAAACTAGCCTGTTCAAACCAGCCTAACAGAGATAACTTGCCTAGCGCATCGCCTATATTTCGACGGCTTTGGCTTCTGAAGTAAAAGAGCAGCTGGAATCATTTCAAATTGCTTCTGAAGATCTAAGTATGAAGTAGGTACTACCAGGCGGAATATTATGTCTAAAGGTAGACTTTGAGAAAGTTGAAAATGTGAGCAAACCTGGGGCAAACTCGGACCCGTTAGAATTTAAACACATGAATAAATTTAACACCATCGAGTATTAACTGTATATACAGAATGCCAAAGTGCAGTAGTAGAATCATTTTAAATGAAAAAAGCAATATAAGTGAGAATTAAAAAAGCCAATCAGTAATCATTGGAGATGACAAGTGGCTTAGTACCAATAATCATGGTGAATTTTCACCTTTTGGGCATATAATGGACCATTGTGATATCAGCCGCATACACCACCCGCGGAACTGCAGTAGCTAGCGTACTATAGGGGGAAAAATATGCCACTCCTAGTGGTATGCGACGCTAAGGCACACCACACATTTATAACAAGGGTAAGGGAGGAACTAGACATACATTTGGTACCATAAGAAAAATTCAAAGTCTTCCTCTCATGGAATTATATTTTCACCTCCACTTTGAGAAATGGACTACTTCAATTTATACATTTGATAGTTCTGAAATAACAAACTACGTGAAAAACTAGAGGGTCTCGGCTGAACCCTTCCCTGTCTTACCCATCTGCAAGGATTTTGCTCCAAACTCCTGCAAAAATGAAAAAAAAAAATCCTGATGTTCCCCGAAAACACTCCACACAATTCACGGTTTGATACCCTGGCAAGTTTTTTTTCCCGCAACATAAAGTAAGGATATTCCTCTGTAGTTTCCACATTGAGTCTTGTCTCCCCCTTTACAAGTGGTAACTATGGATGAGGCATCTTTAAGTTCGGGAAGTAGGTATGGGGCAGTGTAAATCAAATTGTAGTATGAACTTAAACTACCTTTTTTGTAGCAAAAGCTAACATTTTTGTGAATAATAATAAGCCTTAGCTCAAACTAAGTTTATTCTGTTTGCTTTAAGTATGTTCTGTTTTTTCGTAGTAAAAGCTAATTTAGATGTGAATAATATAGAGCATTTACTACAATTTTCAATTAATAACTTCGAATTTTTCAAGCCAGCTAATGTGCAGCTTAAAAATTAAGTCTTGTGTAGAACTTCAGTTGAACACGTTTAAAAATGGCTCAATTCATGAACATCAGACGTCGAAAATATTATTCTCAACGAACTGAGTGTCGGGATGAGGACTATCATAATTTATATCGATTTGCTAGAATTAATGTTGAGTGGTTAGCAGAACATTTCCTTGAAGAAACTGGAGGAACAAGGGGAGGAGCATTAAATTCCAGACAAAATAATGCAGATATTTCTTCGATTTCTAAGCGATCCTGGATTCCAAATTGGAGTTGGAAAGGATGAAGGCGTTCATCGAACAACAGTGAGTAAAACTGTGAAATTTGTTTTGACTAAAATAATTCAAAAATCACATATTTGGTTACGTTTTGCTTCAAATAACATTGAAGAAGCACAACAAGAGTAGAGTGCTGAGTATCAGTTTCCTTGTGCATTTGGTGCTATAGATTGCACACATATAAGAATTCCGAAACCATCTGAGCATGGATACGAATACTATAACAGAAAAAGTTACTTTAGCATAAATCTACAGGCAACATGTAATGCAAAAGAAGAATTCACTTCCATAGACGCTCAGTGGCCTGGGTCAGTACACGACAGTAGAATACTAAAGAATTCTGCACTTTATGTCCAAATGAATAATATCCGGCATAATAATATGGTGCTATTAGGTGATTCTTGTTATGGATTCAGTCGTTGGCTGATGACGCCATACAGAAATCCCGAAACTCGTGAAGAAATTGTGTTTAACACGCTCTTCACGAAAGAAAGAGTCATCATCGAAAGGTGCGCTGGCCAACTGACTGAAGAGAAGGTTTCCAATATTGCAATATATGGTTAGGGTGAAACTAAATAGATAGAGTTGCATCTGTTAATATTGGTTGTGCTATACTTCATAATATATCAAAGTATTTGAATGATCCACTTCCTGTCGAAGAAGAAGAACATGTTATGAATGACGAAGAAGAAGAAGAATACAATTTGGAAAATGACGATGAAAATGTTAGGAGAAGGGGATTCCAACGGAGAGAAGAAATCAAAAATTTAATTTACCAACTAAAAATTTAATTATATAAATTGTTATAATTATAAAATCAAAATTATGATATTCAAAAACTGTTGAAACAAATAAAAATATACAGGGTGTGTAACTTAAAAAATAAATTATGTTTCATAATTTATAACATTTTATATATTTTATCTAAAGCTAAACTGTACGTTGAAGTTTCGGAATCATGGCTTCCAGGACCTTGGCTTTCAGGATCTTGGCTTTCGGGAACTTGGGTTCCGGATAGACTTTGACGTAGCTTGTTCAATAAAAGTTGTTCTCGCTCGATCTGCATGCGCGTAAGTTTTAATTGCTCAAGAAGAACCAATCTTTGTAGATCTGCTGTGCATAGGTTTGCAGTCTCATCTGTTTCTTTCCCTTCCAGCTTATTTTTTTTGTTTTGGTTTTGATGGATATTAGAGGAAGGAGAAGGTCTGACTAAAACGTGCCTTGTTTCCGCTGGTTTTTGCATTTCTATATTTTCCAATGGCTTCAATCCCGTTATCGCCGCTCCAGGAATTTTATGCAATGTTGGGTTTTTGTCATCTTTATCAATAATGTCCAGCAATTTTTTTTCCCATTCTTTCAAAATAATTTTTTCATTTCCAGTTGCTTTCATATCTGTTTACTTCTTCAATTCGTTTTTCATATTTTGAATCTTTTTTTTCAACTGTTTCACAGTAATACCGTTGTAATACTTTTGCCATAAATTGTTTAATATGATTCCTGCATTTTAATTGAGGAATTTTCCATGTTTTTTCTTATTAATGGTAACTGCGATTTATCAAATAATACTTTGTGATTAGATAAAGCCTCTATAAAGCGCAAATTGCCACTTTGTTCTTCACCGACTTCGGAGTCGAGATTCACTGTCGTACTCGGAATTCATTTTCAACAATTTCACAAACGTGTGCCTGCTAATGGTTGTAGGTAATAACTGAATAAACTGAAAAATCTCTTGACAAAAATATTGAATACGGCCGCTTTTTACAAAGTTTTTTTGGAAATATTTCAATAAAATAGTTATTTTTGTATCTAGGGCGCGAAATGCTACTTTGGTGATCGAGAACTGATTTTTTTAACGAGGCGCAGCCGAGTTAAAAAAATAGTCGAGATCACCAGAGTATTTCGCGCATGAGTTGCAAACAATATTTTTTCTACAACTCGATTCAAATATCGATGATTCGAAGCTAAAATTGCATTAACAATCAAAGGCAGGTGAATTTTAATTATTTTTGGTTTCCTGTCAGGTGCCAGGTATTTGTTACCTGAGTGTGCCAACTAAGCATTTCGCACACTGGAAAATAATTTCGCACACGGCGTCATGGAAACGTTAAAAAAAATCTACCTGGAAAAAAAAGTGTCACTTCGCAAATTGTCGCCAGTGTGCGAACATCATCTTTTTTGACAGTTGTAGAAAATAGCTATTTTCCTAACGAGTGCGGGAAGAAAAATTTCCGGCACGAGGGTGCGAAGCGCCCAAGTGCCGTAAATTTCTTCCCGCAAGAGGAACTATATTTTTTCTACGAGCATACTAAAGCTGATGTTACGAAGAGTTTAATTTAAATAAAATGCGATTATACAGAAGGTAGAATTAAATGTATTAAAAGGCATTTATAAAAAGGTAAAGGTACAGGTATAGGTGTATCAACAATACAAACAATTCCATGTCACAATGATTATTTCAAACTCTTCTCGCACTGAGTGCGGGAAGAAATCTCTTCCCGCACCGGTGCGGGAAGGTCTTCCCGCACAGCAAATCGTGCGGGAAGAGCCATTTCCCGCACGCTCGTCGAAAAAATAATTTATTCACTGAAGATGTTAAAAAAAAAGAAAACAAATGGATAAGAAAACCAGGATGTGTTTACTATTGTTAGTTCAAACCAATGAACTATAACCAAAAACTGGAATGCTAACACATAAGGACGAACATGAAGCCTAGTGCGGCTGCTGCGGAGGGGATACCTGTTTTTGTCGCACTCATTATGTTAAATGGCGAAAATTGCTTCCAACACGTATTCCAATTGATGAAACCTGTGAAGGGAAATATGACAAAACTTTCAAAAACGTCATACCTATGTCAGCGAGCAACAGAAAAAAACAACATTCCCTCTTGTGGCATCTGTCTTTCATGGCTTCATTTTTTTGGCAGATATGGCAATGTGTGCGCATTCCAGTTTTTAGCTATAGTTCATTGGTTCAAACTTAAATTTTTTAGTATAAACTTATTAGTATAAGCAAAATATTATTCACAAATTTTTCAGAATGTACTTAAACTTATAGCTGAATCTAATAAGATTGTACTTATGCTGTAACTCAATTCTTTAAGTAAACACTTATTTTTTATTCACACTGCCAATTGTCTCAGTAATCCATATTTTACTTATTAGGATATGGGTTTGGGACCCTAGTGTGGGGCCTTTTTGTTTAAAGAATTCAGCAGAAATGCTGTCAGGTCCGTTAGTACCAGCTGACTTATTGTTTTCTAGATGTCTAATTGCCTTTTCAACGTCCCCTAATCTAGGAACCTCGCTCAGTTCTTGTTGTATTGGTACATACACCTACTGTAATAATTTTGGAGAGCTCACTGATCAACTTGAAAAGAAAGACTACCTATATCTAATGGAATTCTTCTATTTGAGTGGGAAGGTCCACAGTCATCCGGAGACTACCAAGAAGAAGACATCTTTACAAAATTAATACAAAACAATAAACATTAAACACATCTTTATTTCATCAATTTCACAAATAATTACAGTGATGAGACGTTTAGAATTATGTCAGACATAAATACACCATCACAAGTTCAACAGAATTAAAGTAATAGAAAAATTACAAAAACTATTGCATTAAAGTTAGGATAATACTAAATATTAAAGGAAAAGAACATTGTGTCGTGATACATTCCTGAATTAACCAAACATAATAAATACTGTTAAAATCCTTCTGAATGTGACTAAAACACAAAATTCTCAAGAGTGCTTATGTTGTACCCTGTAGTGAGTAATTAAGGCATCCATTTTAATCACTCCAGATCTAAAAAAATTGTCATATTTCTAATATAATATTAACGCTTGCCATAGACCCTTGTTTCTACAAGTAAGTCTCAGTTCCTTTCTTTATCCTAAATCTAGTGAAAACATGGTAAAAATTAGTTTTACTTTTTCCCGACCTTTTTTTTTGTCTGTTCAATGGCAAAGGGAATCTCAATTAGTTTTGGTGATGTTTTAGAAGAAAAAATTGAGAACATAACAATAAACCATAGTTTATCATTGGAATGTTGAAAGTAACATCTTTTTAGTCATGAATGCTTGAAATATGTAGATATATAATTTACTTAGAATTTTTATGTACAAAATACATATTTAAAATTACTTTAAAAAAAAAATACTGTAAAATTATATACAATATATACAGGGCATTTTTACGCCTAATTTCAGCCTTTTGGTTATATTTAATAAAAAATATTCCTATCTTAACCTAAACTTTCTTCTTGTGAAAAAAAATTAGACAAAAATAAATAATACAGAATATTTAGATCTCGTCTAATTTGGGGGGCTGATAGAGTAAATAGGCCTTTAGGGAAGTTTCAATTTGCCTTGCCAAAAAAAGGGCCTATTGAAGTTATTATTAGGACCAAAATTACGATCCCTAGGTCAATTTTGAACCTACATATCTTGGAGCACAACTAAAAAATCACCAAAGTTAATTTTCAACAAATAACATTTAGAATATTAAATCAGGTAAAATTGTCAAAGATTCCTATTAATGGTATGTACATTTAGAGACAAATGGATAAAATAAAACACAATAATTGTATTAATTTTCGCTGACAAAAAAAAAAAAAAAAAACATTTATAAAGGGTAAAACCAACAAACATTTGACTCTGGACTTCACCAAACGAACTTCAACTTAATGCGAAAATAAAACTAAATTGGTGCATAGGTAAAGGTCCTTGGTCAAATTTTTGTTAATTCAATTCTTAAACATTTACCATTTAACTAATTTATTCTTCTAGTCGGAAATCAAGGTAGGTTCCTTCCCTGCGCATCACAACCCTGAAAAGGTCTCCTAGTTCAACCGCTCTATGGTCCAACAGGTAACAACTTTTTTTTAAATGAGAACTGTCTGTAAGGAGAATAAGTAAAATTGTAAATTTATAACTTTCATTTTGAAAAGTTTACAAAAAAGGTCAAGTAGAAACAGTGATAGGTGTGACAAGGACAAAGTATCTGATTCGGTGCATAAGGCTGCATAAGAAAATGAAAATTATCTTACCTTTCGTGGAAAAGTCAATATTGCCACAAAATTGCATTTCATACCACGTGTACAATGCATTAATATGTCCCGTTTCTGTCACCAAAATATTCTGAGTTTTCTTCACATAATCCTTGTCGTCAACAGTGAAGGAAATCGGACTTGAGTATTCTTTATACACAAAATCTGAATCTAGATCGGGATGTTCTGAGCCCTGAAAAAAACAAATTAAATCATCAAATATTTAAAATAATAAAATCGCCTCTCACCGTATATTCATTCATAAACTGGGCAATCTTAAAATCAAAAACATTGCGGTCGTTTACAACATTCCATACTTCCAGCTGCTCGGAATATATTAGTAGCACTTTAACTACAACTTTAACTGGCATCATGAAAATGTCTGGTTGGTCTGGCCTTATTTTTTCTTTCAATGCTATTGTTGGATGTATCGAGCCATCAGTGCTTATCGGATCAATTAAACACGCTTTGCATTCCTTGAGGTACTTGTGGATGCCGCACATCGTTGTATTGTGGCCAATCTTATTTTCTAAAACAGAAATTTGTTTTTGTTATTATTGGTATTGTACTTGTGAAAGTTCTTACCTATAACTATCATTTTACCCTGTGGAATGTTATTTAATCTTAAAATATGATCAAAAAAGTCCATGTATTGATAGTCACTTTCCGATTTTATCGTCGTGTAAAACTGACAACCTTTTTTGGCTGCTAACATAAATCCTAGTAGTGGGAAACACATTAAATCCATGACCTAATAAGGGTAAAACATGTTAGATCCAAACTTTTAAAAAAATATTTTGTTAAGTTTACTATTATAGTTGCTTACTGGTTTATTTGGATCTGGAAATTTCTTCAGAAAATCCGGATTCATAAATTTATTCGCCAAGGTCATCATTTCTTTAACTAGAGGGACATCATTCAAAAATGAGATAATTTCTTTAGACACCAACCAGCACGATACACAAGTATTAGGCTTTGTAATCTAAAAATCGCAAACTTTTGTTAAAAAAAAAACAATGACAACAAAAACAATATGGATATGCAAAAGCAATATCCATTTAATTTAAAAAAAAAAGTGGTTTCTGGAATACAAGACCGCTTCAAGACTTTTGAATCACTTTGCATATTTAATTTTTTTGAGGTGCAATAACTTGGCACCTTGACCCTTGGTCACCAGTAATAGGATAAGGAGAATGTCAATGAAAGAGTTTCAAAAGTACAATACTACTTATGGACAATATCATTAATTGATAAGATACATTGTTAGAAGCAAAAGTCTCACTAAGATGATTGATGTCGGATTTTTCTCGGATTCTTAGTACAGTTATCATTGTGAGAGATAAATGTCATGCCATTGGAAATTCTCTTTGAATATGATTTACTAGTTAGAATTTTATTTGAATCATAGCTCATTTAGTATTGGAACCGCATAGTTCATTTTGTGTTGGGGCTCATGCACATGATTTGCCAAAGCACAGCACACCTTTCTGTCACTTATGAGCTAGACTAGAATTCTGTCCTTTAGTTTCCTGGGCCGGTATTCTGGTCCTCAAAAACGCTCACCTTTTTTTAGTCGCTCGGCACTTTAAATGCAAATTTACATTGAAAGTGCCGAACGACTGAAAAGTGGTGAGCGTTTTCGAGAACGAGAATACCGGTCCTGGTAGTTTTAGGCCAAAAATGTTCTCTCATTCTTACCTGAAAAAACCTCAATTGGCTGTCCAAAACGGTAACTTCAAATGCTATCTTTTCCCCTTTTTTGACTTCAATTGGATGGTGTAAATGACAGACTCCTTGCTCCCAGCACTTCACCCTTTCCTGGCATCTGGGGTCTGTTGTTATAGTGATCTCTTCATCTAGATCCAGTTCAAACCAAATCGCTACTGAAGTCAAAGTTGCATCTTGAAGACATTCAAACTGAAAAAGTATAATATAATCAATATTTTCATTCATGTACCAAGTGAAATTAGAAAAAAGTTACCTCAATAATTTTTGAAAACTCCATATTATTAGCCATATCGTTAAGTTCCAAAATATCATAGAAATCAATATCAAAAACCTTAAGTGGAACTGATAAATAATCAATATGTTTGGTAGATAAGTCTTCAGCTTCGTAACTGTCGGGGGTAATATGCCTTATGCACATATCTGTCAGGTTTAGTTCTGGAATTCGGTTTACAACTCTGCAACTTTGAGGGTCTCTGTAGTTTATTGCTACAAAAAAAAAATTGGTTCAACATAAACATACAAAGTTTAATCAAAATCCATATTTACCTGCTGCATATAATCTAGCCCCACATGGTACAATTTTGAAATTATTTTTTTCTGTAATCAAAACATGATGAGCATGTAATAAAGTTTCCAACATCCGCTCTCCAAATATTGCACAGTCGAAAATTTCAGTAACCAACAAATTGCAAGGTGCTGGAGCCTCTGTCAATTTTGTAGAATAACAATTTATGACTTTAACGTTGCTTTTTTGGTTTTCTTTCATGACGTTTTCACACATTTTTGCTAAAATTTTATTCTCTTCTATAGCTGTGACATTAACTTCTGGATTATCTGCTGCCATTAAAGATAACAGACCACAACCTGCTCCAATATCTATTACATTATGGAAACCTTTAAAAAAAAAATAGTATTGAAAAGTTGTTGTAGAAAAGAATTATTTACCTCTACTGGTAATGTTTTTGATAGCCTGGAAATAAGCGGAATTTCGTCCAGTATCGTTTAACATTTTGAAATGCCATCTTGGTATCTGGCGCCATTTGCAGTGCATCAAATTTTTCTCTGCTGGTAAATAATTTTTGATGCAGGCCACAGCTTTGTCCAGGTATGTTCGGGCTATATCAACTTGACCCATTCTAGAAAAAAAAGTTAAGTTGTAGCTTTGAAATTTTCTATTTTTGGGCAGGTATTGGAAAAAGAAGTTATAAGAATGGAATTTATTGGGGTTTTGGAAAAAACCAAAATATTCCACACTACACCATTTTTATGCAAACTAAAATGGCCCCTGGTAATCTTAGGAGATTGGCAAATCGCAAATGATAGAGCAATAGACTCTTCAAGTAATCCAAGTATAGTTTATACAAAGTCAATCCGAACAGCATAAAAACTGTGTAGGCGGCATCATGGTACAATGATGCTCTGAAAGAGTGTATTCCGAGGTGTATTCTTAGCAAAAAAACGACTCATAAAATATACTCCTGGACAAAATTATCGCACCACTGCTTATGATGATGCTTATGTGCATTGGTGCGATAATTTTGCCCAGGAGTATATTTAAATAATCAAACAATGTAAATGACTACAAATATTTTTGATTTACGAGCTGAATGCAAACATCTCTCTGAAGTTGCCTACCATGAACATATTATACTAAAACTGAAAATTGCATTACCCAATCTAGTGAAGATTTTTGGAAATTTGTAAAGAAAAACAATAACTCTTTTGATATCCCCAAAACCATGTTGTACAAAACTGAAACTTCTGATAATGGAAATATTACTGTAAGCTATTTTAGTGACTTTTTCTTAACTGTTTATGGTGATAATAATTGTGATACTTATAATTTTAATGTAGTTAGGTCTTTATCTATAAGTACTTGTGATTTTAATGAAATTGATGTCTGCAATGCAATTCTTAGCCTAAAAGACCATTTATCTCCTGGGCCTAATAACATGTTATATTTCTGAAAAATTGCGCATGTATTCAGACCTTTATTTTAAACATTATTTTCACTTAGTCAATGTTAAGTGGTATCTAAGTATCCAGATGTCTCGAAAAACTCAACTCATATATTTAAAAGTGACGGAAAAAGTGATGTTATAAACTACAGGACAATAAGCAAAATGTCTTTGATAGCAAAAGTTTTTGAGATAATTAGAGATTTTAAAATCAAGACTGAACTACAATCAATTTTAAATGGAAACGAACATGGCTTCATTGCTGGTAGCTCCACCGTGAGTAACTTGCTTGTTTATGAACATTTTTTAAATAGTTCTTTTCAGGGCGACAACCAGGTGGATGCCATCTACACAGACTTTTCAAAGGCTTTCGACAAGGTTAGCCACACTCTGCTTTTTGGAAAGCTTGAGGAATACAGTGTGTTTGGCAGTCTCCTGCAATGTTTTCATAGTTATCTGACCAACAGAAAACAACAGGTGGAAATAGGCAGTTTTGTTTCTAAAGAGATATTGGTCCCCTCTGGTTTCTTTAACAAAGCCTTAACAAATATGACATCGCCGATTTTGTAATTTAATTTTCTAACGAAAAATGACATAATATACCATGAGTTACATTCAAGATTCTAAAATTGACGTCACTTGACTCAAATTGGAGCAAAAATGGTGAAATTGGATAACAAAAAGTTACTAGCCATTTGCACTGACCATTTTAAGGAAGCCTTAGCGATAAGTATTCCTCAAAATGACATTTTTACATGCAGTAACGTCACTTTAAGGAATACTTATCGCTAAGGCTTCCTTAAAATGGTCTGTGCAAACGGCCACTAGATCCTCAAAATTTCAATTATATTGGATGACGTGTTCCGAAATTATCACCTGGGAAAAACGTCATGGGACACCCTGTATAACCAATAAAGCATTAAAATTGCTAGGTTTTGGTGAAAGAACTCTGCAAGACTTAAGTAGTATTGATTGTTTTAAATCTCTTTTTTGCTCTTACATAAGGTCAGTTTTGGAATCCGCTTGCCAGGTTTGGTCTCCTTACTATACGCCATATGTTCTGTTCAACAGATTGAAAAAGTGCAAAAGAGGTTTGTGTCTGTTGGGTTTAAATTGGGTATACCAAATAAGAATATTGTATATGAAGAAATACTTCACTCCCTTTGTCTAACAACTTTCAGCAATAGGAGAAAATATATTGATATAAATAAGAACCCTATTTAGAATCTCGAATGGATACAAAAACTATCCAGAATTGCTATCTTTGATAAAACTTAAGGTGCCGAAGAGAAATCTGAGAGGCGTAGACCTGTTTAAGGTTCTATTTCATAGAACGAATTAAGGTTTATCTTCATCTCTGACACGCTTTTCCTGGCGCTTTTCAGATAGTGCAAATAAATTGCTTACTGATGTAGACATCTTTAATGATTCTTTAAGTGTGTTTGGCTCAAAAATAAAATCCTATGATCGAGGCTGTGATAATATATAATAAACTAATTTTATCGAATTTCATTCTTCTAACTTGTATTTTTGTCACAACTTTAATTTTTGAATCTGTTAGTAGTGTGATGTTGAGGACTGTAACTACTGTTTTTTACTAATTTAACTGATATGTCTATATGCTATTGTCAACCCTACATAGAACCAGGGGCTACAACCAAATTCTATACACTGAACCACGGGTTAAAACAAATAACTAAAACTGAGCAAGAAAACACAACCAGACTAAATAACCTAATTATATTCAGCAAATATTGGATATAAGAGTCACAGCGCTTTTCTGTATCAGTAGTATTTAGACACATCTCAAAGTCGGAAGCAATCTGGCCGAATAGGGATTGCGTATCGTATCTCTGTCCGAGCAGATTTCATCTGACGACTCAGACTCTGTGAGTCGTGTCTCAACGATTTTCTGTATCAGTAGGCGTTTAGATACGCCTCAAAGTTGGAAGTTATCTGGCCGAATAGGGATTGCGTATCGTATCTCTGTTCGAGTAGATTTCATCTGAATACATTGATTATATGTGTCTATATTTTTTGTCCTCTTACTCTTAGTTCTCAACTTCTCTTTACTCTTTATATCTTTAATATGTTTCGTAAAGTATAGAGGATATTTCTTTGAGCCATTTTTTCTTTTTGGAACACAGATCTCAAAAATATTATATATTTTATCATAGAAATGCTTAACAGCCATATTGACATCATCAAGAGATTCCAGGTCATTCCAAGAAGCATTGTGAAACAATTGGTAGAAAGTGTCGAAATCAGCTTTCCTGAAGTTGTAATTTTGGAAGTGACTATTCCCATTCCCTGTCAAATTTTTTTGTCTAGAGGTTTTAAACTCAATTTCTATCATAAGTGGAGGATGGTGTGTATCAATGTCGACAAAACTGAAAGAACTTTCATATACCCTAAATTTACTATTAGTTACAACAACATCAAGTAAGCGGTTATTTCCATTTAGTACTGGTGGCAATCAAAAAATTCGAGAAAATTCAGAAACATATTTATCTGTTGATCTCTGAAGTTACCCACATAATAGTCGTTCAAGGGACTAATATTAAGTTCTCCCACCAATATGATTTTTTTTATGGTAAATACATTCTTGATTTTCAATGTATGAGAATAGATGCTCTCTCTCTCTAATAGACCACAACTAGTTGAAATATAAACCACTAATACATAAATAAAGTTAACATCATCTACAAAGACTTTGGCCCCTAACAAATCTATGCATGGCACATTAAAATCCAAATTCAATATACGAGTTTTGTAGGTTTTTTTGACTGCCAGTAAGACACCACCACCACGCATATTATCTTCCCTGTTTCGACATTTAAAAATGTTGAAGGACCCTGGAAACAATTCACTATCATACACACCGTTAGTCAACCATATTTTGCTCAGAGCAATTACATCATATTCATTTTCCGTTAATATCACTGAATGAAAAAAGTCCACTGTTTTAGTCCACGCACATTTTGATACGCAACAGTGAAAGCTATTTCTTCTTCAGTGACAACCGTATCATCATTAACTGCGCTCAGTTGCCCATCATCATTCACCTCTCTGCTAAAAAAATTTCTGGGGTTAAGTAATTTGTTTGTTGCTGAAATCTTCTGATTCTTTGCATATATGGTTTAACCAATTATCCAATAACAGTGATATAGATCTATTTCACGGCTCTGTTGATTCATTCAAAACTAAAATAATACCAAAAATCAAAAGTAATTTTGATTGATATATCTTTTTTTTCAATTTTTTTCATTTTTTTTTTCTCTTATTTCTTATAATATAATTTTTTTTTTGCTGATAAATTGTACCATAGTGTACCTGCGACCAATGACTATTTGCATTTGTTAAACAAAGCTTATTAATAAGGTGTTAATCAAGTATTGTATCAATTTAGTGTACTTAATTTAAGTTTGCAATAACTGTTTTTACTACTAATTTTAATTGTCTTGTAATTGGGATTTATCCTGTTAGACAATAAAGATTTATTTATTTATTTATATATACAGGACACAACGAGTTTCGGGCGGAATGATTTCCTTGGGGTAAGCATGACCTCTTACAATTAGGACAATTAAGAGCATCTGCAGAACACTGACTACTATTATGGACACCACCACATTTATGACAACAATCATTGGCCGAGCAGTGTTTGGCAACATGGCCAAATAAACAACACTCTTGAAACACATTGCTACACTTGTATACTCCTGGACATATGCAGGGCAGAAGTCGAATACCAGGTTATTTTTTCTAATGAGCCACTTAAATAAAGCCGGAGGAGTCTGAAATATCCAATTTTCTTTTGCGTTGTTTCTGCGGTCTTTTTTTGTCAAATATTTGAACTGGTCCTGTAGATTTTCACCAAAGGTGTCTAGAATATCAGAATTAACAGCAACAAATTCATTAATGAATGTTGCTGGTGTATGTCCTTTGAAAACTCCTGTTATCTTTATCATTGGATCTAAATTCAAAATATTTCTGACACATTTTTGTTAGCATTTTCAAGGGTTCCCTTCAACTTTTTCTGTTGAGACGCATCTTGACATTCTATTATGACACTTCCACTCTGTAGAGGTTTAATTCTTCTAAAATGTCCATCAACATTATTTGCTTTAAGATTTTCTTTAATTTCACACATAACGATTCTAGAATCATTATTTTCTTTAAGCCTAACAATTGTTTCATGCTTCAGGTTTCACGGCGGAGGCGGATAGTAACAATATGGTAATACTTGTGTGATTTTCTCTAAATGTTACCCCTACCCTAACATTAATTATAATATATTTATCTAGAGTTATTCTGATATTCCCTTCCCTTTCCCGTTCTGATTTTCAGGGTGAATAGTCGAGCTACATAGCGGAGCAAGAGAGGCTTCGTGACAGTATATTGTACGACTATTGTATTTTTAGTTCTTATTTTTAGTATAAGTCCAATTTCTGTAAATAGCTGGTCCGTTAGGAAAAATTTATTTATTTATTTATTTATCAAAACAAGATGTTGTTTAAATATTTATTCTTAAATTTTTTTGAACTAAAACCTTCAATGAAATGAGACTGGAAAGATCTGGACAATCATTAAACAAACCCTCTCAAGAGTTTGTAGAGTAAAAATCTGCCTGAAATCTCCTGCTTTGGAATGTTTTTTTGACGCTAGCGGAATTACGCCACCGGTCGGTCGACAGGCAACTTCGACGGAGCGCAACACGGACGTAATAATATTATAAATTGAAAAATGTCAAATTTAAGAGAAGAGCAAAGTGAGTTGTTGATTGATTTAGTGAGGCAATATCCCGTGTTGTATAATTTATGTATTTATATCTGTCTATTAAAATAAAAAATAGCGATCCCTGGGAATCCATTTCCATACACGGATTGCCGAACAGCCCACATCGGGTCACCTTCGAGGAAAGCACTACCTCCCTAGCACGATACGCCGGGAAGCGCTATGACACCGTCACGCTTGCATTCCGTCTCCGTCCCGCATCCGAGGAAAGCGAGCCTTTATGCCCCATTCCCGAATTATACCTAATACCATACCCTCAAAACAGATAAAAGTGAGGATACTTCTTAGGTTAGCTTTAGATCTGTACCTAGCCTGATGCACCCTATAATAATTATTCCAATACTGGTATTACTGTGTAGAGTATAGATCATAACAACATATTATAGAAAAACTCTGAAAGGAATCATGCATGTTACATGTATCCAATATACTTACTTGAATAAATACCCTCCTAAATTATTCAAGATGATATAATTATTAGGAAAAAAATTGATAGCTTGCAAATAAATCTTGAGCAACTCCTCGGTGTCATTCGCCTCCTCCAATACAATGCCAATTCTACAAACAAGTTTAGTGAAACCCAATTGCACTGGAGGGCTGCTGGTTAAAGGATCGTCCAAGCTATCGAAATAATTGACGAAATTCTCGTAGGCGTCCGGATAATTGTTGTTCTTGAAGCATTCTTTGGCTTTGTTTAAATAAAAGGTACTATTCATCTTGTTTGGTTTCAGAGCAATTTGGGACAGTATCTTCGGCACTCGGGAATCTGATGACCCCAACATCACTAGACACCCTTAGGTGTGGATTTCCTTACGTTTTCCCTGTGTTTTTGTTGAAGGAATTTCTTTTTTTACTACTATTACTATGGCTGATTTATATTTTTTTGAAAAATAGGTTAAAAAATATTTTTGTGGAGCTGTCAAATTTTGGAAATAAAACGTCAAATATTTTATCAGCCGTTTTCGCAGAAAACATCCATTGAATGCACCTTATGACCATTCATTCCGAACTCATTTAGAACTAGTTCAGGGTTGTGAGAGCAGAGCATGCTTGGAATCAGTTGATTTTCTTTTACCGCGAACGGAACGATTGAACGAAATAACTCGCAACTCTCCACTCGACAATGGTTTTGAGCGGATTCATTTCGCATATACAGTACAATAATGGCGTTTCCGCGTTTCCCATCTATTCTTGCCTTGCGTTCGGTATTTTGCTCAAGGAGCAGAGCATGCTGAGCGGAGCCGAAATCACGTGACAAGCGAGCGAACAGAGCAGCTTAACGCTGTATCCGAGTGCCCGAAATTGTAATAAAAGAACGCAAATGAGCCAGCACCGAGTACACTTTTTAAATAAACGAACGGTAAAATTCAAACTCGGAGAACTCAGATCAAAATACCGAACGCACGGTTGGATTGGTGAAATCTTTTATTATTTTGATGTATTGTATTCGTTTTCGGAGCTACTACAAATTGGCCTCTACCAGTTCTAAGATTTTATTTCACCGCACCGCAACCGCGAACAGTTTCGGTTTGCTCTCGATGTTTGTGTTGAAGCCCTAGAACCGATCGAACTAGTTCAGAATCGGTTTAGTTCAAGCAAGGATAATACACTACCACAGGATTGCTTATCGGCCTCGGTTTTGGAAATCTCGGCCATAATATTAGCACAGCTTATATTAGCATCATTGACGACGTCATCAATTACCACGTAAACAGCTGACGTGGCACCAGCGGTCGATGTTTAGAATATACATTTATGATAAAAAATATTATTTAATTTAGTTTAACATAATAGACAAAGAGGAAGATGCAAACGAGATCTAAAAGAATGTCGTTTTAGAATGAAACCAAGTAAACTCTGTTTTTTTTTTAAGATAATTACCCAAGTCAAAAATTTAGTAACTATGTTGGCAACACAAGCCTTTTCTGCATAAAAAATTTCGAACATTGACAATTTTACATTGTATTGCCAACATAATGTCATTTTGACTTTTATCTTTAAAAAAAAAAACAGATTTTATGCAGCAAAAGCCCGCGGAATCATAACCTGTGATTCTGTAATGCAAAGACCCTACATCAAGGCGAGTAACGACACGCTGTCTACGTCAGCACAGGTTCTTTGGCGAGATGGGAGGCTTTAGATTTGATCTACACAGGCCTTATGAGGATAAGCTAAAGCTATCCTGGAGTAGTAGTGTGTATTATCCTTGCAAACACTCTACGTCAAGGCGAAAAACGACACGCTGCCTACATCATCAGTGGTGCTTTGGCATGATGAGAGACTGGGAGATTTGAATTACACAGGTCTTATGAGGATGCTATCCTGTAATAGGAGTCATGTACCGTACGTTCAGTATTTTGATCTGAGTTCTCCGAGCTTGAATTTACCGTTCGTTTGTTTGAAAAGTGTACTCGGCGCTGGCTCATTCGAGTTCGTTTATTAAAATTTTTGGCACTTTGATACAGCGTTCAACTGCTCAGAGCCGCTTTCCAGTATGGGAGTGTGACGCCCGGAGCTACTCGGGGCGTTGAGCTCCCGAGCTGTACGTACGCGTCAACCTGTCAGCTGTCACATCCGTGGGTGACTATTTATTTATTTCTTGTTATATCCCAAGATTGAACATTTTAAACAGTGATGTGCCTGTAGTCAATGTCAACGTAAACAATTGATTGTCTACGCGTAGACAATTCGAATTGTTTACGTGAGCATTTGTCTACACATTGTCTACATGCGGCGTAAACAATAACTTATTTTAAAAAATTCGAAAAAAAATATCAAAAGTTTATACTATCACTATCACTTCGATATAAGCATTCACTGATTATAAAATAACAGGAAAACCAATAATGAAATAAAAAAAAATTAAAAAAAGGAAAATGTGAGGTTAGAATTAAACGTCATTTATATTATTTTACATTGTTGACACGTTGTCTACATTGTCTACATTGTCTACACGTAAAGTAGACAATGAAAGTCTACGTGTAGACGCACATCCCTGATTTTAAATAATATAGTTTTGATTCTCTTTCATTTATGATAAATAAAAAAACAAACGGCACAAACAAACAGATAATTATTTTTAAAATTTGACATATTTGATACTAATGGCGTTTTCCATTTGTCATCTCAGTGCAGCATTCAGTGCGCACGAGAATTTTTCTAGTGCAGTCAAAAACGCGCACCAGTGCAGTATAAATGGAAAGCAAAAATGCAGAGTCGGCTCGGATTCTGGGGTTGGTTATGTAAAATCATATGTTGGTTTGTTGTTTTTGTTTAGCACTTGCCGGTTTCTGGTTTCCTGCTCTGCATGTTTTATAGTATAGGCTGTTCATTTGTACTTGCTACCTACTCGCAAAATCAGGAAGATCTGCTAGGAGCTGCTGTTTATGAGCTTATTATATGGGACAAGTGAACGCCGATCAGCTTATGAGATCTGCTTGAAAAAAGAAAAGCAGTACAAATGAACAGCCTAATTGTAATATTAATAAGTTTAGTCTGGGCTGTCGTTCTATGGTTCTAGGGTTAACTACAGAAACTATTTAAAAAATTGATGTATTTGAAATGAATTTTAGAGTAGAGTTAATGAAGAAGAAGTCATACAAAATAAATATTTAGTTCGATGGTCCAGATAATTTATTTAATATAACAGCTTTTTCTAGTTCTTCTCCGCGGTTTCACCCGCCGTTAAATTTAGAAGAAATTGACTATCTATAAATAATTTAAAGTAGGTACTTCGCATCAGACAATATTTTTAAACAACAATAATAATATATCTAAAAACAACGTGGATAAGCTGCGGAATTCGTTCAAATAATATAATTTCGTCAGAGAATTATAGAATTCAACTTCGCTGCTGCTACATATCAAATCCAAAACTGCAACAACTTTTTCTTTGGAAATTAGCAGACATTTTTATGTACGGTACATATAAACAAAAACAAAACATACTGCACTGGCTCTCCACGAGCCTTCCTAGCTCGTGCCAAAAAATGCGCACTGAGTGCATAAATAATTGCACTGAATTTCAAATGGAAAATGAAAACTGAAACTGTGCAGTCAAATGGAATATAAAAATTGCACTCAGTGCACCTCCGTGCAACAAATGGAAAACGCCATAAGACGGGCGTCTCACGTCTTGATACTAGAACGGTACAAATCTAGTGCGTGGCGCCCCCGAGGTGCTCTAGAGCGCGCCAATATGCATACTGGAAAGCGGCTCTGTTCGCTCGCTGGTCACGTGATTACGGCTCCGCTCAGCACGCTCTGCTCTTTGAGCAAAATACCGAACGCAAGGGTAGTAGTGTGTATTATCCTTGCGTGTAAACGAGCAGCACAAATCTACGCAAAAAAAGTGGTTCGAGCTTCGAAACCGTTCAGGGTCCTTATTCTTGAAATAGGAAAGCAGCGTTCCCAGAGAACAAATGTCCCAACTTTGTTACTTATATTACCATTACCAAGGCCTGTGGACAGAGAAGCTTTCTATACCTCACACCAAGATTTTTTAATATAGTTCCAAGTGCAATAAAATCTTGTGAAAGTTTAATAAGTTTCAAGAAAAAAATGTCAGAATGGATTTTAAAAGTATGTTCTCGAGAAGCAATTGACAGTTTTGTGAATCAAAATCAAAGTAGATAATAGTGAAAAGTGAAGCACTAAAACTGCGTAGAAGTGGAGCAAAAAAAAAAACTGCCATACAAATACGTACATTTTTGTGCATATTTCGGCAGAAGACAAGAACGTTTTTTTTTTTACTTCTTTAATTAGTATTAATTGCTTACTTGTACCATCGTCACCAAAAGTAACTGGGACAGCATCGCATTAGCTCTTGTCCTATTATATAAATTTTATTGTCAAATATTTGTCAAACTATGCATTAAATGCATTGAAATGAATGACAGTAGAATTAGTCCAGGAGATCATTATGCCTTATTTGTGTCCCAGTTACTTTTGGTGACGATGGTACGTACATTTAATACATAAAAATTGTATTAAATAAACGTCTGAATTATTTTAAAAAAAATTATTATTTGCATATCATTGAGAAAGACGGAACACTCGTTCTCCTGGGAACGCTGTTCCCCTGTTTCAAGAAATAAGGACCCTGGGGCGAATTTTGAAAAGTTGGAACAGAATTAAAGGGCCGGTTTCGAAATAGCAAGTCACCGCCGGGTTAAGCAAGCATAGCATATCTCCAGGGTAAACACATACCTTGCGTTCGGTATTTTGCTCAAAGAGCGTGCTGAGCGGAGCCGTAATCACGTGACCAGCGAGCGAACAGAGCAGTTGAACGCTATATAAAAGTGTCAGAAATTTTTTATAAACGAACGCGAATGAGGCTGCACCGTGTACACTTTTCAAATAAACGAACGGTAAAGTCAAGCTCGGAGAACTCAGACCAAAATAACGAACGCACGGATAGCAACTGAACACGTTTCAAACCATGCGAGAAAAAAAAAACGAATAAACTCATAAAATCTTTATTTTTTACTTAACTATTAGAGAGTTCTCGTGCTGTCCAAATTTTAAATACCGTTACGTTATTTGACAAGTATGACAGCTCTTCAATGACATACTAAAACGTTTGGACCGGCCGTTCCTTAGAGCAGGTAAAGGTAAAGGGGAGTAGTAACCTGGATTTGGAAAATGAAGCCGTTTTTTTTTGAGGTATTTTGGCACCAAGAAAATGGCGCTTATGGCAATTCAATGCTTTACCTGTATCTTGGTGCCAAACACCTGCCAAAAATTTGGCTTCACTGTTTCATAAGCAGAATGGCGCGTTCCTACTCCTTATGTCCGTAGGACAGCGCTTTCCTGCTCTAAGGGCCGTTCCCTATAAACAAACACAGACGCGACTGCGACCAAAATAAGAAAGAGAGATCCGAGAGAGAGATGAAGCTACTAAGGTCAAACGATGCATTATTGTAATGGGAGTATTACTTTTTATGCTTATGAAATTAAATCCAAAACAAAAGTAGACCTAAAAATTTACTAAGTAGTGTCATTTTAATATAAAGAATCGAAGAAATAAATTATTAAGCAGTTGTGGCCATTGGATTCATTGGAATTAAAACAAAGTTTCTGAACGCGCTCTCTGGGCTTGTTAAATGCAATAGTTGTATTCCTTTCACACCTAGGAGGAGCTCCGGAACAGCTCCGGGGCTTCACGCGCTTATTCCTTTCGAAAGGCTCGCTTTCCTCGGATGCGGGACGGAGACGGAACGGGTGCCGCAGACGTTGCCGTCATTAAAATTATGTAGATGTGCTTTCCTAAGCAGCGGTGACGCGGCGGAGGCGGAGCGCAATTTTTTTGACGCTAGCGGAATCACGCCACCGGTCGGTCGACAGGCAACTTCGACGGAGCGCAACACGGACGGAATATTATAAATTTAAAAATGTCGAGTTTTACAGAAGAGCAAAGTGAGTTGTTGATTGATTTTAGTGTGGCAGTATCCTGTGTTGTATAATTTATCTATTTATATGTCTATTAAAATAAAAAAATAGCCTTTTTTCACACACGGATTGCCGAACCGCTCACGTTGCGTCGCCTTCGAGGAAAGCACTAGCTTCCTAGCGCGATACGCCGGGAAGCGCTACGACTCCGTCACGCTTGCGTTCCGTCTCCGTCCCGCATCCGAGGAAAGCGAGCCTGAAAAGTGTTTGCTGCACCACGCATCTGTTCCCTGCAAATTGGGGGCGACTAAACACCGGAGCGAGTAGCTCGAGTGCTTCAAACTCTTGAAAGAAATACAACTAATAGGCGGTTACACACGGGGTGCGTTCAAGGACGGCAATGCTAATGCCAAAAGATACTTTTCCCCCTCCACCGGTAATGCTGAACCACGTAGTTTGGAGCCGAACTCGAACGCAAAATGCCAATTTTGGCTGGGCTGTAGCTATTTCTGAACGCAGCCACGGACGTGGATGGCTTAATACATATACATACGTGCATACATCAACGTGCAAACAACACCGTGCATGGCATGGCGCCTTTGTACAGACGCTCGCACAAAACTGCAGTCTTGCTATTCTTGCTACAGTATTCTGAGTGTGCATACAAAATTGCACTTTCAAAAACGCGACACTATTTTGTATACATATTGATGTTTTTGGTTGCGCGTTCATGTATGTACGTACCATCGTCACCAAAAGTATCTGGGACACAAATAATGCATAATAATCTCTTGGACTAATTCTACTGTCATTCATTTCAATGCATTTGATTTATAGTTTGACAAATATTTGACAATAAAATTCATATAATAGGACAAGAGCTATGTGAAGCTGTCCCAGTTACTTTTGGTGACGATGGTACATGTTCTAAGACATCTACGCCCGTGAGTAACCGCCTAAAAAGAGGTGCGCTCAAAAAATTTGTGCCAATTCCAATACCAATAATCACGACTTTACCTTTTGTACAACGTTGATGTTCATATTCTCATTTTTGTTGAGAGTTTTTAAGATATTTTGCTCAAAAGTGAAGATTTTGATCAATATTGCCAAAACGCTTTGGAATTTTTGGCGTGATTGTTTGCCCTTAGTCTTAGTAGCTCCATCCTTATCTTCCCTCTCATTCTAGAGTCAATGTAGAGCAAATTGGGCTGGTCCAAACCTTTTAGTTATGTCATTGCAGCTCTTACGGTATTAGCGTTAGAGGAGCCCGCTGGCCCGCTATCCTACCTACGGGAGTTAGCGGATGCCTTACCGTAGCGCTATGCTATGTCAACATTATTTTACGCTCCATTTTTTACATTTGCGAGAACAGCAACTTCTAATAATAGACACTTTAAGCAAACCCTAAATTTTCCTACGTATCCGTATCCGCATCCGTAAACGCATCGACTTACGTTGACCGCCTAAAACTGCGTTTAAGCATGGCCATACATTACGTAAACGATCGTATCCTTGGATGAAGCGTTTTCTAACCTCAAAAAGTGTTGTGTTGATTTTGTAGCTGTATTTGTAGGTTTTCTTTTTATCTATAAGTACTGTGTTTATGTTGTTAAAGTTATTTTAGTGATTACTGACCAAAAGATCTCTAAATCGTGTTAAATGGGTGAAATACGTTTTCGGATACGGATACGAGGCTAGGCCCGTATCGATGCGGACAACGGAACGCAACGAAACCACCGTATCTATTCTGCGCATGTGCAGATCGATGCGGATACGTTAGAAATTTAGGACCAGCTTAACGTGTCTAATTCCTCCATAAAAAACACCAAGGAAAAATAAATGAAACTCAGGAATCTTCAGATAAATAAAAGCTGGCAAACAACGGCAAACAAGCAAAAAAAGTTGGGTTAGATCACTCAATTCAGCTGTCAAAAAGTAAACAAAATAAGGGAAGAGGATTTTTGTGTCTTCGTGTCCGAGAACTATAAAATACCGTATTGTTAGCGGTACCGTATTTACGATGGCTCAGAAGGGACATGACTATGTTTTATTGTATTAAATCTCGCACTGCCAGATTCAAATACGCACTGTTAGATTTTTATCTCGCACTGCTAGATTTGATCTTGCACTGTTAGATTTAAAGACGCAGTGCGATATTTGATTTCGCACTGCTAGATTTGTTCTCGCACTGCTAGATTTAATCTCGCACTGCCAGATTTAAAGAAGCACTGCCAGATTTAAAGGCGCACTGCCAGATTTAAGGACACGCCAACGAAATATCTGAACGTATGGTTCTTGTACATCCTCCGCATGTTTCCACAGATGTTAAAAAGAAACCAGATACCCGTGGATTATTTATTTGTATAACTAGGTTTTAACCATATAAGACGTGAGTATCCATCAATACAACCACTTATGGCAATATCGTAAGGTTTTAATCAGGGTATTATATGCCGAGGCAAAGTTCCATTCTGGCGCCCCCCTTCTGAAATTATATAGTCAAAATGATTAAGGATCAATGATAAACAATTAATTTTAGGCTATCGTTAAGATAGTACGAGAATAAAAGAAAAAAAGTAACTTTATTTTTTTTAAATAAGTATATCATATTATGTTTATGTTTACTTATTACATGAGGTGTCTTCTCATAGAAATCACAAACCAAAGTCGGAGTGTTTTTGATTGGTGCAAATCGCCAGCAACCAGTTTTCTCATAGTTTATGATGAAATTGGCTCTGATGCTCTGATAGGTATGTGATGTCTGTGAGAACAGATCTATACTGTAGATATATACAGGGTGTCAATTTCAAAACTTTCAATGCGAATATATATTGTTATAAATCTTATACAGGTAGGGTTAGGGGCAACTATAGAACCAACAACCGTTGTAATGACCCCTTGGGCCTATGCACCCCTACCCAATATTTTGAATGGCACCAAAATTTTGAGGTTGGGGTGCATGGGGCCCAAGGGCTTACTGACCCCATAAACAAAATATGGTAGTTCTAGTTCCCCCTACCTGTTATATTATTTGTAGGTACTAAATTACGTTTTCCTAACTTTTTTACTTTCAGAGATATTCGCATTGAAAGATTCCAATGGGATTATGTATTTTTCAAATTAACTAAACACAAAAATAATTTCTCAAAACTAATTAAATTATCCAACACAGAACCCGTCTGGGCTTTACGTCTTGCAAAGTCAGAGATGAGTTCATTGATAGGTCTGTTCTCACAGAAATCACAGACCAGTCAGAGGAAGTTTCATTGGTTGAAAATAATCATAAAACTGGTTGCTGGCGATTTGCACCAATCAAAAACGCTCTGACTGGTTTGTGATTTCTGTGAGGAGAACAGACCTATAATCCATACCATCGAACATGTTATAACCATCAAACCATCTAGTGTGTTCAATGGTCAAAGGTTATAACATTTTCAATTCCTAGAGCGAAAGTCCGTTCAATCTATGTTGAATCAAAGCAGATCGAAAGTGCCTTGATGAGCGGTGACAGGTGACAGTGATGACACGTAAATTAACTTTTACCGGACATTGTTGAATCTTTCATTATGTCCCTATTATTCTTGTAGCATAAAACTTTTTCTTTTAAATTAACTTGTTCACTCGAAATAAATTTGTTTGCAATTTGGCGCCCCAAATTGTGGCGCCCTAGGCGGTTGCCTCGGTTTCCTGTGCCTAAATCCGGCCCTGGTTTTAATTTATCGTATTTATATGCCACAAGAAGTTTGGCCCCTTATTAAAATATTGGCATTCTTCGCAGTCGTCGTCTTTTGCGCAAAGATACTCCCTCTGGATTAGTGGAGTAAAAACGATATAAAAATGTTTCAAATTTTTTTTTGAAGGTCTAACCACATGAAACCTATACAGGATGATCGGTTATGCTCTTGTGCATCTAAAATGGCTAATTACGACTTTTTTCGCGGGGGCAGACATTTTTTATCTCAAAAAATGTGACAAATATGTCAAAATGTTATTTTCGTGTTTTTTTAAACCCACCACGCGATAACTCCGGAACTAATAAACCTATCAACATAATTTTTTTTTTAATCAGTAGAGGACATAATATGAGCGGTGATAACTGTGCTAGTTTAAATCCCATAGTGACTCAATTTTTTTTTGGAAACTAGATTGAACTTCAAATTGTCCTTTAAGTGCAGCATGTTTTTCGGTAAGCGAGAAACTTTTTTATTTGAACGAATTTTGTCATAGTATGCGTATGATATGACGACAAAGTATCAAAAAAGTTTTTCTCGATTTTGATGTGAGAATGTCATTATTCCCGCACGCAAAATCGTTGAAGAATGAAGCTCATTCTTCAACGATTTTTAGTGACATTTAGTTTTCAAAGTATACCTATTGGTACCTTCAAAATTGTCAAACCTTCTGAAATGATAGAATCCACCTGTCAGTTGGTTGGTAAGTAAGTGTCACCAACTGACATATTTTGAAAATAAAAAATCCCCAACTAACAGAGTTCATAATTTTTTTTAAAAAAATTAAAAATAAAATCCAAAATCGGGAAAATAGTATAAAACACACGTTGCAGAAGGCTATTCTCGCACTCATTCGTTCGTCCACTCGCTCCTTCGTCGCTCGTAGCCAAATTTCGAATTTGTGCGGGAATATGTGGCCTTCTGCAACTTGTATTTTAATATACTATTAAAACAAAAATCAACCATCTGGAACAAATAGTTTTCTAGTTATCCTTGATTAAAGTTATGAATATCCAGAGCGCGCGATGTACCTGCTTGTCGGCGACGCCGACGGCACTGGCGGACGTGGAGATTTTACTGCGGATTTAAAAGTTGGTGCTCGAGAGGTTCCAAAATTTAAAGAATTTATTAAATCTTCTTCAAATAAAACGGCATTTAAATTATTCAACCAACTATTTCTTGGAAAAGGGGCCTTCTATACTTAGCAATGAGAAAAAAATAATAATAGCAGGATTCAAGAATGTCGAAAGTTGCTTTCTGCTGACCAAAAACGGTAAACCACAAAATTTAAAAAATTAAATAGCAACCAAGAAGAAGCTGATACGAGGATAATTCTTCAGTTTTCAAATGATCTTTCGACTTGCAATTCCATTCTAGGAAAATCTGTGGATACAGATATTTTGATTTTGCTTGTAGTCGTCTATGTATGTGATGTGAATATTTTTGTGAAGTGTAAATACCGGGGTAAATACAAGTGTCATCTGCGTAGATGGACATTTTAGTATGAGGATTATTGAGGTCAGCCGTGTAAATATTATAGAGCAGTGGAGCCAGGACTGAACCTTGAGGAACTCCTTTCTCTATAGGTCTGACATTTGAGAAGGTATTTTTGTTGAGTTTGACATGGAAACTTCTGGCTTCTTCAACCAACCTGGCAAGCTGAAGCTGAATCTAAGTAGAGTGATATGAACGAAAACAAAATTGTTCATCACGTAGAATGCTATCAAGATAATGTAAGGATTTGAGCTTTTCCTGAATTATTTTCTCAAGAATTTCAGAAAGTGAAGACAGTCAAGACAGAAGACTGATTGATTTTGCTTTGTTAAATTGTTTTGTTTGGTCCGCATGGGGTGCACCCTCTGGACGCGGTTATCGCAGCCTATGCGACACCGAGGAAACGTGCCACACAGACGGCTGTCGCATATGGTCGACGGCATGTATTCTGTCTCCTGGACGACTGTCGGTTGGGGTGCGACGCATTCAATTTTTAGATTTGGCGTACAGACTGCTGTCGCTACATTTGCGTCCACCGCTCAGGCGGCTGCCACATATAGTCGACACCGTCGATCATATGCGACATCCGGCCACCTTGCAAGTCTAGGGCGACTGCCACATATAGTCGACACTGTCGATCATATGCGACATCCGTTTGTATTTTTGCGCCAGTAAGGCTCAAGATGTCGGGAGAGAATGTACCTGGTCCCTCAAGGATCGTTCCAAATAGTGGAATAAAATCACTGCTCTAACTCGCTGTTTTCTGAGGGTGGGTGATTCCGAGGTATAACCAGATGAAACCTTTATCATCTTGTAGAGGACACTTTGGGGCATAGGAAATGGGAATGTACAACATTTTTTAATAGGACTGAACTTTGAAATCGGCCCTTAAACGTGACTGAGCTCGAATTTGAAAAACTATGTTTTTCTTAACATTACCCGCTGTATTAATTTAAGCATACAATCTAAAATTCTGATTTTTTTCACACTTATACTTGAAATATGAGCGCTTCTAATGACACTTCAGAAATTTCGAAAAGGCTCAAGGTTTTTTTGTTAAAAAGTTAGGAATATAGAATTATCAAAATCGTGCATCTTAAACTTCACCCTGCGGGAGCAATGTGTATTATTGAAAATTTCTATACATATATATCGAATCAAATGTAGTAAAAACATTGACGAAGTTTTTAGAAAAAAAATTAAGGTGCTAACTTTAACGTAACACTGTTTATGGCCGCAATTTTTTGTTTCTAAGAGCCGTTTTACACGGCAAAGTTTCTTCACGAAATTATTCACGAAATTATTGCCGAAATATTTCGTAAGTTTACTATTCTTGGTTTCGCTTTTTCCTGTTTGACACGGTAAATAAAAGTCTAGCAAAAGTTTCGTGAAAATATTAGTCATACGCAGGCGCAGTTACGTTTTGCCATCACCTACTCCTGACAAATCAATAATTAAAAAGTTGACATTTAGACCTTTCTCGGGTTGTTGGTTGTTGATGTTGTCATTGGTAACTTTAAAACACGCGCGTTTTTGAAAGTTGGATTTAAACACGCTGAGGAGTACTTTAAATAAGTGAAATAGGGTATCAATAAAAAAAAATAGTTTTTAGATTATGTGACACATGTGACACTTGTGTGACACAATCGAATTGTGTGCCCTGTTTGTTTATTTTTTGTTGGAATGCCCTATTGAGAGCTTGTCTCTAACTGGTTCCTGATGAAGTACAATATTTCAGTTGGATTGGAGTAAGGTTTTCTTCTGTACTATTTAAAGTCCTTCTTCAAAACACGTTTCAAGTGTCTGGCGGTAATGTCAATATAACTGGGATGGATGAACCCAAAAACCACGGCAAATACTACCACTCTGAGTTGCAATAACGCTTATCTTATAGCGGTAATTGATTAAAATCTGGCAGTGCGTCTTAAAATCTGACAGTTAATCGTCTTTAAATCTAGCAGTGGGAGAATAAATCTCGCAGTGCGTCTTTAAATCTAGCAGTGCGAGATTAAATCTAGCAGTGCATATTTGAATCTGGCAGTGCGAGATTTAATACAATAAAACATAGTCATGTCCCTTCTGAGCCATCGTACGTATTAGCGTCTGAGGCACGAGAACTTTCTGTTATAGATCCATACCTAAGAAACGAAATACGTTATAGTAGTAGAGCCTACAATATTAACGGGTATGTGATCATTGCAATGGATAATTTTCACATAAAAGAATAGCTCATAGTTACTTTTAAACTAAATGGTTGGGTGGCCTCGATTCTCATGGCCGCAACCCTTTGATGGCTGGGCGTAAACTACCTACCCCTCTTTTTCCGAAGGAACAATGTTATCGTTGCAATAGCTGAAAATTGGTAGATATATTCTTTAATATGTCTTCTCAAATAATATATAGGGTGGCCTCGATTTTGATGGCCGGAAATGATGGCAACCCTAATTGAAAGTCGAGCGCACGCGTTATTTTGCTTGCTAAATACAAATTTTTGAAAGTGACAGCCTTCAAAGTCACTTTTAAAGTTAAAAAAGGACTCTGTGAAGAGGATTTTGCATACATATGTAGGTCTTTAGACAAAAAAAGAAACATGAAGTTATGTTAATAAAGTGTTCGCCGCAAGGTACTTCTTATTTGTTGCGCTTATGGTTTCTTAAAGTATCTTTCTATAAAACAACTTTACGGCCATGAGAATCGAGGCAACCCATCCATTTGGTTGAAAGGTTACTATGAACTATTGTTTTATGTAGAATTTATCCATTGCAACGATCACATACCTACCCGTTAGTATTACCGGCTCTTAGACTATTAACATATCTATAACAACCTGAGGGCATTATAAGCCCAGCGCCCAACGCCCGCTTATAATATCATGAGGTGTTTTTGTTGATGTTGTTTCATTAATTTGCACTTCACCCTAGGCAGCCACTACCCCCTGCAAATTTGGTGCATCGGGGAAAAGGGGGAGGCGCACTATGAGCGACTCAAGTGCTTAGCGCAAAAGGAACGTTCAAGCTTTTGACATTGAGCAGCTCCGAGTAACTCAACGGGTAATAGGAATACGGTGAATGTCCGACCGAAAATAATTTTTGGTCTGGCCAGGATTCGAACCCGGTCTACCATCAACGTTTCCCATGTAGTCGAGCGCGTTAACCCTCACGACCACCGTTGTCTTGCCTTATGAGATGTTTATAGATGTATTAGTTTATTTCGTTTCTAGGTACATATATGTCAAAATACAAAACAATATTCTGTCACACAAGTTTAACTGATTTTGTTTGATACTAAATTGATGAAAGATCATTGTGTTGAGTAGAAAATAAAGCATTGTATGCACCACGGAGATTTTTAGATTATATGCCCTTCAGGCGAAATATATCCCTCGGGCCAGAGACCCTCGGGCTAGTTTCGCCTTCGGGCATTATAATCTACAAAATCCCCTTGGCACATAAATAGCTATTATGTTCTTGGATCTTGGATAGAACCCACACTCTAGAGGTGGGAAACTATCGAATGAAACTATCGATATATCGATAGTTCGTTGCGGAATTAAAAATATCGAACTATCGATAATTTTCCCTAGACTATCGAATACTATCGAATTTTGTATTATTAATTGGTAACACTGGGCGAATTCTTTTAATCATCGATGGATCCATCTGCTGAAAGCATTATGAGACAACCATTCCGATTTTCTATGAACTAGACACAGATAGACAGGTCATCAATGGAGCCATCGGTGAATAAAAGAAAGCGTTTACTGACTAGGAGTGGTGACAGGTCGACAGCTAAATTCTGACAGGAGAGGAGTGACAGATGGTCGACTTAGGGGGACGCTTCCATTTCGCGCCATTTCATTTATTATTATTATTATTATTATTATTTATTTCCAGTGAGGAATGTGGAGATAAAAAGCATTTCAGGAAGCTGGTCAAGAAATATTTCTGTATCCCAGCTACTTCAGTGCCTTCGGAAAGGTTATTTTCGAAGGCTGGTAATATTTTGACAATTAAAAGATCCAAACTTAAATCCTCGCTTAAATCTAAAAATATAGATATGTTTTTATTTATTAATCAAAATAAATAGTTGCTTTCTTAAAGCGTTGAAGTTAAATAATTATTTTTGTACAAATACTATTAGAATCTTAAATTTTCATTTCAGTTCTAGGTTATATTTTTAAACCGATAGTACTATCGATATATCGATAGTTAATCAACCACTACTATCAAACTATCGATAGTTTTACTTTTTACTAGTAAAATAAAGTGCCACTTTATTGCCTACCTGGACTACCTGACAACCTGCCAAGGTGAAACAGGTATACCTACTCGGATTTTAATTTGTTCATTCAATTTTTTTAATTTTAAATAAAAAGCCAGTCGCAATCGTTACATAAAATCATGTATGCATCACATACCTAAACATATTCCAAGGTAAAGTCGAACAAATACCATTTTAAAGTCACGTGATTTTTCTCTATCCTTGTTGAATACATCTTAAACAGCGGTGATAGTAAAATTGAAAAAAAAATTGGTGGCTAATTATTGTTCATAATATTCTTTTTCTGAAATAGAATCCGTCACTGTCATCAATTAGTTTGTCAAAGTTATTTTCGAAAATAATACGTCACGCGATTCACTGGAAAACGGTGATAAAAGGCCTCTTTGGGGAGCAAAATGTGACGATTTCAACGCGAAATGACAAAGTGATGACCACAGATTAACTCGTCCTAAAGATAGGAAACTTCCATGTAAAATGTTCGTTCGGAGCTGTCTAAAAAATAACACGTATGAGAGTTTCATGACTGCCAAAGCTATGCGGCGCTAGTATAGCAAAGCCACAAGCAAATGTCATCTGTGAATGAATGTAATTTGTCATTATATTTGCCATAAGTCAGCCGTTTGATGTGCGTAGTGTTCTTTATTTGATTTTCTATCAATTTTTGGTAAAACTTTGACTTCTTAATATGTTTTTAATGCTAGTTTTACACTGACAATTTAAATTGATCAATTTGTTTGTCAATTTATTTGCCAATTTATGTTGGCTCAACAATGGCTCAACTGCGCTTTACACCAGATCAGCTTGTTGACAACACAAAGGACAATAAACAATTTTACCAACTTTGATAAATAAAAATAAATATCCTCACCTAGCTTTAATATTTTCAAAGAGTAATTTCTAGGTTGAAATCCTGAATTGACACAAAAATTGACGGAAAAATAGAACATGCGCTAATCCGTCAATAAATTGAGCGAGAACTTGGACAAGTTAAAATTGCCGCCAATTTGGCGTTTTACATTATCAATATTTCTTGACAAGCGACTTGATCAATAAATTGACCAATAAATTGTCAGTGTAAAACCGTCTTAACAAAAGAGACCTTATGTGGAAATGGTTTTAGTGATGGTATTTATTTGCAATTTTTGACATTCACTCAAGGAGTCATTTGTGCACAAGACCTATCAACTTTTTAGTGTTTTTTTTTTTTTCAATACGTTTTTCTGTTGTTGTGTTATGCTAGTTTTACACTGACAATTTAAATTGATCAATTTGTTTGTCAATTTATTTGCCAATTTATGTTGGCTCAACAATGGCTTAACTTCGCTTTACACCGGATCCGCTTGTTGACAACACAAACGACTATAAACAATTCTACCAACTTAACCAGAATTTCAAGGTTATGTATTTTTATTTATGGCTCACCCAGAAATATATTTGAAGATGTTTAATAATAAAACTAGAAGAAACTGAAGGTAGAAGAATAAACTGGACATCAACAAGTAAATGATAAATAAAAATAAATATCCTCACCTAGCTTTAATATTTTTAGAGTCATTTCTAGGTTGAAAGCCTGAATTGACACAAAAATTGACGGAAAAATAGAACATGCGCTAATCCGTCAATAAATTGAGCGAGAACTTGAACAAGTTAAATTGCCGCCAATTTGGCGTTTTACATTATCAATATTTCTTGACAACCGACTTGATCAATAAATTGACCAATAAATTGTCAGTGTAAAACCGTCTTTAAAGGCTGTTCTGTTTAAGAAGGAGATAGTACTGAAATGTTGTTGTTTTATTTTCAAAAAATAGGGCTTGATAATAAAATGAAATTAATTAGACAAATCATTTGAAAAAAGGCGGGAACCACGTGACTATTGCCACAATACTGGACACACCGAAGTGCACACTAGCGCCACCATGCTGTGGCAGTCATAAAACTCGCTGTATGAGTAAGACAAGGATAGGGAAAAAGACCTGAGTTTTCTATCTTTAGGACGGGTTAATCTGTGGTGATGACAAAACTGGTTTTCGCACGGACATTACCTCTTCGCACGGGCATTACCTTTTCGCACGGGCATTACCTTTTCGCACGGGCATTACCTTTTCGCACGGGCATTACCTTATCGGTGATGTTAGGTGATAGGGTACGGTCTAAGATATACTCGATGTTTCTTTTTTGGAAGAGAAAAATATAGTGTAAAAGGTGTACTTTCTGAAAATATAGTTCTTTTGATATATTAATTCATAGATAAGGTAAAAAAGGCGGAAAGTGACGTATATCGTTTAAATGACAGCTGTCAACAAAAATTCGAGGTTTTCTATTATTTTTCACGTACTTTCCGGTGGTGCGGTCAGTTTTTCCGAACTCTCCTATTACCTGAGAATTGATAGCTGTCAAATTTGACAGGGGATATTTAATATCGATACTAAAGTGTAGGGCGACTGAAATTATATCCGACTACGTCCTCGTTTTTATTCTCATCGGTGACTTCACCGATGAGTTATCTATCTTTGTTTGAAAAATGACAATGACAGACATAGAATGGTGGATCCATCGGTAAAATTTGATGAGAATAAAAACGCAGGGGAACAAACACAGCTAATAATTTTGACTATTAACCTTTTTTCCAACTCGAAAAGAAGCAAATAGAAAACGGGTAGGTACCCAATTCAAGTTCAGAATGTATTACAACGGACAGCAGATTCGACAAAAGTGAGTCTCGCAACAATTGCAAGTAATAAAATTCCCATCTGATTGGTCAGTACTACGTCAGAAACGCGTTTGTAAAATGTTAGTGGAAACATATCCTAAAATTTGTAATGATCCAGAAATTTGACCCGATAATTACAAAGTCTTTACTGTAAAAATTAAATAAATTTTATCAAGTAATCAAAAACTTAATTCCGGTATTCTTAAATCCGTATCGATAAATTAAAGAGGAAACAAATTAACGTTTAATATTATATTAGGTGTTTCGTCATCAAGCCCTGTGTCATCACCCGATCAATGAACTTTTTTCTTAGCCAAGGCCAGCATGTTAATTAATTTGATGATATATGGCATTCTTGAACCAATAATGTCTTCGACCTCGATAAATCAGTATATTACGACATAATTAGTCGATTTTTAGGCTGAAAGTGATATAAATTTCAAGGAAATTGCATTTAATAATAATGAGGTCGACCAATGGAATTCGGATTGCTACGCAAACGACCGCCTATATTGACGATTTGGGGGATAATTAATAATATTTTGCGGGGAGATCGAATTGATATAAAAACCGCGGAAAGAGTTGCCATTAAACAGTTGCCACTTAAGAACAGTCCAGTCCAATTTGAGGTAAAGTCTGCCCAGTTTCGCGAAAAGTTACCTTTATGGCGTTTTGCCTCGGGTATGATTTAACTTAGAAAATTTACGGAAAATCGTGAAAGTAATAACATTTGAAATTCGTTCAATAATTTATGTGCGTGCTAGCTAAATATTTTGAGTAATTAATTAAGTAATTTTACGTGTGTTTTATGGACAAAATGTAAGTACTTTATAGTGACAAGATTTATTTTTGATGAACATAACTTTGTGTGAATTTTACTAGAAAACTTTTGATTTTAATCACGGTGGAACTTTATTAAAATAAACTTAATAACTTGAGTGTTTTATAAAGGAAACATTGTCGCATAACTTAATTACCTTCAGATATAATGACATTTAATAGTGAAAAGAAATTAAGAAGGAACGTTATAATGCATTTAACAGAACATGAACAGTTTTGATTTGAGTAGAAGTTTGAACTGGTTCGTCCTCTTTAAAAAAATTAAGGGCTATAATATTGAACTCATAAGAATTTAAATAACTTTGTATATTAGCCAGGGATGGCGAGAAATTGTAAATGTTTTAATTAAATAGAATAGGAAATCTTGAAAAATAGAATTGTCTTAATATATTGGAAAGCTGTCAAAGAAATTTTATGATAGTAATTTGGTCTGTTGAAAAGGAAATGGGATGTGTAGAAAAGAAACTTGTGTTTGAAACTAGATTGTTGACGATTATCATTCAATATAATGGAGAGGTTAGTTTAAGAACTGTTGTCATTCAGGAGATAAAACTTCTAACGATTATCATTAGACGTATTGAGAAGTTGTATTTGAAATTTGTTATTCATCAAGAGACATTGATGATTTTAAAGGCAGAACTATTAAATTAGGGATTTTATTTTTCAAGTTATAGTAAGATTTTATGAGAATGAATTAGTTGATAAACAAATAGGTAATTATTTTGGGTTTTCATAGGTAAAGGACTTAGAGATTTTAAGGAATTATTTGATTAGGTAAAGGATAGTTATTAGGAATGATTCGGATGTAGTAAAATGAGTTAAATTATAATTTTGAGAAATAGTATGAATAGGGCGTTTCTTATTTAGTAGGGATATTTCAGTGGTCCGTAAAATAACAATATAGAACGGATGTGAAGTATTGACTTTATAGAACTAAAGAGGGATGTAAAGTATTGGAAGATATTTAGCTGATTGATTTTTGGGTTTTATGTGAAATAAAATGTAATTTAGTACACCTCATTAGTTTGTTTCTCTCTCTTGCAAATAGACCCTCCACAGATTTTAGATAGCAAGCTCCAAGTATATAAACACGATCAATATACTGCTACCGCTCGCCATTTACCATCTAACTAATTTAAATATAGTAATTGGGGCGTTTTGCTACACATTCAATAGTAATTGGGTACATTCAGGCGGTCCCAGCGGCTAAGCTCAGCCACTCAGCAGGGACTTTATTCTCGAAACCAAGGAACAGCGTTCTCATAAGAACGATTGCTCTGTCATTGTCAGTGTTATGCCGAACGACAAAGACAGAGCCTTCGTTCCAATGAGAACGCTGCTCCCGTTTCGAGAATAAAGTTCCTGCTGAGTGGCTGAGTTAAGCCGCTGGCACCGCCTGAATGCACCCATTAACTACCAGTAGCTTTTTGTAGGTGATATCTACGACATAATAAATGAACATACGTTTTTTGCCTCCAATATCACGTGACTTTAAAATGGTGTTTGTCGGACTTTATGAACGTTCGTAGAAAAATATTGTTCCTAATACGTGCGCAAAGCTTACCCGAACTCCGCTTCTCGTACGGGAAAGTATACATCACTTTGCACACTTGTTAGGAAAATAACTATTTTGTCAAAAAAAAAAAAAAAAATTCAAAATGAAATTCGTCAGTTATAAGCTTTTTCCTTTGAACGTTGAAATCCGTTGGAATGAAGAAAAAGGCCTGCTCATACCCTAGCTATTCCTGGTTTAATTTAACGCTGTGACTAGAGTCCCGACTCGGGATCCATATATCCAGTCCCGAATGACCTCATCAGTAGTTTTGTCGGGACTGGTGTTCCTTGTGCTGTTTAACTGCTGTCCCAATGGACCTATAATAATATGAGACCTTTAGTGATGCATTTTGGCTACACTTCCTTCGGACAGTAGGTATCTCATTTAATAGGTATTGTGTAATTATCAAATGTTCACATTAGTCGTTGAACTATTAAGAATGTGGTTTATAATTTTCCCATCGTTTTAAATTCATTCTCTAAATCTGGGACTCTGATGGTCTTCATTAATGTGTAGAAGCCTCAAAGTTTGGCAAGATGGGCGATCAAATGGTTGATTTGTTCTCATTATAAGTATACCTATGCGAATGAATAGATAGTGGATATTACCAGAAGGAAGAAAAAAAAATCTAATTAATATCATTCTTGTTTATTATAAGAATTTGGAGTGCTTTGCGACTGCACATAGTAAGTAACCCAATTATTAAAATAATTTCTTCTCTGTTCAATGCTGACTGTAGGATCATTGAGGTCAAACCTTCTCGGAGATACTGATACCTTGTGAAAATGACTACGTGGACGTGGACAGCGATATTTTGGTGTGTACGATAAATGCCTCTTTGTTATACTGCTTCTGGATGAACGAAATCGAGGAATGGCTGGACGACAAACGTGAATTTCACCGTTACTGATGCTATGTCGGCAGAGAACTTCACCTTCAGAGACCGAAGTGGTAGTCAGTCTTTCACTAAAATTTAAAATCATTAGCGAATAGATTTTAACAAGCCTAATTTTTCATGTACAAAACTTGCCTGTTACTAGTTTCAGGGGAGTGCCTCTCGAATCTATCTCTCGGAATCGGTCTAAATCTCTCTAAAGCCACTTCTCTGTCCCTCTGTACTAAAGTGGTTTTCGCGTCACGAATATCTTTAGAATACATTGGCCGCTTGATGTACTTTTTATTAGGATGATGAAAATTAGTAAATGAAGTCTCTTCATCCTTATAGCGACCTGAAATAACAACTTTGAACAATGTTGGAATAGAAGAAAATCAATGAGAGTTTACCATTTTTGCCCAATTCCAAATGTTTATATGGATCTTGTAACATTGTTTGTTGTATTAGATAATTTACAGTGGGATTATTTTTTGGTTTTTTGTCGGTCGAAGGTTCTTGCGAAGCACCATCTAAAAATTATGAAATTTCTAGGTAGGAATTTCTATCAAAAACCACAACTTACTTTCAGGATCTTCTTGCTGCTTATCTTGCTGTTTCCCATTTTTTGTATTTCGATAATCTTCATTACTACAGCCATCTCTCATACTTTTTCTTTCCTCTGTTTGGACCTCCTTATGATTATTAAGCTCTGCATTTTTATATTTCCGATCTTGCCTTCTTTGTTCAAGTCTACTATTATGCTTGCTCATGTTCTTCCTAAGATTTCCTGATTCTCTTTCTTCAAAGTGGGTCAGACCTTTCAAAAAATTGTCTATCGTTTCGCAATTTTCAGCAGTTTTACTCATTTTGAACGTGGGAATTGAATCTTCCGTATTAACGGATTTTAGTTTCTTTTGTAACCTGCTAATTACGTCTTTGTCTGCTACACTGAAAGTTTTGGTCTGCAAACAAATATTAGGTTCAGTTTTTTTTTTTAAATCAATCCAAATTCATATAGGTAGGTAACTTACGATATCAGTAATTTTGGAATTAGCAGCAGAATTTTCTCTGTCGGGGATTTGATAAGAACTTTGTGAACTAAAAATAGCAATAGGTTATGACCAGAATTAACAATTTTTTCACATTATTCTTACCCTTCAGAACTTAGAGTATACGATATCGTAAGTGTAATTTCAGAAAGTGAAGATTTCTTGTCTGCTGTAATGCTTTCAATAGATTCTTCACTTTTTTCATTGACATTTAAAACAGTTTCAGACAATCCTTGTGGCACCGGTAAGATAATAGAATCGTCATGTAAATCAGAATTTTTTTCTGATATTATTTGCATACTTGTTGATTTATTAACTTTGCTAAGTTCTGACTCTAGTTCAATTTCCTCACTAGCGTTACTTTCGATTCGATCTGGTTCTGATAAAATTAGCTCACTATCACTACATTGCACCTATACAGAGAATATTACTTGAAAAGCCAGTTTACACAACTAATTAAAATTACCATTTTGGATTCGAAACCATACTTCGTTTTTGTTAGATTTCTTGAACTGCCGGCAAAATTTTCCTCATCTGACACATTCGGATTCGGGTTAATAAAAGTTTTGTAAACATCAATATCCATCTGCGAAAATTTGCTTATAGATTTTGTCGGTAGCTCTCCGGGATTGTGATCGTTCGGATTATCATAGATATGATAAGATTTGTAGTATAACAGTTTTTGTTGCATCTCTCTTTCTTGCTCGGCTGTTAATTTGCTATCAGATTCCATACTTTCAAAGTCCTTCAAAAATTCTTCAGCTTCGTTTTCAGTAAAGCGATGAGATTTCAGCAATTCCGACCATTTTTCTGATTCCGATTTCATCAATTTGGACATGGATTTGGATGCGTTTTCTATAACCAATATTATATCGGGTGTTTTTCAAAACTCGCTCAATTCTATAACTTTTTTATATTTTCAAATAAACAAATGAAATTTTGTGTGTTTATTCATGACCCGGATGTGCAAATTATATTTTTCGTTCAGTAAATCTTGTTTTTAAAAACTATTTATTTTATTAAAAACTAACAGCTGTATGCAACATCCTCTTTTAACTTAAAAGCGCTTTTTAAAAATGGTACCTTTTAAAATTTGTATGGTTTAGAATACACATTTTTAAAAGTGACCAGTTTTAAAAAGCGCCTTTAAGTTAAAAGAGGATGTTGCATACAGCTGTAAGAAGTTACAACAAAAAATACTAGACTCTAAATTGCTGCTGCAAAAGCCGAAAATAAAAGAATCTTGATTCTAATTGCTATAGTCTAAGCTAACAATTTAGAAGGTTTTTCTAGATAGACTATCCATCTAGACCCTTCTGCATAATTTATTTATTTATTTATTGTCTCTCTGGAAACTCTATTTTGAAATGTACGTGTTTAATAAAGAAGTACCTATTTTGCGATATGCAATAGGATTTATTTTTGTTGTATTATTAATCCAACAGGTTACATATCTAAGATCTTCCTGATAGTATTTTTTGGTCTAAGAAATATTCCTGATTGCTATTTTTGAAATTGTCACCCTGTATATGCTTGATGTACACTTAAGCGTACCAGGCCGTGTCATCTGGACACTTATTCTCAAGATTTGTTTGTGAAAATCTGAAACTCTGTATTGACATATTCTTTATGTTTATGTGAGCATTTTCTTTACATTAATTGAGAAAAACGTAACTTTCAAATGCGGGATTATGATGCCTCAACTTGTGATTAGGTATAGAGTGGTCCACTATAAATTGAGTGTTATCCAAGTCATTTTGTTTTATAATCTTGGTTCTAATTTGTGTTGTTAAATTCAGACTCACTTGATGTTTCATATAAATGCGCTTTTCATGTTACTTATCAACTTTAATTTGTAATTTTGTTTGATTTGACTGAAACAAATACACCGTGATTCACATAGCCTGTGCAATAAGCGGCGTTTATATTGGTATAGTTACTTGTACCACCTACTAGTACGAGTAACTAGCCTACCATGAGCTAACCCAACGTCCACAATAGTAGGTGTTTATACATAATATATTGAATGCCAATACTAGTATCACTAGTAGCTTTCAACATGGCTCTTCGCCTTCGTATACAATAATTTCGCGTTCAAAATTAAATCAAATGAAAAACTGTATATTAAAAGTTTCCCACTGTCTATTGCAATAAATTATTAACCTACTTGAGGAGGAACAATGTACAAGAAAAAAAATTTGGCTTAGAAAGTGGATTAGTAAAAGGAATACCAAAGGAGCATCTGCCCTACTTTTGAAAGAACTATTTATAGAGGATTCCAAGGAATATAGATTGTGCCTTCGATTAACTCATAATCAATTTGAGAGTCTGTTATCACCTAGAATTCAACGTTCTGATATACAAAACACAAAAATAAAAATGTATTTTGATATATCCATGTGTTCACTAAACAATCGCTGGCAACTGGCACTAGCTCAAACCTGTTTACATTCGGCAAGTAAACAAGTTCAGAGTGCGGATAGTAGATTTTACCCAGTGGGGGAAGGCTAGCGAGCTATCTACTTTCCTAGCCAGCACACTGGTACAAATACTGGTACTAGAAACTAACTATAGTCTGGCTAGCCAAACGGCGAACTCAAAAAGAATTTGCTGTTATGCCAAACTTGACAGAAACAATGATAAACAAGTTGGTGACATATTTTTTTTGCAATATGGGTTGTGTAGTATTTTGAAATAGGAAAAAATCCGGCAACATTACGAAATGAAGGAAGCGGAGAGGCGTGATTATTCAGAGGCATGATTCTATTGGTTAGAGCCTGAACGACAGCACCAGTGGCATGGTTATTCGTGAAACTCAAGAATTTTTTTCCTAATAATTTTTTGGTTTATTTCCTTGGTGTTTTCGGTGCCACTGAACCCAAAGACATGGTTGTCATCAGGCGGTGTCAGTTGAGGTGTCAGTGAATATTCTTAGATCACGCCCCACTTTTCTTCCCCCTATCGACTCTACCAAGTTACCACTTGCCAAACTATAAGGAATAACCGCAATCACATTTCTTACACAATTTGTTCTTGGATTATCCAGCGACGAAAACTCATTTTCAAATTTCTTCACGACATTACGAACTGTTTTTGTTAATTCATTGGGTGGATCATGGACGAAGGGGACCATAAAGTACACCTAATACGCGACGAGTTGCCTTCACAGAGCTTTGGTTTTGATACTAAATTTTGTAATAAACTAATCTAAAGAACTACCAATTATTTATTTTTTCAGATGTACAGTGTGTCTTATATTTCACTTCAAACAATAATCGAGCATTTGGTTGTAAACTTCTCATTCACTCAATCAAAAAATTGAAGTTCCATTTCACCAATATCCATCAACATTGGTGGTTTGAGCGTTTCTTTTCGGTACTAGCTGCGCCGCGGGGAACCTAATGCCATAGTTGTCCTGGATCTCATTTGTTGCACTAATATACTACCCCGGTAGGTACGTGTAGCAGCCGGCAAAACATACGGGCGAGAGGGGTTTAAGTTACGGATGCTGTTGGGTGTTGGTAGAATGTAATTTTGATATTAGATCAAGCCCAAAAGGGACAGGGAACAGCTGGATGCTCTCTTGGATAATTCTGATTTGTGTGTTACAGATGAAGACAATATCAACATCAACAATCCAGCTTCTTGGACATAAGTTGTTTCCAGAATATGGACAGCTAAATAATTTTTTTGTTTTGTGTGTTTCAGATGAAGACAACTTCATCAACAATGAAGCTTCCTGAACTTAAGTTCCAAAGGTCTTTTCAGACCATTGAATACATTAAAAACAAAAAGATTCCCTTTCCCTGTTCTTAAACTGTGTTGTTTTGATTTTCATGCTTTTCACAAAATGATATGAGGATTTTATGCTTTCCAGGGTAGGATGCCCTTGACACCGTTGGATAATCTAGGATAGGATTGAGAAGAACCACCTATTAAAAATATTATTTCTTCAAAACTCAATTTTTTTAAAAAAACGTTTACTGAATAAAATTAAATGTTGCAACCATGTACTGCGCCACAGAGTTTAGGTTTAGGGGACAACGAGGGTACCATCCGAACGGGAGGTAAAGAAGAATAAGCGATTAGGTTTTAGAATAGAGAAGAAGCGGGCTGCTCTCCGAGACGCTTGTCTGTAATTATTGATTATTCAATTTCCATTCCTATATTTTGCATTAAAATTAATTGTTCACTTCAAATTTGTTATTAGTGTGTATCAAGGAGAGCTTACAGGTTAGTGGATTAATTATTATTTTGTTTTTGAGAGTTCAATTTATGCAAGTTCCTATTATTTTGTTCATTTTTATGCATTTTTGTTTGTTTATAACATTTTTTATAACATGGAACATGGGCATTGTTTATGTATTTAACCAAAATCGTTTCATACTGTAAACAACACAGATAGAGAAGTAAATTAAAACCTAAGAAATTATGTGCTAGGATTTTGATTTTGTGGATTCAGAGCGTGCATTAGAGCTTTGTTGAATTTACTAACATTTTCCTACCCTGACGAGAGAATATCCTAGCAAATTGAGAAAAATCAATCTAGAGATATTGGCTCAAAAACAACTATAGCCGTGAGGTTTCCGTAACAAGGGACCTCGATACCCGCTACAGATGGGCTAACTAACCAAAAACTCTTTAGTTTTGATTATAGGTAGTGTTGATTGAATGTAGTGTGTGACAGTGTGTGTAATTAAAATTTTAGCACAAGAACAGGGGCGGTACCTAGTTTCAGCTTTTATTGAATTATTGACTTAAATTATTGAATTAATGACTCACAATGATTATTTACCTAAAATGACACAGTATGTTTCGATTTTTGGGGAATCGAGGTTTTCTCTTCCGTTCTCTTTTTCCTCGTTAATTCCAGGTCGAGAACGGTACGTTTTTCTTTGAAAATAAAGGAGGCGTTTCACAAATTTTGCGTTTCTTTTACATATTACAGCTGCCCTTAAATTTCCCAAATATTTGCTATGTCGGGCGCATGTCCAGTAAGTAAAATTGAGTAAATTTCCACAACGTAGGTCCTATTTTTTTCGTCATTTCGTTTTTCAGTAGATTTGTTGTTTAAAAGGTAATAAAAATTTTCATCGTTCAATCTTACTGAGCGAACCCGGGTATGTTATACTACAGGATGCTTTAGAATATTTTATTTCTTTCAGTTTGTTGGATATTGGAAGCTGTTTAAATAGGTAATTTCTAACATAAAACATTTAAATTTTCACTAACATAGAGTTGTTTTTTCCAGGCATACCTTTTTCAAATTGAACCATAAGTAAGCTGGTTTCGGCCCTGAATATGATACAAATGGCCACCTTCAACGCTTCTAAATCCAGTTTGTCCTTTTTCAGTTGGGAATGGTTTGGCTCTGGACAAATAAATCAATAGAGGCTTTATGGATCAGTTTGGGTGGTTAATAATAATAATACATTTTTGTCTTTTTCAGACATAATGATAATACATTCATCTAACATTCCAGGTTTCTTTTTTCTATGTCCATTTTGTCTTAACATCTTTTCCAGTTAGGTCATTATTGCTTTGGACATTGGACAGCCTTTCTTGCAAACTGGTTGTCCATCTGGACATGAGACAAATGACTGGGAATGGTGGACATTGGGACAAATGTCTGGCAACCCCAACTGACTGACAATGATGGACCATGGACGCAGATCTAAACTTTTATTACTGTTCTCTTCCAGGTGAAATTACATATGTGTCAATTCCCAAAAAACAGTTCATGATTCGACTGAATCTTCAAGGCAGGGAAGCCCCAAGGGAGCCTAATGCCATAGTTGACCTGCACCTCATTTGTTGCACTAATATACACCGTAATTATGGTAAGTGTTTACAGTGGTGCCTTCCTAGCTGGCGAGTGAAGGTTGAATTAATGGATAGTTGGCGGTTTTGGCTGTACAAGTGTAATTTCAAAGTGCATTAGGCTTAACGGGGAAAGCACTTAAAAAAAAAACGCACCGACAGCTCGTACCTCTAGGGTGGTGTGGAAATTGGGCTTGAAGTTACAAATGTTTGTTGTCTAATTTTTTTTATTTTGAAAACTGGAATCAAGAGCCAGACCAATTTCCAAATTCAAATTGAGAAAAATTGCTTTTCAATGTTTTAAGTTTGAGTTCATTTATCGAGAAAAAAATATCTCAGAACAATTTCCAGCTTTGATCCAGAGACAAAATGCAAGTTTAGAAAATTTGTTTTCATAATTTATAGAACTTTTCGAGTAATTAAAGGGACTTTTACACAAGTTTCCAGACTTCAAAATTGGACATTTGAAATTCACCACCTTATTTTATTTCAATTTTTGTCTATTACAGGCTATTGACTTGGTTTTTATTTATGAATTTTGAGCCTAATTACATTTGAATAGACAGCTTTGCTGCTGCATAATTATTGAAGCTGGATTGAAATTATTCATCCGTAGAGAATTTGATTGGTTTCAATTGAAGCCTAATTACGTCAAGATCGGATTGAAGTTAACAAAGTTGTTGAACAAAATGTATGTTAGTGTCATTTTCCTGATAAAAATCATAGACAAAAGAATTTGAAGCTTTGCAGCTGCAAAACTATTGAAGTTGCATTGAAATCATTCACAGGAAATTTGCAGAAAATATAATTGGCTTTAATTGAAGTCAATAAAAGAAAGGGTCCATTTTGAGGGGTCTTATCTAGTATCCATCATATTCAAAGAAAAAAAAAATAACACGCGGTATTTTAAAAATTATCAACAAATAAACGATTTTCAGAGGCGTCCTTTACGGGCACGTAACTTCGTAGGGGGGGGGGGGGGGGAGGGGGGAAAGATTTTTTTTTAATAGGAAGTTGTATGTTATTTTTTTATATTCTATCTGGATACGAGAGATTGTTTATATATTCTGAAACACTCTTCACATAAACATAGGATTAAGCTTATTTGTTCTCTACGTTTTATTTTGGGAAATCGAAAAGTGCCAATTTTTAGGTTCGGTAACCTATTTTTCGCGAGGCTCATTAAGGTGCGAGGCCGTCGGTAGTGGCCGACATCGCCAACGCCTGGCTACGCCACTGTCAAACCGTAAGCGTCATTATTTTCTGATCAATGATGGCAAACATTGCTTTTTCAGCTCATACTATGAGCTTATATCGCTTCTAGACACTGTTCGCATATGCGATATGAGTGATTGTGCTTTATAAGACGATGAAGCGAAATCGAGTTCATTGGTTATGAGCTAGCTACTGACCGGTTTCAAACTGATTAGCTCTCGTCGCAAAACTAGCAAGAACGCAAGTTTTTGTTGATTTTTCAATAAATTTGAATGATTTTATCTGATTTGGACGGCTTGGTATAAACAAATCTAACAGAAATAGACTGTAGTTGAAGTTTTTCATAAAATAAGAAGATATTTGATGAAATATCTGGGCACCATAAACTACATTACTACTGAAAAAAAAAAATGTAATCAAAATAGTTAGGTATTTGTTTTTGTATACCAAGTGCCATCATCCAACAAAAAAAAGTACATACAAAAAATTAGTACCGTTTAGTAACTGGACCGCAATATGTGCAACTTACCAAAACTTTTCTGCGATTGAACTGCTACAATAGCCCTTTCCTCTCTGGTCGATTTCGTACGCTCTAGAAATGTTACAGACGAAACCTCTATTTCATCATCATTTGGAGAACCGTGAACTATTTCTATGTATTGACAATTTTCGGTATTTTTAACATAGTTTTTCGATTGGTCCCTTGCGGAGATTGAAAGATTCAGAACCGGTGTAAAAGTTAAGCCTGATCCAATTATTATGTCTGGTAGATGTTGAATTTTCAACATTTTCTTCTGCATCTTTGTAGGCAATGAAACTGCATCTATATTTTCCATTGTTAATGTTTTTTCAGTTGAAGGTGTCACTGTTTCAATTGCAGGCAATCGCTCTATTCTATAACTATCACACTTGCCAATAGGTTTTATTTCTTGTACTGGTAAATTAGTATTATCCAATGATTTTATTTTTGGAGACAGTGAACTTGATATTGTAGTCTCTATTGTTAGATTTTTTTGTGGAGTAAATTGTAAATTTTTGTCCTTGGTTAAGCAACGACAACCCACTCCAACATTCGTTAGAAATGGTTTGTATTGCACTTGTATTTCTTTGTGCTCAGAATGAGTAGTAGTAGTGTTGCATCCTTTGGAACTTTTTTCTGTAAGTGGATTTATACTTTTTTGTCTGGGGGTACTATTGCTGCTTTCAGTTGTTTCGGAGATTGTTTGCAACTTTTCTTGTAATTCTTCAAGACTGCTTGATATGATCAAGGTGGAAATGGGATCCAGAGAGCTGCGGAATTTTTCCCTCCGAAGCTGTTCAGATAATTCATCTTCTGTTTCATTTCGTCTAGTTTTTGGACGTTCATTTTCTGCTTTGTCTGATACTTTTCTTATCTCGTCTTCTATCTGTGTTTCCTCTGAGGATTTTCTACTGGGTTCTTGTGAAGAGGAAATGGGATCTTCATCAGGTAATTGCTTTGAGGAACAAGGAATATCGTGTTTTATCAAATTTTGTTCTATTCGTTTTTTTGGTTGTGACACACCTGGAGAAGAAATAAGAGCTTCACGAGGTACTTGCTCTGAAAAAGAAGGAATATCGCTTATTATTATATTCTGTACACGTTCTTTTCTTGATTCTTCTGGCTGCTTTGGACAAGCAGGACAAGGCTTAACATTTTCTTTTCTGAAAATCATGTATAGGTAGTTATATATAAGATAATGTGTATAAAAATTTTTACCCTATCATTAACCGAGCGCTGTCCTTTTTAAGTTTCTCGATAGTTTCTTCTATATCAGTAGAGCTTGATCTACCACCTGAATTTTTAACAGCTTTTATCTTGCCTAAAGCTCTCTTTACTTCATTAATAAGTTGGTTGGCTTCTTCGATTTTGTTTTTGAGTGCTTCATCGTCTAGAGATTCGGTATCCGAATGATCTCTAGATACAAAGGCTGCTTTGCAAATTTCTTTGGCTGTCGTACTCGATGATCTGCAATAAAATGAGTAATTTTATTAATTGATTAGATCACTAAGGAAGACATATTATTAGTGAATGCGAAGGATATATTTTCTTGCACAAATAATTCTTGTCAAAACGGAAATAAAATTTCTGGATAATGCCGGTAGTTTTTGATAAATAACGATACCCATACTGAAACCGTCGTAAGGTGTTATAAACTTTTAAACATGATATAGTCATTGAATTTAAACTCAAAATAGTATATTGTTGTATTAGGAGTCAAAAAAGCTATACTTTTCTGTGCTGAAGCAGTAGGTTTGAGAGCCGAACGTAGTGAGGCTTGCAATAATGCTGCTATTTTTTCTCCAAACGAATGGGGTAAGCTCGGGGGTGACTGAATGGTTGAGCGGCAGTAAAAGTACGAGCGGCACTAAAAGTACTTTTGCTGCCGCTCCAGCGGCACTAAAAGTACTTCTACTGCCGCTGCGGTTGCCTAGCAGCATAGAAATTGAATTTCTACCACCTCGACAGGTGTTAACCCGCTGGATTTGCCTAGCAGCATAGAAATTAAATTTCTGACATCTTGACAGGCGTTAACAAAGTGACGTTTTTTTGACGTTTGGAGAAAAAAGCTTTATTGTCCTAAGTACATGAAGTTCTCATTGTCAAAGTACTAAAAATAATTTTTTCTACAACTGTCAAAAAATGATGATGTTCGCACACTCATGACAGTTTGCGAAGTGACACTTTTTTTCCCAGGTATTGATTTTTTAACGTTCCCATGACGCCGTGCGCGAACTAGCTATTTCGCGCACGCGTGCGCGAAATAGCTAGTTCGCACACTGGGTTTCATGGTGACACTACGACTATTTTTTATCACCAAAGTAGCATTTCGCGCCCTTGATACAAAAATAACTATTAAAAATAAAATCATAATAAATATATCCTAGTATATTTTCAAAAAATTCTAAGTATAAAATCTATAATGGATAACAACAAAAAATAAAAAACGAGAAGAGGGAGGGGCTGGAATGGCTGGATATAATGTATGTGAACAGTATTTAGCGACGATAACCCTTAAGTGGAAGAATGCTGCATGTCTATACCTGGCCGACCTTTCCCATTGTTGAGGAAGACTCATAGAAACCCATATTTTTATATTAGTTTTAATTAAGGTGTTTAGTTGAATTTTGACTTGGACAGGGACAGGCAGGTTTTTGACAGTGATATTGAAAATCCTTCAATAAAAATCCTCAAACGAATGTATCTTCGTTTTAACTACAAAACGGGAGTTTAATTCTATTTAATTGTTCATCTGGAGTTTAATTCTATTTATTTGTTCACATGTATAACAGATTTTTTTTACCAGTCTGGAGTGGGATATGGGTACCTAACACAAGTTGGTCGCGTTTCGGGTCGAATAGGTAGCATTATGGGACATAAATCTGTGCCGATTTTTGTAGAGAAGTGTGACTGTTTTCAGAATAAACCGACTGCATAAAGTTAGGATTTTTTCTTCCTAAGGTTTGCAGTGATCTATCTCTATTGTTAGCACCACAGATGTACCTAAAAGCCCGCTTCTGTAATATAAAAACAGAGTCCAACAGATTCTGGGAACAAAATGCTCAAAAGCAAATACCATATATCTTAGCCTTGACTCAATCAGAGCCAAAGTAAAATAACCCGATCTGGACAAGGAACGTTCTCAGTTCAATGGCCGTTATTCTGACTGCAAAACACCCAGATGATATTTTCTTTGAAAGAGTGACAATGTGAGATTTAAAACTTAATTGAGAATCACAGCAAGATTTGAGCTGCTGAAGATCTGTAAGAGTGAACTCAGTACCGATCTTTGAGTTACACTCCAATTATTTTCCCAAACCACTGATTGAGACGATCCAATGTAAACCTTCTGATGATGATCGGACAAATATGATTGAAACCAAGTGAGTGTCACTGCTCTAAAGCCATAGTGAAAGAGCTTCTGCATCAGACTGTGGTGATTGACGGAATCAAATGCTTTTACAGAAAGCTGCTGCAGTAACTCCACCATTATTATTGCCGGAATAAAGACCTTCCAAAAATTGAAAAATCGCATCATCTGTATTGCGATGTTCTCGAAAGCCAAATTGAAGAGAACTTAGAACATTGTTTGTATTCAAAAATGAGATCATTCTACTTTTAATCAGCTTTTCTACAATTTTGGATATCCAGCAAATAGTGATATGGGCCTTATAATGAGAGGGATCTCCCAAATCTCCGCTCTTGTGAAATGGAATTATTCTTGCCAGCTTAAGAATAAGGCATGAAGAAAAGACAAGACTCCCAAGATAAATTGATTGCCTGAACCAAAGTTTCCAAAACTTCTCAGGGAAATTTGCAAATAATGTTGTAGACAGACTATTATTCCCAGAGCTTTTTTTATTTTTAATACCTGATATGATCTGTTTTAACTCTTCCAGGGTAGTAGGAAAAAAGTAAAAGAAATTATTGACCCCTGCATTATTTGAAAGATAACTAAGTGGATCAGCGTGTTGAATAATATTTTTGGTTAGGTTTTCTGCCATATAGAATAGTGAAATTTGTTGACTGAGTCAGGAGACATGTTGCTATCATTGCTGCTTGGGTAAAAATGGCTTTTCTTACGAATATCGTTTATAATGCATTTGCAAGACAATGTTAATCTTTGGCAAACTTCATAAGTTTTCTGTAGATTGGCCAATAGTTGTTGAAATAGGTGTGAACCCCCACCTTACGGTACGTACTGTCAGTACTACTGAAGACGTACATTTTAGGTCCTTTTTACGTCGGTTCGCCGGGGATGTAAAAATACGTTTTTCTACTGACGTTTCATAATAGCAACTTTTCGATTGTCATTTCAGTTTTGAAACGACATTCTTTTAGGCACTGAGTGCGTGAAAGTTACTTTTAGGCACTCAGTGCGTAAAAGTGACTTTTGAATGCGTAAAAGTGACTTATGAGTGAGTAAAAGTAATTTTTAAGCACTAGTGCCTAAAAGTGTCATTCATTATTCAGAAATAAAAAACACACTAAACACATATTTGAATTTTGTTTTGTATTTATTATGAATATTGAAAATGGAATTACTGAATTGAACGTTTGGGTTACTCAAAACAGAACTTTGTGTTATTACCTACTTTCTAGGATTTTAATTATTGATGTCGAATTTTAAAAAGAATATCGCATGAAAAGTGTCAGGTGTCAAGTAAAAGCAGGTAACAAAGATTTTGGGTGTAATCGACTTATTCACATGAAATAAAATTGTGTTTTTTTATTATAAAATGCCAGTAGAAAAAATCTTGTATACAATACGTTACGAAACGATGTCTTTTAGTCACTCGACGTGTTGTCCAACTCGGCTTTGCCTCGTTGGACAATTTTCACGTCGCGTGCCTAAAAGAGGCTCATTTCGTAACTTATTGTATAAATAGCTATTTGAGTACGTACGTAAAAGGCTGTATTGATATACAGACAAAAAAGTACGTACTAAGAACGTACGTGAAAATCTATATTGCGTATACGTCTTGTAAAAGACGTACATGTTCGTTTCAAAGACGAACAATACAGGACGAGCTGGATCATTCCCATCTATTCATGATTTTTTTAGTAATTGCTGACTCGATTTCTGATAATAATATATTTTTAAATAATATGCAATTTCCAAGGAAAAGATACGGAAGTGATCCTCCCAAATTAATCTCTAAACCGTAAACCCAAAAATGCCGGTCGTTGACATGGATTCTTATTATTAAACCTTAGATCTAAACTTAAATAAGGCAGGTCATATAATCAAGGATTTATATTATTTCATCTAGGTACCTGACCTTAATTTGTCAAATGTTGAAATAAACATGAAATAAGCCAATAGAATGGAAAACAAGAAGGGACGCCAGCCACTTGGCATCAGCAGGGTGCAGTGTTGCCAATGACCCGATAATTATCGAAATCTATCATAATTTTGATTACGATTCAATAATCGATAATCACAAGCTAAATCTACCATAATTTATTGAAACTACAATTTCAATGCATATTTTTAAAATTTTTAGTTGAAAATTAAAAATTTATTTAATTGGTAATTTTGACGTAGGTACTAGTGAGCGCACCAAACATTTCCCAGCAGCAATGGATTGAGCATTGAGCTGGCAGCACCGTTTGCCTCGTCTGAGTTGTTCCTGTCTGCTTTATTTTGCCTTTTTGTCTTGTATGTGTAGCTCGTTTGTAGTGTGGTGTGAGGTTGAGTTTTCCACTATTTTTGTTTTTTTTTTTACCAAGTCAAGTGACGCGGGAACAATTTTGTTTTGATTGCAGTAACGCCAGCAACGTGTTTAGCTTTTTTTTTTGTGTATAATAATACTTTTACCAAAATTTTTACTGTGTGAAACTTTTCTTGATTTGTGCCCCTTTACAATTCTCTCAATGTTTGTAGGTTATACCATAGAGAAATATAATAAACCAAGGTAAGAGTACCTGATTGATAACATGAAAGTTTGTATAGCGCTGACGTCACAGCGACGGTGGCGCCAATAGTGGCAGCCGGAACAAATACTGAAATGGCGGGAATTTTGAAATTTGACTAGAGTTGATTGCACAAAAAACTTACTTATATGTTGTTCCACATCTTTTTTTCTCAAATCCGAATGAGAAAAATGATGTGGTACTCCATAAAGTTTTGTGCCATTTTTTGATGTAGATTTTAAAAAAAGGCAAAATAAACACTAAATTGTACTAGAAAAAATATACTTATATTATAGCTAGATAGGTCAAATACCTAAAGAGTTTACAAACACAGTTATTACATCCCTTATACATGCTTTAATGTATGTACAAGCTAAGCTGTCCAAGGCCTAACATTCTTTGGCCTAACATCTACATTTTATCTCTTCTGACTGAGGTCTCCTAAAACAGTAAAAACATATGCCGTATATCACAAAACTAACATGTATACTTACTGGTTCAGTTTATCCTAGTTGTACATAATATTATAGGTACGCGATACCGAGTGCCTTAATAAAAATGACAATTTCTTCTTTTTGTTCTTTAGATTTTGTGAGTTCGAGTCTTCTTAGACGACCGCCCAATCGGTTAAAAATGACAAACACATGATAAATTTCAACATGGAAATGTCGTTATTTTAAGGTTACTTATTTGTTTTCTCGGTCACATTTGATAGGTTTCTACAAAACAGCTAGGAAAGCTCTGTAACTCATACTGTGTCCTTATCTTGTGAATTGGTATGACAGAGAAAGATGAAACAGAATCGAATGATCGGAATGATCTTTCGTAAGTCTCTAGCTTTCCAAAAATTCCGCAATGCGCTATGCGCAACCGGATGCGCAGTATTAGTATAACCTATTTCGGCTATACTTTTGAAGGTCTTTTTATTTTTTATTGTCTATGGGTTATACCTACCTATTTTTTTTGGCCGTGGCTAAAGTAACAAAGGTGTTACTATAATTATTTTCTTAAAGTAACATCAATTATGACGTCATTGACACTGAAGGCAGAACTCTATGACAGAAGTGAGGTTATGAGTTAAATGGAAATAAACAACAATTATTTTTTCGATCTGACTGAACTAACTTAGGGCCAATGAAATCGTAAAACCGTAAAACCGGATGACAATAATTGTTTATTGTTTAAAACAAACTTCAAGTGATTTCGTTGAGTTTGTTGTAGTATAAGTTTTTTCTAGTTATTTACGTGTAAGTACCTATGCCGCTATGCCTATTTAAGTAATGTATAGTATTTACATCACATAGAAAATTGCCATTTTCTCTAGTAACACGTCTTTTAATAAATATACCAATATCAAAAAAAAAATTGTTTTTTAGAAGTAATGAGACACCAACAGCCAACACCATGGGTGATGTGAACGAAGAAATTATGATTCTTCGTAAAAAAATTTCAAGCTTTCTAGAAGTAGCTTGAAGAGATATGAAAGTATAAAAAAGCAAAAGTTTTGGATTCGGAATTCAAGAACTTTGAATGGAGCGAAGGAGATAGGAATTACGCGAAGCTGTAACATAGACCTTAAATATTATGAAATTCAATTTAATTGCATTCATGGTGGATTAAAGTTTAAACCAAGAGGAACTGGTCAAAGAAGCACAAAGTAAGTAAACCAAGATTGAATTTTGACTAGTCCCTCCACAAAAAAAAATTAAGGTTTAATTTTCCATTTTTCAAGTTTTTTTTTGCATGATTATCAATCTTTCTTTTCATGCCACTTGTGGCATTTTTGCATATCTATGAGGTATAATGAATGATTTATGTTTACCTTGTTCCTTGTTGACTTTGGAAAAACTATACCTACCTATTTTCTGGTTCTTTATTGGTTTTTCGTACCACTTGATTATTCTGATTATAGCAAATTCCATTCTGTTTTCACGTCTTTATGTTGTATTTACTGGTTGAGAACGGTTAAGTGAATTACTTACTTGAGCACTCTCCAAAATGTTGATTTTTCACACTGACATTGGTCTATTGCTAACAATGTGCAGTAGAAAAAGGACAGGTTTAGAGAATGAGCTTTGTGGAATAGAACATATTACCTCACATTTTACCTGTACTACTTCTGATTGGCTGCCCAGATACAGGGAATATAATTTTTAGTTACTAGAGTCAATATGTGGTGGTTTAAGATGCTTAAATAGCTGACATCTTTGGCTGACATAGTTATCGTAATACGTGTAGAGCGCGAAAACTTGACAATAATAACAAATATTTATTTTTATTTATAACGCCAATCTTACAAAAATAGTTATTTATTATACAAGGGAAAAAATTCTACATTTTAGCGCGAGGAGACAACACAGCAAGCACTAAAATCTTACTTTTTTCCCATGTATAATACACTTTTTTTTTATGTGACGGGAAAATCTCACCATTTTCTATCTATACATTTTTTTTTCTGTGACCGTACTTATACTTACTTTTTTCCCTCTGAGAAAAAAATTTGACTGGTACCTGTTACTTTTTTTCCGTAGAGAAAAAAAAATCACACAAGAAAAAGTGACATTTTTGCCCCTGTCAACAAGTACAAAAAGTCTACTTTTCTCCTGTCACAGAAAAAATACTTTTTTTTTTCAATTAGAAATGGTTCTTTTTACATTAAATACCAATAATTATTATTCTGATTTCATTTTTCATGAAAGTCTGTCAATTTCCTTTATTACATTGCTACTCCATGCTTCATTTTTTGTTATAATAATATCGAGAATAATATTATATTATTCCTACTTTTTCAGGTGCCAACGTTGATGTTTTACATGAAGAGAATCATTTGAAAGCTCTGTTTTTCACCACAGCGGAAATGAGGCAAGCATTGAATGCTTGGCCTGAATTTGTTGCTCTTGACGGAACATATAAGCTTATAAACAATGATCTAACAGTTTATATATTCTTAGTTGAAGATGGTGGTGGCAACAGTGAAGTAGCTGGTGTTGGACTTTTGGCATCAGAAGATAGGGATTCAATACATTGGTTATTGGAAACATTTAGAACTAAGCACCAGTCTGCTGAAGACACTCAATGCTTTATGACTGACAAAGACCTACTACAAAGAAATGTTATTAAAGAAGTTTTCCCTGGAATAGCAACTTATATTTGTTTATTCCACACACTAAAGACATTTAATAGAGAGGTGTCTTGTGAAAAACTCAACATTAGCCAAGCAGAAAGAACAACTTCTTTGGAATTACTAACCAAATTAGTGTATTCGTCAACAAATGAAGAGTATGATATTATATACAAAATATTTTCAAAAGAAGCACCACAGACAGTGTTGACATATTTTAATAAAAACTGGCACTCAATAAGAGAGGAATGGACTGTATGTAACATGAAAAATGGCAATTTAAATAACAGAACAAACAATAGACTAGAATCCATAAATAATAAAATTAAACAGGTAGTCGCAAAAAACAGTTCCTTTTCTACTTTTATTAAATCATTTTTTCACTGGCTGAATTCTTTTCATAATGAAAGGAACAACCGACTAGTCAATGAGTTTTTGAAAGCAAATGTCACAATTTTCGAAAAAGGAAGTATTGAAGATAAATACGGTAAATTGTTGACTCAATATGCATATGACTATACATTAAAAAGCCTGACAAGTGCCAACCGTGTGACGTTAAGAGAGGAAAATGGTTTATTTAAGGTGAGCCGTGACAACCAAAACATATATGTTGGTGAAAATCACTGCACTTGCGCATATTTTTCATCCATGTTTCTTTCATGCAAGCATATTTTTGCTGTGAAAAAATATCTAAGCAAGAGTTTGTTTTGTCCAGAGCTATGCCACAAAAGATGGACGAAAGAATATTACTTTCACAATAACAGATATTTTTTAAAACCTAACAAGGATCTTGCAGAAACAACCATTCACTGCAATAACTCATATAAGAAAAAAACTTTGTCTGTGACACAAAAAAGGTCAAAAGCGACAGATGTGTGTAACAAAATTATTTCAGATTTAATTCAATCCTCCACAAGTCAGTTTTTGTTTAGGATTGAGATGTTGAAAAAAATTGAGAGTATCTGGAGAAGCGGAGAAGAAGTGGCTGTGGAGCAGGTCTTTACTCATGAAACATTGCATGAAGCTGATGATAATAATAGTATGATTAGTGTTGCTGATGAAATGGATGTTCCTGATAATATGAATATTTTTGTTAATGAAATGGATGATCATAATAATAACATAGATGACGTTGTTGATGGAATAAATGATCATAATACTATGGAAGAAAGTATAAATACTGTTGCTGATAAAATTAATGATAAGAATATGATAAGTAAGACATATCTAGAAGAGCAAGCGACAAATAGTAGTCATGTGAATGAAAATATTTTAAATGCGATAATTGTTTTCGATAATGAAGAAATGTTTGATGCAAACACAAAAAACTATATGGAAGTATTTGAAAGTGAAAAAGTTAAAATAGTAGGTAAAGAGGATGGTGTAATGCTGGCTGTGAATGGATCTCATCATGATATTGGATATTTGCCAAGTAGTATTAATAAGGATAATGAAACTGCTAATAATTATACCGTAACGGTTAATAATAATGAGGAAAATTTTGATAATTCAAATAATAACAATAATAACAGTATGGACATACTTACCATGAGAGAAGAAAGTCGTGTCTTGGCATTACCTCAAGAAAATATTTCTGAAAATATCAATATAACATTAGGGGATACAAAAATACCTGCCACGTTTAAAAAAAGGGGACGGCCTTCTGGAGCTGATACTACAGTTGTTGGTTTGAAGAAAAAGAAAATGAAAAAACAACCTTTACGATTTCAAGACAAATCTTACCATACTAAATTGCAATATATATTAGAAAACTTAGTTCGGCCTGAACTAACTCCTCAAATTTTGGATAAGAGATGCACTGTATCTAATAGTGATTTGAAAGATGACATTGGTCATGTTGTTATGTCAGACGATATTGATTTGGAAATGTTTGAAGAATATATTACAAATGAAACTTTGCAAAATTTAAAACTTTTGAAGAGCACCTATGTCTGGAATTGTTCATTCTGCAAGAAAACACTTGAAAGCGATCCCAATATTATGTGCGAAAGTTGTTTAAGTTGGTATCATTTTGCTTGTGTGGGATTATCTAGAATACCCAAAACAAAAAACTGGTTTTGCAGAAATTGTTTTTAATTTCCCATTCATAGTGATTCAAATTTCGATGCTCTCCGAAATTTTGCAAAATCAATTTTTTTTAGCTTATTCAAAATAAATGTCACTTCATCTTTACCACTTTTTCTACTCTACAAGATGACATCAACTTTAAAATTTGATGTTTCGTCTTGGGGCACCATCATCAACTTCATTTTTTTTAAATACGGTCCCGAGTACGAACCTTTATTTTCTATTTAAGATTTAATAGGCTTCTGACGTCCCAAAACCAATAACGTAGTATTGCACTTATTCAAAAAATTCATAATATTGACAATTTTTATGAAAACTTAATGTGTAAGAGAAAGACACAGAAGAGAATATTGGTAGGAAATTACTGAGAAGAAAAATATTTTTACGAATAAATGCGATACGGTCTTGGGACATCAAAAGCTCCTCAAATCTAAAGTAGAAAATCAAGTATTTAAAAAAATGGAGTTGATGATGGTAGCCCAAAGACGAAACGTCAGATTTTAAATTTGATAATGTCATCTTGTAGAGTAGAGAAAGTGATGAGGATCACAAACATTCATTATGTATTTAATTGTACAAGAAAGGGTAAATGTAGGGACCTTGGAGTATGCTTGCAAACAAACTTAAAATTTACCCAGCATTATGAAACTATTGTCAATAAATAAATCGTATAAACTTCTCGGTTTTGTAATCAGGAATAAAAAACATTTTTTCTACAAACGTGCTAAAAATGCAATTTTTAACACCCCCCCGTAGCATTAAAAATATTACTTTATCGCACTAGTGCTATAAAGTCTTTATAGCAGTAGTGTCAAAAATGAAACATCAAATTTTGATAGCGAACAAAAAAAGTTTGTATTTTTAGTAATTTACATTATTATTCATGGTAAAATTTGAACAACTAAGGTAGCCTCATCTATATTTTTCAAGAGATCGATGCAACCCTCTTTTTCTTCTGTATTTTCTTGCATTTTTAGCACTTAAAAATACTACTAACCACGACAGGCTTTCAAGAAACTGACGAGACATTTCATTACCTGTAAAACAAGGTGCTGGTTGTTTTGCTTTTTTGACGAATGTCAAATTCAATAATTTTATCTAATGGCGTTTCCGATTGGTAGATCTAGTGCAGAACTAGTGCAATTTTTTTCATTTCCGTCTTTTTCTTCTACAGGTCAATTAAAATGATGCAAATACACCCAGTACGCATTAAATCTACCAATCGGAAACGCCATAAGAAAGATGCTTCCAATCAATTATTCATTTTAAAAATCCAATTTGTTACTGGTTATTGCTTTTTATTACCGTTTGTAGAAAAAATATTGTATGATATTTGTGTTAAAAGTATTTTAAAGGCACTTATGTGAATTGCAGAATGAGCGAAGCGAAAAACTTTCACATGCGTGCCTTAAAAATGTACTTTCCAACACTTACATCATAAATAACTATTAAAGATGTCAGGACAAAAATAACTTTGTATAATGCTCTGATTAGACCTACTTTGGAGTACGTCTCAATCATTTGGGCACCACAAATAATGTCCCATGTTAACATGATAGAAAAAGTGCACAAGAGATTCTTAAGGTACCTGTATTTAAAGACCCACAATGTGTATCCCTATATAGTCTCCTATAATAGTATGTTAATTGAATTTAAAATGGTAAGACGTAGCTTAAATGATGTTTTATTTATTTACAATATTGTTAACAACTTGGAGTATAAAAAATGTTCCTAAATTAATGATATAATTTTCTGTTATTTTAACAGCAACGTTAAGTTGCCTGTCACTGTTTGTTCTATACATCAAAATAGAGAGAAGTATAGATGTTGAGCTATAACATAGCAGTTAAAATAACAGAAGTGGATACATCATAGGCCTGAATGTTTCTAGTTCCTAAAATTAGTCTAAGAATAATGGCGAGTTTATAAAAAAAAAAATACTTAAACTAATTCAAGAAAATTAACTTACAACTAAGAATTTCAACGTGCGCTTATGTAATTCTTAATTCTTAGTTGATAAGTTTTAATTTTTTTTATGAACCACTACCACAGTTTACGTTATATATCATAACGTCAACTATTTAAGTTAAATGTTAATTCGAAGTTTAAGTGTTAATTTTTTTTTATAAACTCGCCACGGAGAATGACATTCTTTTCCAATTTCTACCCTTAAATAGTTCTCCTATAAATAGAATAATGCATGAGTGCAATATTCTTATTTAGAAATGTGATATACATATAGATCTCTTCAGTACTACAGCAGGGTAAATTAAATCTGTGATTTTAAATAATGATATATTGATATTCTATTCACCCATTTTATACCTCGTAATTAGATTAAACTAGTTTAGGTTTAGACTAGTTTATTCTTTATCTCCAAGGGTAAAAATTCCTGTGCAATAGAAGTATTATACCTATATTTATTTGCTAAAATGTTGTTTCATTTCTGTGATAGGTACCTATGTGCATTTGAAATTACCTTTCTATTCATCTTTAAAATCATCCATGACAGAATAATTAAACAATAATATTTTATTTTTTATAAACCAAAAATTTGAATCAACATATTGATAATATAAATCTTTTGTGAGACAAACAGCGTTTCCATATTCCTATTCCTCACATGCCCTTACCCAATACTATACTTATTTGTAAACCAAAGGGATGGGAGTGTAGGTATAATTCTCTCCTGCAGGTGAAATTCGATTAATTACCAAAGGGAGAAACGGAACTTCACTACTCCATGGGAATACCGATACCTACTTAAGTATATGATTTTTCATATGACAAGATAATAGTAATTAATAATCTATACCTAATACCTGCATTACACATGAGGAGATATACGATACCTATCGTTTTAAATTTTGTTATTAGTGGGCAAAGTGAAAATTCAATTTTTTATTTTTAATCATTAGCGGTATAAAATACCTAATGGTCATCAACTTCAAGGATTTTTTTTTCAGCAAATGAAGGTAGGTAATTTATTCATTTAGAGCTAAAACTATGATCTACAGCGAAAAAACTTCTGCCTAGGAAGGAAAATAATTCATTTTTCTCCCTAGGGAGGGGAAATTACTATTTTCGTCCCTGAAAAAAAGGTAAAAAATGGTCAATTTCTGAAAGGGTCATAGGAATATGTGTCTTTCCTGCCTTGCCTATAGTAGTGCCTGTTTTGTATTCTATTCTATCCTTCAGTAAGGTTATTTTTTATATATTTCCATTTTTACTCTAAAACAAATGCCAAGAACCAAGAATATCACCTTTACTTTAAATTACCAAAGTACCTATCTATCTACATATTGCTATATTGACGTTACTTCAAGAAAATAATTAGAGTAACACCTCTGTTACTATAACCCCTATTAAAAGTAACGTTGCCATCAGTGACGTCATTGAACTGATGTTACTTTAAAAAAATATTTATAGTAACACCTCTGTTTAGCCACGGCCATTTTTTTTATATTTACTGTTGTTTAAGGTTAAGGTTAAGTTTAAGGGTATGTTATATTTTATAATTGATCTTATGTTATTTATATTTTTTAGTGTTTTAATGTAATTGTTAAGATATTTATTGTATAAAAATTGCCACTTTAAAATACAATATACAGGGTGTATATTTTAAGTGGTACCACTATTGCTATATCCGAAACGGTAAGAGCAACAAGGTCGGTTAAATTAGAAAAAAGTTACCTTTTTTGATGCTCATTCAAGACTCGTTTACAGTGTCGCCAAATTCCTTTTAGTTTATGAAATACAGGGTGATTTCCAAGAAACGCCTAAAAATATTTCATCAATTATTTCGAAAACTTGATTTTCGAGGCACAATTTGAATTTCAAAGTTTTACAATTTTTTTCGCTCTACAACATAGCATCTTCAAATTTTTAATCCGACGTTTCGTGATCGAGCTACGATCATCAACTTCCTTTTTTTAAATACGGACCTGGATTTTTTATGTAATTTTTAGAAAGCGCCCTTTATTCCCTTTTCAACGATATACATCTTTAATATGATTGGTCGACGTTTCTGATCTAAAAAGTGATCATCAGTGATTTTTCCTAAAATTTTACCTTAATTCGGCCCTAGTTGTGAACCTTTATTTCATAAACTGAAAGGAATTTGGCAACGCTGTAAACGATTCTTAAATGAGCATCAAAAAAGGCAACTTTTTTCTAATTAAACCGACCTTGTAGCTCTTACCGTTTCGGATATAGCAATAGTGGTATCACTTAAAATATACACCCTGTATATATCCTGTTCACAGTCCGATGTCCACAGGTGCAGGTAAATTTATCACCTTTTCCTATCAAATAGCATTGAAAGGTGATTTTACCTGTTCCTACCTGTGGACATCGGATTTTGAACGGATAATAGTTTTATTTTTCGCTATAAACATACACATAAATACATATGTACTTCGTATATGATTTTCCCATATATTTTTGCAACCCATCTGAACAGGTTAATTGAATAGGTACCTTTTAAAAAGGTGTAAATACAACATTTGTATTTACATTTTTTTGATACCTAGCTATCCAATCAACCAGTGCCGGTGGGCTGTAAAAATATATGGGAAAACCCTGTTCCTACGTCCCAAACACATTCCTAAAAAGCAATACTAAATACGTACGTTAATGTACTACTAACTAACCCAAACTAACCCAAGCACGTACCTAAAAAGCCGTACTGAGTACGTACCTAAATGTACGTACGTGGGACGCACTATTTTGTGGAAAACGACCGTCATAAAGACGTCCCTCGTACGTCGGCGGGACCTAAAAAGTACATCCGCGGACGTACTTTCGTCCGAAAAAGTACGAATTATGGACGTACTAAAGACGTACTTGTGTTTGTTGGGAAGGTATGGATTATCTGTGAACTTTCTACTATAGTGAATATTTCGAAAATTCTTAAAGGACACCTTAAGTCCTCTGGTAAACCAGGGTTTTTTATTTGTAAACTTAATTTTCCCAACAGGAAATGTGTGAAAATTTTGCAATAATTTATTGTGAAACTCCCCAATAGGATACAGGGACGAAAAAACACTCCATCAGGTAGCACTACTGTCGCATAGTACGTAAACCCTACCATAGTTTGAAAACTAAAAATTCAGCCCTGCTTATACCTTGCTGTTTTTTTAGAGGGATCATTATGAAATATACACAACATGGCATTATGATCAGACAAGGCAGCATTAATAACTGAGCAGTCAAACAATAGGGTACTTGCATGGAAAATTAAATTGATTATTGTTTATTGCAAACTGTAGGAAATCGAAAAAAAATCGTAACTTTTTTTTTATTCCGCCTAAATATGATTATTCCGGAAGTTATACAAATATTAAGTTTTTTATATATAGATATACATGCAGGCATGTGCGACGTCACAACTCACAACGTATTATACCTAAGTTATGACGTCGGAAGGACATTTCAAAGCGTTGTATCTCCGTCAATTTTTGATTAACAAGAAAAAGAAAAAACACGTGTTGACTTATTTTTCATGGATTATCGAAATCAGCAATAAAAAATTTGATGCAAAGGGCCTATTCAAAACAAATAAGTATTTGAACATACATAATCTGTTAACGTAGACGTGAACTTTGACACACGAGTTGGACATTTAACATGCATTTGTAAGATTAAAAAAATGTCTAGATAAATTGGTCTTATGGTTGCAGTCATGTCTGAGTCATAAAAACTAATAATATTCAGGTCACCAGCCAATATCACAGATTAAGACACCGGTATACTATTGATGATTGGGGCCTCTATACTATTGAAAAATGCATTAATTCCTGCATTATAGTGATCTGTAAACACAGATAACGTAAACATTTATAGCTTTAGAGAATGCAAAAGAAAATTCAAATACTTTTTCTTCTTGCAAGCCGTAAAATTTTACTATGAGTTGATGAATTGACAGTTAGGAATTTAGCGTGAACTAGAATCATGCAACCACCATGCCCAAACACGTTTCTACAAAAGGAAGATAATAACTGTATAAATAAATAACATCTCTGGCAAGTGAACAAAATGGCGCTGATTCTCGCGCCACCTTGGGCCATTGGCACTCTTTGGAAAGCAAAAACTTCCTCTGTACAAATGTCAAACGTCGAACATTGTTCCATACATTTAGACGTTTCCGGAAACACTTATCCTCGCACTTACTCGATTTCAATTCATTTCATTGTCTACTCTTTCAAATTTCCTAGAGAAACCTTAACGCATGTTGTGTTTTAAAGGTAGGGCATCATCATTTGAGAGGTAGGGCATTGCCCCCAAATGCTCCCCCCCCCCCCTGGCTACGGCCCTGCAAAGAAGCGTCTGATATGAATATGTTTGGTTCGTCGATGGAACTTAAGATTCTGGGTCAATTCAATTGCAGCTTCGTTGTCAACTTTCAGCAGTGGAATTGACTTTAAGTCCAGAACTTCATCAAACAAGCATTTTATCCACCCAATTTCCTTAGCAGCTTCACTAGCCGCCACTATTTCAGCTTCAGTCGTTTAATATGGCAACTGATGTCTGTCTCTGGCTTAGCTACGTGATTACCCCATCAGCAAACGTACTTAAAACTCCTGAAGTTGAGCGTTCTGTGGTTTCATCGCCACCATGGTCTGCGTCGCTGAAGGCTTTATTTCTTTTGGTACTCCTGGTTTATATATCAAAATAATCTCAATGGTACCTTTCAGGCCTCGTAATTTTTTTTTAACTCTTCCAACGTCGCTGTATGAGGGATTCTCGAGTTTCCGGGAAACAATAGTAACTGCATAGGCAATGTCTTGTCGAGTGCTTGTCATCAAAAACATTAAAGACCCAACGGCCACTTTATATGGAAATGTAGTTGTAGTGTTCAATTCTTCCTCCATAATTCTACACATTCTTTCACCATTGGCGTCAATACAGGTTTACAGTTTTGCATTCCGAAGCGGTAAACACTTTTTCTTGTATAAGCTGTTTGGCTTACTTCTATTGGACTATTTTCAGTGTTACCAGATTGGGGGATTTTCCCCCAAATTTGGGGGATTTTTAAGTAGATGGGGGAAAATCTGGGGGATAGTTTTTTCTGGGGGATTTTTTGCGGGTAAGAATTGTAAGAATTTTCGATATTGGGGGAAATCAGGTATATTTCAATAAATAAAACTAAAGTAAAAAATGTATTAAAACAACTGCTTCATCTATTTTTTCAATCTAGTACCAATAAAAAAGATAGTTTGCTTCTTCTCCAGTGTTGCCAATGGGCGGATTTTTTTAGATAAAACGAATAAGGGCACGAAATCCCTCCAAAGCACAGAAAGCCAACATGGCTGCTATGGCAGTATTCAACAAAATTTTTGGGATTAGAAAAATATAAACAAATAAAAAAGTGGTAAGTGTATGAGTTTTATTTTAAAATATTCAACGAATGTCTTTTTTTTTTGCAAGTATGAGTCGAGAATAAATCTATATTTATTTGGGGGATTTTAGTTGACAAACAGTGATTTTTGGGGTATTTTTGAAATCCTTTGGGGGAAATTAGTTATAACCATCTGGCAACCCTGACCATTTTCAGTGCTTCTAATTTCTAAACCCAAAAAATAAGAAGCTGGTTTAATAGTAATTTTAAATTCTTTTCGTAAACTTTCTAAGAAGGAATCCTTTTATTTTTCGTTGGTTGAAGCTAAGAGTCTATCATCTACATACATCAATCACATACACCTTTTTGTCAAATGTAAGAGTGAAACATATGCAAAGATTAATTCTGTCATGCTAACTAGGGATTCCTCAGATCATTACCCCATTTTGCTGAATGTAAAGTTTGAAACAACCCTTATTGATACAACTAACAACCAGGATAAGAAGCTGAAACAAATCAAAAAGAAAATAAATTATGAGGAGTTATCGCGTCTTTTGTCGGAGGCAAACTGGGGTGGTGTAATTAATAGCAGCGATGCTAAGATTTGTACAGATAGATTTATTGATATAGGGAAAAATATTATTGAACAGTGAACATCTGAATATAGGATTAGTAATAGAAATCATAGAATAAAACCTTAGATCAGTCCTGGGCCGGTATTCTCGTTCCCGAAAACGCTCACCGCTTTTTAGTCACTCGGCACTTTTAATGTAAATTTACATTAGAAGTGCCGAGCGACTGAAAAGCGCTGAGCGTTTTCGAGGACCAGAATACCGGCCCTGGTCTCTTGAAAATCCAAAATCCAAAACAAAATTGAACGGATGCATAAATGACTCAAAAAAAACTTGGCATATAATTAGGAAGGCCACGAATGATCTAAGCTGTAAGTGTGAAATCACAAGTATTCAAAATAACAATGATATAGAGATAGAAGACCCAAACTTAATAGCTTGTGAATTCAATTATCATTTTACGAGTATTGGAGAAAAGTTGGCTGAGAAAATTAAATTAAATCAAGTTCACGATTGCTTCAGACAACCAATTTCTAACTTCTAAACGTTCTTTCTTACTCCTGTGGCAAGGATTGAAATAATACAGCAAATTAAAACTTTAAAAAATAATAATGTTCAGGGCGGAGAGGATGGGATCCCTTCGGAAATCTAGAAAGCAAATCATGTTCATCTTTTTAGAGCCTCTAATTCACATCATTAATAGCATCTTCTGTACGAGTGTTTACTCAGCAATTCTCAAAGAGGCTATAGTTGTGCCGTTTACAAGCAGGGTGATAAAAAAGACAAAAAAGTATTATCTAACTACCAACTCATAGCCTTGATAAGCACAGTTAGCAAGCTAGTCGAAAAATGTATGAAATTTAAGCTAACCAACTTTTTCATGAAACACAATACTTTATCAAAAAATCAATTTACTTTTAGGAAAGGGATTAGTACAGAGGATGCTTTGTGCAAAGTTACAGAACAAGTGCTGGGCCAGCTTCGATGTATAGCAAATGACTTATTGAAATCGTATCTCACAAAGAGAACACAGCGAGTGAAAATTGGTGAAACTGTAAGTGATTCTCGAGAGCTGGGGATGGGTATGCCGCTGGGTACTGTTCTTGGCTCATTTCTCTTTAGTTTATATGAATGAAATATTATCAGTGATTGATGGGGGCCGTGTTTTCTGCTTTGCAGATGACACTGCCGTCATAGTGAGCAGGGACGTAGCGAAGGCCTCTGGTTTGGGGGGGGGGGGGGGGGGGGTGACATTCCTAATTTTCCCAACTTTTTTGAAACATAAAAAAAATCATATATAGCATCGTACACGTGTTAAAAAGTGAAACTTTTTAAAAACTATTCCCTTCCTCATACAACTTTTAGACATAGCGCATGAGTCGAGGTATTTCATCATTGTCATTGGCTGTCTTTCTCCTTCTGTCTACTTTATATCTTTCTTCTCTCTCGTCCCTCGTGTGCCGAAATTTGCCAAAACGTGTCGTTACGTTAACGTGACGCGTCTTTCAAAACACTTTACAAGAAGTTTCACTTAAGAAAAATCATGTGCAGCGCATTGTGCACGTGTTGGGAGGTGAAACTTTTTAAAAACTATACCCTCCCTCATACAGCTTTTAAGACTTAGCGTATGAGTCGGGGTAAAGACGAAAGGCAAGACGAAAGGCCACACAAAAGGGAGACACGCATCTATAGTGACGTCACAAGGGTATCTGCGCTTGACAACAATAGACATTCCTCTTTGCTTATAAACCTTGGTTTGTGTTAATCGTTCCTCGTCTGTGATTGTCATTGGGTACATTCAGGCGGTCCCAGCGGCTAAGCTCAGCCACTCATCAGGGACTTTATTCTCGAAACCAAGGAACAGTGTTCTCATAAGAACGATTGCTAGGACGACAAAGACAGAACCTTCGTTCCAATGAGAACGCTGCTTCCCTGTTTCGAGAATAAAGTTCCTGCTGAGTGGCTGAGCTTAGCCGCTGGGACCGCCTGAATGTACCCATTGGCTCGCTTTCTCCGTCTCTCTATAGTCTACTATATATTCCTTCTCTCTCATCTCTCGTGTAACGAAATTTGCCAAAACGTGACGTTACGTGATGCGTTTTTCAAATCACTCTCCATCTCCATATTCTTGTCTAAATATCAGACCGCCGCCTAAGAAGTTTCACTTCAAAAACTGATAAAAAGTTTGATAGGTATACAGGGTGTCCCGGATAAGGATGCAGTCTGATCTCGGCAACCATAAGAGATATAGGGTTGGTTAAATTTGGAAAGAGTTGCGCATTACTGAGCTCAGTGGCGTCATGTTTTGATATTTCGTAAATTCCGAATTACATATTCCGAAGATATCCATGAAAAACCGAATTTTGCCGAAATGGTTTTTATTTTTTTCTGACTTTATTTGCTACTTTTTCTCCACTACATGATAATGTTATTAGATTTTTGATCAGACGTTTCGTTTCTTCGCGATCATCATCAACTTTGTTTTTTCAAATGGTCGAGTTTTTATTATTTTATGCCTAATAAACTCTACTTTTCAATCTAAATCCAACAACATATCAAGCTCATAATTCCAGGAATAATAATTTCCACTAGTGGTACCATTAACGGGCCTCCAGACATTACACCGATGGATTCTGAAAAGTCAGTTAACTTCATTCTTAAGTATTTCTCGAAAGACAATAATAATAATAATTAGTCCTCGCAAATAAGGTGCGCAAATTTTTGTCTACCAATTTTTCCCAACTTTAAATTTTTTATCCAAATTTTCCCAACTTTCGATATATTTTAGGAACTTTGGGGGGGGCGTCGCCCCCCCAACCCCCTCCATGGCCCCGTCCCTGATAGTGAGTGGTGACAACTGGGAACAAGTATTGAAAAAAGCAGAAAATTCTATTACTTACGAAATTGAAAAGCTGATTGAACCATAGCTTATTGTCGCTTTATGTAGATAAAACGAAATTTATTGCTTTCGGACTGACCCAGAGGAATTTACCCAGTATCCAATATCTAAAAATTCATGACCCGGGTTGTAAATCGGGACAATGTAATTGTAAATTAAGGATTGAACGTAAAGCATTTTTGAGGTATTTGGGGGTTTCCATTGATGAAAAATATAAACTGGAAAAAACAAGTCGAATATGTTACAAATAAGATTAGAAAACTGAAGTAGGTAGTTTACGGGAGTTTTGGTTCAAAACAGAGACGAGACAAAGAGACACTCCCCTACCACTCAAGATACAACCATCCCCCTACCGCGCCCTCTATCCCCCTACCGGGTCACTCAAAATACTACACACAACCATGCCCCTACCGCGCCCTGTATCCCCCTATCGCGCTCCCAAAAAAATACCTCAAATATCAAATATCCTACCACCGCAATATTCCCAAAATTATCCCCCTATAGTTTCGATCTCATGCAATTCCCCTTCCAAGTCAGGTAAAAACCAACACGAAACCAGTGGAAACCAGCTCGAAACCAGTGAAAACTAGCACGAAACTACCAAAATCCAGAACAAAACAAGCAAAAAACCAGCTTAAAACCAGCACAAAATATAGGGGGATGGTTGTGTGTATTATCTTGAGTAACCCGGTAGAGGGATAGAGGGCGCGGTAGAGGGATGGTTGTATCTTGAGTTGTAGGGGGAGTGTCTCTTTGTCTCATCTCTGTTTTGAGCCAAAACCCCTGTAAACTACCTACTAACTGATTCAGAAATTTTATGAATTAAGAAACATACTACAAACTAAAATTCTTAGAATGGTATATCTTTCATTTTTCGAGTCCGTTGTTAATTATGGGTTGGTTGTATGAAGAAGTGCTAGTAAAACAACTCGGGAGCCACTGCTCATTATCCAAAAATTTATAATTAAAATAATGTTGTTCAAAAATAAACAATACTCAACAGATTTATTGTTTAATGAGAGTAAACTTCTGACACTGGAACGAACAGTTAAGTGTAACAAAATTTATGATAGCATCAAATTATTATAAGTTTAACCTGCAGCATCAGCTAAACACCCGAAATCTTGCAAGAAATGATGGGGAGTCAAGCTTCAACCTCTTATTTTCCAACAATTTTTTTTGTGCATCAGTTTAAATAGGAAAATTGTTGAATTAATTCAAACCTAATTAGTACAATAAAAGTTGTTATTTATTGTTACTATTTCAGTATACCCGCGTAATTTGTGACTGGTAACGCTACCTTCTTTTTGTAGGAGAGAAAGGGCAAAAATAATACAACCAACCAGTTGTCTAATGTATTACAGACTCTTTATTATCTGACATCGACTAACAGCAAAAAACGGATTGTACAAGCCTTACGCAATAATTCATATATTATTATTTATTATAAATCTTTTTCAGTCGTTGAAAGTAACGACTCCTAAAAAAATGTACAATTCTGACATTGTCAATACGATAAATTTACAGTATCAAACAATTCGCGGTTTTTCATCACAAATTATTAATAAATATTTATTCACTGGAGGAGAAAAAAAACTTTCTACAAGTTAACTCATATGATCAATTTCTATTTCTTATTACAATTTTTTTATACAAAATTTGACTACTCGGAAAAACAGCATTGATCGTCACAATCAAGCTATTTTACTGAGAAGCCATTAAAAAAAAGGTCTACACTAGAATTATGTCTCTACATAACTGGTTGTGAGGTACACAAAAACAACTTTATTTCACAATTTTTTTATTAAAATGTTATTAATTCCAAAGGTCACAATTTGTTTTAAGACCAACATTTTATTGTTCACAATTAAAAATTCAAAATATACAGAGTGTATATAAAAAGCACATAGAATTGACAATTTTACACCCTGTATATTTTTTTGTACAATGAAAATCCCAGGTTTAAGCCATAGTATATTGACCAGTTGTTAGTTAAATATTAAGAAATGTTTAAATACTCTTCTTAAAAATTATGAGCGAGTGTCGGAGTTCCTATTAAGCAAAGTCCTAGTAAACCTTGCGTTTTTTTTTTTGACTAGTTTATACTTTTTCACATTTAAAATAATTAACAATTATTCATCTATGGCCCATATTATGTACCACCTTAAAAAAAAATTAAACCTCAGTTCTCTGGTCAAAATTTATTGTGTGAAACATTTAAACTAGTGTTATACACAATAAGCTTTGACCAGGCTTGAGAAGTCAAAAAATAAAAGTATATATTTTCATTACATACAAATTACAAATTAATGCGACAATAAAATTTAAAACGGATATTACTTATCCGATTACTGTCGCCATTGTACAACTTTATAAGCCAACAAATATATAATATTTACAGCTCCATTAAAATAGAGGTTCTATATTGTTTTTCAGAAAAAAAAAAATGCCTCTTATGCACAAATATAATATACAATAAATGTTAAAACAAATTAAAAAATAACAAATAAAACAATAATTTTGTACATTTTACGATTTATATACAAGGAAAAATAAAATAATAAAGTTCACGATGCAATAATTTCGGCAAATTAAAGGAGGCAACGTCTCTGGAAAAAAAAAATCAAAATATTTTATATAATTATACTCTCGTTTTTTTTCTACTGTTTCACTGTTTTATTTACAAAACTTTCGGCGATATTATAGCCCTATTAAATTCGGTACAATTGACGGAATTCGACTTTTTCCATTCGCGCAAAGCTTCCGATTCCGTCAACGTTAACAACTAAAATTCCACAGCCATTTTATCCCACTTTATACACGTTTCTCTTCTCCATAAATCCAGGCTTTTTAAAAACATCGAACAATCGCCACTTCATACCATTAGTTTTATGGCTTCAAAACAATTTTTTCATGAATTTTTTTTTTATACCCATGGTTCTTAAATGATGACTTTATGGTTCTCTTTCCTTTTTCACTTTGTAGTCTTCGCCTAAAATCGTAGCAATTTCGCCTTGCATGAAAGCCCAGGGAACGTTGGAGTTTGCTAATGGGCATTTTTCACCACTAGGACAATATACCTAAAACAAAAAGAACATGTTACCATTGCACATTATGAAAAAAAAGACACAAATTCTTACCTCAGACCCAGCTCCTTGCCTCTTAATACTATCCCGACTACAAGGGAAACAAAATTTATGATGCGGTACGCTAGGACACTGAACGAAGTGCGTATCTTCCAGCCTCTCCTGGCACAAGGTGCATTTCAGCGTGGCTGTAGCCGCTGGCGTAGTAGCTGCAGTTACACTTTCGTTGGTTCCAGGCAAAGCTTCGTTATTGTTAGCCATAGCGCCAGCTTCCGTTGACGTTACTGTTGTAGAGCTGACGTGACGAGAACCACTGGATCTTCGACCACTTGTTGAACCAGCTGCAAGAATATGATGAATAAATAATATATATTTACAAAAGGCAACATGATCAGTTTTCTATGGATTTTTATGTTTCAAAATATTGTTATAAATCTCTCAAGTTGGGGAAATTGTGCAGTCTTGTTTCAATGCATGGTGACTAGAAAATTCACGAGTCCTCATTTAAAATGCTTATTTCGCTTTACAGCTTATTATAAATACATACAGGGTGTCAACTTGAAAACTTCCCACCCCTATTATCTCAGAGTAGAAAAATTTTCAAAAAAATCCCTGAAACATGTCAAGTATAATTTGAAGGGGGATGAGTTTTTATGCAAAATTCACCTCCCCTTTTTCAACCCCCCAACCCATCCCCTAGAAAATCTTAAATGGGAAGAGGGGTCAAGTGATACATCATTTTGAAGGGTTTTTAATTCCATACATTTTTGTACCAAATTTCCGAGCAAATTTCAATACCTAAGTTCAACTATTTTGGAAATATTGACAGTTGAAAATTGACTTTTTTGCAACTTTGACAGGCTGTAAAACCTAAACGGTTAATTTTAGAGGAAAACCGTTCTTACATTATTGTCATAGATTTTCATAAACTATCATTTGACACCAACTTTGAATTTAACCAGAGATTAAATTTTTAACCAGAATTTTTTTGATCATAGATAAACTATACAATCTCTCGACAGTAATAGCTAATTTCCCGTCTCGGATTGTAATATACTATTAAAAATCTACCCTCGGTTTAGTCGGTTTTTGACTTTTTAACTGGCGCAGTCGACAGAACGTGTTTTTTCGGGACTGGTTATCGGTTCTTCGATATTCGGACTAACCGGAAAAAACGGACCTACATTAATTGTTTACTGTGAGGTGTCAGATTGGCTTTCTAGATATCGAATCACCCAGTTCATTGTGAACCTGTTACCTCGGAGTAATCGGAGTTTGGAACCAAATTGTCTAAATCTCACAAGGACCAAGAACCATTTGGACGGACATTATCGCCAACCAAAAGTCTAGGCCTTCTAGCAATGAAATTCTTCTCATTCAGTTTGTAAGTGTAATTTAACTTATATCTGACGTAGATGAAATAATTGATAAATTAAATAATTTATCACAACCGCCTTCAACTGACTCATCTTCTAATTAGGAAGATTTAATTAGAATAATTGATCAAACATTTTCTGAAAGTAACGGTGCTGAAAGCACTTCTTTTGATGATCAAAACATTTGCATTGTTCCGAATTTAAACTCTAACAATATGGCTCATTTCAAGCCAGAGTACCTAAGCTGTGTACCACAATTTGACGAAAATCCGAATAATTTGGAAACGGAATTTATACAATGATTTAGCTTTAAAAACATTCTTGTCGGGCCTAAGGGAACCATTAGGTATGACAATTCGTTGCATGCGTCCACGAGACCTTCCGCAAGCTCTACAATTTGTTACTGATGAATATAACTCTCAATATTTACAGAATTTTTCTAAACCTCATACACAAAAAACCATACAACACAATAAAGCAAACACACAATTTGGAAACACATATGTTAACTCAGGATTTAATATCCAAACATCTAACAATTTATTAACGGCTGAACCAACATTTCCATCTCAGCCTATTGCTATAAGACCAAATTATAACAAAATCCCACAAAGAATCCCTACCAATTCCTAACTATTCAAAAATAAATCCAACACAAACTCAACAAATGTATTTAAACCTAATCAAAATAGAACTTTTCCAAAACCTATTCCTATGTCAACAACTTCGAAACAAACTTTTAATGCTAATGCTCAACAACCTTCTAGAAATTATGTCCAGTCCAACCAACCAAGTAATTTCATAGCTGAAGAGCTATATAATACGAATGTAGTTGATGACGTTAAGGAACCTCATGCTGACACTAACGAAAGTGACACAGAATCCTTATACATACTACGATTCATCTAATTTTGACCAGCTTCATGATTCCGAGTCTAGTTATAACCCACCAATATGCTGAATCTGCTGATGACAATAATGCAACTGGTTACTCTTAAAATAACGCAAATTTTCTGAAACATGACTCGGAAAATCCCCAAACTTAACACCTGATATAATATCGTTAAATAATGCTGCTACAAGCGAGCTGCTATACATTACATTCCCAGAACACAATTACTTACAAGCTAATATTAATTTTGATACAGGATTTCTAGTAACCTCATACACAAGAATTAAGTTGCAGTTCCATAAAACTGACACATCACTATATAATGGGACTGTTTCTCTTCGACTGATATACAAGACGGCGAGGTTATTATACCTTATCAGAGGATACATAACTGCGAAATTCCAAACCCGCTGAGTATAGCAAAAAATGGTTATGCTTTTACTAGCATTTTAAATAACACTTGTAAGTCAATAACCCTTGATATTTCGCAACCATTTGAGGTAGAGCCATTTAATCGAGAAGAATTGAAAAAAATAAATATAAATAATTTCCAAGACTCACTTGATTGCGAACCGAATTTTGACTGTTCTCAAATTCGCACTGATCATCTGAATGCAGAAGAAAAATCGAAAATCACCAAATTATGTGAAGAATACTCAGATATATTTTATCGAGAAAACATGCCACTGACATTTACAAGTGGAATAAGAGATTCAAATAAAACCACTGATGAACAACCTGTATACATATAGTAATACCTATAGATACCCTTTTATACATAAAAAAGAGGTCAAATCACAGATGAAAAAAATGTTGGACCAAAAAAGCATTCGCCCAAGCAACTTTGGAAAGCAGAAATGGAGAGTAGTAGTAGATTTTCGTGGCGTTAATGCAAAAACCATAACAGACAGATACCCCCTACCGAATATAACCGACATATTAGACAAATTAGGAAAATGTCAATACTTTACTACACTTGACTTGGCCAGCGGATTCCACCAGATACAGATAAATGAAAACGACATAAAGAAAACCGCATTCAATACGGAAAATGGCCATTACGAATTTCTGCGTATGCTGAAGAACGCCCCGGCAACTTTCCAAAGGACCATGGATAGTATAATACGAGAAATCCAGAACGAAAAATGTATTATATTCCTCGGCGACATTATTTTTTTTTCCACGTCGCTACAAGAGCACTTAGAACGACGGTTTTACAAAAACTACAAAACAATTTAAAAGCTTTCTCGGACTACTTGGATGTTATAGACGTTTTATAGATAATTTTTCAAAAATCACAAGACCTCACACGAAATGCTTGAAGAAAGGCGCAAAGATTGAACACAACCAAGAATTTATTGAATGTTTTGAAAATTGCAAAAAATTCCTTGTAAATGAACCTGTACTACAATACCCAGATTTTTCGAAGACATTTAACTTAACATGTGATGCTAGTAGTAACGTAGCCCTAGGTGCTGTGTTATCACAAGGGCCCATTGGACAAGATTTGCCTATAGCCTACGCATCTCGCACCTTGAATGATTCAGAACAACATTATTCCACTATTGAAAAGAAGTGCATGTGTCTGGGCGACAAAGTACTTCCGACCGTACCTTTACGGACAAAAATTCAATATCATAACGGACCATAAGTTCTTGCAATGGCTTTTCAATTTAAAAGACCCCACATCGAAAATGGCAGGTTGGTGAATCAAACTACAAGAGTTTGATTATCAAATTATTTATAAAAAGGGTAAACTCAATACAAATGCCGTCACAATCATGTTTTTCCTGCCTCTAATGCTGTTAAGTCTTGATTGAGCGTAATGACGTCCTTTTTTTGGGTACCAATTTAATCCAAGGACCGAAACTCGGTCCTCTATGCTGGCCCAATTTCCAGTAAACTCCCATCCACGAAGGTCAGACTGTGCCTTTGTCATAACTTCTGTGGACTCCTTGATAAATGTATCCAAAATTTCATAGCTCTGCACACTTGAGACACAATTGTCAACATAGAAACTTCTTGATAGTTTTTCTATAGTATCTTTAGTATAAGCGCATTCTGGCAATGAACAATTTTGCATACTTTTAGGCCCTAACCGTATTGAATTACGCACCAAAGAAACCGGCAATATATCGAATTTAGTATCATATTGAAGAATTCAATAAGGAATTAGAGGAAGAAGCTAGAACGGAAAATAACCTAATGACCAGCAAAGAGATGGAGAACCTAGACCAAATATCAACTATGGCGCAACCTGACTTCGAACCAACAGCTGAAGACGATGATGAAAATATCCATACTAATGCTTAACAAGGCATTATTGTTGGAATACCAATTGAAGAAACTGCTGTTAATTATGGAGCAAATCAAATAATCGTCACAAAGGTCATGCACTCACCTGCCAAAACAGAACGACTAATTTTATTTGAAAACTAGAGAAAATTTTTAATTCAAATATAAGAAAATGATTTTGAAAATGATACAATTAATTTTATAAAGGAAAACGTTGTGCTAGGTAAATTATACTATGCTTACTTTGACTGAGAACCCGGATATATTGAACCATTCTGCGAAGTGGTTAGAAAAAAATTTAAATGGCCCATGATGAGAATTGAAAGATGTTTGAAAAAATTAATCGATATAGTAGACAAACGAAGTAGGTATACCGGAATTAATACAGAACTACCATGAGACGAACCATCGCAGAATCGAGGAAACCGAACAACACGTATTAAAGAAAAGTATTCTGGCCAAATCTTAAAGAGTCTATTCAGTCGTACATCAATGAATACGAAATATGCCAATGAAGTAAATACGAACGGCACCCACTAAACATGGAAATGAATATTACACCCACGGCAACCAAACTTTCGAAACTATTCACCCTGATACATAGACATTAGATAAAGTTAAATTTCTCAGAATTATTGACAGTTTTTCCAAGTATGGACAAGCTGACGCTCTAAATTAATTATCAGTCACCGAAATTAGCGATGATTTAATATAGTTCTTTTCACATCACGGTGTTCCATTCAAAATCATTTTAGACAACGGAACTGAATTTAAAAATATAGTGGTCACAGAATTACTACAACTTCATAAAATAAAAATTCATCCTTAGTCAAACGGTGTTATTGAGAGATTACACTCCACCTTATTTGAACACGTAAGAATTCTAAATAATCGTGGCTTCCTAAAGACACCTATCAGCCAAAAAATAAAATATGCATTCCTAGCATATAATCACACCATTCATTCGGTGACTAAATTCAAACCAATAGATGTTATCTCAGGACACATTAGCCTAAATGATCCATTTGACTTAAAGCTGAAAGTAAGACCAATTTTTATTGACAGATTATGTCACAAAACATGAAAATAAGTCTAAACTCTTATATTCAACCATCAATGAAAAACTTATACGTCAAATCTACCTTATTCTTTAAACAATTACTAGGCTATTCTCGAATTCGACACTACCGTATTCTAAATATAAGTTGAACTTATTTTCAATTCTTAAGAATAGGGCAATACTAGAATTAAATATAATGTTTTCTTGTGGAATAGTAAAACGAATATATTCTTGGGCAAACGCTACTATTCTTTACTATAGTGGAGTGTTTTTTCCGTGTGACATACTGCATTTTTTTATTTCTCTGATTGTATGTTAGACGTAATTAGATGTAGGCTAGATAAATGTTACTTATTGTATCTGTTACGGTTAATATGCAAACTTGGCTAGTTTGTAAACTAGCTGGATAGTTTACAAACTAACCAACCCACTGGCTATTTTGATAGAAAACACAATTTTCACTAAAATAGCAGCTAGTTTGCAAACTAACCAACAGTCTTGGCTAATTTACTTGAAATTATTGAGGAAACTAAAATAGCTGGTTAGTTCATAAACTATCCAATGCAGTTTGGCTAATATGAAAACCATATTTTCTAGTAACACAAAATAGCCAAACCTTTGGTTAGTTTACAAACTAGCCAACCAATTTTCTGGCTAATTTACAAACAAAGTTAGGTTAAAGAATTTGAAGCTTCTTCAATAGATCTGTATAATAATAAAGCAAATAATTCCCAACTTTATAACGAAGGAAATCTGGCAAAATAGTAGTAGTGTATGGACGATTTGTTTGATATTATTAAAGAATTCCACCAATCAACTGGGCACGGCGAAAGGCAAGTTACAACAAAGCTAATAAATCAAAAACATTCAAATATTACTCAAGAAATTGTAACTTTGTTCCTCGATGGATGTGAGAATTGCCAGGTAGAAAAGAAAAAAGCAAAAATTTTCATTTTATTCATCTCTAATTATCGAATAAGAAATACCATGAACATTAGACTTGATTTGTAAATTAGCCAGAAAATTGGTTGGTTATTTTACAAACTAGCCAAAGGTTTGGCTATTTTGTGTTACTAGAAATCATGGTTTTCAAATAAGCCAGGCTTCATTGGATAGTTTATAAACTAACCAGCTAGTTTAGTTTCCTCGATAATTTCAAGTAAATTAGCCAAAACTTTTGGTTAGTTTGCAAACTAGCTGCTATTTTAGTGAAAATTTGCCAGATTTCCTTCGTTATAAAGTTGGGAATTATTTGCTTTATTATTATACAGATCTATTGAAGAAGCTTCAAATTCTTTAACCTAACTTTGTTTGTAAATTAGCCAGAAAATTGGTTGGCTAGTTTGTAAACTAACCAAAGGTTTGGCTATTTTGTGTTACTAGAAAATATGGTTTTCATATTAGCCAAACTGCATTGGATAGTTTATGAACTAACCAGCTATTTTAGTTTCCTCAATAATTTCAAGTAAATTAGCCAAGACTGTTGGTTAGTTTGCAAACTAGCTGCTATTTTAGTGAAAATTGTGTTTTCTATCAAAATAGCCAAGGGGTTGGTTAGTTTGTAAACTATCCAGCTAGTTTACAAACCAGCCAAGTTTGCATATTCACCATAACATATCTATATCATATATTTTATACTTGGAGTTTGTTGTTAATAAATTGAAATTGAAATTGAAACTTCCGATAAACCAACATTATTCCACTCAGAACAAAAAATATACATTGTAAAACATACACGTCAAAAAATAACCGATAAGTTTACACCTCAAATGCAAGTTCAAACCGTTGACCCAGTACGCAAAACAGCAACGACACACAGGAAGATATTCAAGATACACATGGGTAACATTGAACGTCCCCTGAGAAATAAATATAGTTTTGACACTTAGTTTTAAGAATAAAAATATTATATTAAAATTACTCTAATTAACTACATATTTTACATGCATTTTATATCGTACGCTTGCTTATTAGCTTTATAACACTAAGGGCTGGTTTATTCACCTTTTGATAAATTGTCAGGTAGGTATGCAATTTGGAGGATAAAAACGCAACCCAACCTGTAATCTGATTGATCGGCGGATAACTGGCCGACTAAAATTATAGAACGTTAAATTTATCTTGCAGATAGTTTATCTGAAGATGAATAAACCGGGCTTAAGTATTATATTTCAGCTTTTTTGTCTGCGCGCTTGGAACTCAAGAACAAATAATCATCAGAAAATTGGATGAAAATCGCGGAATAATTCCAGTCAAATTAGGGTACGCGAATATCAAAGATTACACCTACACCCTGATACATTATTACGACTTGAACCCAATAATACAGATGAATAAAAACGACATAGAGAAAACCGCATTCAATACGGAAAATGGCCATTACGAATTTCTGCGTATGCCATTTGGGCTGAACAACGCCCCGCAACTATCCAAAGGGCCATGGATAGTATACCTCGACGACTTCATTGTATTTTCCACGTCGCTACAAGAGCACTTAGAAAGACTGAAATTGGTTTTCCAAAGTTTTCGAAAAACTACAAAACAAATTAAAGGCATTCTCGGACTACTTGGATGTTATAGACGTTTTATAGATAATTTTGCAAAAATCACAAGACCTCACACGAAATGCTTGAAGAAAGGCGCTAAGATTGAATACAACCAAGAATTTATCGAATGTTTTGAAAATTGCAAAATAACTAACCCAAACATTCTTAATGGGCATCAAAACTATTCTGGGCTGGAACTCTGTAACGGATAGAGATCGTTATCCCTATCGCTATGGCACTTGCTGTCTTCTTCTGTCTAGTCGAAATTAATAGAGAGGAGACGTCAATAGAGATAAAGAAAATATCTCTATTCCTTACAGAGTTCCAGCCCTCTGAAGACATTAGCAATTACATATATACATTTGTTAAAAATAACACAGAATAGAATTGATACAAAAATATCAGAAATTATTCCTCAGCCACAAAGAAGCAGAAGAGGTTTAATTAACGGCTTAGGCCATACCGAAAGCTAAATTAATTTTGGAAGAGTAGTCTCACCTATGTACCAACTCGCATACGTAACAATATGAAGCCCTATAGCTTCGAATAAAATTGAAAAATACCCTAATTGAAATAAGTTAATTTTTTTATCTAATAATTTTTTTTTTCAATCAGATTTAGTTCCAACAGAGATTGTCCTAATCATACCAAGACGATAGTCACCATAAAAATTTATGAATAGCCTTCGAAGTAGAAGTCACTGACATTATTTTTTGCAAAAGTCCTATTAAGCATAAACCATATCCAATCAACAACTTTACTCTGAATGATCCGTTAATTAATCAAAGTTTTTTTTTCTCCTTTTACACAAGCATACCATTAACGGTACCTTATCGAGATACTTCTCAAGAACTCGCGATTGTAACGGTACTTGGTAACCACAAAAACTATCCTAGAATGTCTAGTACAGCTACACGAGGTCATTATTAATGGTTAATGCTTACGCTGAAAGCAAGAGTTAACATATGTATACTCGTTACAGTTTTAATTTTTGTTTATTAACGTGTTTCATTACAAAACAGTTATTTAGTTATTCCGTTTCTTACCTGTAGAATTTGGTGAATGCTGACTACCCCTGCTAGCACTTCTGGGAACAGTATTACTCGGAGGACTACCTCCAGTCGATCGAGGGCTTCCTGGTGGCAAATTATCGGCTACGGACATTAGAGCGGCCATGGGGCTCTGTCCTGAACCAGGTTGAGATTGAACCTGCTGAGGCGCACCTGGAGCTGTTGCGTTAGCGTCCGGGGGCGAGCCAGTTCTATTGTGGGGAGAATTACTCGAGCCGTTTGTGGATGCTATTGAAACTGGTACTGTAAAAATATATATATATATATATATCAAGTATGACTCGATTTTTTAATTTTTTTTTTGTTTGCAAAAATATTAAGCAATAAATAATTAAAATGATTGCCAATAAATAACGTATGTTGCTCAACTATTAAATTGAAAAATTCTTGAAGTAATGGTTTTTAATTTAGTTATGGTTTTTTTCTCATATACAATTGGGGTACAATAATATCATTAAATGGTAGGTTGAAGTACACATTATATTATACGAACGAATGAAAAAACTGGTTGAGACTTGTTAATCCAACTGAGAATGCCAAAAACAACTCGTCGGGGTTTTCCCAAATAATTATAGTACTTTTTCATGGAGCAATGTATAATTAAATAAAAACAACAATAGGTAGTTACAACCTGCACTAAACGAACCAAATTAATTTAAATAATGTATTACATACAAATATGATTCAATGTAACGTATACTGGATTGGTCTACTTTGTATTCGTTTATAAATTTCTGTCACTTCTTCATATTTTTGGCAACTATCATTTTTGCTGGTCTACACGATTTTTATAGCTATTCATCTTCAATTTAATAAAACAAGTCCTTATATTATTATTATTATTATTATCCTTTCATCTTGAAGACACTAACACAGCCTGGTGTCATCTGTATAAGTATTGAAAGTGTCCAGGAATAGGAAGGAATAACATATAGACAGTGGAGAGTATTCGCAGTCTCGCTGAAGAACGTTAACAGATTCATACCCAATATGTCTCGAACTTCTAGTCCCTGCGTCTAGGTCAAAATTTACTGGAAATAGTTTGTCATCATTATCACTAGAGGGTAATTTATCCAGTAACTGGGTAAATTGGCTGCAACATTTCAAAATTTATATGAGAGCAAGTGGTTTAGAAAACGAAGATGATAACATTGCTATATTTTTGCACTACATTGGACCTGAGGCTATCTCTATTTTTAATTCTTTCAATTTAAATATGAACACATGTGCATATAAGGATTTAGTCGATAGGTTTGAAGCACATTGCAATCCAAAAACAAACCTAACAGTCGAAAGACACAATTTTTTAACAAGACGTCAGAAGCCTGATGAGTCAATCGATGAATTTGTGACAGCACTCAAAAACCTGAGCCTCAAATGTGAACCAGACAAACTGCGAGAAAGCCTTGTTAGGCATATGTTTATTGTTGGTTTAGGTGGCAATAATCGAATAATAAAGGAAATACTTTCACAAGAGGATAATCTAGATTAGACAACGCCATTAAAGTTGCCAAAAGCACTGAAATCATTTATATTCAATCCCAACAATTAAAAAAGGATTCAGAAGTCATTGTCTACAAAATTCACAAACAGAGAGATCCTGGTCAGTTTTTAACGAGTCAACAAAGAAAAACGTCTGGATTTCATCAAAGTCCAGGACATGGATATGGTGAAAATCATAATGAAGAGTCGTTCCAAAACCAATGGGTCAGAGGTAACAATTACTCATCACAACAGGTGAGGCAAAGGTCATGTGAAAAGTGTGGTTAAAATCACAGACATAAATGTCCAGCACAAGATGCTATATGCAACAACTGTCAGCGTGAAGGACATTTTGCCAAGTATTGTTTCAAGAAAAATATAAGATATGTTGATGTAGAATCAGTTCAAAATGTTAACAATAAAAACCATGGCGAAGATAATGATAATGATATATTTGTGGTAAGAATAATAAATAATGATAGTCAGTATCAGAATTCTAAAAATGCATTGAAATCACTCATATTTAGGCCCAACAATTAAGAAAGGATTGTTGAATTAAAAATAGAGTAGAACAGTACACACCACATCAGCCTTCTACTTTGCCATGGCAAAATGTCGGAATGGATTTCTTCTTTTATAATAAAGTCGCGTATCTCTTAGTTGCTCATTATTTTTCTAACTATTTTGAAGTAACATCGGTTGGTTCTATCAAGCTAGTCAAGTCATTACAAGTCTGAAATCAGTATTTGCTCATCATGGCATCCCATTCATAATAGTATCTGATAATGGTCCTCCATTTAACTCGCAATGAATTCAAGAACTTTGTCCAGTCATGGGATATGATAAGTCACCATACGTCTAGTCCTAATTATCCCAAAAGTAATGGTTTAGTCAGTTTAGTGGAAAGAACTGTTGCTACTGCAAAAAGTTATTGATTATGTTCAATACAATAATTTTGTTAGAGAGAAGGTAAATAAGATGAGAAATTATCATGGATCAACATGCCAGGAACTTTATTCTCGAAACCGAGGAACAGCGTACTCGTGAGAAGAATTGCTCTGTCATTGTCAGTGTTATGGAAATATGAATACGAACGACGAAGACAAAACCTTCGTTCTCATGAGAGCGCTGCTCCCCTGTTTCGAGAATAAAGTCCCTGAAATTTGTCAGATATAAATGTAGGAGACTATGTCATGTATAAAAAGACTGCGCAAACTCATCTTGAGAACCTGCTTTGGTCACTGAAAAAGGTTCAATGCTAAGGTCTTATGTTGTTCGCACCTCTGATGGTATGTAGATTACCGAAGAAATAGGCATCACTTATTAATAAAAAAATTTGAACCCAATACATCCGCTCCTTCTACGACAATTGAAGATCATCCTGGATCCAGTACAAGTATATCACACTCGCCGAATTTAAATTGCTCTATTGCTGACACACCATTCCAAAAAGCACAGACGACTAGAGTGTTTATTCGTAGTGGCAGGCTAGTGAAAAAACCGCGTAGGTTTGATACTGACGATAGTTAAAATTTGTCATTCATTCATTTGTAAAATTATTTCTTCTCTGATAAAAAAAGGAACGTTGTATAACTCCATAAGTAGGTACCATGTAGCAACTAGTATTAGCAGCGGAACATTGCCTATACCTCTATGGCCTATACTAGCCGTGTTCGTTTTTGTCATCTTTTTCGTCGATTTGATTCGAAATTTTAACAGGCACGTGATTTGTAAATTGAAACTGTCTGATCCAGTCACGTGCCTGTCAAAATTTCGGAGGAGATCGACAAGCTGTCATTCGATTACGGATAAAAATGATAAAACGAAATTCTAGGGTCATAAAGAACTTGATGAGACCTTTTAAAAGAGGTATGACACGACCCCTACCCCCTATTCAAATTTGGGGGGTTGTTCTCCCCCTATCTTTTTAAGCTACGGGGATGAAAAAAACTAAAGAATAGTTCCCCCTCCAATCAAAAATCGCCGTGTCCGAGCGTTTTTCCAGATTTTAATTTCAAATCCAAAAAATCGGGGTGGAAAGTTTCCACTGGCCCATAAGCAAGCACAAGCAAATGTACAAAATTAAATAGTACAGAAAACACGAGTTTGGAAAAGGGAACTATGAACTCTACGCATAGCCAATGCCTATCTGGAATCTGGATGGTAAAACAGGTATAGGTGGAGTGGAGACCTAGTAAAAAACATCAAGACAACAAAAATTGAAGAAATTATCACCACGAATAACGCCCTAGGAGGAATATTTTCAAGAATTACTAACAGAAAAACGCACCGAGTTTGAGGAAGTACCTATTTATAGAGACAATAAACTTACAACATTAAAATAGCTAATAGCATCGCCGAACTCCGCTACGCGTCGTTCGGTGAACGGCAGCCGCGTGCGGAAAAATTCATTTTCCGCACTTGTTAGGTACAATATTTTTCCTACAGGCGAAAAAATGTAAAATTTTTCTTTTTTTTTTTGACATATCAGTGCGGTAAAATTTTTTCCGCACTGACAGCCGTGCGGAAAAACTTTTTCCGCACTGATATGTCAAAAAAAAAAGTTTTACCGCACCGTGCGGGAAAACTCATTTTCCGCACGCATATCAGTGCGGAAAATTGATTTTTCCGCACGGCTGTAGGAAAAGACTATTTCAAACAAGCATAGTTAAACATGAAATACCGGAAGAATGGAAAGTAAGTGACTTAAAAACGATATACAGGTTGTTTGGGACTTCGATAGAACATTTCAACTAACTGACTCATCATAATTTGGGGTAGCTTGGATGCTTGGAACCTATGCAAAGTTTTGCCGAATGAATGCAAATATTTGGGTTAATTTGTTAACAAAGATTTTTTGGATGATTTCTCAGTTTTGTTTACAATTAAAAGTTATTTTACTCTATTATTTATAAAAATGCATGCCTTGGCACAGTGTGTTGTTGCCAAATGTAGGTTAACTGTTCTATTTATAATCTGCCCCAATTTTGTGCTTATTTCAGTTAATTTAAAATTCAACAGGCCATTACTTATGGTTGTCCATCATTTATTTATAAAATTTACATTTACGATGGTCAGTTGATAAAAACCTTTATTGCTTAATTCAATCTTCATTTACAATATATTTAAAGAGGGAGCGTCCTAACACGTTTAATGGCAACACCTCTTTTTCCTCTTTCCCCATTTATCCCTAGATTTCCGCAAAAATTGACAACAGCGCCAGCGCGTGACGACACTTCCGTTGGCTGCCGCTGCTATATTAAAAACACTCGACGTCAGAAAAACTGGCCGCGGTCGCATTCCTGCTCGACGGAGTCCGCCGATCGCATCCGACCCGCCGCGAACGCGGCCCCTGCAACGGGCCGTTACGTCACGCGGTGTACGAAACGGGGTCACGTGACCGCCATGACCTCTACTCTCCTGCGATCGTGTTGTACGGCGGCCGCCATGTTGGCTTGGCGCAGACGGCAACTGTTTCGCAAAAAAAAAGACCGCGTCTACGTTACGTTGTTGTCAACCGAGCGAGGACGATTTCGCGGGTTTACTGCGTGGATGCGACGTTGCAGATTGCACCAGCACAATAATTATATTGAGAGGTTGACATAGATTTGGTCCTTTGAGCCGGATTTGATACTCGTCAGGTGACACCGATTTTAACCAAGATATTGTTGTTGTTATGGTTGTGATGTAAAAAGTATGTTCATTGATGATTAAAGAAAAAGTTAGTTACCAGATTTATGTTCTATAAACAATATATGCTGTATATCGGGTTGTGTGAGAAATGTATAATACCATATAAGATCAGACTGTCAAAAAGGATTTCTTGGATTCTTCTGAGGAACTGTTGTCTCAAAGAACCCCGCACACTTCCTATGGGATTTCTGACCGTGGTCAAATTCAACCAAATTTTAGAATGTTATAGATCTCACCTTTCTGATCAATAACTACCATGGGCACAACTTAATCCTATAACTAGTTTTTGAGATACAGGTAATTTAATGTCCAAGAAATGTATGTAAAGTCTGTTTTTTTTTAAAGATAATTCCCCAAGTCAAAAATTTAGTAACTATGTTGGCAACACAAGCCTTTTCTACATAAAAAAATTGAAAGCTTTGACAATTTTACATTGTATTGCCAACACAATGTCATTTTGACTTTTATCTTAAAAAAAAAAAACAGATTTTACATATTTTTTCATGAAATGTACAAATTTTTTCATAGTAGTTAGGTCTATGTCAGGATGGACAGGTATCCTCTCGCTCAGGTGACAGGTAGATGTAAATGCATATAAAATGTGTACATTTAATTCTTGGATATTAAACTATCTGTATCCTGTATCTCAAAAACTAGTCATAGGATTAAGTTGTGCCCATGATAGTTGTTGATCAGAAGGGTGAGATCTATAGCATACTAAAATTTGGTTAAATTTTTCCGCAGTCAGAAATCTCATGTGTGCGGAGTCCTTTAAAGATTTTTAGAAAGGTATACAAGCGAAGGTGAATAGCAGAATTAAAGTGGAGTTGGGCTTGGATGTATTTTCCGTCAAGTATCAGATGGACAAAATGAATGTTGGATTAGAGACGAAGATTACATAAAAAAAGGTTTTCAGGAAACCGCGAAAACACTGGCTGGACCATGTGAAGGAAAAGGCAGGAAGAAAGCGGCAGCAACTAGCAAAGAATATAAAGACGTGACTTCATCGAGTATTCAACAAAAAATTAAATTTTGAAGTCCCTTCTGGAAAAGAATGCAGAGATGAATCCATGCTCCTGGATTTATTTCGAACGTCGTCTTCAATCTTCAGAGGAATATGCAAATACAGGAAAAATATTAATCAATTTGATACAGCAACAATGTTTTAGTAATATTTTTTGGAATTCTTAGTTTGAAGACTAATACCAAAGTTTACTGATACTAAGGCAAAAAAGATGTTCATCCATTCTTCCAAATTTCCAGCTTATTCTGTGAGCATAGCATGATAATGTAAGATGTAAGCATGTTAGAATTAATTTTGCTAACATTCGGGAAACATTTCCGAAGATCTAAAGAAAGAAATCTGCATTTTGTGTTATTTGTAAGAAACAACTGTTTAGTTCTAGTTCATCGAGCTTTAAAGTTGAAACTTCAATATCCACCCTTTGTTTTTTATTAGCTCTTCGACGATTTTTTGCCAGACGTCTCGTGAGTATCTGAGCAATAAATTTGATCACATTTATTCTAAGGAATTTGGATGAATTTGCTAGGTGACCACAATACTTAGACTGGCCATATTAATTAACTTCATCAGGAAAAAAAAAATATATGGTCATGGGGCATTTCCTCATGGACTTGGATGATTGTATATAGAGGATTTCTTATAGTTAAGGCTTATATTTTCCTGAAATATTTTTTTTATATTTGAATTAGAAGATGAGAAATAAACTGATCTTCATCTCTTGTGCATTTCAAATAGCGACATGCATAGAAATATTAATTAGGTTAATTTCAGTGATTGTTAACAAAGTAAGTGCACAAGATCAAGAAAGTTAAAATAACGTTTATGACTAAGGGCATTAATAAATAATGTTTCATGAATATGAAGGCGAGAAGGTTACTGTTGGTTCTGCATTTATGACTATTTCAATGATGTGCACCAATTCGATGATTACAGAAACCGTGCCTCGTAAAATGTTAGGTGTTTTATTTATATACCACGCACGTACTTTTTCCGACATTATCTCGCGTTACAACAAGTCTCAAAACCGTTGCATAGTCAGTAGGTACATGGAAAAGTGTTACACAACACGCCACAGCGGTTTTTAGAGTTCGTTCACCTGCCAACTAACCTACAAACGTAACGAAAAATGTTGTTTTCGTACAGCGGATAACTTTCATTTCGTCGATTAAGCAATCATTGTTTTAAACATTTACATAAGCATGCGGATGCCGATTAAGCTTGAGTTTGGTTGAATGGTTTTTTAGGGGTATAGCCTTTCTGATATAGTCATGTAGCGTTCCCTTGATTTATGTTCTCCGAATCTATGTCCATATAAAAATATTCTCTGTTCTCATCCACTCCTGAATGTAAGCCTCTTCATCCACATCACGCCATCTCTTTTGAGGTTTTCCAACATTTCTATTGATTTCTGTTGGCCGTCATGCTATTAGTTTGTACATCCGTCTCGCAATAATGGGTATAGCACGTCTCTACTTTTATTTTGCTGACATCTGTTAATTGTGTTCTTCTTCTGATTTCCTCGTATGGTAACTCTATCATGAAGCGAATTCCTAGCATAGCCTTTTTGAGCGAGTTTACCTCAAATTAAGATTAATTGTTGGAGAGGATTGGGAGAGGCGTATATCCACCGCATTGCATGTTAATATGTATGTGTTGGAGGTGTCAGTTTCACTACGATCAATGGTTGATCTATTGTACCCCTCCTCCTGCTGCTAATTTCAGGTTTCCCGCTCAAAGTAGCCCCTATAGTCCTAGGAATTTTAGGATATCTAGCAGTTCCAGAGTTGGAATGTCTTCCAACTGTAAAAGAGGACTTCCCAGGTTCTTCATCCTTGAGCAATTAACGGTATCGCTGTTCAGTAGAAGATGGTTAGGAGTCTCTTCTCCGTCTTCACAGAATCTGCAGGTGCCACCTCCTTCCAACCCCAATTTCTGTAGGTGTTTCTTAAGTCTGCAATGTCCCGAGAGAAACCCGGTAAGAGTCTTGAGACTTTTCTTGCTAAGGTTGACCATCAGTTCTGATCTTTTTTGGTTGAAGTTGTCCAATAGATCTTTGGCCTGTCGTAGTCCTATAGCGGTTCTCTTTCTTTTTGAGGATTTGGTGCGCATTTCCGACGTCGCAAAATGGTTCTGGCCCAGTGAAGGGAGTAGACGCTCTCGTTCTTGCGAGTCTGTTTGCGCATTTATTGCCCTCGACTCCTCTGTGTCTAGGAATCCAGAGGAAGGTTACTTTGTTTTCTTTTCCCAGCTCATTGAGTTTCTGTAGACAGTCCCATACTTAGAAATGATGACCGACGAGCTCAATGCTTTGATAGCTGGTTGTCTGCCAGACATTATTACAATCTCTCGTTTTCGATACCTTTTGTTCAGGTTGAACTGCACGCATCTTCCGATGGCACGAAGTTCTGTTTGAAATATCCTTGCTGATTTTCCCATTGGCTCCGAGTATCTGGTCCGTAGTACGAATACTCTGGCTCCAGCTCTCCAGTTTTGGAACCGTCTGTGTACCATTTGATGGTGTTTGCTTTAAGGGATTGGATAGATTTTATGTTTCATTTGGTTTTTGTACTTAGTTCGATGGAAAAGTTTTTCTCGAAGCTGAATTTTTCAACAATCACGCTTTTTGGTAGATCCTTAGAGCAGGTAATTTCCTAGGTGGGAGGAGTAGGAACATGGAGTTGGAAAATGGAGCCTTTTTTTTTCCAGGTATTTTGGTATTAATGGCGGTATAGCCAATTCAATGCTTTACCTGTCATTTGGTGTACAAACATCTGATTGGCTTCACTTTTAGTTTTATAGCAGAATGGCGCATTCCTACTCCTTATGTCCGTAGGAAAGCGCTTTATGGGGTGTGCAGAGTTTGGGTTAGTTCAGAGGCCATAAGTGAGGAATGGTAGAACACACAACTCGTATACTTTTGTTTTAAGGTTGAGGAAGAACCATATAAAATGAAAACCTATCCAAAAAAATTATTGCTACTTTTTTCAGCCTACAGCGCTTTAATTGATTGAAATTTGGAGAAACCTTCAAAAATTTAATTTCTTCAAATAATTGTTCCTTTCAAGACAGCATCTGGCAACCTTGAAGCACCAGAAAACAAACAAGTTTACCTGAGACCCATTAAAACCAAATTATACCATCACCTGACCATGAAAGTAAAAAAGGTTGCTAGGAAACAGGTGCCTAATACACCATTTTATGTATGTTAAAATATTGTCTTTTGATTTCGTTTGAAATTAAGCAACTTATTTCACTCATTTAAAATAAATAAAAAATGTATCTTCCTTCAATCAATTTCCTGTTTATAAAGTATCATTTAGCAGGTGCCTCAAGCCATTTTGAGGGGGGCTGTTTCCTTTAAAACAGCTGTGTGTAATTTTGGGACAAAGAAGCAGATGCCCACTAAGACTATAGTGAGACAGGTTGTAAAGCTATAACTAATTATCATTTTTACAAGTTAATGATGCAATAATGAATTTACCCAAAAATCTAAAAAGGTCCCCCCACATTTCTTATGGAAAAGTGATCTATGTCGAATTTTGCTGAATTTTTGATACTGTGTAGAGGGAGTCGTCCTTAAAAAAGTTATCATTGCACTAATGTTTAATACCGAACAGCTTAAAAACTGTTTTAATATTATACGTGTTGTACGTATACCAGGCCATAGCGATTGAATCACATAGGTCGTGATAGCACTGTGTATAACGACGGCTTACTACAAAACCGAAGTCCAGATGAGGTTCAAATCCTCAAAGGGCTGTAGTTATACACAGCGCTATCACTACCTATGTGATTCAATCAATCTATGGCCTGGTATACGTACTACACTTATTACATTAAAAAAGTTTTTAATTGATATCCTACTTAAAACTGTCTAGTATTAAATATTAGCGCAATGATAACTTTTGTTAAGGACGACTCCCTCTACACAATATCAAAAATTCAGCCAAATTCCACATAGATAACTTTTCCATTAGAAATGTGCGGGGTCCTTTACTTATTTGTTTTGTGATATAACCTTATCATATGCTATACATTTTTGTTATCGCCAGACAATGTCACTAACAAAATGGAGTGATATAAAAACCTACGTACATTCATTTTATTTTTAATTAAGTACAGTTTTTACCAAAAAGTTATGTCATATAGCTACCTAAGGTATAATTTTTGTTATATTTATTTAGAATTATATTGTTAAACTTGAACAAAGACTTTCCTTTGTTTTTTTTTGTCATGTGTAAAATTATTTAGTGGTATATGTATTGCTAAATACCTAATTATATGGTTTTGACTCATTGCTATGATATTTTCACGATAAGCGATTATTTAGTCATGGAAATACCAATGCAATTCGTGGGTAACCAATAATCATTACCGCATTTACGTAGGTACAACTTCATATTCTTAAAGCTTCAAAATATAGTGAAATTAGATTTACAAATTTTGAGAAAATATTAGGAAAAATTGACAGTTTTCATGTGATGTCATTTACATACATAGGCTTATCATAATAGACCTCGCCTCAACTTAATTTAGTTAACGAGCTGTATCACTACAAAACATATGCTATGTGACCAACCAATTGAACAAGTTTCACACTTTGAATACTTGGGGGTAAAGTTTTCCTGCTCGGCTCTATTTAGAGAAATGGCGAACCCTGCAACCCTAAGTGCAAAAAGGTCAACGGGTGCTGTCATGGACCTTATGTGTAGATCCAAAATAAACTCATGGTCATTTCGCATAAGGCTCTTTGACACGATTGTTCTCAACTCAATTAATCACTGCATCCCACTCTGGGGTCTCTGTTACTATGATATGGTGGAGCAAGTGCAAACAAGTTTTTTTAAAACATTACTTTATCTCCCTAGATCGACCCCATCATGGCTTATTAGAATTGAAACCGGACGCCTTCCTCTTCAATTTACCATTTTTAAGGCCTGTATCAATTGGTTAGAAAAAATTTTATCCATGCCCAACACCAGATATCCAAAAATTTGCTACAACAGACTTCTTCTTCAAAATACAATTGGCTAAACCACATTAAATCAATTTTTATGACACTTGACCAAGAGCAGCTGTGGCAGAATCTTACGCTACATCGTTTAAGAACATCCAAACACGTTATTTTATTAAAATATGAAAACTATCTCCGAAACAAGGATTTTGAAAGCTTATATAATTCGCAATATGCAAAATTTTACAATTTTTTTAATTTGGGCACTATTCCACAATCATATCTTCTTTTAAATATGCCAATTCAATTTACAAGAATTATATCTCAGTTACGCCTAGCGTCGAAGTATATAATAACTTTTTATTTTAACAGAATCGCCTATAAGCTTGATCAAAAGTTAATTTGTACTATTTGCAATTTACAACAATTGGAAACCATCAGCCATGTTTTATTTGAGTGCCCAATTTATGAAAGCCACCGTACTCCTGCTATAAAGCAGATATTTCAAACAGAAGCAGATTTTGTTAATACAATGGATCAAAAAATGACATACAATGTTGCCAAACAAATTTCACACTTTGTTATAAACATTTTAATGTTAAGATCTTTCATAATAAATGAATAATAGAGGATATTATGCTATTAATGTACGAATACTTTAGGATCTTTAATATTTTTATTTATTTTTTTTCCTTAGGAGTTTACTTTTATTTACCTAAAATGTTAAAATTGTACCTAACTTTCTGTCTATATGAATGTAATTTTCAAGAAAAGACAATAAAGAAATGAATGAATGAATGAATGAATGACAAAACATATAACTCAACTGTCATAAAAGGAAATAACTATTCCAAATCCACTCAAGAAAGACCATCACCTACATTATCTCACCTTTAACAAAGTTATTATTAGACACTTATCAGCTAAATTGATATGACCTTTTGAATGCTCAGTAAACATTTTCAATAGACCCTAATTACCAGGCTTGAGGATGCGGGGTTGTTAACCTATGAGGAATTTTTTGGTAGAGCACCGCAACAACGCTTAATTCAAAACATAAACAGCTCTCAGATTAGGTGAATGAGGAAAATGAGGATCTCGGAAGAGAAACAATTTTGCTATTTAACTGCAATGTAAGTGAGAACATTGTACAAGAACAAGAAATTCTGAACCAATTAATAAAATGATGGGAACGTGCAATATCCAGGTCAAAATAAAAAAGGCCCTGAGAACCTATCAGAAAAAAAAACACAACCCCTGTTGTTGAATGATTTGCTCCTAAACCGTTACCCTATTAATTTCGAATAACGGAGACAGACAAACAAACCAAAAAGCCTTCGACTGGCGACCCGAGAAAGGAAGTTTACAACTGTCAGAAGTAATAAATTACCACCCAAGGCCTGGTGTAGTGTTTATATAAGATACTCAAGTTTCATTGACCCCCTCGATCCGAAACCAGGTAAATCTAATCTAATAACCATTCTAACTCCGTGATTACGAGAGAGAAAAATTCCTTAGCTGGTGCTGAGAAACGGTATATCCGAAAGGGGGCCAAGCGGCAGGTATTAAGTCAGGCACAACTATTTCTTTCGTCTTGTCTTGGGGTATAGACGGATTAGAGTAAAACCAGTTGTGAAAGCTAGGCTGTGACGTCAGACACGAATGGTTTTTGAGAAGCGAGAGCAAAACAGAACATAACTATCAGTGTTGCCGTTTTATAAAGGCAATGTTGTCAGAGTTGAATCTTGTTCATGCAAGAAGTAATGTATGTAAAATGATTCAGTTGCGAAACCATTAACAGGTACAAAGGACCTGTACGTTGCTCTCATCACCAACCTAGGTCATGAAGTTTTACACTTGTGCACATCTCTCAGTGACGAATTTATCTCATTCCGCTATTTACAACAAGAGCAAAATAACATAAATATCAATCACTATTTTTACCGCATCGAGCTGGTTCAAAGAATTCTCTGTCTAAAGGCCACAGTTTATTTATGGAAGCACATGAACGCCACGTGTTTGAAAACTGTATATTTTGAGTAAATTTGTTTCTTGTAACACATTGATATGTGTTTAGGTTTTTTTCAATGAGAAAGTGATAATTTTATTGAGAATAATAAGATAATGGTGGAGAAAGCAAAAAAATATTAAAAGACCTTAAAAGTAGTAAATCTTGACCAATACAATGAGAGGATAGAGCAAACATGACACCTCCTGCGACATCGCACTTTTTCAGGATTCAGAATTAGATTGGATTTAAATTTGTTGATGAGATTTCCATTACTCTTATTCCAGGCACGCTAAAGGATGAGAAAAAACAGCATTGATAATATAAAGTGACTAGACCTCATAATGCTATTTTTATACAGTTAATATGGCGATCCTTCTGATCTGTTCAGATGGGATGTGATGATAAGGTATTGTTCAGAATTCAATTTCTGAAGCCTGTACCCGTGTTCGGGGTTTGCTAGTCCCCCATCGGTGGCGGATAGGGGAAAGCCTCCCAGATATGGGTGGTACCGGGGAGATGAAATACCCGGTGTGGACCAAAACTAGCATGATGAAGGGTAGCAGCGATCATCATTACCAACTCGTGACAATAAGGAAATGATCCTGAAATTGACTCGATCACTGGAATTCCACAGGCGAAGCTGAAGCAACTAGAGGGCACTGCGATGCGGAAAGCAAATGGGAAACTCCTCAGGACGTCCTTTTGTCAAAAATAATTTATCATGTCAGGAAACAAAAACAGTTTGGCCCTCAGTCCCGGGCAGATGGTAGATCATCAGAGGGTGCTAAGATTCCCCCGGCTTGACATGAGAAAGGTTAATAACCGAATAGGTACATGGAACGTGAGATCTCTTTTTGGTATTGGCAAACTTGATAATGCCATAAAGGAAATGCAACGACTCAATATCGACATCCTGGGCATTGGCCCAAATGTGGAATGTGTGATAAGCATGGAATAACTTTCTACTACTCTGGAAATTCAGACCAAACCCACTTAAACCGAGTAGGATCTCTAATTACTGAAAAAATAAAGAAATCCGTACGAAATGTTGTTGCCTATTGAGACAGAATCATCCTCTTACACGTATAAGCGAAACCCACTAATCCTAATCTTGTTCAGGTATACACCCCCACAGCAGATAAGCCAGAGGCAGAAATAGAGACATTGTACGAACAAGTCCATGAAGTTTCAAGCTTGCTAAAGTCTGACGAAATAACCATCGTAATGGGTGACTTCAATGCGACAGTGGGAAAAGAAAGCGTGGATGGTGTGACGGGTGATTTTGGTCTTGGCGAGAAAAACGAACGAGGTAATCTGCTTATTCAGTTCTGTAAAGAGGAAAAATTGGTTATTAAAAATACCTACTATAAACTATCTCCCAGAAGGTTATATACATGGCGATCTCCACAAGACAATCACGACCACATAGTCAGATTGACTATATTCTGATAAACTACAGATACCAGAATAGTATCACGCGTGTAGGGTTGGGTAAATTTCACTTTTCCTTTCATCTGGAAATTTCACTCTGAAATTTTCATGGAAATATTTTTGAAATTTCCGTGAAATCTTCAATACAATTCAATTGTGATGTGACATGACTACGTTACTTTGCATATTAGTTTAAATACTGTGTTTATGAGGTGTTGGTAAGGTAAGTATGGGGCAATGTACGGGGTTATTGGTTATAAATGTCACCCCCCTCTACCTTTTTTATTTGACATTTTAGAAAGAAGTGTCCCAAATAAAAGTTTTATGGTTGGAATTATTTTTTTTTATAAAACTCACTTTCTCATATACAGGGTGTTTGAGAAAAGCTGGTCGTGGTCCAACTTTCTTATTTTAAATGATATACCTACCCTGTATGATATTGAATATTCGGATTCTACGTAAAATTCTGAGCAGATTTCATGCCTATTCCTTTATACATAAGTTCAACTGTTTTGGAAATATTGACAGTTGAAAATTGACTTTTTTGCAACTTTGACAGGCTGTAAAACCTAAACGGTTAATTTTAGATTAAAACCGATTTCACATTTTTGTCTTAGATTTTCATAAACTATCATTCACACCAACTTTGGACCCGAGAGTGTTTGAAGACCGACGCGACAGCAGAGGTTTTCAATATTCGAGGGTGGTTAACGACACTTAACGCCCAAAATACTTAGTAGGTTTTATGCACATCGGACTCTTCCAGTATTTATAAAGGCGCGTTTCCACTGGAAAATTGTCAACTTCTGTATTTGCAAATCTTCCAAAAATCAACAACTTTTATATTTTTCATGGTTATCCACAACGATTTTGGTAATATGTAATATATGTAAAAAAAAAAAAAAGTCCATTCCAAAATATTTCGTTGACTTCACGGCTATAAAACCCTACCATAAATTAGATAGCTATTAGCCTCTATTGTGTAGGTACCAGGTTCTTTTATGTAGGTACCGGGTTCCTTAATACCCACTCAAAGGTTTACAGGTACGGATTTTGTGCCCATTATAATGAAAACGAAAAAGGCGTTTCATAATATTATTTATTTATGTTATAATCTTATACTATCTTAATAATTACCAAAACTTAATATCTAATACAATATAATACAATACACAATTCAACCAAACCTAATCTATATTTAGTTCCGTTTCACTGTCACTGTCATCTTCATCTATGCCTAAACTAATTATTAATGGCTTAACATTAATACCTATTGAATTATAGGTTTCTTCAACTTTTATAACGTGATTGACAGAATTTTTCCAGCTTTGAACTGGAATATTATCTACACATTTTCTAATTAAATCTATTACAGCAGTACTAAGTGTAGGAGAGGTGTTTCCTCTCCTAACCATTGCCTTCAATTCATGCCAGATATGTTCTATTGGATTGAAAATACAATAATATGGAGGAAGACGCAAAACTGTATGACCACAAGCGCTAGCAAGATCGTCACAAATATATTCTTTTTTAACATTATATGATTTCAAAACGTTTAAAAGATCTTTCTTTGTATAATTTTCTTCGAAATACATATCATTTTCCATCATATATTTTTGAAGTTCTACTTTTGTATTACTTGCATTGGGCACTTTATTTTTTTGACGGCTGTGGTAACTAGCGTTGTCCATCACAATTATACTGTTTTCTGGTATGTTCGGAAGAAGGCGATTCTGAAACCATTCTTCAAATAATTTTGCATCGGTATCTTGATGATAATCTAATGATGAATTGGCTATTTTTTTTGCGGATAGCAGCAAAGAGTTTGGAACAAAACCATTTTCTGATCCGGCATGCAAAATTGTAATCCTCTGGCCTTTATTTGAGGGTGCTTTGGTTTGACATTTGGAGGTTGAGTCGCTCCATCCTCTTTTGGGAGTGTCATGGGTATCAAACCATGTTTCGTCAAGATATATTATCGGACGATTTTCTGCCCTATATTGTTTTATGGAACTTAAATATTCTCGACGCCATGCTTGTAATCGCTGGGATTCCATTAGCACTTGCCTCTTATTAATGGTTTGATATTTGAAACCCATTGCTTTCACAATTCTCCAAAGGCTTGTTCTGCTACATAATATATCAGTTTCGTCTTCTATAAGTACCTTTTTTAGAGAATCTATCGTAGGTATTATTTGTTTACTGTACAAATCATAAATTTTCCTACAAATCAACTCTTTATCCGCTTCTTCAACCTTTCTTGACTTGCCGCTGTCACACCGTTGCTTCCTTGGCTGGATGCGTTTGGCTACGATATCTTTAACCGTAGATAATGGAGTTTTGGTTAAAACGGATGATTCACTCACACTTTGATTATGATTATAGCCTCTCTGCAGAAGGGTTAAATAAACGTTCCTCACAATTTCCTTGGCATCTAGCGATAAATGTTTTTTTTTTGAAATACCACTTCCGGTTGCAATACTACCATCATTTGCCCATGGACGCCACATTTTTTTTGTCAATATAACAGCTCTAGTTCTGCACAAAGACTAAATAATTTAACTAAAACATTCACCCACATTTACATGTACATCTCACCTAGGCAGGTATAATAAATAAAATCAACCCGGACCTGCTCACAGGTAGTCGAAGTTTGTGGTTGAGGGTATCATCAACATTTTATTGATACTTGAAGAGTCAACGAATTATTTTTTATGTAGTTGTGTATTTATCATATCATTTTATCATTAGTTTAGGCAACATGAAATTCACCTGCCTCGGAAACTTGTTTTGTCGTGTCGTGTCGCGTGAAATTGAATCGTGACTTGCAAGTTACGGCGTTGCTATTATTGCCAATAACTCCTTGTATTTCCCGGCGAAACATGTAAATACACTTTTTGATAATTTCGATGAAATTTATGAAATTTCCAGTGAAACATATGAAATTTTCTACAAAGTTTGGGAAATTTCAAATTGAAAATTTCACCTGTAATTTCTGTGAAATTTCACTTTTTTCGAATATTGAAAATTTCACATTTGAATATTTCAAACATGAAAATTTCATTTGAAAATTTCAAACGGCACAACCCTACACGCGTGTGACCGCATATCCGGGAGCTGATATTGGATCTGACCATAACCCTATAATAGCCAATTTTAAACTCAATCTTAAAATAACAAGGAAAAGAAAAGCCCCTCGAAAATACGATGTTCAGAAGCTTAATAAGACAGTTATTAAGGAGAACATAAGACTGGAAATGACCGACTATGTAATGCCAATAACCCAAGAAGCAAAGACAACCCTGAATACATTTGGAACAACGTTAAAGAAAATCTTCAAGATGCCTGGGAGACAGTCTTGAGCCAGTAGCAACGCGTCAAAATTAGACCATGGATGACGGATGAAATTCTTGATATAATGGAGGAACGGCGACGTGCAAAAATATCTCAAGAGTCTGAAAGGTATACTGAACTACATCGGAAAATAAAACGAAAATGTAAAGAAGCCAGAAAACAATGGATCATTGCAGAATGTGAGGAGGCTCAGAGACTCCATGAACTACATGACTCAGTCAACTTACATCGAAAGATAAAAGGATCATCAAGCCCATCTCTTAGAAATGAAAATGGAGAACTCATCCTTAATCCAGATGACCTGCGCAATGAATGGAAACGGTTCGCGGAAATTCTTTTTCATGATCAGAGCAACTTGCAAGACCTCTTCAGCTCAACAGAACAACTAACTGGAGAGTGAAGTTCAACAAGCTATCAAAAACATGAAAAATCGAAAAAGCCCTGGTCATGACAATGTACATGCTGAGGTTCTGAAGACGCTAGATACAAAAATCCTGACATATCTATGCAATAATATCTATGAGACAGGTAAAATTCCATCAGATTGACTCAAGTCTACCTTTGTACCCATCCCTAAAAAAAGTGCCCCTAGAAACTGTGGAGGCTACAGGCTGATAAGTCTAGAGTTATCCACGCCCGAATATATGATGAGTGCGAAGCAATGAGCGGAGAAACCCAGTTTGGTTTTATAAAGGGCCTAGGCACTAGGAAGGCACTCGTCTCTATGAAACTACTTGTCCAGAAATGTTATGATCAGAGACGAGATGTGTTTATTTGTTTTATAGACTATCAGAAAGTTTTTGATATCATTAAGCACGATTTTCTTTTCGTAAGGTTGCAAGAGATTGGCATATATTCTAGGGATATCCGTATAATCCAACATCCTTATTTACAACAGACTGCCGAGGTAAGAATCAACAACGAAATCACTACTGATACATTTTGTATATCCAAACGGGTTCGCGGGATGCATCCTGTCACCAATTTTATTTAATATTTATGTGGTAAATATATTTGAGCTGGCTTTTCAAGAAGATAATAGAGGAATTAAAGTCAACGGAATTCTGATTAATAATATTAAATATGCAGATGATACTGCCCTACTAGCGCATTCACCTGAAGACCTTCAACAGCTTGTAGACAGAGTAAACTAAGTAGGTAAACAGTTTGGACTGACAATCGACTGATCTATAATGAAAGTTATGGCTATTACTCGACAACATGTAAGCTTTGTGATTAGAGTTGACCAAAGAGACTTGGACAGACCACATTCATGAAGTTGAATTTTTTTCTGCTTGCCCGTACTTTCCCAGTGGAACTACGTCTTCGGGTTTTTAAATGCGACGCGTGTGGCTCATCCTCCTATATGGTGCAGATACATGTACAATAAAAGTAAGGACCCTGAACCGTATAGAGGCGTTTCAAATGTGTACTCTTTGCAGACTTCTTCGCATTCCATGGACTGCCCACAAAACCAACGAAGAGGTGTTGAGAATAGCTGGAGCACATGAAGAAGAAGAAGAATGATATGGCGTGTTGTATGTTGACTGTTAAATGATGCAATCAGTATGAAATGCATTAGTAGATTGTGGAAGCGATTTTTTTTTTCATGTAGAACATCTCAACATGCCTTGCTCAGTTTTGTAAGAGGCTGAAATTCCATGAAGGGGAGTGTTACTCACGTCTCAAGAAATGAGAACCATACAACCTAAAAAGAGGTAGAAGATAGATAGCAGAGCTGTATAATTTGGAAACGATTCCAGATGCAATCTACAATCTACGATTTGTCTAATTCATGGTGATCCGTAGCAGTTATGTATTACATCAATACATTTTCCTGCAATGTCATTCAATAAGGAAATTCAACCAACAATAATAGAGCGTTTGTATCTTGAAAAATAATCATATTTGGTTTAAGATAAACTGGCTCAAACCCCTTAAATCCAGAGATTTATTTGAAATTTGTACAAAGTAAAATCAAGTTACATTTGCTTGAAATCAAGACAAGCACAAGTATCCTAAAAGAAGCTGCTGCGCAGAAAAACCCATACGATCGGTTTTAGAGTGTGTAACCCCTGATTTGTTTGTGACGATTAGTAGATTTAATAGCAGTAATCAAAATTATATAAAATTATAGCTCGTCAAAGGTCATCAAACAAAAACATCTTCCGGGAACTGATCTATTCTATCCGAACGAACCAACAAAACAATAAACAATTTCGCAATTAGGAACAATTTAATGGATCCGCCACGTGACTAATACACAGTCAGACACTTAATAGGCGGTCGCTTATCCCACGGATTCAATGAAACAACGATCATACCAGCCATGACAGACGCCATTACTCGCTGGGTTGTGCAACGCAAAGGAGCGTGTAGGCTTTCACTCCTAGCGGTCAACCTTGTGACGTCACGAATGGCGGCGGTCATGCGGTTCCACTCGATTTAATTCGCGTATGTATTGAATTTTCAGCGTTGCCACATTGCACGATGCTTTTCCACACCGGTACACTTTTGAAAGTTAGAAAAGGTATCATGAAAAATTATAATAATAAACATTCACAAAAGCACTTTCAAACTTGAGTCCATCAATCTATTCCACCATAAACGCAAGGCGAAAATCCAATTCTAATCGATCTAACTTATAAATCGAACATCTTTTAGTTCGCTCGCCACCTAGGAAGAAACAGGAACAGCTTAATTTCTCGAATCCTTGAACCTATCCCACCATAAACAGCCAGACAAAAATCTCATTCCGCTAACATTGTGCTCGATTGACCGGTTTTGTCCCAGGGCGCACTGAAACGAGTCATAATAACAACAACGTTGCCAAATAGCTTCGCGTGCATGGAAGCGTGAATCTATCTACACAGTTGCCATGTTTGTCGGTTTTAAAAATAGACACTATAAATCTTATTTTTACGTAATTCTTTCATTTCAAGCATGTATAGTGTAGTAAACACATTTGTATGGTCGATGGCTAGAGCAATTTTAAAAAACATATTTAGCAGTTATAATGAAAGGAAAAATAGTGGTGTCATTGCCATTAGTGGAAATTTGCAAAAACTAAATGCGATCGACTATTTATATTAGTAGTAAGTTTAAGTGATTTCTTCAACCTTGAAATTTAAACGTGGTTTGCATTTTTATTGATATGGAAAATTTACTACAATGCCTGACTACATTTGCATGCATTGAAAAACACTGCGTAGCTTTTTTTTATCGTTTTTATACTGTTTATGACTCATTTAACTACGTGGGATGGTTCAGTTTTCCTAGACCCCTATATACATACAAACTATTGCGCATTAGTTTTATTGCAAACAATTCTTGAAACTTGCAAGTCGTGTCCTTGAAAGAAGAGTAATTTCTCACGGTCTCCGCTCCTATAGGTCTCTAACCCAGCGTCTGCAACCAATAACCTTGCATCTGCTGGTACCCATGCACCGGAGCGTAGCCATACAATGCCTCTTTGACAGCTTTCTATTATACCTGGACCGAACCCATTAATGTGTTTTTTGTTGCATGAAAGAGTCGTCCTAGTTTTCTGACAAACAACGCACGTGACGCGAAAGGGAAGAGTGTGGGAAAAATGTAGGTCAATATTTGATGGTATGGTTAGGTCAGCTGAGGTGTGAAGACTTGTTTTTTTCTTATTACGTCAGCAAGGTTGGAAGATATCTTTTACAAGCGGTTACATCATCAATGGTGGGTAGAAATTTGATGCTTTTTGGAAACAGCAGGTTACGAGTAATCCGTCAGTGAAATTAATGGTTTTAGTATGTATGTGCTGATTTATTATACATTCAAGAGCCTCAAAACTATTGTAAAATTCACTTGGGTCATTATCAATGAAACCAAACCCGTATTCATTGAAAAAGCAAATTGAAATGTAGAATAATAATGAGAGTACAGTAACGTATTGAATTTGTAAGTTAAGTTGAATTTGTTGAATACCTAAAATTAATTCTGGAATAACTTTACAAATTTAACCCAAGTCAAGTGAGAATATGAGGCTTTAAGTTATTTTTAACACTGACTCATTAGGATATTTTTATTTTTATGATAGAGGCACTTGTATTGAAAACCAATATTGTGATTATTGAATAACTATTGTTTTTTCCCTAGGAGTAATAAGTAATAATGACAAATCAAACATGCCAGACTTCTTATCCCTCTGACGATAAATGCATCTGATTGATAATGATCCGAAGCATTTGATTAAAACTTTGTATACCTACTTGGAGCGCGTATTGGTATTATAAAACTATTATGACAAATAACTAAAAGTTAACTTCTGGAATCATGTCACATCTCATGTCATTCCAGAAGTTAACTTTTAATTTTTGTCAAAAAAGTTTTATAATACGCGCCGGTAAGTAATCTTACCCTTATGTAACTGTTGTTAGAATAAAAATGTATGCCCGGTTTATTGGTTGGCTGGATAACTATTCTGAAATATTTGTCTTGAATAGACAGTTACCTGCAAGGGGCAAACCACATAGGAATTATTTGCCAAAAATGTGGGGAATTTAGAGAAATTTGTGGGGAATTTGAAGGAACTTATCGGAATTTATGAGAATTTTGGGCAATTTATAGGGAATTCGGAGAAATTTATGGGGAATTTGGAGGAATTTGTGAGGAATTTATAAGGAATTTAAAAAAAAATTATAGAGTCATGACGTCACTGAGGTTCACATTCTCATTATAAAAAACAATAATAAATGAAAATTTAAATAAAATCTAGTTTTGTGTTGAACGTTGGAAATTCATTTTTATTAAAAAAAATTTCTCCCAAAATTTCACTTCATGATTTACAGGCCCAAATTTAAAAACATCAAAACAATAATGAGTACAGTTTTTGTAGGCTGATTTCCAAGATTCAACATGTTATCATTTTCCACTAAAAAAATTCGAAATTTTGGAAAAATGAGCTTTTAACCTTCCTCTTCACATGTAAAAAGTTTCAAATTTTTTCGTTCACTAGTTTTCCAGGAAAACTTTGAAATATGTGAGATGGTATTTTCAACTAATTCAGTTTTTGTAAGTTGATTTCCAAGATTCTTGATGTTGCTATTTCTAACTGGAAAAATTTAAAATTTTGGGAAAATGAGCCTTAAACCTTTCTAATCTTCACATACAAAAAGTTTCAAATTTTTGCTTTCACTAGTTTTCCAGGAAAACTTCGAAATGTGTGAGACTGTATTTGTATGTTGTTATTTTCCACTGGAAAAATTTGAAATTTTGGGAAAATAAGCTTCTTTCTTTCCTCATTACATGTAAAAGGTTTCAAAATTTTTCCTTCACTAGTTTTCTATGAAAACTTTAAATTCTGTGAGACTGTATTTTCAATTAGGTAATTCAGTTATTGAAGGATGATTTCCAAGATTCTTCATGTTGTTATTTTCTACTGGAAGAATTTGAAATTTTGAGAAAATGAGCCTCTGACCTTCCTCTTCACATGCAAAAATTTTTAAAATTTTCCCTTCACTAGTTTTCCAGGAAAACTTTGAAATGTGTGAGACTGTATTTTCAATCAATTCAGTTATTGGAGGTTGATTTCCAAGATTCTTCATGTTGTTATTTTTCACTGGAAAAATTTGCAATTTTGGGAAAATGAGCTTCTCACCCGTTCTCACCTTTCTCTTTATATGCAAAAAGCTTCAAAATTTTTTCCTTCAATAGTTTTCCAGGAAAATTTTAAAATGTGTGAGACTTTATTTTCAATTAATTCAGTTATTGTAGGTTGATTTCCAATATTCCTTATGTTGTAATTTTCTACTGAAAAAATTTGAAATTTTGGTAAAATGAGCCTTTAACCTTTCTACTCTTTACATGCAAAAAGTTTCAAATGTTTCCTTTCACTAATTTTCCAGGAAAGCTTAAAAATGTGTAAGACTGTATTTCCAATTGATTCAGTTATTGGAGGTTGATTTCTAAGATTCTTCATGTTGTTATTTTCTACTGGAAAAATTTAAAATTTTGGGAAAATGAGCCTCTGACCGTCCTCTTCACATGTAAAAAGTTTTAAAATTTTCCCTTGATTAGTTTTCCAGGAAAACTTTGGATTGTGTGAGACTGTATTAACAATTATTTCAGTTTTGTTGATTTTCAAGATTGTTCATGTTGCTATTTTCCACTAGAAAAATTTGAAATTTTGGGAAAATGAGCTTCTCCCTTTCCTTTTTACATGCAAAAGGATTCAAAATTTTTCCTTCACTAGTTTCTAGCAAAACTTTAAATTGTGTGAGACAGTATTTTCAATTAATTCAGTAATTGTAAGTAGATTTTCAAGATTCTTCATGTTGTTATTTTCCACTGGAAAAATTGGCAATTTTGAGAAAATGAGCTTCTCACCTTCTTCTTTACATGCAAAAAGTTTCAAAATTTCCCTTCACCAGTTTTCCAGGAAAACTTTGAAATGTGTGAGACTGTATTTTCAACTAATTCAGTTTTTGTAGGTTGATTTCCAAAATTCTTCATGTTGCTGTTTTGCACTGGAAAAATTTGAAATTTTGGGAAAATGAGCTTCTCATCTTCCTCTTTACAATTTACATGCAAAAAGTTTCAAAATTTTCCTTTCCCTAGTTTTTCAGGAAAACATTGAATTGTGTGAGACAGTATTTTTTATTAATTCAGTTATTGTAGGTTGATTTCTAAGATTCTTCATGTTGTTATTTTTCACTGGAAACTGGAGTCCAACTTTTATAATCTGATACTCCGAAGGAATGTGAGTTGGTGGCTCTCCAAGCCAATGGTCACCTGACTTCACATCTATTTCTGCTGCATTTTCCCACCTCGCTCCTCATATGGAAGTGTCAAATTAAAAAAGCTAAACATTACCTGAATGCCTTTATTGGAACAAAAATAACATCAGGCCCTTCCTTCTGAATATAGGTTTATCAAGAAACCCACAAAACATTGAAAAATCGAGTATAAATGCGGTAACTATGTGTAACAAAAATTAATGCGCAAAGAGTTTCCATGCGCAAAGTTCAACTTTGCGCACGCAATGAGTGTGCAAAGTAATAACTTGTAGAAAAAAGGTTTTTTTTTTTATCAATTAGGTAATGATATCAAATGCTGGTTTAGGTTAGTTTAAACCCCTGCATTCTGGATTACCGAAATCCAATCATTAGTTCTAGCTCTGAAGTCAACTAACGTAACCTTGCATTGGAACTTACTCGCGATCCTACTTGATAAACTGCTCTTGTATTTTAACTAAGCGAAATAAAAATAGAAAAAAAAAATTCTTATCAGGAGCAATTATGGGGATTTTTGGGGAATTTGAGAGGAGTTTGGAGGAATTTGCGGGGATTTAGAGGAATTTTCAGAGAATTTAGAGGAATTTGTGGGGTATTTGGAGGAATTTGTGATGGGGTATCTGGAGGAATTCGTGGGGAATTTAGAGGAATTTGCAGGAACTTTGAGGAATTATGTGTAAAAAATTCCCCTTTGAGGAATTGTTTGCACAAATTCTGGGATGGTGGTTTACCCCTTGGTTACCTACATATAGGGAGATGAATAAACCGGGCCTAAATAGTGGCAGAGATATCTACCCCTAAGAGAGTAGTTGTTTTTGTTGACATACATTATTGCTACAATAAATTTAATGTTCATGACTAATCTGTACATCCGTCTTCCAATCACCCATCCCTAGATACTCGGGCCCCAGTTTACAGGAAGTTATATCCGGAACGCGATAATAAACAAATGTTTAAAACTTAAATAGATAGGGGCCTGATAATTATTGTAAATTCAACATGTCGCCTTTCATTTTTAGGCAAGGTTGGCGACGTTTTTACTGCTCATCAACAGGAAACAAAACAATGACCTATGATCGTGTGACGTCACGTTATTTGTCGAGACAACGTGATGAGAATACTAGCCGTGACGTAATCGCAAGGTCTTTGAATGTTATCGTTAAATAGCGAAAGATATGAAGAAACTTTTAATCGTGTTAGTGGAATAATAAACGGTTTTTTATTGGCATCATTGTGGTAGGTAATCATTTTATCGCTAGAAAGAATTCTAATATGACTTACCGTTTACTTTAAAAGCAGTGCCAGCATCAAACGACCCAGTCCTCATCGGATGTTTTTCCTGTTTAAATGTCCTCTCAGCTGATACAATAAAGGGCTGAGCCAACGAAACAGCAGGTAAACTTTCACCTCTAGTCAATGGTGGTCTCACCATTTGAGGTTCTTGTCTAGAATTACCGTGCTCGTCTATGGTGTGCATTCTTTTAGGTCCAATCTCACCATTAGCATGATGATGGGGATGGTGATCGTCATCGTCAGCCGTAGCAGACATACCACGTTTAATGCTTTGGGCGGGTAGGCTGGCTTGACGGGTAGTTGAACTATGATGGTGGGTTTGTAATGGATGGTGGGCGGCTGCTGCTGCCGCCAAATGTGTGGGAAGGCGGACGGTTGTCCTAGTTACCTGAAGAAGTATGAGTGGTTGGGTTAGGAATACGAACTTGTGGAGTACTTAATAATGTTTAATAGAAGTAATTTAGACAATCAAAATAGTATTCAGGGTGCAAGCAATATTCAGGAGTAAATCCCTGGAGGGAGGTAATTTTCAAGATAAGGATCCACCCTGCAACGCGTAATCTTATTTAAGGTTTCATTATATAGATAGCTTTTTCCAGCCAAATGAACCACCAGCGGCATGCTTAGTGAATTCAGATGGAATATTTTCTCCAAAAACAGGATATCATTATCAATGTAGATGATGAAATCTGAACAATTTTTAATTTCCCCTTGTTTAATTAGACTACTCAATCTCACAACATATCATATTGTTGAAATATGTATTTGTCGAACCTACCCACATCGATTTATGTGGATGATGGATTATTACAGAGAGAGTTCTTGGCACAAAACCAAATTGAGAGAATCGATTTTTCAAAAGCAACTACCCATATATTGATGCTAATAAGCTAATTATTGAAGAATTGAATTATGTAAGTAACAGGAAATTCTCGAAACATATTTAAACTGAATCTATCAGGCAAAGTTTATATCATCCTATGTGGGCAATTAGCATAGAAACAATAATTATTGTGATAACCCTTACCATTGCCTCATGTTCGTTATTTGCTTCAACTTGAGGTCTGGCTAACCCCTGACTACCTCTAGGCGGAGGTGGCGGTTGAGCCGTAGGATAACCTTCCAGCATAGCATTTCTCGAATGATGCATACTGTAACTTTGATGATGACCTGCAGATTGATTTTGCGATCTACTATTAGCCACAACTTCACCATTCTGATGTTGATCCCTATGAGATTTGGTTGTGTGACTAGTAGCTCTGGCTTCTTGAAAACCATGAGCTCGTTTCAATTGCCTGGCAGCGTCCAGAACGACTTCTATTCGATCTGCGCCTTCGTAATTGACACAACCTCGGCATACTGCTTCAGAAAAGTCGTGTAACATGGCCCACGGCATGCGGGGTAGATCGCATAGGTAGCATTGCTGCCTTTTGGCTTGTTGCATTTGCATCACCGACATTTTTACCATAAATTTTTCTTGTTTGTTTTCGATCCAAACTTTGATTAGTTTAAAATAAAATCACTATGTTGAAAAGTTTTCAAAAATCAGTTTCATGACACCAAAAGTTTCAACTACAAATTAATATGTTTAATCCTGGCTGTCTCATGTTGATTTCACTTTCAAAAATGTTGATTGTTCACACTCAGTTAATCAACGTGGATACACACAATCCAGTACACTGAAAATCGAATACAAATTAAATTCTGTTATCGGTTAGTTTATCACGCACAAAAAAATTAGACACGTCGCGATTATACACCGAAAAAAATATAAAATAGTCGACTTTGTCACATCATCCAAACGCGACTAAATGCAGACTATAGTAACAAGTTCACACAGGAGAAACCGTACCGCAACTATACACGCTAAACGAAAACCCGGTTCGAAGGACCATTCCTCTCTGACTAAACTGAAATATTCTCGGTTCGGTGCGGTTGTGCAAGCGCCAGATTATGATATTGGCGTTGCGACGTTGTCAAGTTATCTGAGGAAATGAAAATCGAAATTTTAAATTTAGAATTTTTTAAGTTAATAAAAATAATTTGAGCCTTAAGAAGGTTTTAGAGTTTGGGCAAAGTAAGTAAAATATATGGCAACAAAGCACATGTTCGGCAAAATCCCTAGACGCCCTAATAGGTAACTAGTGATTACAACACAGCAAAAATCTCTAATTTAAAGGCAAATTGAAAATTCCCAGCTAAAACACAACCCAAAATATGATATTTTATTGTTTTAAATTAGAGGAAGTAAATTCGGCAACACCGTTCCGTACTCGAAGGAGTTCATTTTACAACCTAAACAACACAACCGCTGGCTGTCGCGCGCACCCTGTGACGTAGCCCCGTTGCCGCCATTGGGCGTGACGTCACAGTCGTATAACGATTATCCGACCGGGTCTCATCTACCCGGTCGCTCCGACTCCCCCTTTTCACTACGCGACCCCTGCGGCGCGTTTTGCTGATTAGTGATTATTATTATAATAGCACGCAGTTGACGAGTTGTGTCCGATATCTTTGACATTCTTCTGGGTATTAAACCATTATTGAGAACTATTTTTTTTTATTAAACATTTATTCAAGAGCGAGTAACGTTAGGTGAAAGTCCTATGCTAAACGATAAGACTGAATTGATGACAATACGTAATAACACAAACACATAAGGTTATGACAAATTGGTTTTATTATTGTTTATTTTGGTAGAATTAAGCTAATAGCAAAAAGTGAACGGAATCTAGTTGCTTCAATAATTGGATTACAGTGTATTTATAGCAAACAAAAGAGTTGCCGAAGGCTATGTAGGTACCTATGTACAGTACTTACAGTAGGAATGTACTAGAAATAATTGCACTGCTGAATTATAAAGATTCCATACGAAAATGGGTTTAAGAGTAGGGCGTAGTCAAATAGGGGTACCGTGACTTGACAATAGACGGTTTTCGTTGTTTTGGCAAATTCGAACAGTTAACCATAAAGAAGCATTTACATTCACTTCTAACTTTAAGTTAAAATTGACGTTTGATATTTTATCATTTACATTTACATATTTTACATTGACAAAATTGTCAAAATTCACTCAGGTTGATCGAGGTTTGTTTATTATTTGCGTTTTCTGTAGGTTTAAAAGTTTTTGAATTTTTGAATATGGACATGGAGAATCAGAAAAAAATTGTGGTTCTGGGAACGTTTGCGGTTGTTTTGGGTGTTTTGCACATAAAAAATAAGAAAAAAAGACCCCCCTGCAGAAAAAGATCAATATGGGTTAGGAATATTTTCCTACAAAGGAAAGAACAAGGTTTTTTTGATAACTTAATTCGGAAATTACAAATAAGTAGCCCAGAACTATTTTTTAATTTCACTCGTATGAGTTCTACATGTTTTGAAAGTCTTCTTTCATTATGTGGGCCATTTTTATGCAAAAATTCACCGAGAGAAAAATTATTCTCAGATTCCTGAGTATCCTGAGCAATGCCTTCTGTGTCTTCATCAACAATATATGTAATAATTTTCAATATTTTCCTGGATATTTCCGTAATTTTCACTTTCACTACCGACAGCCTGCCTTCCATCGTCTAACCAAATATTCATGATTGCTTTTTTTTTGCTTGTTCCGTGTTTATTTGGATATTGGAAATTGAGAAAAACCGTCAAAACGTCAGAATTTTATGAGAATTTAAAAATTTGACATTCCACAAATTTCTCCTTGCCTTCGGCAAGCAGCTCGCCCAAATTTGAAGTGAACTTCAAATTTATTTCAATGTAAATGGATCTGTGCTGTCGCCATATGGCAAGCACGTCAATTTCAAGACAAATTGGACTTTGAAGTGAATGTAAATGCACCATAACGAATACGAAAACAAAGTCGCTATTTGACAGATCGTAAAAATAGTTTTCGTTCAATCCGCTCCGCTTAACGTTAACGTTAAGTCGAATTCGACAAACAACCTATTTTTAATAGTTTGTTTTCATCATTGTGTTTATACAGGGTGTCCCACGGTGGATGGCGTATTAGACGTTTATAGAGAACTAAAAAGCGGATCATTTTGAAAATTTGGCAACCGGGATAAACGACCATAATCTACACTTTAAAAATATTTTTGTTTATGCGGTGTTGCCGCTTCTACTCTAAGCCAGGGGCAACATCGCTATTTTAAATGAAACACCCTGTATGTGATTGCATATTTGGATTCTAAGTAAAATTCTGAGCAGATTTTATGTGATATACCCTATACCTAAGTTCAACTGTTTTGGAAATATTGACAGTTGAAAATTGACTTTTTGCAACTTTGACAGGCTGTAAAACCTAATTGGTTAATTTTAGAGGAAAACCGATTTCACATTCCTATCTTAGATTTTCGTAAACTATCATTTGACACGAACTTTGAATTTAACCGGAGATTAAATTTAATTGGAATTTTTAATCATGGATTAAATTCAAAATTGGTGTCAAATGATAGTTTATAAAAATCTAAGATAGGAATGTAAAATCGATTTTTCTCTAAAATTAACCGTTCAGGTTTTACAGCCTGTCAAAGTTGCAAAAAGTCAATTTTCAACTGTCAATATTTCCAAAACAGTTGAACTTAGGTATAGGGTATATCACATGAAATCTGCTCAGAATTTTATGAAGAATCCAAATATGCAATTAAATACGGGGTGTTTCATTTAAAATAGCGATGTTGCCACTGGTTTAGAGTAGAAGCGGCAACACCGCATAAACAAAAATATTTTTAAAGTGTAGATCACGGTCATTTATCCAGGTTGCCAAATTTTCAAAATGATCCGCTTTTTAGTTCTCCATAAACGTCTAATACGCCATCCACCGTGGGACACCCTGTATACGTTTTGTACTTTGTTTTAATTTCCTAGTACCCAAAATTCATTAGTTTTCCCTGTGGGCTTTACAAAATTGCCTACTACAAAAGCTTATTTAGATGCATCGTCATATGGGTTGTTGGCCAATATTTTTTCTAATAAAATAATAAATAATATTGTCCTCATCAGTGAAACGATTTCTCGATCTTTTGAGGGAATTTAGTATTGAATCTATTTCGAAAACCGAAAACATTCAAAAAAAAAAAAAAAAAAAAACACAATAAAAACATAGGAAATACGCATGCTTTCCGTTTTCGCTATGGTTTTGTCTACAAGAAAAATCATGAGCCCCTTGTCACTTGTAACGGCTCATGATTTTTTTTTTTCCACCCTGTATGACAGATACGATAGCTGCACTAGCTATGACACAACTTGCGCTAGGCTGCGCTAGGTGTCACGAATTTGCGCTAGCCTTTTGAATAGGATTTAACAACTAGGTGGGGGCTAGCGTCGATCTAGCCCCCCCCCGAATAGATACCTGTATATGTTTTGAAGGGGTAATGCGGTTGCTCGAATTTTACCTGCGCTAGCCTGCGCTAGCTTTAAGGAAGATTCATATACATTTTTGAAAACTTAAAAATCACTTGTAGGGGCTCATGATTTTTTTTCTCCACCCTGTATGACAGCTACGATAGCTGCGCTAGCTATGACACAACTTGCGCTAGGTGTTACGAATGTGCGCCAGCATTTTTGAGAAGATCGAATAACTGGGGGGGGGGGGGGGGCTAGCGTCACCCTAGCCCCCCCCCCCGAATATAAAGCCACATATCTTTTGACCTGTAGCTGCGCTAGTTTTCGAAAAAGTTGCGCTAGCTCTGGAGAACGAGGGCTAGCGTTTTGGATAAAAATTATCAACTGGGGGGGGGGGGGGGGGGGGTCTACTGAGCCGACATAGGCTATATATTTTATACCCGTGCGAAGCCGGCCGGAGCGGGCCGCTAGTAGGGTTATAAACTAAAGAGAAAAATTGAGAAAGAGGTTGGCTATGTCACAACCATTATTTGAGCCGAAACACATTTCTTTAGGAATGGAACCTTGATTTGACTGCGAACAAAGTTCCAAAAGGACCTGGCGTTTTCCTTATGATAGAATCTTCAGTGTTTGCTATGTAAAGACTGTAGCACTTATCGAAACGTACACAACAATTCTCGTATTTGAACTGAACTCAAACAGAATCCTACGCACTATTTAAAGTCAAAATCGTACTCTGGATCTATGTAGAAACATGTGTCTTATCGAATATAATATAGAATTCCCAGAAAAGAGGTGCTCCAGACATGAAACGTAAACAACTAAATTCGTAGAATCAGGCCGAGCTCTCGAAGCATATTCGTAACAATACATTTAAAACGAAATCCAAAGATAACTCGGAAATTATTAATTTCCTGGCTCCACATTTTTTCAACGGTTCATTGAATTGATATAGTTAGTTGGCGAGAGCATCGAAAAAAATAGGTGAAGATGGACTTGGAGAAAACAAAGGTGCTAACAAATAACGGAAGATCGCCGAAGCAGAAAGGAGAGTCAGAGTCACTATTTGGAAACTAAATTTTGGAAAGAGTTAGCGAATATATCCTACCTAGATCAGATACTTAAACTTGATAAAAGCAACCATACAGTGGAAATTCACCGAAGGACAAGGAACCAAAAGTATTCCAGTTTGCCTGAGAAGCAGAGTTTTCAACCAATGTGTATTACCACAGAACACAGAGTTAGACACTCCCAAAGAACAATTTCGAGAAGCCGTATGAAGTGGACAATTCAGAACATAAGGCACTCGAACAAAAAGAGAAACGCTTGGATAACAACCAGGTTGGAGGACGTACCATTAAAAGTGAAGAGTGCAGGCCACCATGCAAGACAGAACGTCCACAGATGAGATAAATCAAGGACCCTAAACTAACGACTTGAGACGAGAGTGGCTCAGAATAGAGTTTGCTGGCTAGATTTAAGAGAGGTCTGAGATCTGAAGACCGAAGATGGATTATAACAGGCTAGATGGAAAGAGAAATAATATCAAATAATAAAAAAAGTTATTCACTTGACTCTAACACTGCATCCTGTTTCAAAAAGACTTCTTGTTTCAAAAAGACACACCAAAAATACGCCCTTAACTCTTCTAGATTAGAAAATGAAAAGACCAAACTTGATCGTGAAAAATTCTAATAAGAAAGCAGTCAATATAAAGCCCAAAACTATTCAAAGCAAAACTATATTCTACAAGCAAAGTTCTGAAATTATACAATTTGCACCGGGACTGATAGAATACAATAACCAGGGTAGACGAACTCGCAGAGAAAATCACGAACGTCAAAACAACTTCAAAAAAGAGAATTCATACACGAACAACAAATCACAAGGAGTCAAAGTTAACCCGAAACTCACTTAAATTATAAGAAGAAGAAAAAATTTGATAAAACATTAGAAAAGTGAAACAACTTGGTTGAAAATTAATTGAAACAAAGAACAAAACAAATTATAATACTTAACTAATAGAGAAATATAGAAGATAATAATAATAATTTCCCAATGAGCAAAAATATTTTTCTAATGATGATTAACGACCTGGAAAAGTTCCTTGACTAGGATAACATTCTTCTGGTTTAGGACGCGGAATTTTAGATTTTTTTGGCAAATGGCGCAAACAAAATAAATTGTGAATAAAAAACAAAAACTACTTTCAGAACTTGTTCATTTAGTGCCAAAATTTGATTAATATGACTGTGTACACAACTAAACTTATCTCAGGCAGCGAATGCTATTTTCAGGGGTTCATATATCATTCCGGTGATTGATGAGGTCATATTTGCAATTATAAACATTTGACTGTATTGCAAAAAAACTTACTTTACATAAATTAGTTTTACTCATCAAATAACTAGGAAGTGTACGTACTGTTACATCAACTACCATAAAAGTATACTTGAAAAACTAAAGGCGTAATTTCGCTGTATAAAAATCGCGGTACGCTTTCATCGCTCGTTCGTTCGTTGGCCGAACCGTCTACAACGCATTCGCCGATTTCCTCTATTTCTTTTGATGTTAGCGCATATTCATACAGCGAACGAATTCGCTCGAATAAATTCGCCAGAACGGCTGAAAGACACCTATACCCTGTGAAAACAGAGACATCCAAACCCCACACATACCCTAACAGCTAACACCTTGGCAACACAGAGGCGATTCATCCTAAACAACAAAAAGCTGTCACAAACTGAATTAGATGAAGTCATGTACAGAGCGTAGAATCTATTGAGAAATGAAAGAGGGGAACAGGATAATTTAGGCAAAGAACGCGAGGCCCAAGAAGACCTTAACACGAACAAAGTGAACAAAATGAGAATACTCACGATACCGACATCATAAATCCAGAAAGCCCGCTACTCTATCATCAAGACGACCTGGAACTAAAATCTATGCTAGATGACATAAACAATGATGAGAACACATCAGTACATATGCAAAACAACCACTCAGAAAACTCAACGACAACCCCAAACTAAGAGATCAAATAAGACTAGGCAACAAAGTTATAGAAGAAATCATTTCAAAGCAACCTGAAGAATACTAGAGAATCACAAAACTGAACAAATTCATCTATGCGACTGCGGAAACAATACAAGATAAGATAACACCTCCAGTAAAATCAAACACTTCGAAGAATGTTGTCAAGATCCACCGTGGAGAAAGAGAATACAGTAACAAATAACAGGGATTAGACGGGACCTCTCTCACCTCAACGAGCCTCAACAACCAAAGCTTGAAGACAAGATGATGCAACTGTACAAAAAGTATGAAATAAAGAACCAAAAAGAACATATAAAAACGGTCGAACAACTAAAACAAAAAGTGGCAGCCAAAACATGCAGAGTAAAACAATACACAGAAAGAAGTGCGCAATACCAACAATACGAAATGTTCGCAGAAAATACCAGCCGATTCTACAATGAAAAAAATTACACTGCCAAGACCACGCCACCCAAGCAAGAAGCCGAAGCATTCTGGAGGAAAATATGGGAACAAGATACCAACGTAACAGCCCTATGGATTCAACAGGAATATGACAAGACTGCTAACATTGACAGAATGAAATGGGAGAACATACCAGAAGCAGAACTCAGAGCAGCAATGCAGCAAACTAGTAAGCACCAGGAGCAGATGGGATTACCAACTTCTGGCTATAGAAACTAACATCATTCCATGCGAAGTTAACGTCTGCATTCAATGACATGATCAACAACAAGCAAGACATACCAACATGGCTGACAAAAGGAAGAACGTTCCTAATATCCAAGAATGAGCACATCGAACAAGCGAAGAACTTCAGACCGATTACCTGCTTAAACAACATCTACAAGCTGCTGAAAAAACTGATAGCTGAGCTACTGTACCACCACCTAGCAGAAAACAATATATCCCCTGCAGAACAGAAAGGATGTGCCAAAAATACGTATGGCTGCAGAGACCATCTACTCAAGCAAAATGCTACAGAAAGATTGTGAAGAAAGGAATAAAAATATGTCAATAGCCTGGATAGATTACAGGAAGGCGTTCGATAGGTCCCGCATACCTGGATAATCGAAGCCCTCAACATTTACAGAGCACCCTCAATCCTCCTATCATTCATCAGCAAGACAATGAACGCGTGGAACACCGACTTGCACATGACATATATTATTCTTTAATCACAACTTAAAATAGAGGTGAGGACGCGCATAAACATTAGAATTTTAAAGGAATACTCTCGAGAATACATGAGAATACACAGGAATACATTAGTAGGGCACATAGGAATATATTGGAATACATGAGGCTTGTACATTGGCGGTTTACCCCTAGGATATTTTACTTTCTTACATTTTATACATTCAGTCGTATGGATAAAGTGTAGCAAATGCTTTTACTCTACCTCCGTCTTTTTTTGCTGCATTAAACGTGAAAATGTTTATCTCAAAAAACTTAAGCAAAAGCCTTTGCTTCTGTTTTATTCATATGAGCCATTGTCTATTGTCCTAGGATTTTATATTTTTGTCAATAAAATTATATTTTCCACTCCACTAATCTTTGCAGCAAGCTAGCGGTATCAGTTTATCTTGTCAGACGTAATCTCCATGGGCTTATCACCCTCAGTTTTTATTTGATATAAAAATTCTTATCGTGTCTTTCCTTATCGAAATTATCAATCGTCACTCATAAATAAGTTGACAATGTTATTGATTAATTCTAATTGTTTTCCTCCACAAGCAAACATACCGAATCATTATCATGATGTGCCAAATTTTCACCTACAAAAGCCAGATGATAAGCGGATCAAAATATCGCATGACAATTATTCATTATTTTTGGGTATTTTAACCTGACAACACTGTTAAAGGGACGACACTTCAGTCAAGTCAACATTCGGAGAATCTAAATTTCTCACTTTTCAGAGAATGAATGTAATTTTGTAATTAAATAAAGTGACTATTTTCGTTCAGTTTTGATTAACTAAAATAGCTTTTAATAGTTGTTTTTGTTTATTCGGCAATGGAGACGTTCCCTATTTTTTTTTCAAAGATCATTTTAGTGATGATAATAATTATGATAAATACATGGATTTTTTTTTTTAATGCAAAATCCATAGGTCGGCATCAGGTGATAAATAAATCTGTCACAGTTTTCGTATATTCTTGGCATTTACGTTTTTAAAAACCTTCAGATATGAAAACGAATAGGTATCACAAATATAAATATCCCAAAAATATCAACCTGAAGTTATTACACATCCCACGAAATCACCATGAACATGTGTGCTTCCTAATTTTTTTAACCGTTCTTGCGTCAGTCTAATAAAATTCGTGGATTAGTAATTTTGCTACAGTGAGGTTAGAAACACTGAGGTCGTACCAAGATCATTTGAAAAATAAACATATTGGCTTTGGCTATATTTGATAGGTCGTAATAACCATTATGTTTTACGATGAAAATTTATGTAAACTGTTTAAATTTTTCTGTAATTCCGAACATAAACACCCCAGAGCTGTTTTGAAATACGGTATATACATTTTGAACTAGAAATAACTACTACGGTATGACATACACAAAGTTGTAAATATAGGTAGGTAGGTACGTATGCACGTTTATTGGTTGAGATATTTTCGAAGAAATAATTATTACATTGTAACTTTATGCAACTACGTGGTAAATTGAAATTTGATGATGCGAATTGTGATTCAAGATGCTTCAAGTATCTCATAATTTAGTAGTGTGCCAGATAGCATGTGTATGAATAAAACAATAACCTATTGTCAAGGATAATGACACTTCTCACAATATGACGTAGGTACTATAATGATTTTATTAAATTCAAAGCGAGTATATATACATAATTAAAATGATGTGTACTGCATCAAATACAATGGGCTCATTCAAATTTTTTTTATTTTTTTTCAAAAATTATTTTACCTATATATTAACTCTTGGAAAAAGCGCCATCGTAAAGTCGATGGCTGAGCTTCCCATCCCAAAAACGAAACCCAAGATAACATCCTTTGTTTTTAAAAAGTTGATAATCATTGAATCATTATCTGGACTGGAATTTCCTTCATAGTGATACAGAATTGTATCCCTAAGAATAAAATATTCAGTGACAGGTAGCCTAAATACTACTCTCGAGACAAATGAATTTCGTCTCAAACGTTCAACTTGCTATTGCAGCATGCAACATAAAACACTTGTCGCTACCGCTTTGCCAGGATTTGACTCTCAAAGGACCCCGCAATATTTAAATGGAAATTGGTTACCCGTGATATTTGGATGAAATTTAAATATGTTATTGGGGATGCCGTAAGCAACATTTTTTACCATGGGCACAACCCTGTATATATGACAGGTGAGGCGTGGTTAGCTGTCAAATATTGGAATCTTATATCCAAAAGCAGAGTAACTATGGCAGATTTCGATGAACAAAAAATCTATTTCTACTAAGTCGACCAAGGTAAGTCGAAAAATGTCAACCATTTTAACACCTTTCAAATCCCTGCCAAACGGCAGCACTCATCTTTTCCAGTTTTCAATATTTTATGTTGTCATTTGACATTTTTAACTTATATATGTAAATTCTAAATTCAGAAATTGAAAATAAAAATGACAGAACTGTCAAAACCTGTCATTTGTTTTAGTAGAAAAAAATACTCTAATCTGGTCCTTTCTCGTTTTAAGGTAGTTTATTGGTGATAAAACATTGAACAAAGTTCATGCACGTCACATTTTGACAGCTGTCATTTTTTTTTTCAATTTTTAATTCAGAATTTACATATAAGTTTAAAATGTCAAATGACAACATGAAATATTGAAAACTGGAAAAGATGAGTGTTGCCGTTTGGCAGGGTTTTGACAGGTGTTGAAACGGTTGACATTTTTCGACTTAACTTGGTCGACTTAGTAGAAATAGATTTTGCGTTCATCAAAATCTGCCATAGGTACTCTGCTTTTAGATATCGGATTCCAATATTTGACAGCTAACCACGCCTCACCTGTCATATATACAGGGTTCTGCCAATGATAAAAAATGTTGCTTACGGCATCCCCAATAACATATTTAAATTTCATCCAAATATCACGGGTAACCAATTTCCATTTAAATATTGCGGGGTCCTTTATGGTGATGCACCTATAGAACCAACTATTGGTGCAATGTTCGACACCGAATGACCCGATAGGGATTCTCTCGGAGATGAGTGAAATGCTGATCAAATGAGCATCAAATCACGACCGATTCTGATTAGGAGGTCTAGTATCAGTGAGAGCCTAGACCCCATTGCAGTTCCTCAAATTTTCCTGGAAAAATCTAGTGTCTTGATTTGTTATGTACTTGAGGCTCTTTTCCAGATCGATTGATTCTAGTTCATTGCCCGCAGCATGTAAACAGCCAACAATCTGTCGGATTTTCAAATCTAGAGCCAGAAATATCGCTGAGAAACTGAAGAGAAATCTCGCTGCTGCCCATTATGACCGATGACCTCATCCAGACATGCATGCGGATCATTTGTCACGAGCGGCATCGGTTTTTCAAAATCTTGACGCATATCAGCAGTTTTTTATCGAGTGATTAATAGCAGGCTCATACGGGTTGATGCGATTCATACAGATTCATTCAAAGCATTTGATAGTGTTCCACAGAACCTGTTTATTTATTTATCCATATACGGGATAACCCCATTAACTGTAGAACCATACAATATACAGGGTGGGGACTTGAACTGGAACTAATTCGCTAGAGCCTTCGAATAAAATATGTGGACAAAACGCAAAAACACGTCGATTAAGATTTTTTGCTTAAGATTTTTTTACATTATTTTTTTTATACAGGGTGTTCCAAGAGCAGCTGTATGGTTATCAACTTTATTTTTTTACATAGTAGCCTCTGTATATTATGACTTTTCTGGATTTTGTGGAAAATTCTAGACATATTTCATGTACAATGTCATATTCCTATACCTTCAACTGTTTCGGAAATATTGACAGTTGAAAATTGACTTTTTTGCATCTTTGACAGACTGTTAAACCTGAACGGTTAATTTTACAGCAAAACGGATCATACATTCTCTTAGTTTTTCATAAACTATCATTTGACACCAACTTTAAATTTAATCCATGATTAAAAATTCTGCTTGAATTATTAATCTCAGGTTAAATTCAAAGTTGGTGTCAAATGATAGCTTATGAAAATCTGTGAAATCGGTTTTGCTGTAAAATCAACCGTTTAGGTTTTACAGTCTGTCAAAGATGCAAAAAAGTCAATTTTCAACTGTCAATATTTCCGAAACAGTTGAAGATAGGTATATGATATTGTACATAAAATATGTCTAGAATTCTCCACAGAATCCAGAAATGTTATAATATACAGGGGCTACCATTTAAAAAATAAAGTTGATAACCATACAGCTGTTCTTAGAACACCCTGTGAAAAAATCTTGAGCAAAAAATCTTAATCGACGTATTTTTGCGTTTTGTCCACATATTTTATCCGAAGACTCTAACGAATTAGTTCCAGTTAAAGTCCCCACCCTGTATATTGGTTAGGTACAAAAAAAATTCAATTTATTAATCTAAAAATGCACATTAAGTTTTGATCTAAATATGACGTAATAAACAGAGGAAAAATCAACTTAAATGATAAGCAATGACTTTTTTAAAAGACTGAGCGATGTGTTGAATATATCTATATCTAATTTATTGACAGCATTTATATACCTATTTAACGGACTATTATTTCCATAAGTGGTTTTATGATAAGGAACATTAAAGGTACATTGGTGTATTAGAACAATGATGATAATCTTAAAAACAAAAATACAACCAAATATATCATCCTACGTTTGCTCGAAGGTGTTAACATCAGCTGTTGTTCTATATCACTGTAATCATAATCATCAATAGGAATGCCATTTTTGAATGCACAAACTTTCAGGAACCTATGTTGAACTCGCTCTAATATTTGGGAATGAATTTGGAAAAGTGACCAGACAACCGAACAATATTCCAATATTGACCAGACCAAAGAGCAGTAAACCATTTTTGTAGCATCAAGAGAAAAGTATTCGCAATTTCTCATTATAAAGCCCAACATTTTAGCACCCTTAACAGAAACATTATTGATGCGTTCCAGGAATATCAACTTTTCATCAAATATGACACCAAAGTCCCTAACAAATGTAAACCATTCTAATGACTGATCATTGATATGATAGAGTGATGGCAATCTCAGGTTTTCGGGTGAAACTTATAAAGTGACATTTGCGGACATTCAATAGTTATTCACATTGTAAGCGTTTATGAACATGATCGAAAGCTTTTGAAAAGTCCGTATATATGGCGTCTGTTTGTGTTCTGCTTTCCATGGTTTGTAGGAGGTCTGATTGGTAAGTTAATAAATTTGTAGCAATGGACTTGTTTTGTAAGAAACCATGTTGAATGACTGTAATTAGTCCTTTAGCCATCCATGTCAATTGCTTACCTACAAGACAGTCGAATAGCTTAGGAATAGCAGATTGCACACAGACGCTTCTATAATTTTCTGTTATCTTTTTTACCATTTCTGAAGATGGGCACTTACCTTCTAGATTTCAGGATAAATGGATGATTGGAGTGATTTATTGCATAAAATTTGCATAGGTGACACGATGACGCATTGTTTTAATACAAAATCTGGTATAACATCAGGACCAGAAGTTAGTTTATTTGGAAGTTGCACTGAAGATGTCAATTTTTGAGATCTCATAGCACTGTATGTTATTACTTATATTATTATCATGAGTATCATATGTTGTAAATGTTGATTTATTGAGTAAACTGTTTGAAAGAATTCTTTAAATAGGTTAGCTATTGACTGATTTCCATATGACAAAGTACTGGGCAAATTTTGACATGATATTTTGTCATTAATATACCTCCAAAAACAATTTGGGTCATCTCTGAGATTTGAATCTAAACCTCTGATATAATTTTTTGAAAGCACATGTCAGAAAGTTTTTTGCAGTCTGAACGTAACTGAGAAAATCTAAGATAATTAGCACTAGTTCGGTCTTTGATATAAATAGAGCGAGCTTGCTTTTTTTGTCAAATTACGAAGATCGGCAGAAAACCATTTGAGAAAAGAAGTTTTGTACTTTTTGAGAGGAATAAAATAAGATATGCCAGTGGATAAAATATCTTAAAAATCATCAGCTGCTACATCCACATCAATGCTGTTGGTACCAATGCAGTCATCCCAATCTATTGATGATAAATAATTTTGCAGTTCCCTGAAATCACCATTTCTGATATCATGGTAGAATTTATTGTAAATTAAACAATCTGGTTCAACCTCTTTAGATACTGAAATTGTACATTCATAGCTAATATGGTGCATTCGACTTCCTAAGTGGGTCACTAGCCTTTGTAACATTCAACTTACTTACATTTGAAAATACTGAATCTAAAAAAAAATATTTCTTTCATTATTCGGTATTGAATTATGTTGAAATAATTTTAAGTAACTGAAAGACTGGGCCACATCTATAGCTATATCATCGCCAGGATATTGCACAATTATCCCATACTCATCATTTGACCAGACACTTTTCTATGGTTCGACTGACCGACAATGTCAGTTGTACTTCTCCGGAGAAGATTGAGGGGGGATGTAGACACCACCTATTATACATTTACTTCGGTTAATTTCACACTATACACTCTATTGTTATTAATCAAATTTCAGAAGGTTGGAGTCGAAAAATTTGTAGTGTGAGTCATTGGAGAATACCTACTCGAATCAGGGGAAATTAAGGTTAGTTTGAAAATGAAATCTCACTTATCAACGAACCCGCCTACGTAACCTTGCCGTTAAGGTGATCCTCACGACTCTCACGCGAGATAAAAATTGTGCAAAAAAGCACTAATCTCTATTTTTAGGTTCACTATATCCTCGATTCTTCAATCGATCAAATTGTTATTGACAAAATTTGGCCGGAATTTGTTAGGTACAGGGTTATTGGTTATAAATGTCACCCCCTCTATCTTTTTTATTTGACATTTTAGAAAAAAGTGTCCCAAATAAAAAATGGATGGTTGAAATTACATTTTTTGAAAAACTAACTTTTGCATATACAGGGTGTTTCAAAAAAGCTGGTCGTCCTCCAACTTTCTTATTTTAAATTGAATACCCTGTATATTATTCAATATTCGGATTCCACGTGAAATTCTGAGCATATATCATGTGATATACCTATCCTATACCTAAGTTCAACTGTTTTGTAAATATTGAGAGTTGAAAATTGACTTATTTGCAAATTTGACAGGCTATAAAACCTGAACGGTCAACTTTTGAGCAAAACCAATCCTACATTTTTTTCTAAGATTTTCACAAGTTATAATTTGACATCAATCTTGAATTTAACTGAAGATTAAATTCAATTGGAATTTTCAATCATGGATTAAATTCAAAGTTGATGTCAAATATTGGTGTCAACTGATAGTTTATAAAAATCTAAGATAAAAATGTAAGATCGGATTTGCTCTAAAATTAACCGTTTCGGATTTACAGCCTGTCAAAGTTGCATAAAAGTCAATTTTCAACTGTCAATATTTCCAAAACAGTTGAACTTAGGTATAGGGTATATCACATAAAATCTGCTCAGAATTTTACGTAGAATCCGAATATCTAATAATAAACAGGGTGTTCTATTTGAAATAAAAAATTTGGAGCACGACCAGCTTCTCTGAAACACCCTGTATATGTGAAAGTGAGTTTTTCAAAAAACTTAATTTCAACTATAAAACTTTTATTTGGGACACTTTTTTCTGAAATGTCAAATAAAAAAGATAGAGGGGGGTGACATTTATAACCAATATCCCTGTACGTTAATTTTCCCACAACCATTGGATGGGTGTCTATAAGTAAAGTTAGTTTACACTCCTAATTACCTTCATAAACAAACCGGTGTTTTTCTAATGTTTTGTATCCAGCGAACGCCTCGCCTATTATCAGGAAGGATTCCGCAAAGTTGCCGTTTTACTGATAATGCGATTAAAAGTGGACTTTTAAATGGTTTTTAATGATGGGAAAATTTGAAACAGCTATATAATCACGACCATAAATCTACTTATAAGTTTATATTGTTATCAGGTAATTCTGCACCTCCTAGTCGTGTCATTTCTCATTTCTTTTTTTTGGCTGAAAAATTATATATGTAATGTATACGCAAATTTGAAGTTACCGATGTTGAGGTATCTGACAATCCATTTTTGGTTTCTCATTCTGACATGGCGTTTCCTATTCTGTGATGTTTGCTCTCAGTAGTCGATGATCAACTACTGATATTAGATGAATTCAAAGCCAAGACATCCTGTACCCTTGTGAATATGATAGATAGTCTTGATGGTCTGATGTGTGACGTAAAAAACTCTGACAAGCAAGAAGTCTCCTCCAATTCTTTTCTGTTTTTTGATTTCTATATCCTAACTTTCGATGTGGATGCCTGTCCGCCAACCAGCGTCAGTGCAGGGTCCCTGGTAGAAAATCAAACCGGGATACGGTTGAACCTGACTGGAAGGTACAGAACCGAAAGGAGGAACTGAATCACATTTAGCAGTGAAAGTGGAAAAAGAATACTGCTAGATATATTATTTGGAGTGGAGGAAGAAAGAGAATTAGATCCGCATACAAGAAAAAAGAAGACCCTGGGGTTTCTATGCTGGTAGACGCAAAATACATGATTATCGATCTGATCGAAAGACTAGAGGGGAATACATATAGACAAAAATACAAAAAGGGAAATGAAAGGTGCTGGATGCGTCTATAGTAGATACAGAAACGCCGAGAGATAAGCTAACCAAGAGAAATCACTAAAATGACCTTAACAAGGAAACGTAAACGGAAGAACAAAAAGGAAGACCAGGAAAGAAAAGACAATAGTCGCAATAGGAGCATGTATTAACTATCAAGAATAGAAAGAGCTCTCAGAACTGAATCGGAACAAGACAACACATTGAATCACAAAGCTTGAGCCGCAATTATGATCTAGGATGACAGCACCAAAGTGATCCTATTGGGTATCCAGAACTGGAGCGAAATATCAGAAAGCAATAAATTGAGATATATTCTGAACTTCTGGAAGTCGAGAAGATACTGACACATTAGAGCAGGGATTTGCCATCGTCGTTCTGATCAAAAAAGAAGACCCATCAAATGTTGAAAACTAACTAAAATCGATGTACTTTTCAACTCTCTTCGAGGCTTGTATGCGAAAATGGGGCACCTAAATCTGTCACTATCTGACGGTCTATCAGGTTTAGAAGGAATAATTGAACAGGCTACAGATGCAAACGTTGCATCACCACAAAGTAGTAGTTCAATTACCAAGCCTGAAAGTAATTCGCAGAAGCGAATTCGACAACTGGGAGATTTGGTCAACGATTTATTAGAAAGCGGTAACAATTAAGGTAACAATTAATTCAAAATATATACCAGAATTCAATCCAAATGATGGGAAAATAAGCTGTAGCAAATGCTTATAGACCGGTGCATAACGACCATTTTTTTGAAACGATTTTTTCCCGTCTGCCATTAAGGGTGGTTATTCTTTATGCAATAAGAAGTGGAATGGCTGAAATTTCAAAGAGCCCCGCGTGTGACAATACAATGATATGCTAATTTGAAAATGTAATAAAAAGTGGAGATGTGGATCAATATTATCCCGTCTGCCACACATTGTAAAGGTAATTTTAACAAAAATGAGTACAAAGAAGCTAAACGGCGGAAACCCTAGGTTAGTATAATGTGTCATATTACTAATTTTAAAATGTCCCCAAAATCGGACATGTGGATCAACGACCTCCCGTCTGCCAAATTAAATTTATGTTACATTTACGATGTAATACATCAATAAGTAAATGGCAGAAAATCTCGGTTGGTATAATAATATTTAACAATTTTTGAAGTTGTATCAAAATGCTGAGATGTTGAAACAATTTTCTCCCGCCTAAAACATGTTTTGTTGCAATGGATTTAAGATAAATAATGTACCTTTGCACCGGCAGAAAAATTGAAGTGGTACAAATATTTATTTTTAATTTTTCAAAATGTCAAAATTTTTCAAAGTTGAGATCAATTATTTCCCGTCTGCCATTAATTTATATTAAATAAGTTGCTACCAAAAGCTTAAGTTTTGACTGGCAGAAATTGCAGGCTGGTACAAGTCCTAATAAACAATGAACAAAATTGCGACAAAAATTGTTCATATGATGAACGTTTTTAACCCGTCTGCCATTTGGTTACGTGAAATGTAGTTATGAGAATATGCATATTTTCAATATGACAGAAACCGCAATAAGTTGTGTCTGCCAACTTAATTGAGTAAAGTTTCTATCGAAACAACTGAATACCTATCAAAAGACAAAATGACTGCTTATGTACAAATGTTTGAAATCTCACATACGTTATAATTTTTTTTCAATGCCTATCACACATTAATGGGATGTTGCACCAACACAATTCCATGTTTAACGCAATACCCGATTTTTGAGATCAATTTGTTGTGACAAACCGATGTCAAAAACCCAGTTTTGCGTTTTGACTTGGATTTTCTGTCGATGCAACCCAGTGTTGTCAAATCTACCGAAATTTCGGTATTTCTACCAAAATGGCAACGGACCTACCGAAATGCCGAATACTGATGAATTTATACCGATTTTCGATAATAAATACGATTCTATCGATTTTTTTACCGTTTTTCGCCAAAAAATCAATTTTATCGGTTTTGTTTTCGCCGTTTTTTTCATCGGAGAATACCTGTGGGTCCTGTGATATCCGAATTTGTTTTTAATATCTTGTTATTGCCCCATTTTTCCGCCGGTGCTGAGCGCACATTCTCAGCAATAAATCAAATGAAAACTGTACAAAGAGATAGACTTTCCACGGAAACAATCACTGAACTTTTTCATACTCAACGAAATAGAAAGCTTAAAGGAAAGCACGGCTGGATTTTAGTTTTTATGTTATACTCACTGGTTATACCCAAGGATAATACACACTACAACTACAGGATAGCATATCCTCATAAGACCTGGGGGCGGATTACGAACTCTCGATTCGAACCGAAACCGCCATGGATTTCGAACGCATTCTGATGCATTCGCATAGAGTGGGTTCGAAATTCATGGCGGTTTCGGTTCGAATCGAGTGTTCGTAATCCGCCCCCTGTGTAGAACAAATCTAAAGCCCCCCACTACGCCAAATCACCAGTTGTGACGTAGGCAGCACGTCGTTTCTCGCCTTGACATAGGCACTGTTTGCATCACAGGTTATGATTCTGCGGTCTTTTACCTTATGCATACCATACTTGGTCTTACTACATTATTAACAATAAGAACTCCTGTTCAGATCTCGTTCACATCTTCCTCTTTGCCTATTATGTTAATCAAAATTAAATAATATTTTTAATCATAAATTTAAATTCTAAACTAGGAGGACCGCTGGCGCAAACAGCTGACGATTTAGTTAATGACGTCCGTAATGGTGATACACCAATATGGCCGCGATTACCGAAATCGATGCCGATAAGCAATCCTTAGTAGTGTGTATTATCCTTGTGTTATACCTACCGATTTTGCGCTGTAATCTATCGATTCTCAACGTTAGTTTCTCCCGATTTAGTATTTTGACGTTTGACAACACTGTGCAACACATTTACTGAGCCTCATTTAATTGCATGAGTATCAAAAACTGCCGACTGCTCTTCGCCGAGTCGACCGGTCCGAGTCGATTCAGTGCGCGTCCTGCTTTATACTGTGCCGGATTAGTACAGATATCGATTTCTTTGTTTAATTCGCATTTATTAAGGAAAGAAAATTGTCAATACTAGTCGAGTCAAAAGTAGGGCTGTACCAAAGTCGATATACAAAGCGATTTTGATATACAGAGTGACACAAGGAATAGGGAACAGTCTATAACTTTTTCAATGCCTATATAAGTTGAAAATTTGGTTTAACCGGAAGTGACTGGTAACGCAATTTACTTCTAAAAAACTCAAAAAAAGTTGCCTCGATTAAGCTCCCCAAATTTCAAATTTTCAACTTATATATTAAAAAAGTTATAGGTTGTTCCCTATTTCTTGTGTCACCCTGTATATATGTCTACTTTTTTGTCCGATGTGTTAAAAAAGAAAAAAAAATGAATCGTTTGGAACATGGAAATTTGACAATCAGTGATTTTTGATTGTGCAAAAATATGGCACAAAATTCAAATAATCTGCTTTTTTTCTTCCAAAGATTTTTTAAAAAATTAACCAACCATACTTTTATGTGGTACCTACATAAAATACACTTTCGTTACAGATAAATTATATACCTAATTTTGATTGAGTGCAAAAGGTCCATTGTTTGGACACATAAACATTTTTAGCAATTTAACAATAATTGTGCAACGTATGTAGTTCATTGAGGTTTCTGCCATATTGAGATTATGCATATTCCCATAACTACTTTTTACTGAAACAAACGGCAGACGGGTTAAAAACGTTCATGATATGAACAATTTTTGCTCCAATTTTGTTCATAAATTATGAGAACTTGTATCAGCCTGCAATTTCTGCCAGTCGAAATTTAGGCTTTCAGTAGTAGCTAATTTAATATAAATTATTGGCAGACTGGAAAAAATTGATCTCAACTTTGAAAAATTTTGACATTTTTATTGTTTCTGCCAATTGTTAATATGCCTTAGATACATCTGCCAATATATTTTTTGGATTTTACTTTGCATGTCAAACTTATCTTCCAAATGGCAGATGGGAGAAAATTGTTTCAACATCTCAGCATTTTGATACAACTTCAAAAATTGTTAAATATTATTATACCAACCGAGATTTTCTGCCATTTACTTATTGATGTATTACATCGTAAATGTAACATAAATTTAATTTGGCAGACGGGAGGTCGTTGATCCACATGTCCGATTTTGGTGACATTTTGAATTTAGTAATATGACACTTTATACTAACCCAGGGTTTCCGCCATTTAGCATCCTTCTACTAATTTTTGTTAAAATTACCTTCACAATGTGTGGCAGACGGGATAATATTGATCCACATCTCCACTTTTCATTACATTTTCAAATTAGCATATCATTGTATTGTCACACGCGGGGCTCTTTGAAATTTCAGCCATTCCACTTCTTACTGCATAAAGAATAACCACCCTTAAAGGCAGACGGGAGAAAATCGTTTTGAAAAAATGGTCGTTATGCACCGGTCTATTAGATAAGATAGACCAACTTGGGCAAATAAATAATTGGGATGAAAATTTAAAGATTTTTCATATGCAAATACGCCTACAAGGCTTAGCTAGAGATTGGTATGAAGGACTCGATAACTACAAATTCTTATGGACGGAGTAGAAGTGCATGCTTATTTTAGCATTTCCTGCCCATCAAGACTTTCCTACTGCGCTGAAAAATATGATAGAGCGTAAAAAGATGACCGAAGAATCGTGGACAGAATATTATTTTAGTAAAATGCAGCTCCTTATACAGTGTCATTACTTAAGTGTGCAACATATGGGATTTTTTTTTAGTAATAGCACAATCAAAATACAAACAAGGCCAAAAGTTGGTGCATGTCTGATAATCATATTAGGTGCACTTAGAATGGTTGCAAGTCAAACAGCATACAGGGTGGCCCCAAAAATATCAAAATTCTACTAATATTTACTTAAATAAAATAAAACTTTTGCACTTTAAGGAGAGTTTTTTTAATATGACTATTATCATTATTGATGTTTTAGCTTGTTAAAAAAAAATATTGCGACATTTAAAAGTTATGTTGAATATTTGCAATGAACCCAAACATGAATTTTGTGATTCCATAAAAAACTAAAAATCTAAGTTAATTATACAAATATTGTCAACTAGCTGCTTGGGAAAGGAGGACCCGGTATTCAACCTTATTAATTTAATTGCCGATTCGATCGAATATTTATTGCAATTCAGCAATAAATTAATATAAATTGCGCTGCAAGCCGCAGCAAAGGCAGACTTAAACCAGTGCAAGTACCTCTCGTTGGAAAAGCCCCTCTGGAATTAAGTCTCCCCAGTGCAAGTACCTCTCGTTGGGAACGCCCCTCTGGGTATCTTCAGCCTTATCGTTGTCCAGTGCAATTACCTCTCGTTGGGAACGCCCCTCTGGACAAGGCATAAGGGTGACGATAAACTAATCTACAGTCCTCCAAGCAGCATTGACGTGTGGCTCCCTATAAGGACCCCAGTGTTCGAAGGGTCACGTATCTTATAGGATTAGCATACATGTAAGATTATATTTGGGAAAATATATAGCGTATATTTTTATATAACCTGAGCGAGTTTCTCTCCATCAACCCCCAAAGCTACAAACCCCCCATGTCACCCCCGTAAAGCGGGCAGTTGTGACAATATGCTTGAATTTGAACAAAGTTATGTAAAATTGATTTGATTTTAATTAATTTTTGAAAGTATTTTGGGCGGAAATAAAAATTTAAAAAAATATAGAAATTATAGATTTTTTTCGAAAAAAAATAAAAAAAATCTTAGGAGGCTATGTTTTGGTATTTAGGCATAACTTTTAATTCCAAACAACTTTTCTCTATAACTTTTTGCTGAATTTTCTAAAATAAGGGTACTTTACAGTACAGCTTTGATATTGTTTGAGCTACCCTGTATGCTGTTTGACTTGCAACCATTCTAAGTGCACCTGATATGATTATCAGACATGCACCAACTTTTGGCCTTGTTTGTATTTGGGTTGTGCTATTACTAAAAAAAATCCCCATATGTTGCACACAAATCACACTGTAAAATAAGTGGAAAAAATGCAGTATGGTGATGATTATAGATGGTATCCCCAATACTACAATACAATCTGGAGCAAGAGTGGGCAGGTATCTTACACAAGACCTATTTCGTGAGTACCTCTCTTCTTTATCTTCGGTGACAGGGTCAGTCAAGAAACGATTAAAATTACCCAAAAAGCAAAAGAGCCGTTACGAACACGCGCAGAAGTCTGCCGTAAATCAAAAAGTCAAACATAGAAAGTGTTTCAATAATTGCAAAGACTATGGACATATGTTTACTTAGGAACTGTCCCAAGCCTAGAAAGGAATGCTCAATTTGCAAACAGGTAGCCATTTATCCTCAAATTGTTACAAGAACGGGCCAAGTAGGTACTTCACATAAAGCGCTAATGTGCGACACAAAACCTGATTCAAAGTCATACGGTTATTATGTGACTTGTGAAGTAAACGGACATAGTTTGAATGGTTTTATTGATTCCGGATGCGAGGTCGTATTAATTCGTGAATCGGATGCAAAAACTGTTGGCCTTACTTGGTCTACTTGCAATGTTACTCTAAATGGATATGGAGGGGCTATAACGAAGGTTTTGGGCAATGTCAAAACGAATCTAAGAGTAGATTTATTGGAAGTTGAAACTTAAGTCTTTATTGTGCCCAATCAATCGCAGAATATGTCAGTTTTAATTGGTAGGTCAGTATTGAATAAAAGTGACGCGATAATAGTAGTTCGTAAAGGAACTGTTAGATTTTTCAGCAGTGGTTTAACTGACTTACCAAAAATTGATGAACTTCCTCCTAAAAAGATAGTTTTGATGGCAACTGTTTCCACTAAAATTTCCCCAAACCACATAGGACTGGTGAGTTGTATGATGAAGAATGACTACCAAGGTGATATTTTTGTAGACCTATGTCAACGTTTTGAACCAGGCAAAGAATATGTTTTGCCTAGATGAGTCATATCTTCAGGAGATTTGAAAATTCCAATTTTAAATGTTTCAGAGATGTGATCTGTTTTGGACTAAATAGGGTAATTGTAAGAGGTGTTCCTTGCGTTTCTGATGACGAAAATGTAACTACCTGTTTAAAAGTAGATATTTGTTATATGGAAAAATTTTCCTTAAATGATTTAACCACTTGTGTGGCAGAAAAGTTATCTAGAACCGATTTAAATATTCTTGTATTATTGTATCGCGATTGCTTTGCGGAACATTTGAAAGAACCAGGTCATATTGGATCCGCGGAAATGGATATTCGTTTAAATTGTGAAAATCCTGTGACATATAGATCATATAGACTTTCTATGCATGAAAGGGAGAAGGTGCGCAAAATAGTTGAACTACTGTCAGCCGATATTATACTAGAGTTCAGATCGCCTTATTCAAGTCCAATTGTATTGGTTAAGAAGAAAACTGGTGAAACACGTATGTGCGTAGATTACCGCGCTGTTAACGCAAAAACAATGGAACACTGTTATCCTTTACCTAGAGTGGACGATCATTTAGAGATTTTAAAGAAGTGCAAGTATTTTACGACCTTGAACATGGCGAGTGGTTACCACCAAATACCAATGGCGGAGAACTCCCGAGAAAAAACAGCATTCGTAACTCCTAATGGTCACTACGAATATTTAAGGATGCCGTTCGGATTAGTAAATGCTCCAGCGATGTTTCAGCGCAGGATTAACCAGATCCTAGGCTGCATAAGATTTTTCACTGCCTTAGCATACATGCATGACATCTTGGTTCCTTCTCCTAATGTTGCGTCTGGGTTGGTTGCTCTTGGAGATGTATTTGAAACCTCCCGAAAGGCAGGTGTCACTTTGCGACTGTCAAAATGTAATTTCTTTAAGGAGCAAATTGATTATTTAGGACATGAGATTAGAACTGCCGGTATCCGACCCGGTACTTCGAAGATTTTTGCAGTAGAGAAATTTCCTGTCCCAAAAAATGTGCATCAGAATCGAGACAATTCATCGGTCTATGCAGCTATTTCAGGAAATATGTGAGAGATTTGGCCGAAATTGCCCGCCCTTTGACCAAAAAAGATGTACAATTTGACTGGGGTATAGAGAGGGATGGTGATTTTGCGAAACTTAGAGGAGTTGTGATCAAGAGACCTATACTTGCCCTATATGACTCTGATGGGTTAGAAACAGAGGTCCACACCGATGCTTCAAAAATTGGGTTTGGTGAATTTTTTTTACAAAAACAGGAAAACGGCAACCTAAAGCCAGTATTTATCTTCAGCCGACAGCCTGCAAAGATAGATGAAATGTATCACTCGTACAAACTCGAAACGCTAGCAGTGGAATGCTCGTTACAGAGGTTCCGAGTATACCTATTAGGGCTATCGTTCAAAGTAATAACTGACTGTAGTGCCTTGAGAACTGCAATGTCAAAGCATGATCTGATTCCGCGCATTGCACGGTGGTTGCTTTCCATCCAAGAATTCAATTTCAGGGTAAAGTATCGGCAATGATCAAAAATGTCACATGTGGATACATTAAGCCGAAACCCAAATGCAGAAAATAAACCTTATGACAGATCAGAAATTATTGATATTTTTCAAGTAGATATCACACAAGATGATTGGGTGTTATCAGCTCAACTGAAAGATAGCACATGCAAGGAGTTGATTGAAATATTGTTGAGGAAACAGTGATGAAAAACAGGTTCACAAAGATTACTCGCTGAAAGACAATAAACTTTATCGGAAAACATCTACTGGTTTACTATGGTACGTTCCCAAGGCGGGCAGACGCGTAGTGACAATGTGCCATCATGACAAAGTGGGCCACTTTGCGACCGAAAAAACTCTGAAAAACATGGGTAGTAAGTATTGGTTTCCACGAATTGTGAAACTATGTGGACGGTATATTTCTGCTTGTCTGCAATGTGCATACAACAAAGCACCTATACAGGTGAACAAGAGGGATTTTTTCATAAAATAGAAAAGGTACCAATCCCAATGCATACTCTTCACATTGATCATGTTGGACCGTTTGTGAAGAGCACGAGGAAAAATGCATTGATAGTAGCAGTAGATGCTTTCACGAAGTTTCTTCATGCCAATCCATTTCCAAGTACCAAAACGAAACTATATAGCAATAAACTTTTTAGAGACAATTTTTCTGACTCTCGAAGGCCATTTCAATATCTTACGAAGATGGAAGAAAGTGGGATTAGTCAATTAGGTCTTTTGTTTTTGGAATTAATTCTGCAGTAAATAGTTCCACTGGGAAAAGTCCCTGTGAACTGCTTTTTGGATACAGACCAAGAGCATTGGGTGATTCATTTCTGAGTATAGAGCTGTCACAGAGGACGCTGTTGAAAATGAGATCACACAATCTAGGCAGGAAGCTGCTTCAAAAATTCAAAATGCTCAAGACAAGCAAAAAGAATACTTTGATGCTAAAAGGAAGAAATGTCATAAGTATGTGGTAGGGGACCAAATTGTTCTGCAGAGGACAAGCTCTGCTAATGAGGATAAAAGCAAAAAGTTGCTGCCTAAGTTCAGTGGTCCTTACCAAATTAAAGAGGTTCTAGATCATGATCGTTATATAGTAGAGGACCTGCCAAGGTCAAATCGTGCACGTAAGAGATATGAAGGTGTCAGTTCAACTGACCGTATGAAGCCGTTTAATGCCGCATTTCAGAGCAGTAGCGAGACGGATTCAAGACTATGAAATCTCAGAGGAGAAACTGCTAGAGGAGAAATTCTTAGAGGAGAATGTCTCAGAGAAAGATTATTTGACTAATTGAGGAAGTTTTTAGAGTAGATGTAACTAATTTGTTGGTTACTGAAGAATTTTTTTTTTTTTTTTTATGATGATTGAGTGATGGAGTTTTGTGGATTCTTGGCCAATCTTCGCATCGCTTGACAATCTTCAATATATATATTTTATTTTGACACTAAATTACTGTTTTTTTTTTTGTGTTTTTGAGATCTGCAGCTAGAGGATTTTTCCGAGACAATAAAGTTGCATGGGCGACTGTAGAAGAACGTTTCTTTTAGAGTGTGTTCATAAAGGATATTTTCTTTGTTAGCCTAAACTAAGTATGCTAATTATGATGGGGTGATCTTGTTTATGTTTATATAAAGAGGAAGTGGTTTTCCTTATGAGTAAGCAGAGGCGTCAGTCTTGCGTTAGCGTTCTAGACATTTGGTCGAATTTATATTCAAATATATCTTTGCTAATTATTGTTGTTGAGTGAATATATCATTTTTTCTTTAACTCAATTATACGTTGTGTTTTATTTAATCGCTACAATATATATCATAACATATATAGGAATCAAACGTCAAATAGAAAAGTTAAGTCCTATACATTAGGTAGATGCTCCCAATTAGTTGAAAATTCCATGTCCATTACCAACATTACGAAGTATTAATGCAACAGAGCAATTTATTTAATCAAGCACTTAAAGTCAGTTCGATTAGAAGAGTCTCTTCGTTTGTTAATCTGCACGCCCCGTCTGTCTGGTGATAATTATTTAATTTTAATCATCGACGATTTATCATTAAGCCATATGTTATTGTTCCAGTTCGTTTTTATATAACGCAGTTAACGTATACCATATCCACGTTATCATCCATTGTTTTTACTATAAGCTTAAATAACTGATAAGAACAGCTTTATCATCTTATTTACCGCGCTTTTATTGTACATATTTTATTAGTTCGTCTGGCATGACAACAACCTTTGGTTTCTCTCGACTAAGGAGGTTGATAAACAATAATTAACATCTTTTAAAAAACGCAATAAGAGTGAAACTCATCCAAATTATTTATAAATATTTATTTATATCCCATGGAATTCCTTATCTTAGAATTTAAAAAACATATTCGTTAAAAACGTACACATTCCCATATCAATAATTGAAATATAAAATTTTCTTCATTACATGCTAGGCATATTTGATGATAACCCACAGGTCACAATAAGGAAAGTAACTAAATAGGGGGCTCAAAGTCTCTCTGATACGGATGTTAACGGTTTAATAACAGATGATAAAAATAAATAATTCACAGAAAAAAGACGAAAGATTAGCGATTAAGTACTTTGGAAAATCCTAGTTTAAGCGGGAGATAAGAGATGCAAACGTTATCTTAGAATAAACACAATTTTCATGTTTAACTCTCGATCAGATTTTGAAATCTATTAACCTAAAATGCTTGATACTTGATTTGAATTTGTTAAGTGTTTTCTATCATTAGTTTTTTTAATATTAGCAATAATTTAAATGTTTTACCTATGTAATTAATTTATGTAATCAACATCAAAAATATATAATATGTATTTCTGATGGTGAATGAAGAAATTCATTATAATTTTGTCATGAAAATTGTTCTCGATTACCAAATTACTATACGATAATTAAACCAAAAATGTTTAACAACAATGTATGAACAACCTGTACAACTAGCAAAAGTAATTATTTAAATAACGATTACGATACCGGTTAGCTCAACATGTTATAGGTAAATGTCATTTGTAAAAACAACAAGTATTGACATTTGAATATTCGACAACTTGATAATAATTAGTGTTATTGAATAGAAAAAAATATCTAATAGTTTTCGGTTTTCGATGTTAATTTGAAATGTAAAATGTAAATCGTTCACCTCAGAATGTATTTTAAGACCAATGGTAATTTTATCAGTTTTCATGATTCTAATAACCCTATCCAACAAATTACACACCGACCCTCCCTGGATCAATAATCAACTCTCAGGGACTCTAAGCCCCTGTAAGAAGCCGCCTACGACCGCCTCTGACGTCACAAAATCAATGACGACTCATCTTATCGCGCTAGAGATCACCCACGCTACATTACAAAAGCTCTATATGGCGACGTTGCAACGTCTTACTACAGAGCTTTTTACACCAAACAATGATGTGATATTTGAAATGGAGAAATGGTCACACCTTTATTTTCCCTAACAAAGCGGTGTTTTCCACCGATCAAATTGAGTTTATTACTGCCTGGTTGGGGTGTTTAGGTGGGAACCTCTCCGGACTGCGACCTAATTAGATTTTTTATGATTTTCCTTATATCTAGTGGGTTCACATCCACAGGTTAAGTAGGGCTGCTCCAGATGGATGAGTCTTCTGCGGCACAGTTGCAAAGTATGCGTTCCTGTTTCGCAGACTCGGAGGCTTCTTCACAGAAGCGGCATAGGCCAGTGACCCGTAAGGAACTGGGGCGAGATGAATTATTTCGCCTGTCAAGTCCTGGAAGCGTGTTCCAGCGGGAGGCTTGTTGAACCTTCACCCAATTCTAGACTTGTCCTATTAGGTATATGGCTTTTCGTAGTGTCAAGGAAAGGTTCTGGTTCTAAGGAATGGTGTTGGAGCTGCTTGTCTTGCAAGTTGGTTCGCTATTTCATTCCCTTTGACTTCTTGGTGCCCTGGTACCCATGACAGAGTGACTCTATTGCGAGACGCCAGTTGCTTTAGGAGTTGTTGGCAGTTCCATACCAGTCTGGATTTAGTGACAGAGCCACTCAGAGCTCTTAGGGCTGCCTGACTGTCAAAATTGATATAGATCTTCGCTCTTTGCAGGTCTCTTTCGAGACACTTTCTAGCGCAAAGTTCTATTGAGAATATTTCCGCTTTAAATATGGTTGGGCTTTCTCCTAGGGCTGTTGATAGTCGACAAAGTGGGCCGTATACCACTGCTCCATTCTCTTGCTCTTTTTTCGATCCGTCTGTATACCAGACAGATGAATCCGTTCGGGAATACAGGTAGGATATTTTCTCCCTTGAGGCCTTAAATTGACTCCTATCAGCCAGAGAAACAGGCAGGTTTCCGGAATGGATATAGCAATACAACGTCCCACTACATTGGCTTTTGTAGACTGCAGCAAGGCCTTAGATTCCATACTAGATGTATGGAAGCACAATATTTAAAACAATGGAAAACGCACGGATTGACTCAAGATACATAAACCTGTTGAAACGCATCTATGAGAACGCCACATTCCAAATAGAGATAGAAAGCGACATGATCACGGACAAAATACGCATAAGAGGCGTAAGACAGGGCGACACCATTTCTCCCGAGCTTTCCACCCTAGTTATGAAAGATATATTTAAAACTCTATTATGGGAAAATAAAGGCGTGAATGTGGATGGCAAATATCTAAACCATCTAAGGTTCGCCGACGACATCGTCCTAATCGGCAAAACACTCAATGAACTAAAAGAAATGATACAGAAACTGAAGCAAACACCGCAGGAGGTGGGACTAGAGATGAACACCGCAAAAACCAAATTCATGAGTTTAAGGGCAAACCTACTTACCATAGAAGGCCAAGAAATGAAAAGAATGGACGAACACGTCTATCTGGAGCACCAGATCAAGCGTGGGAAAGAGAACCAAAAGGATGAAATTACCAGAAGAATGAGCATGACCAGCATTGGGATCACGAGGTTCGATTCGATTATATCGGGCCAAACGATGATCGACTCGAGTGGATTGTTCACGAAGCTCGATCGAGTGGAAAACCGAGTTTACTCGATTGCTGCTAACGTTACGCACTGAATTGAAAACGATTTCGCTCTTTTGGGTATGTGAATAGGTTTTATTTGTGTTTTGTCATTCAAATGTCAATTAACATTGTTTCAAATTTCCACAAATAACTTCAAAAATGCTGTATCCAAAGCAGTTGGAAATTATTATTGATTTCCTAGAAAATAACCGAGATGTTGTTGCTGGAAGAGCTGCTGGACCTAATGCAAAAAAAATCATCAAAGATAAGTGGCAAACTTTTACTGATAAACTTAATAGTTTGGGATATGGGTTTAAACTGTTAAAGACTGCCGATAAATGGATGAAGGTAATAAATATCTCAAGGTAAAATAACATGTATGAAATGATGCTACTTCACACAAAAAATCCAAAGTTTAAAAAATAGGTAAGTATATTTTACAAATCATAACCCTTGATTGAGAAATATATCTAATGAATTGGAAAGAGATAAATACTTGAATACGCGAATGGCTTTATCTATGTGTAACTGTATTATTATATTTTCAGACATGGACTGACATGAAATATAATTTAAAGAAAAAAGCGGCGGAAATTAAAAAGGAGCAAACTAAAACAGGAGGTGGTTTAGGAGTTACGAAAGTATTGACTCCGTTTGAGGAGAGGGCATTGCAGTTGCTCGGTTCGAGTTTTATTGGCCTAAACGAGCCAGATGTTGGTGTAATTATAACATATATTTTTTTGATTATATGTATTCAATGAAATTTATTTTCAGTTGCCAAAATCTTATTCAACATTTCTCTTAATTCCACCAATTAATGAAAACAGAAATGAACCATTCACTCCAAAATTAATTGATGAAAATATCTGCCACATCACACGTGAACACTTAAAAAAGGCTTTGGAGTCATCTTTCTGTCAGTGGATGTTCAGAATCCTATTTATTAGGAAATGATATACAGAGGAATCCAAATAACATTAACACAGTTTTATCTGAGGTTTTAGTTCCTCACTTGGAACAGACTCTCGGAGGTATACTTCCAGATCTTTCTGTTTTCTCAACCAAGGAACAAAATGGGAGTTTAAAAAACGATACAAGCAAGGACGCAACCAACGACTACCCATGTTCTGCCAAGAAAAGGAGAGGTAGAGATTCAGTTGAAGAAAATGCTTATTCAGAGACAATTGAGATTTTTAAAAAAATTGAAGGCACATTGGAGACTAATTTGAGTGAGATTTCAAATTCTGTTAAAAAAATAGCAGAAAATGCATCTAAAAAACACTGCCAATGCTGTTTCTGTACGAAAAACGAGAAATGAAAATGATTATAATGAATGAAATAATTATCACCTTTACCAATACTAGAATACTTTAAACTTTTGGGACATCCTTATCAAATAACCATACTTAATGGTTATCATGATTAAGTAATTAGATAGAAATTAGAGTTAATTTTATGTTACTGTTAATAAAACAGACAAAAATGTAGTGAATGTATTGTTTTATTTTATATTTAAGTATAAATTCGATAAAAATTGGAATATTATCTAAAATAATTATTTATAATAAACTCTCTAACAGCTTGGCCGTCACCCACATCTTCATGCGCATGATTTCCATTCACGTTGCCTGCTTCAGCGACATCGCCCAATTCTTGTTGAGGTACATCTGGAACTCCAACATTTTCTTCAATGCACATATTATGAAGTGCAGCACATACTTTTATAAGTTTACACACAAAAACAGGTGCATATCTTGCTGTCCGCTCTCTAAGTAAACATATGAATTTTGTTTTTAGTAAACCTATGCATCTTTCTACACAATTCCGAGCCCGTGCGTGTGCTTCATTGAACCTAACTTCTTCATCATTTACTGGATTCCGAATTGGTGTAATAAGATATGGTAAGAGAGGAAACCCACTATCTCCAAGTAACCAACACATTTCATTCGGATTAAGAGATTGTAAATAATCATTAATGGACGAGTTCCTCCATATGAAACTGTCATGTGTTGACCATCCATAATTTGCAAATATATTCCTTATTTTTAGCTGACTATCACAAATAATTTGACAATTGATCGAGTGGTAGCCTTTTCTGTTAATGTAGTTGTATTCCTCAAGTCTTGGTTTTAAAATTGCAATATGAGTGCCATCTACAGCTCCTATAGTCCCTGGAAATCCCCATTTTTGCAGAAATTCCAATTTGATATTATCTCGTTCTTCCTCACTGATACCAAATTGGATATTGTGGTGAACGACATGTTCTATAATTATATTTGTCACAAGATACACATATTTATGCATACCAAAATTATACTCTGCACCAATACATCCCTGATACGAGCCTGTGGCATAAAATCTCAAAGTGCATAACACCATGTTGTCTATATAGAGTGACTGCCCGAGCAAGTATTCTCTCTGGTACATGTGGTCTTATCAATTGTATGAGTTCTCTAGTTAGTCGTTTATTAAGACGGAATAACTCAACAAATCTTGCCTCTGGAAGAGAAAAGGGTTCCTGCTTGTACCTCAAAACTTGTCTTCGTCGAATAAGCTGAAGATTCTGGCGACGTCTATTTCTTTGCCTGTGCAAAATATCGTGGACAATTGGTAACATTTTTATTTTTATGACAATTTCACTATATCTGTTCACTATACAGGGTGTTAATAAATAGTGGGATCAAACTTCTAGGATAAATAGTACTCATTAAAATAAGTAAAAAGTTGATGGAAACATAGGTGCGCAAATGCTTAGTTTTCGAGATACAGGGTGTCAAAGTTTGAAAAAATCGTTTTTTTAAAATCCGTTTCCCGAATTTCTTTAAACTTGGCAGATTTGTTTGTAATAATAACAAAAGGTATCTCTGGATTCAATTAGATTCACCATAATTATTCCAGTGGCGCCCCAGAGCACAACTACATTGGTAAAAGTAGAAAAAAATGGCATGTCACTATTTTTTATAACTTTCATATTTTCGCAGATTGTCATATTACATTCCAAACCCAAAAGATACCTTTTGTTATCACAAACAAACCTGCCAAATTTGAAGAAGAAAATTGAAAAAGGGTTTTTTGAGCTAAAAAACCGCTTTTATTTCAAACTTTGACACCCTGTATCTTGAAAACTAAGCATTCGCGGACCCATGTTTTTATTAACTTTTTTCTCATTTTGATGAGTACTATTTATCCTAGAAGTTTGATCCCACTATTTATTAAGACCCTGTACATACATATATTGACAAAACCATGACAAAACGATGAAATTTAACCTAATTCGAGACCTCCGAACCTGTCGAGGCATTTCGATCGAAATAAATCGATCAGTCGAATGTCGTGAACAACTACTTTCGATTTTCGAGCAAAGATGACAAACCTTAAACGAATATCGAGTTTCGTGATCCCACAGCTGGGCAGCATTAGGAAGGTTGCGCTTTATCCTGAAAAATCCAGATATGCCTATGAACATGAAAGGAAAAGTGCATGACATGTGCATACTGCCTGTACTGACGTACGGCCTGGAAGCTATGACACTAACCATAAAAAGTGCAAACAAACTGAGACAGTCATTCAGAGGGTCATAGAACGCGCAATGCTAGGCATTAGTCTGAGAGACAAGATAAACAACTACGACATACGTCGACGCACGGGTGTGAACGATGTGATCCAGTGCATAGCAGAAGCAAAGTGAAGATGGGCAGGCCACGTGGCGAGGTAACCGAACAACAGATGGACAAAAATAGTCATGTAGTGGAGAACAAGAACACACCAACGCGGAAAAGGGAGACCCCAAAAGAGGTGGGTGGTTGACATTTACCGGAGGGCAGGGAGAGGATGGCAACACATTGCACAAGACTGTCAGAAATGGAAATTGGAAGGGGAGGCCTATATTCAGGAGTGGACGCGACTGGGCTGCTCATGAGAATGATGATGATGATGATGATTTCCTAAAGCAACGGACTACATAGTGGCCAAATATTCTTTCGAGGACATGATAAAGGTCACAATGCCTTCAAGAGAACAATGGGATCAAACCCCTATACATATAGGGAGAATGAGATAGCAATCTTCATAGATTGCAAAAACAAAAACCAGCACAGAAGCGGAAGCGTACTCAAAGTCATACAAACTCAGGGATGATGTTTGCAGCATCCTATATGCCAAAATTGCTATTGAAAAAGCAGCAAGGCTATTGCTAAGGGAGGACTATGCAATGGGCAATATCACCATATATGTGAACAGCAAAGCAGCGCTGAGACTTCTAGAATCACATTCAGTAACTAACGATTCAATTATCGATGATTTTAGTAGTAGTAGACAAAACCATGACGCAGCTGCACAGCAGAAGATGGAGCAATCTCAATGACTGCGTAACATCACGAGCTCGGTGGCCGTATGTGGATATGAAAAACAGGAAATTGATAAAACTGGATAGGCACCTTAGTAGGGGCAATCACATACGACACTGTGAAGTCGGAACAATGCTCCATAAGTAGGGCCTCAGGACCGATGAACTATGTCAAGAATGCTTTGAGGAGGATGAAACAATAGAGCACCTAATAAGTCATTGCCGAGCCCTACAGGAGGAATGCCCACATCACATAGGGCAAAGTTTCCTGGAGGACCTGAAAGACGCAGGAAAGATAAGGACAATGGAACTATTGAACTTCGTTTAAACCATGCACTGGCATAAAACGAAGAAAGGAGGAACAGGTTTAGGATTTGAGAGGGAACCACCCTGAAGAAGGGAACACAATGGGCCAACAGGCCTATGAGTGCAAGCTTTACAGTTCTAGGGCAAACCCTTTAAAACTTAAACTAACCTAACCTTTTATTTGGTATCTAGTTCTTCAAATTTTAAATCTATCACGCATTATTGATGATGAAATAGAATGCATCCCTTAAACTCCATCAATATCATGTCCAAGTTGTAAATGTACAGGGTGTTTCAAATTCGAGCCACATCATTGAGATCTCGGAAACGGTGAGAGATTCAGGGTTGGGTAATTTTTTTTAAATACGACCCCATATTTTTTAAATGAGATTTTATTGTTTAATCCTAAGGACTAATGAATAAGCTTGGAGCATCTGGAAATCCTGATTGTAATCGCCTTCTCTTTAATAACCCACCTTCAGATTAAGGAGTTTCGGCGTAATTGAATTCGTTGGGATACACTTGATTACAAGAGTTCTTTAAATGGTAGGTTCTTTGCTGGTTTTAATAGTATTGAAATGTAGGTCATCGTAAAGGGGAGTTGCTGACTGAGGACCTCCGGCTGCTGATGTTTTTCCCCATCTCTGCCCTGCAGTTGAACAATGGAAATTCTAGAACTTCAATTTGAGCATTTAACTTGTTTTGATCGTCATTCATCCATTGACTATCAGAGATAACAGTGCCATGATACTACAGGTATTGTTTATCTTTTATCAATGTCTAATTTTCATTAAGTTAATTATGTTTGCATTAAAATTTTTATGCATCCACTTAAACAGCTGATAAGTTTGATGTGCGTCACATGGGGTTCAAGGGGAATAGACTTATCTTCATCTATGCAAATATACATTTGCAGTATCTATACTAAACTGGGTTTGCATCAAGAAACTATTTACCCATTTTTACCGTCAACAAAAAATTGTTTAATGTTAGTAATATCTTGAGTTATCGAGCTCATTTTAAGATATGTAGGTAGACAATATATTTACTATACAAATAAAAAAGCATGAAGTACCTATCACTACATAAGATAAAAATTTAATCGAAAACCCAGTGGTCATTAGGTTTTATGTATGTTAAGCACTAAATAATGCATTTTTTCCCCGTGTTCAACTGCGTTTCGGAAACTTTCTGTTCTACTGCTTTCTTACGTGAATCTCGAAAACTTTTCATATTTTTAATGCCAACGTGGAATTCGGTTCAGTAGAAGCAGCAGCCAGCCCGCTGGAATATTGTGTATGTATGTGTATATTTTTACCACATCCATTAATAGTGTATTTTTAGGCATGGCTTCCTCGGTTAACTGATTTTATTATGGCCGCCGCCATTCTCGTCTGGTCCGCATCATGAAACGGAGGTTCGCGTGTTTTTTATGGTTAATTTTAGACCCTTCCTCTCTCGATTTGCGTGTTGGTTAATTTTAGTCGGTCCCCCTATGTTCGTTTCGTTGTTTTTCCCCCAATGGCTACAATGTTGCCGTTCTTTGAAGCAATCGTAATATTTATTTATGTTCCATTTTTCGTCATTTCAAAAAGGATAAAGCTCCGAGTTTTGGAGGCATTAACAATTGTATGATGAAAAATAATTTGATTACTTTCCTCACCAGAATTCTCAGTCTTGAAGACAAGGTAAAGCATTATCAAAGGAGGCTTCGAGACAGAACAAAATGCTGATGAGTATTTGGAAATGAATTGTGGCTTGCTAAAAAATCGACATGCTGGAGAGCGAGAAATTTCTTCAGGTGGGGGATTCTCATCCTATAGTCGCAACCTATCGTCTTGACTCACCCATAGAAAAGCAATGGGATAGTCGGGACGATAGGTTGCGACTTGAGGATGAGAATCCCCCACCAGTCCAGAAGGTAAAAGTCGAGTACCTACATTAGGGTCCTTATTCTTGAAACTGTTTCGAGAATAAGGACCCAGAACGTTGATCAGCTGTCGTAGAAATTTCAACCAGTAATGATGCACAAAATATGACCTCTGTGCTTCCAAGGAAAGATCGAAGACGCGGTATCGAGGAGAAATGAGGCAAAATTTGTCTGGTTTTCTCTGGGGAAGAATTTTGTTAGGATAGGCTGGTCCTTATGCTACAAAATAATCATATAAGTATTTAGTTGCTATGGACTATTTCTCAAACTGGTCAGAAGTAGTTTCAATCGTCAATCAAGAAACAGTTATAGTTGCTGAAGCATTACTGAACAACATCATAGCCAGACACGTGTTATCGATCAGGAAAGGAATTTTGAGTCCGAAATAAGGGAACAACTAATGAAGTTACTGGAGATAAGGAAAATCAGAACGACTCCGCTTCGTCCTCAGTCTGCTGGAATGGCATGATCGGCCCCTCAATCAATATCTCTCGATGAAACTTTGGATTTCATCCTATCGATATCAACTTTTGAGAAGTTACAAAGATTTTGCGAATATAAGTAACAAACACAATGACAATAACGGAACCAAACATGTGTTCTTCAAAACTGAAACTAAGATCGTCTCAGTGTCCTAGGAATTTTATCAATTGAAAGTGCTATGGCTATGTTCTAGATATTAATGAAGAGGCAAAAAAAGTTCTTCCTCATGACAAAAACAGCATTGTAAGACAAAAAATAATCTGATCCCGATAAACAGATTAATTAACAAATTGAATGGGGAAGTTGAAACTAAGTATATCATTTGCACACACACACCCAATTCAACAAGCCTCTTCCAGGCAATATGCTTTTTTGTGAATACATCCCATAGAATTGAGACTTATGAGCTACTACCTACTGAAAAATGAAAAAATCAACAAAAACATTCTCCCAAAAGTCTATATAGTTGACTTACGATGAGTATCCGAGAAATATCAAATTCTAACTTTTGAAAATATTGTTTTACTCTGCCATGAAGGCTCATCGATTTGATTTTAGGAAAATTGCTTCTTCTAGAATCCGATCCATACAAGCATAAACTCCGACAACACCGCCCGTATTTTCATTGACTTTTATTTTCGCTTACGTGGCGTGACTGTGGTCGTCGAATTTCAATTTTACTTTATCGCTGCACTTGGCTTTCGCGTGGGCCGGTTCGGCCTCCTCCCAACTGGAGGCTATTTTCAGACCTTTTGCATTTACAAAATATGATTGTTTTCCTAAGTTTCTGGTACAATTATTGGCATCGAACACTTTTGGGAAGTCATAAATTGGCGTAGATGTGAAATTGATACGCATCAACTTTGTATTTCTGCGTGTAATTTTAGTTTTAGGTTTTTGTTTTGTCGAGCCAACTAATGTAGTTCGAATTTTTTGCGTTTTATTATTGAAAATAACAAAATTACTTTTTTATTTTTTAGGAATAAGAAATATAATACAATATCTGGTAATAATTGAGTTGAAGTTCTCAGTACCTGGGATCGAAAGTTGGAAAAAAAAAATTATGTGCAGCGCCGTACACGTGGTAGAAGTGAAACTTCTTAAAAACTATCCCCGCCTCATATAACTTTTAGGCTCGCTTTTAGGCGTATGGCTGTTTTTCTCCGTCAAAAAATCACAGCACACAAATGTATAAATAACGAAAATAATCACAAAACACAATGACATAATAGTATAACAAAAGACGTCACAATAGTATCGGCGCTTGTCAATAATAGGCAATCCTCTTTACGCTTATAATCCTTGGTTTGTGACTTGTGTCAATATCGGCGCTTGTCAATAATAGGCAATCCTCTTTGCGCTTACAGTGCTTGGTTTGTGTTTGTGTCAATCTTAAGGGCCCCATACACTACGGTGAAACACGACGGTTTTCACCGCCGCGAGGAAACACGTCGTGCCAAAACCGAAGTGTGTGGTAGAAAACCGTCGTGTTTCACCGTAGTGTATGGGGCCCTTTAGACAAGGAAAGAGATGGGACTCGTATCACAGCAGGTGTAAATGAAGCAGTTTGCCACCAAAAAATGTCTGCTTTTTTCATAACATAACCTAGAAAGCCTGTTAAATGTGATCCCGTCGACTTTTTTTTTCTCTGCGGGTTTTGGAGCCATATGCTAGCAATCCACCATGAAGTAAAATTCACAAGTCATGAAAAATTGTCGCCATTATTTGGTGGCAAACGGTCACAACCAGCTGCTAGTGCAGGTAAAGGATGTTACGCGTCCTCTCTCTTTCCTTGTCTAAGGTGTCAATCAATAGCTGTCTTTCTCCGTCTCTTTACGTCACATCTTTCTTCTCTCTCGAGTAGTTAAATTTATTTACAACCACATACGTAATGTTGACATTTCTGACTCACTTTCAGAATTTTACTTTCCTCCCGGGTGGAAAGTAAACCCTCATTTCCTAAAATGTTAAAGACAAGTTCTGCATGTCAAACTTTTTTTAGATAAGTCAGAACTTCAACAAAATTTTTTAATTTTTATCTACAAGCGTTTGGTTATGACGTTTTTACATATAACCATTTTTTTAGTATTTGAGTTACGTTATGAGACTCATAACACAACTAGTGGTGTTATAGAATGAAGGTATAAAACTACCTAATAAACAAAAATAATTAAAAAAACACTCTTATTTTTCGCTTTGTAGATGAATCGTTGTACATCACAAACATGACTACAAGACTCGTGTGATTAGAACGCCGAGGTCGTAGACCGAGTCGTTCTAATCACACGGTCTACGACCTCGGCGTTCTAATCTTCCACACTCGTTATTGTAATCATGTTCATAAACGCACTTGTGATGTAAATAACTATTATTTAGTATTGAGTCAGAAATTGTTATGGTTCTAATTGTTGTAAATAAAATAGTATACAAACCTCGGTGGGAAGTTTCATTCCTGTCTCGAGATTATAGTTAACTTCGACGCTTCGCGTCTCAGTTAACTAACTAATCTCTCGACAGTAATGAAACACTTTCCACCTCGGTATGTAATATACTATTTCCCATGACGCGTTTTTCAAATCACTCTCCATTCTGTCGTCCAAATATCAGAATGCCGCCTAAGAAGTTTCACTTCAAAAACACTTTTTCGAAAGTTTTTTCGTAAATTCGCGTTCTCAAGGCCTTTCAACTATACATAACAACACTAACTTATATTTTAGTATGGGTCGACTCCCCTGTCCATAAAGAAAAGTCAATTGACTAGCCTATGAGATTTTGATTATTGTTATTCTTGAAGAATGTATACTTGCTGTATTCCTGTTTTTATTCGTACCCTGTATGAAAATTGATATGATACAAAAGAACCATCTCTAAGAGGGCTAAAAAAAGGAAGACAATTTTGCAAAACGTTAAAAAAGTATATTTTCAACCTCAACTACTCGTGTTTCCTTTTGTATTTATTGTTTTTTCTTCTATTAGGGTCCAACTTTTTACTTGGTTTTGCCCTTGTTGCTTCTCATATAGCTATTCTATTTTACGTGTCTGTCTAGTCACCATCCACCTTATCTTTTTTCCACAAGTTCTTTAATCAGGTTCTGTCTTATTTCTACACTTCCTAGTCAGTGTCTCCTTGTCTTACCTTTTTATAGATCCTTAATTTCTTAGGTTTTCTTTGTTTTTCTTTGCTGGCAGTCTGTTGTTACAATCCAAATTTCACATCCATTTTCCAAATAACTTTATCCTAATAATTCTTTGTACCGCTTCTCTTACTTTGTTCTCTATGAATATTTAGTTTTCGTTCCTCTTCTTCCATGTGTTCTTTTTATAGTAGCTTTAAACCCAAATATTTTTATAATTCACCAAATCATCTATGATGTGACTTAGTTCGAATCTAGTGTGCTCTAGCCAGCTCCATCGTATGATTAGTGCGACCCAAATTCCCGATGACTGAATTTATATTTTAAGGACCTTAAAGCTTTTCCAAATAACTTATATTATAAACTAGCCAAAAAATAAGGTCAGCCAACCATACTTAATATATTAGACCTGGATACGAATAGAACAGTTATCATGAGATATTTATTATATTTTTTCCAATAAAACACTCAAATCCGGAGCGGGATTTGATTGTGAAACACGCACCACACATCAAGGAAATGTGTTTTTGTATACAATATGGAAATCAAAAGAATTTTATTTTAACAACTCAACTTCACAGTCTTTTTCAACCATTTGGTAATAAAATAGAGACATTTGAGCAGCTTTTTTGGTGTTTTAAGTTGTTTTCTGCAGCTTCTAAAACATCTACATCTACAATATGAATCGTCATTTTTGTTAACTTCCATCTCTTTTTGGAAGTAAATCTTGGAATTAGACAAGTATTGTATGCCGTTATACGCCAAAGGGGGTGGCGACACTACCTAATTTTTTTCCTAAGGTGGAGAAATCGTGCCTAATTTGGCGGCATCACAATAAATTAAAGAATCATTGCCATGTTCCACCCAAACTGTTCATCACAGTTCTCGAACAAGCTTTTAAGAAATTACTTTGGTAGTTCAGTCTTCCAAGGTTCAGAAACGACGTTTTCAGGAAAAAAAATTAGAATTTATTTTCTCAGCGGTTCTATATGTTTTTTGGGGTGCTGAATCCGAATCTGAGGTTTGCCATCATGCCAGGGGTCGGCTTCGCAACGAAAATTGCGAAAAACCCTTAATTTTCGACACTTTTTTCAGGTTTTTAACCTCGTTTTTAACTATAACTCGAAAACTAAGCGTTTTTTAATTATAACTATGATATACCAAATTAAAGTAGACAAAATTTCCTACAAGCCAATATGCCTCATATTGTTTATTTCAAAGGTACAGGTCACAAGATTATTACTGATACTTGGTATCAGAAGAGGTTGTCAGAGAAGGAAGAGAGAATAAGGATTGTTGAAACAGCAGCTGCAATTATTGATGAAGATGCACGTTCTCAAGTGTACAATTTGACACAGTATCCTCAACCAGATACCTTTATAGATAATGTTGACGGTCTAAACCCAGAATCTCTCCGAGTCTTTACAGATGCTTTAGTAATGAGCAAGAAAAAAGGAAATTTTGAAGCATAGAAGAAGAAATCTCTTGCGATAGCCGATTGCTTACTTACAACCATAAGGCCAAAGTCATATATATTTCCTAAGTGGACGTTGCAACATTTTTGTACAAGAAGTATGGTTCACGAAGGTTAATCGATGTGCTGAGTTCATTTGGATTTTATTCATCATACACAGAAGCCTTACGTTTTGAAATGTCTTCTATGTTGCAACCACCTCTAACTCTTAGTAAAGCAAGCTCTATCTCAATTGGTCTACGATAATGCTGACTTCAACATCCAAGCTATTGACGGCCACAACACCTTCCATTCTATGAGGGTATCATTTGTGTCACTCCAAAGTCGGCTGTTGTTCCGGGTCCCCACATAGATCGGTTAAAGGATATACCTTCATCAGAAACTATTGGACGTGTCGGAATTGTTTCGGTGAAAGTGTTTGAAAAGAGACCAGGCTTAGGTGCCGTTGAAATCAATTCTCTAATTCCGAATTTCAGGCACAACATCTTAGTCACCCCCTCTTGCGCCACACTTGTTGTGGCTATACGGAACTCATATGGATTTCTTGGGCATTAGTGGGTGGAATGGGTTTATGGAAGACTAAACAAGGAACAAACCACACATCACATATATTGATTACCAGCCATTCACCACCAAGTGACTATAACATTTGATAACACAGTCTACACTGCTTTACTGAGTAGTGTTGAAACATCAAAATCATTTAACCAACAAACCACTTTCGTCACATTCGATCAACCACTGTAGGTACTTGAAGGCACGGGAGGTAATTGCAAGTCGTCAGGGAGACCCCGAACTGCAACATGTGATTGTACGGATTTCATTTATATGTCATTAATGGGAGCTGTATGGGTTTCATAATGGAAGGTAGTGGATTATCGGAACTTTTCAACCTTATTTACGCTGCGGTTAGCACCGAAAAATTGATGACAGGTCACGCCTATGCAAGGGCGGTCAGAGCACACATGCTAGCTCACAGGACTTTAGCATCAATAACACTGGAAACAATCGATATTTCTGCCTCATTCAATTGAAAATTGAACAAATTTTTTACAACTCTGACCGATCGAAAATTCTGAACGCACATGAGAAGGATTGTGTTAGGAGCTTGCTTCGAAATTTGAAGACAGGCTTGAGCAACTCACAGGCTTAGGGCCCACTGCCAAGTTGTCGAGTCAGTACCTTCAAATCGTTACTCTAATCTTAAATTTCTTAGATGCAGAGAGAACAGGCAACTGGGCTTTACACCTGGAAACTATCCATGACATGCTTCCCCATTCCCATGCCAGTGGGCACTTTTGGTATGCGAAGTGCTGCCACCTGTATTTACAGGATATGTTGGAGCTACAATACACTGAATGAATTAAAAGCTTTTACTTTGCACGGCGGGTTCACTTTTCGGCGAAGCCATAAGTTCCGTTGTGTAACATGGAGTGGCATGTGCATAGAGCAAGAGCTCATGAAACATATAAAATATTCTAGTGGGTTCACTAGGGGTCAAGGTACCAGCGACGCTATCCTGTCAAGATGGACTTTAGGAATGACAACGCACAGAAAGATTTGTGATGCTGTGGAAGGATTCAGCGGAATGGCATGTAATATTGACAGTTGAGTTGAAGAGGGCGCTTGTGTACTTGGAGCTCTTTAAATTTTGGCGCGTGAATAATCGCATGTAATTTTAACCTCAAAAGTCAAGTTTGATGTGTGGTTTCAAGAAAAGCTGACGCTGACACTTTTGAAAATATTCTTTAAGGGCCACTAAACGTTTTGGAAGATATTTTAACCTATTCACTGTTCATTGTTCATATGTAGTTATCTTTCCTTCTACTTATTAAAACAAGTTTAAAACAGTTTAAAACTATTGATATTTACCGCCAAAATCAAAGCACTCCAAGTTCACTCGCGCCCTCTACAAAATTTTGGAGAACAACTGGATATTTGCTGCCATTGACTTTGCATCATCAGCGCAACATATTGATACTCGAGAATGTTCATAAACCCGAGACAAAATAGATGCAAAGAAAATTATGGAGTGGTTCTACCAACACCCGCCGTTCCCGGAGATAGCTAAGCTCATTTCCTTGAGCACAGGGGTCGTGGGTGATGAAAAAATAAACTGCCACATGTCTAGGGAAGAAGGTATCAAATGTATTGACAAAATGTTGGCAATTGTTGGCAACAATTTCCAGTCAGTCAAATTTAAGAGTAACGATAAGGTGTTATCACTTTTCACCATGGAATCTTCAATATTCGTTCATAATCAATCTGTAGCTGTTAATCCAACTACCCTATTTCAACGCATGAGTTTGATTGAAGAGTCAGACGATGAACTCGAGGAGTTTTTGACAAACGAACTATGCCCCTTTCCACTTGCTCTATTTGATGGAAAAAAAGGTGGTCTAATGAGGAAAGGGACAAAATCATCACTGTACAAGGCTTTACAAGCAGAACCTGACAGATCTATATTGGACAACTATCCACAATACGTGGTTGTCGGTGGATTTCTCCTGCACAAAGTGGTGTGGCCTGAAAAGAAGACATTTGGTCAAGTTTGTGACAGCTGATAAAAAATATACGGCAACTGCAGCCTTAGTTTTCGACGGCTACTTTGATGCACAGAAAGGAAATAAACAAATGGAGCGGATTAGAAGATCCAAGACGCAGTCAGCTGACATCCAAGTCAATGACAAAATGGTGTCTACAGTCCCCCAGGAGAAATTTCTGTCTAATACCAACAACAAATGCAGATTCATTAGCATGCTTCTACAGAAATTCAGTGCAGCCCAAATTGACACTAAGCAAGCAAGTGAAGATGCAGGCACTCTGATTGTGCAAAAAGCCCAATCTCTTGCTGCGGAGAGAAACCGGTGTAGTTGTTCGAGAGAATATAGACCTCGAGTGAAGAATAATGAAATCCCAGTCATATACTAGTCTGGATTTTGTGACAGAGCCATTCAGAGTTCTTAGTGCTGCCTGCCTGTCGGAATTGATATAGATCTCCGCTCTTCGCAGGTCTCTTTCGAGACATTTTCTAGCGCAAAGTTCTATTGCGAATATTTCCGCTTGAAATATGGTCGGGCTTTCTCCTAGGGCTGTTGATAGCCTACAAAGTGGGCCGTATACCCCTGCTCCAGTCTTTGCTCTGTTTTCGATCCGTCTGTATACCAGACAGATGAACCATTCGGAATAACAAGTAAGATATTCTCTTCCTTGCGACCCTCAATCAATAGTCACTTTGAAGGAGTGTTTAAATTCGTGCCTGTCTATGTTGCTGTGGTCATCTGGCCTTGTGGTCACATTTATGCATTCTTTTATAATACTCATGTGGCCGACAAAATCCCCTTCCTTTAGTTTTAGCAAGTTTTAGGGACAGTAATATTCTTGAGGCTCCCATGTAGGCCTCTTTCCTCAGTATTATATCTAGTGAGGGGGGCCTAACATGACCTCCATTGCGGCGATCGGTGTTCATTGCTCCTGTGATTCCAAGACATGCATACATTTGTACAGTTGCCAATCGGTTTTGCGCTGTCTGTTGTTTTACTTTTGGCCACCATACTATAGCAGCATAAGTGACCTTATAACCATTGTCAATAACTAATATATCGTTTTTGGCTTTAGTCCCCAAGTTTCTACTACACTAATGTCATGCTTACCCCTAATGATGACTGTGACGTCATCAGCATATCCTAGGACCGTGATCCCTTGGGCGCTTAGCGTGTTGAGAAGTTCATCTACGACCAGTGACCACAGTGGTGGGGACAATACATTCCTTGACTGCTGAGACCGTTGCAGAGTCACTTTCAATAGTTGCTTTGATTTTCCTATTCTCAAGTATGACTTCAATCATGCAATTGTAGTTTCGTCAAAGCCCTTATTTCTTGCCGCTCTTCCTATCTATGGATTCATGTCAGGCGTTGTCGAAAGTTTCCTCAATATCTATGAATGCGCATAGAGCAGTTTCTTGACTTGAGAGTGCCTTTTCAATCTTAGTGACAATAGTTATGGTTGCCAACGACCAGTAACAAATGGAGAATCGTAAGGAGAATGGAAAAACTTTGCTTTAGTACCTGACATTGTACAATTGTTAGAAGAAACAGCGGTATTTTTTCATCAGAAACCAATTTATAATGGATGTGATAACGAGTAGCCATTGGTCGACTACACAAACTGGTTGTCCGTAATTAAAGAATTTTATGCGATAAAAAAACCTTTCGTTTTCTTCGATTCTTTAGTTGAACTTTGTACGATGATTCAGTTGTAGCATGATTAAATTAATTATTTTTAACTCAGTATTCAATAATAAAGATATCGTTGCCCAGGCAAAACTGGCATGCTTTGTTGGTATTTCTATAGCAGCAAAATATTTATACGGTTCCAATAAAAACAAAGTAGGCTCTCAATAAAGATAAAAAACGAACACCAATACATAACTTACGTAATTCGCGATACATAACTGTTTATTGGTGGGAAAAAAAAACAAATTTTTCGGTTCATCTACCTATTCCAGAGGAGATAAAATCCGCGGGGTAAGGCCATTTCGTGCGTCATCAATGGATGTGCGATTTACGTCAAACGCGAGGAAATATTAATTGCGGTATTTTATTATGTAATTAGGTTTGATTGGCGTATAGTAAAAATAGGTTATCTCTTAGTTTGTTTGATTTGGAATTGGCTTGTGGTTTTTATAGCAAATATTGGCCAAATATATTACGATCGGGCATCAGGTGGCGTGAGAGAGCTTTCTCGTTTAAAATTGGATAGCATGTCTATCAATTTTGATCTATAGGTAGCTCCTCGAGAATTATTATCATTAGTGCGAATAGATTAATCGTTATTCAACAAAAACCTTCACCTTAGATTGTGTCAATGTCAATATAATATTGTTTTTGTGTGGCACAATCTGATGTTAATGTAGGCTTTTACTCAAGTTTATACAACAAGCCTCTAATTCACACTAACTTTTCGACTTACATACCACGTGCTTCATATATTATCAATTCGAGTGTAATTGAATCACAGAATAAAAATTCCCTGAATACTTGCGTTGGTTACAGCATTCGTTTACCAAATGGCGATTGATATTTGAGACAAGTTCTTGATGGTGACTAGATGGTTTGTTCTGTGGATCGGCGGCCATATGGAGAATAGAGGTCAGCCACTAGCTGATTTATTTATGCCTATTACTCAACACTAGAAGACCCTAGTTAAACTTTTTGAAATGAAAGAGGAACTCTCACAAATAAAATGGGACATTCTGGGTCTCTGTGAAACCAGACGACCAAACGAAGAATGCACCACGCTTAAATGAGGTCATGTCGTGTATCACTTGTATCAGATTCAGAACTAACTCACACAAAGGAGAGGTAGCACTTCTGATACATAAAAGCGTCAAACACTTGGTTACAAAAATGAAAGCAATATCAGAAAGAGTTATCACCTTAAAACTTTCATCAAGATGCAAGCTTCAGCTAGTGCACGTATACGCAGCAACAAGTACAGAACCAGATGAAGAGATCGAGAAACTTTACAAAGACCTAAGAACAGCAATTAAGTTAGAAAATACGCAATACACTCTTATCACTGGCGACTTCAATGCTAAGATAGGCGACCTAAAAGATTTTCAAGACTGAACAAGATGGTAGGAGGACCGATACAGATGGAAGAAATTCTTGCAAATCTAACCAGCAGGGAAGCAGAGATGGTTATGGATTGTATCAAGTAGCTTGATGTAGGAATCTAAAAATAAGCAGTAATTCATGATACAGTTGTATTGTAGAGTGGTGCTATCTGGTGTGCTACATGATTTAGAATGCTATTAAGGGCTAATGCTTATAATATGTGATTGGTTGTTGTATGGTCATTTTTTCAGGCATATATCCTATATACTCCTATTTCTCTGGCGTTTCCAAGATCCCCGCTGTACACGCCACAGAAAAAAAAAACTACCTACTCATCCCCAATGGAAACCTAAAATATTTGCAAGTGGGGTAGGTAACCAGGCCGTTGGTAAACAGGAAGAAGAAGAAGGCATGCGTTCTGTTGTAGGTTTTATTTTTCTTTTAAGCTGAATTAGTTTATGATTTGAGTTAACATCTGCCCCTAGGTATGTCCGAACGCCATTGATGTTCAATTAATCTACCAACCATCAAAAATTAGTTAAGTTTTCCGTTTTTCAATTACTAATTCACAAACTAATATTTTCTAACATAATTAAATTACTGGCTGACTAAAAATAGGTTTGATTCAACCAGGTCAAAACGTTGTTTCAATCGCATTAACCTTTCCAATTATATTATTTTTAATCCACTGCGAAAAACCCTACATTAAGTACTTGCACTAGGTATTTATTCTGATGTTTGTAATGACGTCGAAAATTACAACTAATTGACCCTCAACCAAGGCTGACATCTCCAATAATAATAGCCAAAAGGTAAAAACATAGAGCATTGGAAAAGTTACCAGACAAAAATAGATTGAAAACCGGCAGCGCATATCTAAACTGACCTAGCCTTGTTTACTATCGAGTTCAAAATGTTTAACCTTAATTTACTCTTTATTCAATATTTTTTATGTTACGACCTGTGGCACGTTTACCAGTTATTTACCCTTACTAACATCGCGAAATACTTTATCTCATTCAGTTGAGTAAATTATATGTTATTAGTTCTCAAAAACAAGAAACTATGATATTAATCATGCCTGGTAACTTTCCAACTGCTATTTCAACGTGACTATTATTATTGTAAGCTTTCAACTTTTATTCCTAGAGAAAGGTCAAGTTTTAATCAGAACTACAAAGTTCATTTGAAACCTGCTCTAAAGCATAACAATTGCTATATCAAAGAATTGTTCAACCTTTTCAAGCAATGGATTGTTTTACCTATCTCCGCATTAATACCTTTCGCATTACCAATGCAAAAAATGTTAAAAATGCTGAAAGGACGAAAAACAAACCTCGATTACAATGGAATATCAGTGGTATAATTCTATTTACTGCGAACCCAATGTCGACCGATAAGATGCGAATGCAATGTAACCGAAAAAAAAACTAAAATAAATTACGTCAGCGCCTGTTTACCCAGTGATAACACGTTCTTTTCACGTGTATCGTACAAATAATATGATTGTCAGTTTCAGTTGATACTTTAATCCCTAAATTACAGTACCGAACTATCCTATCTACACCTTTTAGGATGTCCCTGTTAGTAGCTTGTACCAGAAAAATGAGTATTTTTTTTTCTAATCATTATAGGAATCTTGGCATTTGTGGATTTTTTGATGGATGGGTGAATACAGAATATTGGTAGCTCTCATGACAGTTTTTCTAGTAATACCTATGATCATATGGAACAGGTCCTGAAACAGCGATCTCGATTTCTTGATTCGTCCTGGCTAGTGATAGTGCCAAAACTAGTCATTATCTCCTGTCGTCTCGTCTCGACTAGAGGAGAAAATGACTTACTCCCGAAAAACGATTTCAAAGTGAAACGCGAGAATTTCTACCAGTTCTCCCGTCGAGAAATTCTTTTCTCGATTACTCTCAAGCAGTAAGTTTATATTGCTTTTCAAAGGCTCAAAGAAAAACAAATAAACAATGTAGGTTCATTGAAAATGAAGAGAAAGTTAAGGAAAATTAGAGGATTAAAAATTTTGGTCAAAACTTCATCCCTTTCAATGTAGGTTTAAGTACACATAAAACTTTCTAACATCTATTAAGTTAGCTCGTACAATGCATGAAAAAGCGACCCCAACACGACTATAAAAATAAGGCAATACCAACGAGCAAAACCAGATGTTCTGCAAATACGAGCATTGAAGAGGTGGATAACAAAATCAAACGATATGCATTAGCTGAATCCAACAGCCCCAGGGCCTTCTTTCAGGCTACCAAGATAGTATACGAACCAACCACTCAAGAACTCAATCTCTTACAATCCAAAGATCGCACAAGACTACTAAAAGACAGTTCTTCTATATCTATTAATTCTCGTTGGAAACAATTTCTGGAGCTACTTACCAGAGAATCACAATTCAATAATGACATCTCCAACGAAATTCCACAGGAACCAATACAACAAGAAATGAACGAGGTACCCAGATAAGAGGAGTATGAGAAGGCAATCAGACAACTAAAGAACAATAAGTCAGCTGGTGCTGACGGCATTCCTGCTAAATTCTTTAAAGACGGAGTTCCCAAACTCAGTGCCCAATCCCACTCCTACGAAGTAAAATATGGATTACTAGGAAATTAGAGATGCCTCCATAGTTCTCATTTTTGAAAAGGGAGACAAGGATCAATGTGGAAACTACAGAGAAATATCTTCACTTTCTGTTGCGGGAAAGATACTTGCCAGGATACTATGAAATCGTTTAATCCCAAATGCCGAAAAGAACCTCCCAGCAAAGACACAGTGTGGCTTTAGACCAAACCGGGGAACAGCTGACATGATTTTCAGTGCAAGTTAAATGTAAGAGAAATCCAGGGAACAAAATCGCCCTCTCTCTATACATGGCCTTCATAGACTTAGTGAAAGCGTATGATGTGATCAACAGAGACACTCTTTGGAATATATTGAAAAAGGTTGGGTATCCGCAAAAGTACATCCAGCCGGATACTCCGCTCCGTCTGCTGCATGATAATATGAATGCAACCGTCCTAAGCAACGATGGACAAGGAGAGTCTTTTTGAATAACTACAGAGGTTAAACAAACCTGAAAGAGGAAGGACTACTTACGCCTTTATAGTGGACCAAAAAAGGAGAGACTTCAGACATATTATGTTAGAAAGAATGGAGGGAGACGTTAAAAACACAAATAAAAGCCAACCACAGTTTAAAGATGGGATGCTAATCATCACCATAGACAAAGACGAAGCGGCTCTAGGAAAATTAGGACAAACAATTAAAAACGCATATCAAGATGCGGAGGTGAAGCTAAAGGGTAGAGCACAGGGTCGGCCAAGGGAGGCTATCTACATCAAAGGTATGGATGCCATACCAACGAAGGAGGAGATTATAAAAGCAATCGAAAGCAGAATAGGCAAGCTAGAGGAACAAGTCTAACATCTAAGTGCCCTCAGGCCAAACGCAAATGATACGCAAGCGACTACAATAGTTTTGGATAAGGAAAAGGCGGAAGAACTACTTTCCAAACATACTGAACTTCGCGTTGGTTTGGTAAGATGCATGCTGGAGTGGAGACTTAAAGTGGAAAAGTGTTATACATGTTGGTCATACCATATATCCTGTAACATTTGAAATGTCACAAAATAGTTATTTATTATACAAGGGAAAAAAGTACTAGATTTTAGCGCGAGGTGTGGGTGTGTAAAATCTTACGTTTTCCCCATGTATCATATACTATGTTTTTCTGTGGCGGGAAAATCTCAACATTTTCCATCTATACATTATTCCCTTTGAGAAAAAAAATTTGACTGGTACCAGTTACTTTTTTCCCTCGGGAAAAAAATTGACTGGTACCTGTTTGCTTTTTTCCATGGGAGAAAAAGTGACATTTTTGCCCCTGTCAACAGGTATAAAAAGTCTACTTTTTTTCCGTAACAGAAAAAATATATTTATGCACTTCAGGGATTAAAAGTACCCTTTCAATCCCTGTTTTAAGGTAGTAAAGTGGGTCTTTTAATCCCCGGGATTGAATTTCGCTTTATTTCCCGGGGATTAAAAGTACCCTTTTATTCCTTGTTTTATTTAATCCCCGGGAAATAAAGTTAAGTGCATAAAATAGTGTATAGACCTCAGGACTAAAGTGTATTTCAATCCCTCGACAAATTATAGCCCTCCTTTCGGTCGTGCTATAAACTTTTTGTCTCGGGATTAAAAGTAGCACTTTAGTCCCTAGGTGTATAATGTACTATTATTGTTCTTAATTATTTTTTATGTATTATGGACTCATGTAAAAGTACTAGTTCATACACCTAGCGACATCTATGATTCTTCTGACTAGTTTTCCTAACCTAATATCGAGAATCCTGTTGTTCCGAGTCACCTGTAGCGCTGTCATTTTTATGATTTTGATAAGCTTGACAGATTAGGAAAGAAAAGACAGAACCAATTTGGGTACTTTTGACTTGCCCTTTTCTCTTTTGTTTTGGGACCGAACAGGTCGTCCAGAAGAGTGCTTGATCGTTTCTACTAGAAAGTTTTCTGGAAAATCAACCGATTGTTGATTTTTATGAAGATTTTGGAAAGTGAGGTTACTATCGGCCGTTCAGGTATGTAAATTCCTTTTTCTCTCTGACGAATAAGTCCTCATATTCGTGAAAATTAACAAATTTGAGACCACGCTGTCCTGGAAACTCAGAGCAAATCTGGGCCCCCTTCACAAGGAAAGTCTGTGTCCTGTAAGAAGTTGATCCCCAATCATTATTTGGTTGTCTCCAGCCAGTTTGGTATCTCCAGATCTCAAATTTGTGAAAACTTCCGAGGCTTTACAAGGATTCCGTCCAGGCTTGTATGGGTGTCTTGTGCCATCTTAATTAGCGTAACTTATTTTTACCTTTTCTTTATCGCCCCCTATCGTTTAGCTTTATTAGCTCATTAATATCTTTGCAAATTCAATTACCGACTTAATTGTTTACCGTATAGTAGTATTAAGCTAGAATAGCTAACTACTGTTCAAATATAATTATTAATCTAATTAATTAATTATTATCAGAGTCAAATATTAGCTTTTATTATCGTTCTCTTTATCATTATTCATCAAGTATCTAATAATTAGGTATTATTATAATTAATCTAAATTTATTTCCGTAATATCGAGTACCGATCGATATAATATATTGTGGATTCATCAACCTTTAAAAGGTTATTTTAACTTTTGATTTCAAATCAATAATGTGGTAGTTTTACAAGGTAAACCAATGTATTTAGATAGTCAAATTTAAGTTTTATGTTTACCTTTTTTGAACTTAAAAGGTCAGAAGGTATAGCTCTTCCGGAAACCGTGACCGCTTGATTTCATTTAGCAGGTTTTTGATATTTATAACTGCCTAGAGATTATTTTTTACATTTCTGCATTGATTAATTTTTTTTTTTTTTCAATAAAATTGGATACTGAACAATATTTACTTACCTTTGAACAATTTATTTGTTTCAATGTTAGTGAACACCAGAACCAGTGCTCTACCATCCGGTCAGCAAATTGTTAATGAACAACAAGTTCGCCATCCGGCCAATAAATTATTGTTTTTAGAATTCCAAAACTTGTGTTTTTATTGAAGGGGTTGAATGTCAGATAGTTATTGGATTTATTTTATCTTTTTAGATTTTTGCATTTATCTTTTAAAATAATAGCTAATTATTTGAATAGTGTCTAGTTTGGCTATTGTTTGCTGATCAAAATAATTTTATACAAACTAGTGGCGTCCTCTCTTTACTGTACCAACACCAAGGACCACCCCAAGCTAAAGAACCACTGAGCATAGTCGAGCACAATTATGCGCATTCTTTTGTTTCGACAAAAGAGCGTTACAATCCAGAAGAGAAGGTGCAATGGACCGAACAGGAGGGAGCTCTGCTATAAATGTGGGCAAAAAGGACACAATAGCAAACAATGTGAGGGATGTGCAAAGAACAGGGACACAAAGCTGGAACAGATGAACAGATGCAAATTCTTCCGACGTGCCTTGTCTAAAAGCAAAAGAAGGCTGACATAACAAATATCGATGGAGTCTTAGACAACGGATGATGGGGGTCCTCGCTGAATAGCACACAAATGGCTTACACAACAAACAAATCATAAAAGTCTCACAGCTAAACATGAACAGGTGTAGGACTGTCCACGATCTGCTACAAAAAGCAATTGTAGAAGAGGATACTGACCTTGTTTTTGGCCAAGAACCTAAAACCAAACTGGCAAGCCTGGTGATGAAGACTGTGACTGCTTTATAAAAACCAGTCAGTCAACAGATAAATCTCGGTTAAAGGTAGTGTCAGGGGAAAGAGCTATGTGTGCGTGGAGATGAAATAATTTTTAATTGTGTCTTGTTATTTTTCACCAAATGAACGAATAGAGGACTTGAAGAGCAACGAAATAACGGAATTTAGAGAAGACGAACTACAAACGGCTATGAAGCAGATGAAGCCCAAAAATAGTGGTGCCGCGAGACGAGACTAGACGAGACTTAGGGTTGGTCTCGTCTCGTCTCGACACCTCGAGACGAGACCGTGACTTAGTCTCGGTCTCGAGTGGTCTCGTCTGGTCTCGAGTTATACAGGGTGTCCAAAAAATAGCGTAAAAACTCTTCTCTACGTGGTGGAAGACCCTACAAGGAACCCCAGAAAAATACTTTAATAAATCTAGTGGCATTCTTGAGAAAGTTATTTGCATTTTAATATTTATTAAAATTGGCAACACTGAAAATATCCCGTTGACAATATGTTAAATAAATTAAATTAAATACCCATGTAATTACCTGAAGAATTCGAAAGTGAATTTTCATATCTACCTCTTCATATTACCAAGAATAATGCTAGAGAAGGATTTTTTTAATTTAATTATTTTTCTAGGGATTCTCAAAGGGTCTCCTACTACGTGGAGAGCTTTTACGCTATTTTTCGGACGCCCTGTATTTATGGTTTTTATTTTTATATTATAACGGAAGTCCAAACTGCCACAGTGGAAAAGCAATTAGTGAAAAATCACAGTAAAGAGTAACCGTGATATTTAATTTACTGATTTCATATTCAAATAGCCCAGAATAGTCCAATAATGAAGCTATGGAAGAAAAATTTTAAGTGTCTCAAGACTCGAGGCTACACGAGACTCTCGCCGAGTCAGGTCTCGTCTCGTCGAGACTTCACGAGACGAGACCAAAAGCTCGCCTCGAAAAGTCGAGACGAGACGAGACCAGTCTCGGGTCTCGCGGCATCACTACCCAAAAAAGCTCCGGGGCCTGCGCAAAAGAACGCCCAACTGTCTTTCTGCAGGTCTACAAAAAGTGTCTGCTAACAGGAGACTTCCCACGGATGTGGAAAAGTTTTCGCCTAATGCTGATTGAGACACAAAAAAAATAATAAAAAAATCAGATGAACAACGATCTTTTAGGCCGCTATGCCTAATAGATACTGCAGGTAAACTCTTAGAAACCCTCACAAGAAGCAGGCACTGGAAAAGAACCTGATACATGAAAACCAGGATGGCTTCACCAAGGAAAAATCTACCATAGACGCAGTGAGAAGAGTTCAACTAATATGGGAGGACATAAATAGAAGAGCAGTGAAAAATCGAGACTTCTGCGTTATGCTACTCTTGAATGTACAAAATGCCTTCAACTCCGCGCCATGGCGAAAAGTTAGTGGAGCTCTGCAAAAGGGCGGAGTCAGCAAATACTTGAGAGCAATAATAAACTCGTACCTGTCAGAACTAAAAATAATTTCGCCCAACGAAGATTTACATAAGATAACTTGCGAGGTTCCCTAGGACTCTGTCCTGGGACCGACACTATGGAATTTCCTCTACGACCAGATCCTACGCATAAACACCGAAAGCGGGGTAAATCTTATAGCACACGCAGATGACCTGGCTATGGTCGTGAGGGCAAACACCAGAGAAGGACTTGAGGACAAGGCCCAATATGCAGCCACAAGGGTGGTTTCCAAGCTAAACGAAGTGGATATATCTGTAGCAGCAAAAAAAACAGAACTTCTGATCAAAGCTACGTTTACACTTGGAAAGTTTACTGGTGGAAAGTACTTGCCGCCACTAAACTTGTCAAGTGTAAACCACAGGAAAGTGCACGTGCTACTTGCCGGCAAGCGCTTTCCATAAGTTGATGTACCGGCTAGTTCACTTGCCGCCACGCCGAATTTTCTGTTTGTACTGTTTGTGTGTAAACGGGTCACAAAAACAGGCATCCACGTTTCTGTATAAATACTGCAAGGAAGCAAAACTATCACCTTGATTTTGGGAGAAATAGGACTTCTAATCCATGTTTCTGACTGTGTCAGTTCAGGTTCAACTAGTCTTAACAGTTCTTGAAATTTTTGGTATGATACTCGGTATGATTTCTCATAAAATTCCTATAAGAATCGGGATCTTCGATTGATATCTCCCTTGAGAGTCGTTCTGACGCACCCAGAGTACTTCTACGTCTGATCCAATGTTTGGCAAATAAACTTGAAAATATGTAAACACAAAACAATGAACAAGTTTAGTGACGGCAAGTACTTTGAGCCAGTAAACTTTCCAAGTGTGGGTGAAGAATAATACTGAACGCGAAAATCAAGCTCTTTACCGAGACAATACAGACAGAGTGAAGCCGTTGTCACATACATCGGGGTATACCTAGATAAGAATTTAAAAATGAAAGCAGACATCGAAATAATTGCTGAATCGGCCTGGCTGTGGAAGAGAGACGGAAAATCCAGGGAAGATATGTGAAAAGCGAAGCAAGAAAGACACTGAGATGGATGAACTATGAAGGCTTGGCAAAACGTTTCATCAGTGATATAAGACCCTGGATAGAAAGAAAGTGGGGAGAGGTAGACTACTAAACTACTCAGTACTCAAGCCATGAGAAAGCGCGGTATCTTTGGAACCTATCTTAAAAATATTAGAAGACAGGAAACTGATAACTGCTGGTTCTGTGAAGAGCAGGACTCACCAGAACACACTATTTTCAAATGCTACAGATTTGAAAGCATAAGAAAAAAGGCGACTCTGAGATGCAACGGCGACATAACGAAGTACAACATAGGAGAACTTATAATATCCTCGGAGGAAAACTTCATAACTGACATAATGGACATGCTTGGGAAGATTATGAAAGAAAAAGAAGAGAAAAAGAGAGAAGCAGCAAGACAACAACAACGTCAAAACTGGACGTACCAGATGAGCCCTGAAGTAATGCTGAAAGGCAGTTCCAGGGGCTGATGAGGAGGTTTTTTAGTCGGTAAGGCGGGCAATCCGCTCGAATCCGACACTATCAAGCTGCCAAACAACAAGTTGAATATTTTTTGAAGATTTTTCTCCCGCAAAAAAGAGGGGGGTTAACCCACTTAATTTTCTCTATTTATAGAATCCATACATCACCTTGTCCAGGGTCACATTCTGTCAGGAGTGTAAATCCTGGTACAGACTTGATGGCGGCATATTCAACCTAAACAGATTACGAGCCAAGACGAAATAATCGACGACATCGATAATTGAACTGAAATGTGGATTATAACCAAGGATGATTCACACTACTATTAAAGGATAGCCCTCGGGATAGCACATCCTCATAAGGCCAGTGTGGAACAAATCCTCGTACAAACAGAAAAATATTCAAATTCAATTGGATCTAAACAAAATTCACTCCTATAAACGCGCCTCAAAGGTCTTCGAATCCAGGATTTTTTTTTTTCACTTTTGGTTATACAGTCCTATAAGTACAGCAATACAATAAAAGTCTCCTATTACCGCCCTGATCGTTATTTGTTTTGTGATGCTGTTGGTTAGAAAAAATACAGAATCGCATTCATTTTATCAGACGATTGCGGAATTGCAGATCAATACTTTGTTTGGGTTATGGATAAACGATAATACCGTTTTTAACTGGAATAACGACTTTATTGTGTGACATTTGCAGTTGTTGTTCAAACGATGGGATTCCAGATATTTTTTTCAAAAATGAACAAATAGATATCAATAAAAAATTTCGAAGCCCATAATGCTAATTTAGAACACACAATAAACATAATTTTTGATAAATAACCAAATGGTTCAATAACACAGGAAGTCGAACAAAGAACTGCATAATTTCCTGTGTCTCAAAAAATATCAACCGCGAATTTATGTTTTCGTTTTCCTTGGAGAAACCGAGATAATGAATATTTTTGAAATTATATTCATTGTGTTATATTAATAAGTCAAAAATACATATCAATAAATGAAAAAATTTAAAAAAAAACACTGCCTCCTGTGAGGTTTGAACTCACGACCCCTGGTTTACGAGACCAGTGCTCTACCACTGAGCTAAAGAGGCTTTCGCAATAACAACGTGAACGGTTCAAGAAAAACTCAGGCGCGCCAGATTCCATATACGGAAGCGCTGAAAATTGAAATATGTATAGGCCGTTCCAATATACATGTACTTATAAAAGAATTCTGCTCAGTCAAAATGAAGCCCTGTCTGCATCTCTCGAAAATGTATGGTCAAGCAAAGGTTGCAATTAGGCACTAGCTGACGTCATACACATATAACCTCACTTTCGATGGGGGGACAAACAAAGCGTTTGAAGGACTATTCATAAACACAGGCGCTAGCTATTAGGTAGGTACGTCACAATTCACATAACCGAAAGCGAAAGGAGGTCAAGAAAATGTAAATATCTTTTAAAAGGAAATGAAGTTTTGTCCGTTACAACAGCCTAAAAGCGTGGAAATTGAAAATGAAGAAAAAGTTAGGGAAAATTGGTGGATTGAAAATTTTGGTCTGGGGCGGGATTCGAACCCGCGTCCTCAAAATTGCCGGTGCTACGCTCTAACCAACTAAGCCACCACGAGCCTACAGATATTTTTGTTTTTTGTTTGGGTTAGTTTGGGTTAGTTAGGAAGCTGCGTGGTTCTCCGCTCATTACCAAACTACATCGGTCCTAATTCGAATAAGTTACCCTATTAGTCCTATTACTATAATATTATGTAGGTTTCGTCCATGTGTGTTGAAACTCGGTGTATGCGATGCCCGCATAAGCAATGTTGAAAGGAAATTAAGTTTTGACGGTTACAACAACCGGATAGCGTGGAAATTGAAAATGAAGGGAAAGTTAAGGAATCGCGCGTGTGTATATACACGGAAAGTTAAATCTCTTTGTTTGTTTCAATGACATGCTTGTCCACCTATCAAAAGTGGGGTTATGTGATTTGCGACGTTATAGCTAGCGCCTAGATGATGCGTGTAAATAGTCCTTAAACGCTTTATTTGTCCCCCCATTAAAAGTGAGGTTTTGTGTGTGACGTCAGCTAGTGCCTAATTAGGTTTTATTTCATAGTCAACAAGTCAGGGGTAAATTAAAAGATCCTAGAACATCGAGAATTACTACAAAATGGAATAAGATACTATTTCTCAAGATGTAAAGGTTTTCAATCACATATTCTTTAAAGGGAAATAATTGAAGATAAGGGAAGAATTACCTATATCGAACACCGATGAAATTCTATGACCAAAACTGAAACAAATTCGAAAATTGGAAAAATAAGTGAAATAGCTTCAAAACCTAGTCATCCCATAAATCAAACAAATACCAGCTGAATCATTAAGCCCAAGAAAAGACAAGATGCTCAGAAATAAAATCCAGGAAATAATAATCAAGAGATAGTAATGAAAAACTTGAAAAACAGACAACGTGATCAAATACAGCAGAAGTAGAAGCATGGCAGAAAATCAAATGAAAAATCAACAAACGTCTAGATACATCCGAATTGGATTTGATTGAAATGCTTCGGGCATTGCACCCCCAGGCCATCGTCATGCTGAGATATGTCGCCCCCATTGATTGCGATCATCTAAGTCCTACTGCTGGACACTCACACAAGAATCAAGATGAGTCCCATCCTTCTGCAGTGAGATTCGAATAAACCGTGCTAATTTTTGCTATCAGGCGCCAATCCTGAAGTTTGTAATTTCTTCGCTCATTCATCTTGTCTACTAAAGCCACGAAAGTGTTCGTTCAACAGTAGCTCCATGGTCTCTTCCGGGCTCTACGTGTAGCCACCGTCTGGTTTGATGAGATACTCCATATTAGCATTACCGTTACCACCGTCCCCAAGGGCATTACACACCTGGAAGTCTCTGACTGACTCTCGATATAACTCTTGGACTTTTTTCAACTTTAGAGTCTAGCTATTTACAGGACTTTGTTCTACTCCTTCTGAAGGCGTTTTCGCTCTTCAGTTGCTAGCACTCTGCATGTTTCCCTGTAAGTATTTTTGAATTTGTTCCATGTTTTAATTACTCATACCCTTAGGTGTTATTCCGCCAACCGACCTTTTTGGTCCCTCTTCGAGATAGTTTTCTTCAAAGGCAGTCATGATAGCTTCGCTACTGAATCTATAGGCCGCCATATTCATTTGCTTATGGTCTTTGAAGACCCTTATCTATCCCAGGCCTAACAGTTTGGCGATTCTCGCTGCGATTCGAACCTGACAGCTATTTATAGACCCTCCAGTTCTCAACACAGCCAGCCCGATCCCTGGTAAGTATGGTAATGTCTAGCACTTCTCGTGTTTTGCATTCCAAGGTCGTTCTCTGTGTTGAAGAGGATCAAATCTTTCTCCAGGATCCAGGATGAAGGTCTCCCTCCACAGTTGATATTTTTTGTTCAAAACGCTAGCCCCCAATTTCTAGAGTCAGTGCAACCTAGCGCAACTTTCACGAAAGCTAGCGCAGCTACGGTTCAAAAGATATGTTGCTTTATATTCGGAGAAGCCTATAGTGTGACGCTAGCCCCCCACTCCCTCCCCAATTATTCGATCTTTTCAAAAATGCTGGCGCATATTCGTGACACTTAGCGCAGCGTAACGAAAGTTGTGTTATAGCTAGCACAGCTATCGGAACTGCCATACTTACAGGATATGGGGTGAACAAAAAAAAATCATGAGTAACGCTAGCCCCCTCAAGTTGTTAATCCTTTCCAAAATGCTAGCGCATGTTCTTGACACCTAGCGCAAGTTGTGTCGTAGCTAGCGTAGCTATCGTAATCGTAAAAAGTAACAGGGTGAACTGAATCATCAGCGCCTACTACATTTTAATTTTTCCAAATTGTATACAAAGCTTCCTTGAAGCTAGCACATTCTAGCTGTTTAATGAGACGCCAGTGTGAATGAAAAGGTTTATCAAGTCACTGTAGGTGTCACGAATGTGCGACATCATTTTCAAAAGGAACAACTGGAAGGCGGGATTAGCGTTACTCTAGCCCCCTCCCTTCCGTATAAATATCTGGATAATTATTAAACGGCTAGAATGTTTGCTTTAAACAAGCTTTGGATACAATTTGGAAAAATTAAGTCACATGCAGGCGCTGATGATTCAGTTCACCCTGTATAACAGTTACCATAGCAGCGCTAGCTACGACACAACTTGCGCTAAGTGTCACGAATGTGCGCCAGAAATTTTGGAAAGATTGAATAACTGGGGGGGCTAGCGGCACCCTATTGCCTCCCCCGAATATAAAGCAACATATCTTTTGACCCGTAGCTGCGCTAGCTTTCGTAAATGAGGGCTAGCGTTTTGGACAAAAAATGTCAATTGGAGGGGAGGGGGCAGGTCTACTGAGCCGTTGGCGTCGCAACCCTCTCCCTCGCACTCATGATCAGATCTCCCATCTCTTTGATAGGAGGTACTATGTTCTACAGAGTCGTAGGACGGGTAATCCGACCCCATATAGAAGGAGGCATGATTGTAAAGTTTTTCGTTGAAATGTTTCTCAAAAGGCCTTTTAAAACAAAATAGGTACCTTCGGAGACGAAAGTTAAGGAACACAAAGGATACAAACAACAAGGAGAAGTATATAAATCCGGAATAGCAGATCATTCATGTAGATGTAATATGGACACAAATTAAATGGTTAGATGCAAACATCATCCGCAAAGAACGAAATTGACGGAAAAAAAAACTCCAAGGAGGCCAAAGAGTTTTTATAATGAAAGCCCAAAATGCAAACAGTAATCCTAGCATAGAAATTCAGAACACGTGGAAATCTCTGTTCGCCAAAACATTAGGTAATAACCTTTGACCCAGTTAAATACGAAATAATTCCCTAGGGCGTTATGCTAAAAAATAACACCCTAGGGCGATATGACCAGGATACAGGTAAATGCTATTCCTAGATTTGTTTTAGATTAATTTATTCAAAACTCATTTAAAATGTTCTCACATAAAAAATAATAATATTTATTTTTTATTTTTATTTATCCAAAACTTTACAAACACCAGGTTGGTTATTATATGTAAAGTACACTTACAAACTAGGTACTCAGAACTAGTGGAAAACAGATTCCATTGTTTTCAGGTACTAGGCCTTGTTCCAAATAAACAAGATCAGAAGACAGAAGCAAGATAACTAAACAGATTAACAGACACTGTAATGATTAATGATTGCCTGTCTTGAGGCAATTTAAGTAGTTTTAGTGGACTATTGAACATGTCATTGTCATTTTTTAGAAGAAATTCATTACAAATTTGAAGCATGTTATTTATAGGAGATAAACTTCTGTGTGTAAAGACATTCACACTCAAAAGGACGCCCCCAGATCTCCTCATCCAATTTGCCTCCTAAATATCTAAATATTTTCTTTTGCTCTATGTAGCTGGAGCTCTTTCGTCCGGGGTAAATCCCTCAGGCCCAGTTTCACAATTCTCAAATTCCTTCTTCTTGGCACATGTGCCTCAGGGCTTTATCATTGAGACCCTTTTATTCCTAATCTATATTAATATCAAGCCTCTCTTAGGGTCAGAGGAAGTATTAGACTCTTCGCTGACGACACGTCCATTGTCTGGCATGCGAACAGTGGGAAATTCTTGGAACGCATGATTAATGTCGATTTAGATTTGATAAAAACCTTTTGCAAAAGTAACAATCTATCCTTCAACATACCTAAGACCAATATGTTAAACTTCAAATTCAAATACTCATTAGCCAAGTCTCCTTATGTAATGATTTTATTCATCCTACCGCCTGTGCTAAGTTTCTTGAAGTTACAGTGGACGAGAGGCTGAAGTTTGAGCAGCATATTGTGGCACTCTCTAGTTAGGTTATCATCTAGCTGTTATGCTTTGAGAGTACTCTCAGAGCAGTTAGAGCTTTTGAGCTATCAGGGCTGCATATTTTTCTCTGGTTAAGTCACACATTACTTAAGGAATTGCATTTTGTGGCTGTTGCAGTACTGCAAATTTCAACTCCATATTTATTTTACAAAAAAGGCTTATGCTTAGAGTTTCCTTCTGACAATCTTGCAAACCTAGCTTCATTTGTCATTTTAGCTGTGCCATGCTTACTCGAAAGTGTATATTGGAATCCTAACTAAAATCATTTTTCATGCACCGAAAAATCACGTTGAGGGAACGAGAGTTCTATTTTGATCTTAACATTCCCTTTATTTATTTTAATAACCTCAAACTAGAACGCTCCATTGAAAAGTGAGTCATTACTATTAATAACTGTTATGGTTTTTGTAGGGGCTCGGAGTCGAATTGAAACAATATGAATATTTGAATATATCACTCCATATTTGAATGACAATATGATTTGATTTCTGATTGGAAATTAGGGCTACTGTTCCTCGCAATATATTAGCGACGTGAAATAAGTATGGGTAGTAAGTAAATAATTTAAGTTTTTAATGATTAGGAATTATTCTATTTAATAACGTTCCGCCCATAATTTCCATTCCGATCTTTGCTGGGCTGTCTGCATACATCCCGTCTTGTGACATGTCCCTTGGTCTCCGCTCTATCAGGGCTTTGGTCCATTTGGATTTATTTTTGGCCAAGTATCGCCAACGATGGGATTCATTATAGACCTTCAATCTGAGCTTTAAAGTTATCGAGGAGACGCCAATTTATTTAGTAATTTCTGCTGTAAGATTATCCCTCATAGATTATCCTTTCCAAGCCAAATTTTATGCTCTATGTTACATTACCTCCGATATTGCTTCAAATACCTTCTGAGGGTAGTTAGAATCATCATCCGGACTCAAATTTTTCGTCTCTTTACATTTCTGTCGATTATATATTCCAGAATAGAAATGTAAACACATTTTACTTTAAAAAAATGTTTTAATGTTTTAATCAATTCGAGCTTTTTTATATGCGTAGTGGAAAAAATCCGATTGGTCAAATTCTTTCTCCAGCGAAATACTGAGATCGCTAGGCCAAGAAGCTAATTGAAATTCTCCGTTGGAAAGACTCTTCTTGAGAAAAAAAACCAGGCTAGAAATCAAAGCCAAACGAAAGAGAAAACTAAACCCAAACCTACACCGGTTACAGTTACGTTGCTCCAATGACACAGACACACCTTGTCATCTTTTTCTTACCCTAATTCCAACGAGATCCGCACACGAGTCCCTGCGTCACCCTTATGCAAACTGACTTATTACAAACACACGTCGGCAGCTGCTGCCGTCTTATGTTTGTAAAGACATCTGCGGATAAGGCGTAGAAAGGGTCGCCCTTTTCAAAAAAAGGAATACGACACAATAGGCCTTATGTCCTAGAAGACACGTGGTATAGCAAAGGTGTGCTCCTGTGAATTAATAGTATTCATAGACAGTGGGTTGAATTTTTTTAAAGGAAGCAGGCAAAAATTGGAGATTTCTATGTTTGTCCATTCAAGATTGTCAAGCAGATCCACTGTTTGTGTGACTACTTAAAGGGTATGACGTAATTTCTTCACAAGCCCTCCAAGTTCCCTTTTAACAACCGGTTTCTTTATCTATTGAATAATTACGGGCTTGAACCTGGAATCCGGTAATCCTTGGGGCGTTAATTTTATCAGTAAGGGATAAACTATGGCTCCTTTAACCGGTTCTTTTTTGTTTTCAATCACACCCGTTCCGGAAATGAGAGCAGAAGAATATGCAAAATTAGCTGACATAAAATACTCTTATTTCCATACGTTTGTTGGTCATTGCCCAATAAATGGCCCTGAGTCGAGCTCCAGCTGTCCAGCTATACATAAGCAATGAAGCCACATGTACAAACACAAACAAACACGATTCGCGAAAATCCGCCATAGGCGATAATCGGACTCAAGGACACCGGAATCCACTTTGCATTTTGTTGCCGATAGAATAACAACGATTTTGGGTTAGTAGTAAGATTACAAATTAGGACACGAGATATACTGGGCATTTTAATATATAGACTGAAAAAAGTCAGGAAGCGGCTCGAAAACGTGTTCTCAGAAATTACGGAGTTTGGGATGCGGGGCATTGACATTTTTTTTTTGATTTTGAAAGTATGTTTGAACTGAAGAGGCTGAACAAATTTATACACATTTTTATTTTAGATTTTAATGATGTTTCATTTGGCAACAAGCGGAGGTTTGATTTGAAATTCCAAGAACTGATAGAATGAATATTACGTTTTTTTTTTTTTAGATCCAGGAAATATATTTTAATCTTATGGACTTTTTCAAATGAATAATAGAATACCTAGTCAGCGAATGCGTTTAGATCAGTCTATCTTTGAAGATTGCCATAGCTTTTCCGAATCGAAGACTTTGCTGTAGTCGATAAATACTAGGTGAAAAGGAACTTTGCATGTTTCTATCCGTGATTGTATCAACCAAGGTATCAACTATATTGGTTCAACTGTGCTGTACCGGAAACTGGCTTGTTCGATACTCGTCGAATTTGTACATTGATGGTGATGATCTTGGTTACCAGTTTGTAGAGGAGTGGCGGGAGATTTATTGGTTGGTAATTATCAATTCGAACTCTATCCCCTTTCTTATATAGGTACCTAGTAGACTAGTAGAGTCACTTGCGCATATTGCCATGCTTCTGTACCTTGGCCTTCCTCCTAATTTTATCATTTCAACTGGGATTCTGTCCCGGGACTTTTCTGTGTCTCATCTGAGACAAGGTCAGTTGTAGGGTGACTCAGAGTAAATTTCCCTTTTCGAACGCGTCCTGTACATCCAACCTAATATTTGTGGAGGGGTTAGCGCTGGCAATTTACGGTTACTGCGTGCGGATTATCAGTAAACACGGAGCAGTGGTCGAACAAGCAACGCGCGTTTAGTGTCGGGGCGTTTTTTAAATCAAACGATTCCTATGTCGCGGCACGGCGACGTTTTTGTAACCGTTACAATATTCGGCGTATACGTGATACTCCGTCAAAAAATGTATTGAAATTATGGGTTCAAAGATCCAGACAAAGTGGTCCAATAGCAAATCCGATGCGTCCCGTCCAACAGAAGTCCATCAGAACGCCAGAGAACATTGGGATTGTGCGCCGTGCTGCGACTGAAAGTCCGAGGCGCTCCATTCGAAAACATGGCGGGACGCTTCTGATTTGCCAATTGCTACTGTACCACTTTGAATCTTTGAGCCCACGATTTCAATACATTTTTTGATGTAGCGTCACGTATACGCCGGATATGGTTACGGTTAAAAAAACGTCGCCGTGCCGCGACATAAGAATCATTCGATTTAAAAAACGCCTCAACGATAAACGCGCGTTGCTCGTTGGACCACTGCTCCATGTTTATTGATAATCCGCACGCAGTCGCCGCATATTGCCAGCGCTTACCTCTCGACAAATATGAAGTTGGAAGTAGGTACAGGGCGCGTTCGAAAAGGGAAATTTACTCTGAGTCACCCTGTATCTGTGCAGTGCCCAAAACTCATAATGTTTAACTATGTCACCTAATGGGGTAGAAAACCTCTTTGAACAGATCGTTTTCAGGATTCGCCTCACTGCTCCTTATATCTTGTAGAATCGTTTCCCTTATTGTCCTAATTATTTCTGTATTGACTCATCAGGTGCTGGTTTCCATATTATAGCGTGGTCCCTGGGACTCCCTAATCCTGGAACATTATTTTTAAAGATCTTAGTCAACGCTGCTAGCCAACTTGCGTGGTGATATCACAGCAAAAAAACATTGATAGTGGTAATCCACTTTAGTGGCGGAGTCCTGTATAGAAGAAACAAAAAAACAAGATTCCTCAGAATATCCTGAAAAAACCTTCAAAGGCTATCGCTTTCTTGCTCGAAACCCATCAGCATTAGTCACTAAGTCAGAATTATTTATACTACCCATTAAGAGAAATGCTAGTGGCGATACGACGATCTCGAACAAATTTTTGCCGTCATCATCAGTAGACCAAATAAGTTTACTTTTAATTATGAAATATCGTTTTTTTTTTTCAGTTGGTTGAAATGTTTTGGTTTGATTGTTGAATAAATATAAAAAATATCTCTATGACGTATAGTTGAAAAGTGAACTCTAATTGCGTCGATAAAAACACTTCGCTTAGGCAGAATTCATAGAAGTGTGTCAAGGGCATAGCAGAGAAATAAAAAGACCTATCAAAGGATTCTATGTCCTTGCCTCATTCACAAAAGCAATTGGCAACTTGTACTTATAAATATTGTTTGAACTGTATGCCGGTTTTTATAGCATTTGGCCCTGAATCGCTAAAATTTAGTCTTCTTTGATACGTTGGGACTATTTATTTATTGATATAGATGTTTATTCGATTAAAAAAGTTAGATTGTGCAATGCATTTTTTGGAAAACATGATGGTTAGTTTTGTACCTTATGGTACGAAATCCGAGGGTACAACTGCTTGAAAACCATTCAAATAGTGATTGGAGAGGTTTTCTTAAGAAAAACAAGCGTTTAACCGAAGCTCTAAACACATGTAAAATATCTGTAGTTTAGTAATTAGTACATAATATGTTTTTTTGGTTAATTTAATAAATAATATTTCTTTTGGCTTTGACGTCATTCATCAAAACCCTCTCACAGAAGGGCTTTTTCTTAGTTATTTGCGTTTTAGTCACATACCTACACTTTTTATGACGCATATTTTGAGGAAAATATATAAAATTTATGTAATGGTAATATAATGATGTTTTTTGCGATATGAATACAATCGGATGCCATTTGGTTTATGCAATGCTCCAGCAGTCTTCCAACGCATGATGAATAAGAGCCTGGCTCCATATTGCAATATTGCTGCATTTTTAGATTATGCTGCTCTGGTTAGACCCCTAACATCGCTTACGCAAAAAAACATCGAATGGAAGTGGGGCGAGTCGGAACAAATGGCGGTTGAAAATCTTGAGCAGAAGCTTATCCTTGTAATTTATGACCCAAAAATGGAAACCGAAGTACATAAAAATGCTAGCCAGGATGGTATAGCCGGAATATTACTGCAAAAACGTGATTCCCAACTTAGACCAGTGACCTATTATAGCCGACATACCAACAAGCCAAAAAAGAAATACCATTCCCACGGACTGGAGACCTTGGCAGTTGTAAAAACATTATTAAATTGGATTCTATCTGCTCAACTGGCAGACGCAAATATTCGTCTAATCCATGATGTCCTGAAGAAACCACCAGAAACTGATCATGATCGGAAAGTTTATAAAAACTATGCTTTGAGGAATGGACGTGTATACCGCATTACTCCAACAGGTATACAATGGGTTGTACCACATGGGTTCAGGAGACAAGTAGTACATTGGTCTCATGATGAAGTAGGGCATTTTGCAGCCGAAAAAAACACTACAGACGCTTTGCGGAAAATATTGGTTCCCACGTATGAGAGAATACGTTGAAAAATACATTGCCACTTGTGTTCCATGTTTATATAACAAAATTCCATCGGGGCGACGTGAGGGCTAGCTCCGATAGCTAAAGAGCCAATTCCATTCCACACTATTCACACCGACCATTTGAGGCCATTTCAGAAGACACCACGAGGTAATCTGCACTTGATTGTGACTATTGACGCATTTACTAAAAGCTGTGAAATCCACGAAGAGCAAACCCAGTACCATTCACTTTTTGGAAAAGAAGTTTGACACTTACGGAGTTCCTAATCGCATAATTTCAGACAGAGGTTCAGCTTTCACTGCGAAGGCCTTCAAACAATTTTGCTCTAAGTACAACATACATTTGGTTCTCAATGCTGTGGCTACGCCCAGAGCAAGTGGGCAAGTCGAACGACTCAATCGTACTGTGTTGGCAGCTCTCGCAACAACGATCGACTCCGAAGATAACTGAGATCAATTTATTGACAAATTAGAATGTTCAATAAACAATACAGTCCATCAAATCACTGGAAAAACACCTAACCAATTTCTAATGGGTTATGGGTTATACACCAAGAAGCAAAACTAATAGTGTGCTTACTGCTGAACTTGACTTACCGTCAATAGATATGGATATTGAGGCTCTCAGAAACGAAGCTGCACAAAGAATCAGACAAGATCGAATCAAGCAGAAAGAAAGATTTGATAAAAAAAGAAAACCCGCAAAGCATTATAAAATTTGTGTTAATTTTAATGAATAAGAATGCAGAAGGTCAAAGCAAGGAACTAAATCCTAAATATGCTGGACCAATGGTTGTGACAGAAATACTTCGAAATGACAGGTTCAGAGTGCAAGACATGCTAGATTCATCACATAGTGCGAGAAATAAATATGACATCATCGCAATCGATCGCCTTTAACCATGGATAGTGCCTGAAGGTGTGTCAGACGACACTTTAAGCGGCAGTGATGGCGATGGTGATCTCCCATTATAAAAAATGTCTGATAACTACGTTGCGAGGACGCAACATCTGTCAGGATAGGCCAAGTGTGAAATATCCTTAGTTTAGTAATTAGTACATAATATGTTTTTTTGGTTAATTTAATAAATAATATTTCTTTTTGACGTCATTAATTTCATAAAAAGAGCAACCCTAAATAAAGTAAGAGATATCCTTTAGAATGCTATGCCGAGGAAATAGAGAGAACAGAGGATAATATAGTCCTGGGTAGTGCAGTCTTAGGTTGGCCAAAATGAGTGTTAAAGAGATAACAGGGTTTTTGACCTTGGTATATTGGTACTAGTAGAGTACGCAGATGGAGGTAAACACTTTTTGTTGCTACATTGATATTGTTGGGGTGATTTTATGACGATCAGCAGAACCCTCTTACAAAAAGGCTTTTTCTGAGTTGTTTGCGATCACGTACCTACATTTTTTATTAACTGCTAATGTCTTAGCAATAGCTTGATTGCCTGAAGATTTTTGACTGAATCCCTTAAAATTGTACCCTAAAATACACTTTTTATGGGAAAATATATAAATTCACATGTATAATGGTAATATAACGATGTTTTCTGAGATATGAATATAATCGGATGTCATTTGGTTTGTGCAATGCTCCAGCAGTCTTCCAACGCATGATGAATAAGATCCTGGCTCCATATCGCAATATTGCTGTAGTTCACAGAAGGTTGTAAGGAAAGTGCTTTTACTAGAGTTGTTGCTGGCACATAGAGGTCCGTGCTTGCGGCTCGATTGGCGCAATTGGGTTTAAGTGTCGCCCAGTAATGATTGACACTTTTACCCGGTTGTTGGAATACTAACTGTTTAGCGACAGTTGGGCGTTCAGGAAAGTCTAACTTATTTTAGGGGACACTAGCTAGCCGTCGAAGAAAGAAGATACAAATGAAGATTAATCCTGCTATTTTAATTATATCAGAACAGTAATCGTTTTATTCTATATTTTCATGTAACACTGCACGTTCGAGATGAAGAATGAATTCGCTTTGCCATGATCCACAGGTGAGGCTCAGTGAGCTAATTAAATAACTCCCTGTTTAAACACATTTCTTACACACACTGCTAATAACTCATACACAGGCAGATTATACAACACTTGTTTTTCCGAAGAAAATTTTCAGATCTGTTTTAAATTTCACCACACTGTCAAGAAGTTTTGTGTTTTTGGATTTTTTTTTTCAAAATTCCAATTTTTTGTGTAAACGCTTCTTGTTTACCTTGTGTATAATTTCTACCTTTTTTTCCTGCAACTGACATCTGATCGACCTCACTGGGAACGTGCTCGCTTCGCTCGTGGCTTGACACGTTTCAGCGATGCAACATTTGAAAAAAAGGGGGGGCCGTTTTTTTAAATTTTTTATTAGATAATCGATAATTGAGTTGTCGTAGGACAAGCACCGTTACGATGGGGTATAATAATAAACTCACACGTCATGTGCGTTCTCCGTTCGCATAATCTGACCACATAAAATATGATATGAAGTAATAGTAAGTCATTAAATTTCGTGTCGATAAAAAACTTATGGATGACGGGTAGTTAGTGCGTGCAATTGTCGATCTGATCGACCGAAACCGGATTCGCAAGCGAAGCGAGTGTTGTCTTTAGACCGTGGCTGTGGCTGAAATAATTCGGCTATAATTTACTCGCAAATAATGGGTCTCGAGGTATGTTGACCGTACCGAGAACCTTGAGTCGATTGCTTTTGCTGGTACCGAGTTTTTTTCGGTTATACATGGGCGCACCAATAACTGTGTCTTCAGCTATTAAAACAATCAACTTAATTTCATCCACCATATATAGTTGAAATTTTATCATAGAATTAGTGAGGTTCAGGACATTCCAGATTCCTGGAAATGTGTTTAAGCTATTAGGGAGCTGTCTGGATTTGGGTTTGCCTCGGTTATTTCGGCTTGCGCAATCTAACTGCGTCTTCTGTTTCTTCCTGTTTGCCATCTGATCTCAGAATAGCATAAGGAACCAGATGAACCTGCATTTTAGGTCCTCGTTCATCTAGCTGAAATCAGACTTTCCATCCTGCTGTCTCTGTTTATAGGCTTTGAAATTGTCTCTGGCTCAACTTTTGTTGTGGTCACGCAGTGTAAGGTGCCTCCATTAGCCCATATTGAAAAATTGTTTCGTAATGCCCTTTTAAGCTTTCTGCTCTCACGAACTCAAAATTCACCAATGTTTACTCAAAAATGTCAATTACATTATAGAAGCGTCTACAGTCTACACCAAGATTGCCTTATGTTTTTCGTATAAAAGTATTATTGAAGATTACCTGTAATGCGCCAAAACAGAGAATCAAATACACAGACCTGTTCTGCCTTTATTCATAATTTTTCAATTTACTTTTCATTATTCATAGCTATATTCCTTTCTCATCCAGATCCCTTATAAATTGGCAATTTTTCGTCTTGAAAGAAAAAAAAACCCATTCGCTATAAATATACTCAAATTTTCTATTCATGACAACCAGTCGTATATTAAAAAACGTTACCAACAAACTTTCTCAATTTGCTTAAGAGGCCTTAGCCGTGGAAAATGTGCCACCCCTGGGCTGAAAACTACATTCCGTATTCTCGTCGTGGCGGGCATTGCGTTCCGTTCCCAAGCTGGTCACGTTCACGAACCCGCTGGCGGTTGTATTGATGCAAGTTACGGGTTCGTTTTTTTGCCAGGGGTCCGGTTCGTGACTCTCGGTTTTAATGTCGTCCTCTCCGCCGATCGGTCAGACACGTTTTCTTCTTAGTTGAGACGCTGTTGGTGTTTGCTTGCTCCCACTGGAACAACGGTCCTCTTATGCCGGGTCCACACTAAACGGATTTTTGAGTAAAGTAAATCAAACAAGTCAAGAACAAATCACAAAGTCCGTGCTTGGCAAACAGTTTTCGATGGACATACAAAGTTCTAATCAGGAAGATCACGTTTTCAATTCGCTTTTCTACGTGCCGGTTCAGCCTGGAGTGGACCGCAGACTCAAGTTATCGGTATTTTTCCCAATTCAATTAGTCAGATTTAATCCAATGTCATTACCTTTCAAAACTTTTGTTTCAGTTCTTCACTAAATTGGTCCTACCTGGTAAATTATATTTTATGTTCTCCTGTATTTGATAATTGTTAACCAGTTTCATCTTGAAGTCAAGTTTCAGTTTTGGCCAATAATCTTGTCAAATGAGTACAATAAATTATCATCAGAGATAACGAATCCAGAGCGAGACAACAATGTCCAATGATAGCATTTTTCAAGAATTGGGTTGTTTAAAAAATTATGAATACAATATTGATTTCATAGAAAATCCAAAGTTTGAAATAAGGCCTGCAAGAAAAATATCCTTTGCCATACGAGATGCAGTGAAAAAAGAATTAGAAAATATGGTTTAATTAGGTGTCATTAAGCCCGTCACAGAACCTACCCCTGCAGTCAGTCCGTTAGTAACTGTTAGGCAAAAAGGTAAATTAAGAATCTGCATAGATCCTACCGATGTTAACAAAAACATTTTAAGAAGACATTATCCACTGAAAATCATTGAAGAAATTTCAGCACAAATACGTGGAGCCAAATATTTTACACTTTTAGATTGCAAACGAGGGCTTTGGCAAATGAAAGTTGCGGAACAGTTTGAAAAATATTTCACGTTTTCAACACCATGGGGGCGTTATAGTTGCACTCGTCTACCATTTGGAATCTGTTCAGCACCAGAGGTATTTCAAGAAATGATGAGTTCTTTGCTGAAAAACAAACTCACTGCTCAATGGACGATATTCTCATTTATTCCGACTCCCAGGAAGGTGTAGAAAAAATTACTAAAAAAGTAATGGAAACATTGGAAAATTCTGGATTGAAACTCAATAAGGAAAAATGCATTTTCAATGTTAAAAGAGTTAGATTTCTTGAGCATATTTTATCTGAAAATGGTATTGAAATTGATGATACCAAGGTGGAAGCTATCAAAAACCTTAAGACATCAACAAATATACCAGAACTACAAAGGTTGCTAGGCATGATAACATTTGAATAAATTCATACCAAATATTCTGAGCTTACAAATCCTTTGCGAAAGCTTCTAAAAAGGGAAGGAATTTATGATGTAAATAAGGATGTTACATTATCAGTAGATGCTAGTTTTAAAAATTTAGGAGCTGCTTTGATGCAAGAAAATCAACCCATTGCATATGCTACTAGATCATTAACACCGTCACAGCAAAATTGGCCTCAAATTGAGAAAGAAGCGAATGCAATAAAATTCGGATGTGATAAATTTCATCAAATTATATATGGCAAGAAACTCACAGTAGAAACAGACCATAAGCCATTAGAAGCTATTTTCAAAAAACCCATTCACTTTGCGCCACCTAGGCTACAACGAATATTATTGGAAATATCACAGTATTGGTCCAAAATAATATACAAAAAAGGTAAAGATATACCTTTAGCAGATATTTTAAGTAGGGATGAAGAAACTGGAGAAAATGTCGAAAACGAGGAAGAATTAGAAATACAAATTGTCCTTTCTATGACCTGGAATGCCAAGGAAGAATTAATAAGAAGCTACAAAATCGGATCCTGAACTGCAATTACTACGAGAGTTCATATTAAACGGATTTCCAAATTCAGTCGATGGACCCAAAAATATTAAGCACTACGTTACTTTCAGAGACGAACTTGCAGTTTACAACGAACTCATATTCAAGGGTGAAAAAATAATCGTTCCAAGATTTCAGGTACCTAAAATGTTAAGAAATATTCATGAAGGCCATTTTGGTATCTAAAGTTGTCTTAAACGAGCAAGAGAACTACTTTACTGAAGAGGAATATCACAAGATTCCTAGTTATGTTCAAAAATGCAGAGTTTCTGGAAAGTATCAAAAAACTAATCAAAACGAAACAATTTCACTGAAGCCACTACCACAATTACCATGGCAAATAGTCGGCTCTGATTTGTTAAGTGTGCATGGAAATGTTTATATTACTATTTACGACAGTTACTCTGGGTTTTTGGACGTGAAAAAACTCAGGAATCAGACATCCTTGGAAGTAATCAGCTATCTTAAAGAATGGTTTGCAGTTCATGGAATTCCTGAAAACTAGAAACTGATAATGGAAAATGGACCGCAATAAACTTCTAGAGAATTTAAAGATTTTTCCAAAAAATTGTGTTTCCAGCATGCAACCAGTAGTCCATATCATCCATGAAGCAATGATTTATCGGAAAGAAGTGTTCGAATTGCGAAAAACCTTTGAGAAAAAGAAAAAGATTATGCAAACAGACATGTCACTCAACCCCAGAACTATAAAATAGGAGATTCTGTTAGAGTACAACTTCCCAACAGACAATGGTAAGGTGCAACCATAACAAAAGTTGATAATCAAACAAAAAGTCAGACGAAAATACTGTTCATTTATTATTTTTTATCAAAAACGTCGGGCATGCTTCTACAGAATTTGAATAAAGACAAATCGTTCCATTACAAAGGTAAAAATGTGGCAATATTATTTAGCCTTCTTGCAAATTGAAATGATTTTTATCGCATATGTGAATGACACCTAAAAAAAGGGTAAATTTCTGAATGACTGAAGACGTGACTTTTGTTAGTTGAAACTTTGTAATGAAAATTTGCCTATTGAATAATGATCACATTATTTAATCGCTACCCTCATTACGGAAAAATATCCCTCGTTTTTCATAGTATGTTCGATCTGAAACCGGCTTTAATCTCACCCATCAAGCCTCCCTGCTGCCCGTGAAGCATGCGGAGCTTTCAAATTGACTTTTCCTATCATTACTCATACATTGATATACGACTGGAATTTACATAAAAGTTAACTTTTGTCTTTTATAGCCCTTGTAAAAGTTTCACGACTCCAGCCCACGCACGCCAGTTAATGCCAAATACTATCGGCCGAATGAGATTTTAATTTTAGACAAAATAACTGTAAACTACCGACCGGAACGACTTTGGAAGTTAACGACGGATAAATTTCAATTTGTTCAAAAGTCTCACATAAATACTGATTTTTTTCTAAGCGAAAATATTTAAGTAATTTCAAATATTGCAAGTTTAGCAACCCTCTCATTGAAAAACACTTGACGTGAGTTGTTGGTAAATTGGGGTGACCGGCCTCTACCATAACTTTTTTTTTATCCAAATGACAATCTAAGTCGAGTCGGGCAACAAATATAACAAATGTGTACATTATAGGTACCACAGACTTTATGCCAAATCCAATGGCCGCCACTGTACAGGGTGTCCGAATTCGGATGGTTTTAATAGGAAACATTAATTTCTGAGCAAGATACAAAAAAATGAACCCCCCACTCCGAGGCTCAGATTTCTTGAAATTTTGATTGGTGCAAACCGCATTTTGATATCCTCAACCGTTTAGCCGCTAGAGGGCGATTCTCGACTTTGAGCAATAATGTGAAACCATCATAACTTTTTTGTTTATGAAAATTATTGATTTCCGTAAAAACTTTCTAGAAGCACTTTTTCAAGCAGAATTCAGTGACGTTCTCAGTTTTTTTCTAGTTGGTCCCAACTCCGAGATATTGACCAAAATCTGGTTTTTTTCAATAGGATACTCTATATATTAATAGCTCATTAGAAAGCTCGGCTTGTTCTGATTTCAATGATATAAAGTTCGATAGGTTTATCTCTAATAGTTTTCGAGAAAAAAAATTATTTCGGTTTTTGTCATAAGAAGCAATGTGTAAGAAAAGGACTTATATCTGTAAGGAAACTGAGAAAGGTCTCTTTCTAACTCATTGTTTCTTATGACAAAAACCGAAATATTTTTTTTTCTTGAAAACTGTTAGAGATAAACCTATCGAAATTTGTATCATTGAAATCAGCAAAAGCAGAGCTTTCTAATGAGCTATTAATATATAGGGTGTCCCATTGAAAAAAATCGGATTTTGGTCAATATCTTGAAATCGAGGCCCAATAGAAAAAAACTGAAAACGTCACTGATTCTGCTTAAAAAAGTGCTTCTAGGAAGTTTTTACGGAAATTAGTTATTTTTATAAACAAAAAAGTTATGAAGATTTCACAGTATTGCTCAAAATCGAGAATCGCCCTCTAGCGGCTAAACCGTTGAAGATATCAAAATGCGGTTTGCACCAATCAAAATTTCAAGAAATTTGAGCCTCGGAGTGGCTGGTTCATTTTTTTGTATCTCGCTCAGAAATTGACGTTTCCTATTAAAACCATCCAAATTCGGACACCCTGTGCATTGGTTCAATTCGTTTCACGAGAGTTTATACCTTTGACATCGAAGACGTCATAACTTGAAAACAAATGAGGTGAGCTCGGGGGTAACTGGATGGTTGAGCGGCACTAAAAGTACTTCTACTGCCGCTGCAGTTGCCTAGAAGCATAGAAATTAAATTTCTACCACCTCGACAGGTGTTAACCCGCCGGATTTGCCTAGCAGCATAGAAATTAAATTTCTTACATTTTGACAGGTGTTAACAAAGTGACCTTTATTGAAGTTTGGAGAAAAAAATATTTAATGCAAGAATGGACACAAAATATATAAATTTAATCAAAACTATGTGTATACGACAAAGGAACACGTAGTAAATATTGCACAGGACCTATCAACGGATAGGATAGCATTGAATAGGGGTGTAGGGCAAGGAGATGCCATCTGAATAGACTTGTTGTTTCACCATACCAGTGACGCAAATTCTTCAGCCAAGATATTCTTCTCGAGAAGTAGGTAATTGTTATTCCTGAGTATGTGTCCGAAGTACTCTTACTTTCGCTTTTCTAGCGTAAACATAACTTCAAGATTTTTAACATCCGTCTATATGTCCACATTTCAAAACCCTCTAGCTTTTTGAACATGGCGTCTATCAGAGTCTACGCCTCAGTCGCACAATAGACTGAAGACGTAGCAATGTAGTAGGTAATCGAGTGCGAACGGAGAGCCAGAGACCTCGACTACACAACACGGAATTAATTTTTACAAATCATGATCTGGCTTGGCTTGTTCAATCCTGGAACGTACCTCCTTCATCTTATCCCAGTCTTCATTAACCTGACATCATTTAACCTAGGTAACTGTATGATTGGACATGATCGATCTGTTGGTTCTGAACCTGAAGAATACCTCCTCCAACTTGGTTCTTACTAATCGCCATTCATTTAGATTTTTTGGCGTTCAATTTCAATCCCAATTCTCCACTTTCAGTAGCCAAATGATCAAGTAATATTTGAAGACCTTCCAAAGAATCAGTGATTAAAACCGCATACCGAAGATTGTTAATGTTCACGCCGTTGATAGGAAAAGTGCAGTCTTCTAATGCTTTTGATAGGAAACGTGCAGTCTTCTAATGCTTTTTCAAATATTTTGTTCGAATAAATCTCGGAATAAATATTAGAAAGTAATGGTGAAAGGATGCAACCCTACCGGACACCTCTTTTCACTGTGTTACTTCGTCAGATATTTATTGGTCTACCTTGATTTGTGCAGTCTGATTCCAGTAGATTTGCGATTATCTTGAGATCTCTATTATCTAGGCCTACATCCTTGAGAATTACATTAGCTTCTCATGTACCCTGTCAAACCCTTTCTCATAGTCTAAGAAGCATGCGTATACATGAACAGAAGCTGCTCTATATCTTTGAACTAGCATTTGGATGCTAAACATCAGGGCCTCTCTTGTGCCAAAACCGTTACGAAAACTATATTGGGATTCGCCCGTGAAGGACTCGTACTTTGCGTATATTTTTTCATGGAAGATCTTTAGAGAAATCTTGAGAAAGTGGCTCATCAAGCTAATAAGTCGATAATCGCTACCTCTTTTTGCACAGCTTTTCTTTGGGAGCGTCACAATTGTTGAATTAAGCCAGTCAGAGGGATGATGCCCGATCGATAAACCATAATGAAAAGCTGACTATTGCGTGTAGTGACTCCTCACTTTTTAGGATTATAATCAGTTCTGAGTAGACACCGTCTGGACCTGCAGCTTTCCTTGCTTGATTTTTTTGAAAATAAGTTTTTTAGCGGAAAGGTAGGGGGTGTTCACTTTATACTGGATCAACCTGTACAGGATTATCCAACGAAAGTGCTCTTTACCTTACGTACCTGTTAATTGAAGAGATACAAAAAAATGTTAAATATAAAAGCTGTTGGGATTTTCATGAGAAATTCATTGATCATAAAAAAATGGAAAGTCGGGTTTAGAAAATATAGCAAAAAATGTTACATTTCTTGCTTAATTTAAATAGAATAACCCATTTTGAATATGTTTTTGGATTCTACATTAATTTGAGTAATCTGAGTGTATTTCTGTTAAACATTTTTCCACCGTGTTATAGGGTCAGCGTCTCCAAGTAACAGAGGTTCACAGGCGCACTGTTTTTTTATCACTGGATTCATAGCAATTACTTTTATTCTGAACTAGCTGAGCCGGTAAACTTCGTACCGCCTCTGAATTATTAAATATACCTATTAAATGTTGTGTTAACGTATCTATTAGCTGAATTAAATTCAGTTTTTTTCGATGGTGAATTTGGCTTTGGTTGAAGAAAATTAATGTTTACTCTCTGGATCAGAAGTCACCTAAAATTAAAATTTTACATCATCCTTTTTTAGGCAGCTTGTGGGCATTATTCTTGTAAAGTGTACCACCAAATAAATAAACTCAGGCACAGGAATGTTCAAATAATGAAAAGAAAAAAAAATCTCTAGCGCAGCCCTGTTTCACTCTATCTGCACTGCATGCACTGCACTACTCCATCTATTCTACTTTATCTGCACTACTCTATCTGATCTACTCTTTCTGCACCACTCTATCTGATCGGAATAGTGGAATAGTTTTGTTCTACTCCACTGTATTTGCAATGCCGAGCTTCGTTCCAGGTATCAGTGATAACGCGGTATACAAAATACAAAATAAACTTGGTATCGGTTATAAGAGATGGCGCCGTATGCTCGGGCTTGGTAAATTTTTTTCATAAATAAATAAAATAAGTAATGAAATGACCACATTAATGACATAACACCACGCTGAAAAAAGTTTCAATTTGACAGCAAAATTCCCATTAACAAAATGATCCTCCATTTATTGAATAATTCATTTATTACAAAAAATGTGATAAATGAAGAACCGCTCGACCGATTTTGTGCAAACTTCACAAAAACCATCTAATAAATAGTCCGAACAAAGCCTAAACATTTGGATTGGCTAGGTGAGCCCGTTCTTGAGTTATAAAATTACAACGAAAAGTGGCTTTAATTTTTATATATATAGATATGACTGTTCAAAGTTTTCGGAAGCTTCTTTTGGTAACACGTTCAAATCAGAGGGCACCTTTTGATGATCCTGCTGTTTGGGAGCGCTCAAGGATTGCTATCATCTTGCTTTATTTTTGGTTGGTCAACAGTTGAAGTCTCCAATAACTGTTTATAATCATTTGGTCCAAATTCTTGTACAGCTACTCCAGGCTGCCAAGATTTTGTTCCTTTTTAGATCAGGATTGGTTGATTTGGAGACAATTGTGAAAGGGCCTTCGGCCTTAGATTTCTGGTCATAATAGGTTTTTTGCTTGTTTTGTCGCGCTTCCAAAGTTGTTTTGGCTTTTTCTTTAGAATATTGTGGGCACATCAATTTATTAAGCACAGGCAACGTTGTCCTTAATCTCTGGCCTATCGACAAATGACAAGGGGCTCGGAGATCTTGCTTAGGTGTCATATTATAGGTTAAAACACTTAAAAATGGGTCACTGCCATCTTTATAGGCTTCAATAGGTAAACCTTTCACAGTTCTAATAGCCTTTTCCACTTGACCATTGGACGGAGGATAATTTGGGCTTGAAGTTGTTAACTTTATCTCATAATTTTTTGCAAATTTTTGAAATTCTACAGAATTATAAGGTGGACCATTGATAGTCTGAGACTATTTGTGGTGGTAAACCATGAATAGCAAAAATATACTCAATATATGAGATTACGCTTTCTCCGGTTCCGTTTGCGATTTTATTCACGACTACAAATTTACTAAAATAGTCTACAAGAATAAAATTTAGTTGGCCTAGCTGCTTGAAATCCACTGCTATTTCTTCCCATGGTAAATCAGGAACCTGGTGAGGTTTTAATGGTTCTCTTGTGTTAGATTTTGCATATTGTTGACATATTAGACAAAATATGACGGTATTCTCAATATCAGTGGTTATATCTGGCCAGTAAACTGGTTGAAACGACACCCTGATGTAGCAAAGACAAAAATTCTGGTCAAAGGACTTTTGGCACAATAATTCTAGTTCGGTAGAAAATAATGTTTTCATGCGGATAAATTTCATCCTTTAATTGCCAATATTTCTTTAATTCCAATGGTGAGCAATTTTTATGAGCAAACGGCCATTAGTATCGCAGTTCCTTTACATAGATTGGAGATGAATTTAGAGAGGTATTCCATCATTCCTAGGAATCTTTGAAGGTCTTTTTTACATGTTGGTGGCTCCATGTTCAAAATTGTCTTGGTTTTGTCAGAATCTACTTCTATTCCTTTGCTGCTTATCATATGACCCAAAAAATTTTCTTCTGTGATGCCAAATTTTGATTTCTGCGGGTTTAAAGTGAGAGCTGATTTGGGAATTCTTTCCTCTAAATTTCTGTTATGTTCCTCCAGTGTTTTCCCGAAAATCAAAACATCGTCAAAATATGCGATGACACCCTGAAAGCCACAGAGGGTATCGTACATAAATTTTTGAAAAATTTCCGGTGAAGAACTCAAACCATATGGAAGGCGTACATAACGGTAACGGCCAAAAGGAGTCGAGATAGTCATCATAGAGCTTTTGTAATCCAAAGGAATATGAAGAAACGCGTTATATGCAACAAGGTAAATTATTCGGCACCCGCTAATTCAGAAAAAATAACGTCTTGAGTAGGAATTTGGAATAATTCACGTTTAATCTATAGAGGTTCAATGACCTGGGGTCCATACAAACACGTATGTCGCCAATTGCCTTAGGTGCAATCACAATTGGATGAACCCAATCTGTTGGTTCTGTCACTGGAATAATGATATTTTCATCCACCATCTCATCAAGTTTGTCCTTGACTTTGCATTTCAATGCTGCTGGTATTTTTTATGTTGTAATTCGGGGGATGGCATTTTCACATAAACTGATACTGCTAATTGGAACAGTTGACGGATACTCATGTCACTGCATGTTAATAAAATTCGTGCATTTTCGGCACCGCTACGATGTTTCGAACCGGGTACAAGGTTATTCGTCTTACCTTTTATTATTGCCCATATTATGTGTAGTAGGTTGGTCCGGTCTGTATATTACTCTTGATAAGAAAACAAACGAACACATTTCGTCAATCATTTTCGTACGACCTTGACATTTATTCAGGTTTTTAGGTTTCAGTTCGGTCTGGCTAGGAATGCGCAAAATTTTGAAAAGATCGATGTTTTGAGATCAGATGATACATCGAATATGCACTATCGATGTGAAAATATCGGCTTGAAAATATCTATTTATTTCATTTTATCGACGTAGATATCTCAAAACATATTTGAATCACAATTATCATCCAAGAGCAGCAATTCTGAGAATTTTTTTCCTTTCCCAAGTCTGGCGTTGTTGTATTAAAATTTGTCCTGCATTTGAAAATAGTCTGTCCGATTGAACCGAAGTTGCTACAACGCTTAAGTATTTTGAAGTTGCAGATATACACTCTTTATTTCTTCCCAATGTTCAAATGGATTTTCATCAAATTTTGCTAAGGGACTCTGCGAAAGTAAATAATGGTGTAGTATTTAGAATAAAACCTCGAAAAAACATTGCAAAAAATATCGATGTTCCCTAATAATATCGAATAAAAAAACATCGATATGAACATCGAAATGAAAAAATCGATATTTTTGAAACATAGATATTTCGTGCACACACTGGCGCTGGCGTCGACCCTCAGTTCAGTTTCCGAATCCCTACTGGTGAAGTAGCGGCGACGGTTGATTCACTCACTCGACTCTGTCCTCTGCAGTCTGTTTTCGAGTAGGTACGCAATCGGAATTCGTCGCTTTTTATTCTGGTGAATAGTTAAAAATGTTTTTGCTCTGGTGAATAGTTAAACTGTGCATTAGTGAAAGTGGACAAAATGGAAACATTTCCCATATACGACCCCATTTGTACTCTGTTAGAAAAACATTTTAATTCGTGGTGCGAAAAAGATATAATAGATTTTCTATCGAACGAAAAGCCTATGCCAAATTTAGAAATAAACAAACTATATAAATGGAAAGACCAATCGTGTGTACGAAAGTTTTCGTCATCGTATTATTCTCAATATGATTGGTTGTGTGGTAGCTACTATTTGAATAAACTGTTCTGTTTGCCCTGTGTACTTATGAGAACAAAAATTGGCGTATGGAATACTGGTGGTTTTAGTGACATTGTCAATGCTGCTCGGTCTCTAGTGAAACATGAGATTTCCGCCGATCATTTACGTTGTGCATTGGATCTCAAGCGATTAAGAGTTAAAAAATATGCTATTCCAGAGTGTCCAAGAGAAAACTCTAGATTGCATATTCAAAAATTTAATGAAAAAGTATTGCTTAACAGGCGCTTCATGCAGTTGCCAATTAAAGCAGTTCTCTATCTGGGAAAACAAGTTTTACCGTTTAACACTGAAAATTTTAATGAACTTTTGGAAACTTTAGTGTCTACAAGCACGATTGATATACGAGAACACTATAAAACAATCAGGCATTTATTCACTTCTGAAACGGGTTTTCAAATGGAAATACTTGATTGTCTTTCTAAATATTTGGAAGAAGTTATACAGAAAGAACTGAAGAAATCTAATTTTTTCTCATTTCAAATTGATGATGTTAGTATAAATAAACAATCCCAATGCAGCATTATTGTTAGATATGTTCTGCCTGACGACGGACTAGTAAGAGAAAGATTTTTGGGATTTCATCAGACTAACCCAGATAAAAACCCTAATGATTTGTCTGAAATGATCATGGATTATGTTGCACGCTATATGTTCCCATCCAAACTTATTGCTCAGAGCTATGATGGATCTTGCATAAAATCTGAACATTTAAAACTTCTTGAAGAAACCATCAAATCGAAATCGGATGCGAGTTTTGTCCATTCCTCAGCGCATAAATTAAATTTTCTATTAGAGCAAAGTTGCAACGGCAATTCAAAATTCAGTGCATTTTTTGCTAACGTAAGCAGTTTGCTATCATTTTTTCACCAGTGCGCCAAATATAGCTGTGTAGCTGAAACATCTGCAGGAAAGGGAATGGAGGAAGCTACATCAACTTTAGACGTATTGACTTTGGTCAATAATTGCTGGGACGATTTGAAAGATTTATTTACTCATATTATAGAAAAAACAGATTCTGATCCGCTTTTGATTAAAAAAAGTAGGTACTTTCTTAAAGTATTTACTGATGAATTTGAATTTGCCTTGTTGGCCGCTATTTTCGGCGACATTTTTGACCTTACAGAAACTTTTTGTCAAGAGTTGCAAAAGGTGTCGTATACCAAAATCGATAATTGCATATCGGAGTTCAGTAAGGTTCAAAAATTATTGATGGAGAAAAGAAATAAGAGTGCATTCCAAGAATTATATTTTCCAACTTTGATAAGAGCAACACCTTTACATCCAGAACACGAAGACATTTATAAAAATATGTATTATGAAATATTGGATACAATATTAGTGCAACTCAATACACGTTTCGAGAATATAAATAAAATACGAATGTTTACTTTATTCCATATTTCCAAATTGGGTAAGTTGCCCAAAGACTCGTTATGCTGTATAAAAGAGACGTATCCAAACATCTTTACCGAGTCCAGAATCCAGAGACTAAAAACTGAATTGCAACTGATTTATGCTGATGAAAAATATCAAGTAACTAACCCACAGGAGTTGTTAACAGTTTTAAATAACGACAGTGATGTACTAAAAGAATCCTATAAATTATTCTGTTTATTATTGGCCATACCGTTTACCCGGGTGGGTACCACTTCGTGTTTGGATAAGGTGAAAAACTACCTGAGCAAAGCAAGCACTGAAGAAAGGCTTCCAGCGATGGCAAACATTTCAATTGAAAAGGATTTGGTAAATGAGCTGATAAACACCCAACCCTTTTATGAGGATGTTATTGATAGGTTTGCAGAATTGACGAGCCCGAAAATTGATCTTATACTCAAGAAATAACTCTAGTGAGTATTTATTATTATACTTTCGTTGGTTAGTTGATAATTTAAATTTAACCGATGGGTTTTCAAAATTTCTCTGCGGTCAAAAAAATCACTCTAATCTTGAAGCGTTAACAGGTTTTGGTTACAAGTATTATTACCCTTTTCCAAAAAAATATGCCCATGTTTCGACCAATATGAATTCTTCAGTGCATACCTATACATAGGTACAGGTTATTGGCTATAAATTATAAATATCACCCCCAGTGCAGTGGCGTAGCCAGTAGGGGAGCAGCGGGGGGCGACGCCCCCCCCCCACACTTATGGCGCCCCTACCGCTCTTGAAAAACAAAAGCAAAAAATGAGAGATTATAAAATTATGCTGTTTCTTATTTATTTCATTGACCTCTTCACTCTTTATTCTTTATCGTACCTCAGTCGGCCTTGTCGGCAAATGGTTCAGTTCAATCAAAGGAAAGGTGATAGTTTCTGTTTTTATGATTGATGTGGTATTTGTTTATTGGGTAAATGGGTTGGGTGGGGCTGTCATCCGTCCGGATTTCCCCGGATTTGTTCTATTTTTCAAGGCGTCCCCGGAAACGTTCGGGAGGATTTTTGAAGTTAACGGCATGTCCACACATTATTTCATGTAAGGCTTGAAATACATAAATGGTTTTCGGCCTGGTAACCGAAAAAAAAAATGTTTTTGAACGCTTCGATAAACTTTTTTGGGCGTGAACTCGAGAAAATTTTTCGCCTGCGGCGTTTCGTCTTTGATATCTTCCACCAATAAGCAAATATTACGAAACCATACGATTACAAACATTTATTTTATCCACCCCCCGCCCCAAAGAATTATGCGCCCTTTATATGTTTGCCCCCTCCGCCCCGCAAGGCTGGCTACGCCACTGCCCCAGTGGCGGATACAGTGGGGGACAGAGGGGGGTTTAGAAAGCTGAAAAACTATAAAAAAATCACACTTTTGTCTTTGTCCCAAGAACTTTAACCTCAAATATTTAGTATATCATCAGTGGTTGAGTTGATGTATTGTTTTTTTTTTTGTTCTAATTCATACAAAATCAATAAGATCATGTATAGGATGTTTTTTTATATGTATCCCCTCGTTTTTATTCTCATCGGTGACTTCACCGATGAGTTAGCTATCTTTGTTTAGTGAATGGAAAATGACAATGACGGCCATAGAATGGTGGATCCATCGGTAAAATTTGATGAGAATAAAAACGCAGGGTATATATTGACACCCCACCTACTCTACCTACAGCCTTTACCTTTACAGGTAGATGAAAGGTGTGAATACAAAAGTTGTACAGTATTGGCTAAATTTTTAAAATCCATGGTCAAAAATAAAAATTGAATGACAAAAATGTGAAATATTGTATGTTTTCAGCTTTTTTCAAATGGGGTGCCCTATATTTAGTTCTATATTCTTGAAGAACATAATTTCTCGATTCCAAAACTATATAGTTTGTCTATATTTGGTTGAGCCGTCTCCAACATATTTGGTTCTAAAAATCTTAAAAATACTATCAGAGAAACGAAGTACCTCAAATTTTACCTGCAGCTTTCACCTGTACAGGTAGAATGGTTCACAAAATCAGTAAGTAGTAGGATATAATAGTATTTTTACAATTTTTGGAGCCAAATATATGAGAGATTGCTCAATCAAATATAGATCGGGGCATTGTGCTCTTCAAGAATATAGAATGAAATATACGGCATCCCAAAAAAGTTGGAAGCATGCAAAATTTCACATTTCTGAGATTCAAATTTTGTTTCTGACCATGGTTTCTAAAAATTCAGCCGAAACTGTACAACTTTTGTATTTAAACCTTTCTTTTACCTTTAAAGGTAAAGGTGTAGGTGGGGTGTCAATTTATAAAAAAAAAACACCCTGTACCTACCTATTTAAAATCACCTTATTCTCCTAAATAACTCCCCTATTCCCATATTTTCATGGGCCATTCCTTCGAAAAACCGTATCTTGCACAATCCACAGCCATCTACTCACCAATATACTGTTGAACTGTTCAAATAAGACACTCACCTGAAACGTGTAGTTTTTGAACTAATGAAAAAAATTCACAACTGAGTCAGGTTAGTATTGTACTTGAACAACATATTGGTGAATAGATGGCTGAGTTTACCCATAAGTTCCACAACAATCCACTTATTTGTACTTGAATAACTTGTCACAATATATTACTAGTTTAGTAAAGTAACATTTCTAATTCCTGTTAAAAGGCCAATTGAAAAAGAGTGAATAATCTTACAAATTCTGACTTCATTGGATTTAAAGGATTATTGCGGAACTTATGGGTGGACCTCTGCGGGACGAGCGCAGCGAGTTCCGCAGCCATCTACTCACCAATATACTGTTGAACTATTCAAATAAGACTCTCACCTGAAACGCGTAGTTTTTGAAACAATGAGAATAACTGACATTTGAGTGAGTCACGTTAGTATCGTAATAAACCAATCATACTGAATTGCACATAAAACGAATCGATTGGCTGTAAAGGGTCATTTACATTCACTTTACTTAACGTACGGAAAATTAATAATAAAGAAGAGTTGACGATCATGTACTATATTATGTAGTTATCCACTTGAAAATTAACGTATACACACAAAAAAGTTGAGTTAATTAGGGAAACCGTGTAGTAAGTGTGCTAATCACAACGATGTAGCGATATACTTCTGTTTCTGTGCGTTGTAATTTGACTTAATAGTTGAGGTTATAAGTGCGCATGCGTCGAATAAGAAAATTAACTTCATTGTAAAAACACATCTTCTCAGTTTTGTACGTTAATTATAATTTCCCCTACGTTAGGTGAATGTAAACCCTTACTTTTCCTTTTTTTTCTGCTGTTCAATTCAACCTGCGTTTCCAGTAGCACCTACAGTTACCAGACAGCATGTAACGGTTCCAGCAGTAACAATTCCACTCTTTCACGGAAATTACGACAGTTGGCTCGTATCTTATGAATTATCAAGCAAGTGATAGATAAAAATCAAGCAATCAGTACCGAGAAAATATACAATTCTTGAAGACGCATATGTACGAGGTGAAGCCAGTAGTGAGGTCATTCAGCATCATCTGTCAACGTCAGAAGTCAATTACGAGACAGCATGGAGCTTATCAAAATTCAAGACTTCTCGTTTCAAAATTTCTAGACAAAATCATTGATCTTCCAGTAATACAAATGGAAAGAGCAGATAAAATTGATCAATTACACGATGTAACCAAGAAATGCCTTCAAGCAATCACAAAGAACCCTGCCCCAAGTATACGGAAATTGTGTTTATGTCAGAATTGGTAGAATTTTGTATATAATGTAGATCACGTTTTTCTGATTGAAAGTTACCATTGCACCAATCCTGAAAAATGACTGCATGTAGCACACCACTGCGTCACAAGTTTACCTATTCGTGCTACATTGAACGTCCATTGCAATGCCCAAGCGTTTTACTTACTACATACCTATGAAATTAATTTTCTCAAGAAGGAGTCATTTTTCAGGATAGATGCAATGATAACTTTTAAACAGGAAGGCGTGATCTACATTATATAAAAAATTCAGCCAATTCTGACATAAAAATAATTTCCGTATACTTTGGGCAGTGTTCTTTGGGCATGAAAACAGACAGTTCAATGATAATACGACTTATTTCAAGGAAATGGGATTCAGAGACAAAACAAAGTCTAAGAACAAGAACCCTCATGAAATACAAGACTTTGATACGTTCATGAAATTTTTGGAAAGAAGATTTCATTTTTAGAGACTGTAACGCCGTCAGTAAGGGAAACCAATATCGAAGACGGCATGTCATCAACCAATGCTTTAGCTTCCTAATTCTATTGACAGCAGAAAAAAATCAATTCGTATCTAATGATAATGTATGATGTCCACCTAAAACCACGAGTTTCTGCAAATTCACTATGCTAGTTAACATAATGGTACTAGCCAAGTTAACTCGAACAACACCTGCAGACGAAGTCCAAATTAGTGGAATAGATTCTTGGAAAAATGAACTACTAGCAGATCGATCCGACCTTCATGAAGCCCGGTCCCATAGACGCCATACTTAATGGCATCCAGAAAACTGAAGAGGATCTTCTTAAGCATAACACAGAACTTTCATAGATAGTATCAGGTCTAGTTCAGACCAAAAGATTACCAATACAAGTCATTAGCCTGGTAACCCAATCAGAAAAAGACAAAAAATTGATTAAACTCTGGGAATTGGAGGAAGTGACACAAGCTAACAAGTATACAGAAGATGATCAAAACTGTGAAGAATTCTATGACCAAACAACAATAAGGAATAAGGACGGCACATTCGGATTCCATTTAAAAACTCAACCAGTTACTTATAGGCAGGGCAGTTAGCAAAAATAGGAGAAGTTTTTGCAATCCAGCTGATTTTTTCACAGATGACAGTACCCATCAATAGTACTCTGTGAAAAAAAGTTACACCTCCTAGGAGGCTTGCTTTTTCCGACATGATGAATTGAAGATGGCGGCTGGTGCTATTCTTAAAAAAAATCGTAACTTTCTCATTCATTAACCGATTTCCGTCAAGTAAAAAAAAAACCTTTATTTTTGAATAAAGAATAAAATGAGAATATAAAATTATTTTCACAGGTTGTATTTCTGTCAAAAAAATAAAAAATAAGAATAGAAATTGAATTGGTTCTGTTGAATTTTTTCTAAAACGTATATGTACTTCTTAGTAAATTTTTTTAAAAAATATGCGCTTTTTTCTCTGATTTTGGAACAGTTTTTGAGTTTGTGAGTTGAGTAATTCGCGAGATATAGTCGAAAAGAACTTGAGAATCCAAAAAAAAAATAAAAATGTATGCAGGATGTGAAAACTCTTTGGACTCATTTCAGTCTGTAAATTGCTTCATTTCCGGCCTAGCCCGTAAATCTTCATTTTTGGCCTAGTTCCTTGAAGTCGTCATAGCAACCTTGTCAGTCTGCATGTACCTGTCGCAGCTACCAATGCATAGTCAGTTTAAAATTTTTAATGTTTTCACATTTACTTCACATCTTTGTGTTATTACAAAAAAGTATTGTTTGTTTCACGTACCTAAAATATAGGTTTTTTAGGTACCTACTTGTTACAAAAAAAAAATCACAACAACAGAAAAGTTTACTAAATTGTAGTTTCTTCGCAAGAATGCATAAATACACACAAGTATAAAATTTTATACCTATTATAAAAGCCTTTACTGCCATTTTTCTGCATTAGAAATGTGATTTTACTTCATACCTTAGGTTGTTACCTAAGTTACTTTAGACACTAGGGCGTAAAGTTGTGGTATATTTTTTTCAAATTTATGGCATTCGAGCGTTATGATCTATATCGTCCGCTTACAATATTATCGGTAGTAGAAAAAAAGATGTATGCAACAGGTGTCTAAAGCTTCTTTTTTCATACATTTGTGAAAAAAGGTTCACTCTAGACATCTGTTTATGTTTTATACCAAAAAAAAAATTCTAGTACCGACAATATAAAGCCATACATTTGAAAAAATATACCACAAACTTTACGCCCTAGTGTCTATTAACTTAGTTCACAACCTAGGGTGTAAAGTAAAACCACATTTTTAGTGCAGAAAAAGGGTTGATATAAAATTTCTTACTTGTGGGTATTTATTATTTATGCATTTTTGCGAAGAAACTAATACAATTTAGGGCAGGTATTATAAAACTATTTTAACAGAATAACTAAAAGTTAACTTCTCGAATGACGTTACTTTTCATGGTAGTTCCAGAAGTTAACTTTTAGTTATCTGTTAAAATAGTGCGTAAAGTAAGTACTTCACGTGCGGTAGTAGAAATAGGTATTTATGCAACAAGTGTGTAAAGTGAACCTTTTCTCACGAATGTGAATTTTGACGCACGAGCCGAAGGCGAGTGCGACAATCACATGAGTGAAAAAAGGTGCTTTACGCACGTATTGCATACTTAACCTATGAAAAACTCAAAAACTGTTTCAAAATCAGAAAAAAAAAGCGCATATTTTTAAGCTTTTTTTACTAAGAAGTACCTACGGTCAAATGGAAGAAAACCAATTCATTTTCCTATTTTTTTTTTTTTTTTGACAGATATACTACCTGTCAAAATTGTTTTATATTTTTATTTCATTCTTTAGTCCAAAACAAAGGTTTTTTTTTTACTTGATGAAAATCGGTTAATAAATAAGAAAGTTACGATTTTTTTCAAGAATAGCACGAGCCGCCATCTTCAATTCATCATGGCGGAAAAAGCAAGCCTCCTAGGAGGTGTAACTTTTTTTTACAGAGTACTATTGATGGGTACTATCATCTGGGAAAAAATCAGCTTGATTGCAAAAACTTCTCCTAAAGGCCATTTTTTCAGCTAACTGCCCTGGCCTAGAAGTATTTCAACTTGTTTTCAACTTAACATCAAACAGCGTCTTTAAACAAATATTTTGCTGTAAATAAGGCAAAAACGTAAAAATAGCACCCTACAGTGTTTAACGCGCCGTAAACCCATAAAATATCTTTGTGCAAACTTGAAACACCTGAGTCTGTCCTATCAAAGAAGAGAGGGCTCAAAATCTTCTTTGTTCAGCCAAAAGGGAAGCTTTCGCTTTCGGGCTCCCAAGGAACTTCAGTATTTTAATGACTGCGTATTAGAATTTCTCCACAAAGGCCATTTGGGACACGTGGTCGTAAAATACAAGTTTGGACGAGTGCCCATACTATTAAATATACCATAAATATATGAAAAAAAAAAAACAGAGACTATCGAATTCCATGGTTTATATTTAGAGATTTACAGTTTCATGGAGAAAATATAAGTAATAATTTGAAACCAGAATATACTTGTGTCCTCGTTAGTATCTATGCAGCAATTTAAGGCATTATTTCTCCGGTACTTAAAGTTAGATATAGTTTTTTGACAGCCTTTTTTGCATTATTCAGATATGTAAAAGGAGACGTCACCTGATGATAACCTAGCATAAAAATAATATAATGTATTATTTGTAGGTACTCCCGACCTTAACCTGGAAGAACAAGAATCAAACAATATGTATTGTATAGTCATTGTTACTTATCTTCAGGAAATGTGGCTCCAAAATCCTATATCATCATGGAAAAAAAAATTGTTTGTGACAAATATGTATAAGAAAAAAAGTTTATTTGTATTGAATATAAAGGGTTTAGTTTTTATTTTGTATTACTATCAGTTTATAATAAAATTTATAACATAAACAAAAATTTCTAACCTCTAGGTTTCCTTTTTTTTTACAAATCTAGATAATCAGAACCTTCCAAAAAATCCCCAAATTGGCCACTAGATTGGAAATACCTTGAGGCTCTCAAATATTCAACTTCATTCTGGTAGTTACATTTTGTTTTTTGTTCTATTTTGGAATCCATTTTTTTTTTTCTTCTTCATTAGCCTCTACAATGATTATGATGCCTATATTTCCAGACGGTCCAGGTCTGCATTCCTTTTTAATTTAATTCAGTCTTACCGCGATAATGTTACCTCTTTATCGTCTAAAGATGTTTAAAAATAAAAAATGTAAAAAACATTTTTTGTCTCCATTTCATCAGAGAATTAGTCCATTTAGAGAAGTTTCCAGCCCAGAGGTGATCCATATATATTGACGCCTTTCTTATGTCTCAATTGAGTGAAACGATTGCTGGTAACCCACGAAAACCATAACCTTAGCGAACCGTTACACTTTATACAATTATTCGAGGTACGATGAGCAGTTCGTCAGAAGAAGATCTCTTTGTATTAAGTTTAATTTACTATATGGAAGAAGAAGAAAAAACAAGAAAAAATGCTGGGTTGATAATATAAATCTGACTGTGATTTTAGGAAATCCAACTGACTTTTTCCTTCCAGAGTAATATATTATGTTAAGCAATTGTTGTGGATATAGTTTTTCATCCGTCCATGTTTGCAAAGATTGTTGTTGGGGATATATAGAACTTGCGTGTCCCAATGTTTGCAATATTGTTTCCTGTGAGCTTGAGCTTATGTGTGCTACCTGAAGAAGGTTAAATAAAAGAATGTTGAACTACGTTGCATGATAGTGGTGATTGGTTGCTGAAAATTGTGGTGCGCTGGATCAAAGAGGCTGTTGCAAAACTTTAGATTGATTATAATATGACATGGCTTCAAATTCAGCTTTGTGTAAAATTGACGAAAATTCAGATTTTATTTTAATTTGCAGGTGTAGTGGAAAGGTTCGCACAGTTTCCTCAACACTAGCGAAATATTTAGTCAGGTGATCGACTGGCTTATTGTCTTTCAATTTTTTATAGTCCATATACTTCTGGAATGCTTCTGAGGCATTACTTTTTCTTTTTGTTTTTCTCAAGGTTTCGGTCGAAGATAATGTTCCGGGAGAAGCTAGTGGTGTCTCAACTGGGGTTGGTTCCTTGGATAACGTTTCTGATATCTCAGTGTTACTTCCTTCATCGTCACTGACAAAACTGCAACCAGATTGTGGTGACTGAATGTTGCTTTTTCCGTCTCTCTCAGATATATATTGTTTCAAAAACTCCATCTGTTTTTCGAATTTCAAAGGTTTCTTATTCATTGCTGCCTGTCCAGACTTTGTAGCTCTATTTTTTAGAGCTTTTCTGTAGCAATCGCGAAGTGATTTCCACTTATTCTTGCAGTCCACAGCTGAAAAAAAAAAATTCTATTGAATTGGTTTTTTTTAGGTTTTTAGTGACGGGTGACAGTTTTGGTTTCAGTTATCGCCTTGGAGAAACAACTGTACGAGAAATTGTGTATGACACTTGTGAGGCAACTTGGAATGATCTTAAGCCAATTGCAATGCTAGAAAGATGTGGCAGCAAAAAGAAAAAGAATTTCGTCAGAAATTGAATTTGAATTGGAATCGATGGAAAGCATGTTGTCCTTCAATAACCAAAAAAAAGTGGATCGATGTTCTTCAACTATAAAAAAACTTGCAGCATTATGCTTCAATCTCACTTGCGCGAAATTCGCTCTTTTTGCGCGAAACTCACTCTTTTTTTGACATTGCTTCGACAATTTGACGTTTTATGCGTGTATCAAAAGTCAAATTGTTGAAGCAATGTCAATAAAGAGCGAATTTCGCGCAAGTGAGAATGAGGCATTATTCTTCTTGCCGAGTTTGATGCTAACTTAAGTTTACACTAATTGATGTGAGTGCATAAGGAAAAAACAGTGATGGAGGTGTTTTTTTATACTGTTCATTCGGAAAAAGATTTTTCAAAGATCTTGAATCTCGACGTTCCACCTGACAAACCTTTGCCCGGAAGAAAAACAGATGTCCTAGTTGGAGATGAGGCTTTTCCTCTAAACAAACATTAAATGAGACTCGTCCTGGTGAACAACTACGGGGCGATGAAAATAAAGAAGTCTATAATTACAGACTGAGTAGAGCTAGAAACGTTAGCGAGAATGGTATTGGGATTCTCACAAAAAAAATCGAATTTATCAAGGAAGATTGGAGCTAACACCCGAACATCTTGATATCATAGTCTTAGCAACATGTTGCCACTGTCATACATGCAACTCGTATCGGCGGTTCATTTTCAGCGGCGGCGTTGCTAATAGTCAGAGAAAGAATAAAAGAATAATTCACTAAAGTTGGGTCAGTAGCATTGTTCGCCAACGAATAGCGAGTCAAAACGAAGATAATTAAAATGATAACCACAGTTTACCTAAAAATTATTAGTAAGTAGGTACTTAGTTGAATTTATAAAAATGTTGCTATACATCGTGTTTGAAGTTAAGACTGCGCAACTTCTAACTCCGTTATAGAGAGGAAATAGGTAATATGTGCTGTGTTAAATCAACAAACTAGTAGAATCATATACAGGGTGTTTCATTTGAAAAAACAAAGTTGGCCTGGATAGCAAACAAACCAGAAGTGACGAAAACAAATCGTCTGGGTAGAAATGTGGGAAATAATTTACTGAACAACTTTCATCAAGATCACTTTTTCGTTTACGAGGTAATTAAAAATTTACAGGTATTACATGCGCGAACGAGTGCGCGACTTTTTTGCCACTTTGTATATGATTCTCATTTAAACGAAAATTGATGTATTCCATGTTCACTAACGTTCAATTATTTCTAAGATATTGATTGTTGAATACTGCTGTTTTACTAACTTTAGGAGGTTATTTAGTTGAAAATGGTTCAAGATAAGAACGTAAAATTTTCACTTTCCTATCCTAAATAATGTAATGTTGACATTACAGACTTTTTAAAAATTTGAAAATGTCACTTTACTGTCTTTTCATTTCACTGCTCCATTTCCCGTCCTCATTTCCCGTCCTCTTTTTATTATATTTAGGTAGCAGGTATTGTCAAGTTTTTTTTCAAAATTGATGACAATGACATAAAATTTAAACAAATAGCATGAAGCTACGTTTGTAATATGTATGAAATATGAAAGCACCTCATAACCTCAATAATACATGGCGCAGTACGAACAAAGAACCTAAGCAAATTTTTGAAAATCGGCGATCATCCTGAAAAGTATAAAAGTTTTTTGGAAGAAAAAGAAGAAAATGGATTTCCGTGGTATTTCACCGAATGGTATTTTCCGGAAATTTATCAGGAAATTGGAGATTTTGGAAACAAAGATTCATGTCGTACCTCAAGGCTACAAAGATTTCAAAAAAGGATGAAGCTATTCAATGTGCCCAGCTTTTGACCTTAATTGGAGATGAGGGTATGCGTATTATTAATACTTTTAAAATTGCCGAGGCCGATGAAGATGAAATTGGTAAATTGATTGATGAATTTGATGCACATTTTCCACCTAAAACTAATTTATCCTATGAGAGATATAAACTTTTAAAATGCAAACAAAAAGAAGGACAAACTATAGAAAATTTTATAACTGAAATCAAGAATTTTGCCTCATCGTGTGGACTTAGAGATTTGGAAAGTTGCCTACTTAAGGATATTATCATATGTGGCAATTTATCAGAGTCCTTGCGAGAAAGACTATTGCTAGACAAAAATTTCACGCTGGATGATGTTATAAGAACATGCATCATTTCAGAGAAGACCCTAGAGAAAAAAATAAATTCATCACAAATGGTTCCTAGGCCCATGGTTTGGCAGCTGATCAACTTGTTGATGCCATATAGACACAAAGCCCTACCAATCATACTTTAGATGTCCTGAAATAAATATTTCCTCCTCGGAGATGTGATAATGAACATCTCCTTGGGGTCTTTCGTAGATTATCATTACAAAAAAGGAGAAACAAAATTCTTCTGTGCACAATGTACAAGTTATTGAAGGATAATATTAAATGTCCTGATATTTTGAGTCAGTTGCCATTCAGTATAAACCGGATTATCTCTCGTACCTCCCAGGTGTTTTACTTAGCTGAGCCAAGAACAAATCTATTCAAAAACTCTCCATTATATAAAATGTGTCACTTTTTTAATTTGTATGCTTCAAACATTGATATTGATTCCACGAACACATTTAAAAGGTTAATCGAAGTTGATCGAAGCCAAACTTAAGAGTGGAAACCAAATGTATTTTATTATATTGTATTGTGTTGTTACGTTATATGTTAAGTTGATATCTGTAATTGGCTATTGCTGTAGGTATCGTAATGAATAAATAAGATAAGAAAACTTTCATAGTTCTAATAAAAATACGGGTGATCAGAGACAGAGATGTGGTAGATGTGGATATAGCCATGGTCTCCAACAGCGCTGTCCTACACGTAGAAAGCAATGCAAGTTATGTAAAAATTTTAGTTCTGTTTGCAAATCTAATTCTAATTCAAATTTTACTAATAATTATTTAAATTTTTCTGATGGGTACAATAAATTCAATCATAATGCTAGAGGTGTTAATGACAATAGGAATCATGTAAGACATAATAGTAAAAAGAATCAATATAAATTTCGTAAAAGTTTTAATTCTATAGAGAGTAATTGGCAAGGTTCTGAAGATAATTTTCTTTTCATGGATAGTATCGAGTCGTGGCCTTTAGCATCGGGATTGAAGTAAATGGAGTTCCGAAAAGCCCTGGAGGGATATCATGGGCTAAGGTACTGACAATTGAACAGAAACACAACATCAACTTCAAACTAGACACAGGAGTGTTGGTAAATGTTGTTCCTATTAAATTGTTGTATAAAATTAATTTTGATCCTAGAAAAATTGTTAAAACCCCAGTAACTTTGTGCTCTAATACACCAGGATCGTATTCCAATTGCAGGCAAAGTAGATCTAAACTGTGAACATAAAGAAAAAACATATTTAATTTCATTTTTTGTCAATACAATGGAAAATAGTATTCCAATTTTGGGTTTGAAGTCATGTATTGATTTGAATCTTATTCAGAGAATAGATAGTCTAGAAAAATCAGAAACATTAACTCAGAAGGGTAATAATTTGCAGTTCTTGCTCAGTGAATATGATTACAGTGAAACTTCTCTAACTCAAACTTCCCGAACTCGAAATATTCTCTAAATCGAATTTTCTTTACAAACAAATAGGTTTTCACAACCTCACTAAGCATGTATTTTTTCCCCATAAGTCGTATTTCTAATCTCTATAACTCGAATATTTCTAAAACTCGAACTAAAATTTAGTGTCAACCGTGGTGACAACTAAGCGTAACTCGAATTTTTCGAGGAAGCACCTACTGCATTTAGTGTACTTGGGAAAATTACCGATTCTCAGTGACCAGCAGCGACAGATAGAGTTGTCTTGGTTCATATAATGTATATGTAACTACTTTTTTATAATACATACATGATATATATTCAAATATCCTCAATTTTGTGTATTTTTCCATAAATCGAATTTTCCGTAACTCGAACTCCACTTCCTATCCCTTGAAGATTCGAGTTAGGGAAGTTTCACTGTATTTTTTTCAAGGTTTGGGTTGTTTAGAAAATGCCTATACAATTGAATTAAAAGGGAATGCAGTCCCAGTAGTTCATCGAATTAGAAAAGTTCCTTTTCCAATTATGGATAAAATGAAACATTCTTAAGATCAGTTAGTGCATCAGAAGGTTATAAAAAGAATGAATGAATGTACAGAATGGGTAAATGCATTTGTAATTGTGAGAAAGCCAAATGAAGATCTGAGAATTTGTCTGGATCCAGCAGATGTGAATCGTTCCATCAAAAGGCATTATTTTAAAATTACAACATTAGAGGAGTTGACTCTAAGATTTCCGGTGCAAATCAAAGTATTTTTCTACCCTGGATGCTGCTCAAGGTTTTTTACAAGTTCCTTTAGATAAGAAGAGTTCTAAGATGACAACTTCTATGACACCTTGGGGCAGGTATTGTTTTATGCGAATGCCATATGGATTAGCTAGTGCCCCTGAAGTTTATCAGGAAAGAATGAGCGAGATTTTTGGCAATATTGAGGGCTGTAGTATATATGCGGATGACATAATAATTTATGCAGATTCTTCAGGGAAACATGATAAAATTTTGAAAGAAGACTTTGAAACAGCTACAACAAGAGGCATCAGGTTTAATAGAAATAAATGTAGTTTTTTTGTTGTACATAAAGTTACAACTATTTCAGTTGATGCTAGTCAGAGGGGTATGGGTGCTGTATTGATGTAGGAGGGTAAGCTGTGTGTATATGCATCAAGGTCTCTTACAGCAACTCAACAAAGGTATAGTCAGATAGAAAAGGAGTTTTTTTGGCATTGATAGATTTTCTCAATTCGTTTATGCTAAACATTTTATTGCGGAAGCAGATTATAGACCTCTTATACACATAATCAGAAAGCCACTTATTGAATGCGCTGCTAGGTTACATCGTATTTTGGTACAATTGAGGAAGATGATTTTGATTTGATTTAAAAACCAGGGAAACAGTTGGTTATTGGTTATTGCTAATACTCTACTCAGAGGTGCTCCTAATATTATTGGAATTAACTAGTTTCCAAAACCTCCAATTAAATTGTTGATGTTATGAATCTAAATAGGGATCTTTCAAGTTATAATGTGATCTGTAAGTTAAGGCCGCGTTAATGGCCGCCATGTTTAAATTTAGTTTCTGAAAATGACGACTACATCACTCTACACATACGGTTCAATATTTTATTTTTTGTCCAAAACAAAATCTGTTTGTCGGTGAAACACTTAGTGACAGAGAAAGACAAATATACAATTACGATGCTCCCAATGTAGCTTTTTTGCCGTGGCGCCATCTACTTGAAATTGCTTGAACTGTTTTTACCTTCAAAATTCGTTTTAAGGTCATCTCAAAAAATCCGCAATAGTTTCCAAAATCCTTTGGCATAAAGATTATTTGATATATTATCTACAATCTCTGCAATAACCGTTTTTTAATTTTTCGTGGTTATCAATAAAATATGCTTTTCACGGATTCAAGCTTGATAAACATGCAAATATGCAACCACCAACACATTTAGTTGTTTTGGTGATTGCGAACATGATTTTTGAATTTAAAAATAAAAGGCTGAATATCGAAAAACCAAAATACGGAATTGTAGATAATCGATCAAATAATGTTTATGCCAAATTTGAGCCAATTATGATGTGCCGTTTTTTTAAAGACCTTACAACAAGTTTCGAAAAATCAACCAATCACAGTTTAAACATGGCGGCCATTAACGCGGCCTTAGGCCCAAATTCACCAAAAACGCTGAAATCGCCGTTTTCCTAAACGTCGTTTATCGTAAACGATGTAAATTAAAACGTAGTTTTGATATGCGGTATTCACCGATATGTGTAGTGCGTTTATCAGCTGCAGTTTAACGAAATGGCGTTTAAGTGAATGCACAGTTTGGCAACAGCGGAAATAGCACAAAATATAAGAAAAAAGACGAGAAAATTCAGGTTATGTCATCAAGTTTCACTCAAAATTTATTGTTTTTGGTGTTGTGACAAGTTAATTTGTATTGTTGTTGTTAAATTAATGATTATCTAAAGTAAAACATAAAAAATGGCACAAGTATTTGGCTCATCAGTACTAGGGATATTAAACAAAAGGATGAGAGTAGGAATATTTCAGCCCGTGGAAAGAATAGCTGTATTCCTTTCAAGAGTTTGAAACACTAGAGCTACTCGCTCCGGTGTTAGTCGCCCCGATTTGAAAGGAAGAGATGCGCTGGGTTTCATGCATTTGAATGGTTTACTTGGGGCTTGAGTACTCAGGTGCAACAAACACTTTTCGGAAGGAATAAGCGCGTAAAGCCCCGGAGCTGTTCCGGAGCTCCTCATAGGTGTGAAAGGAATACAACTATTATTATTGCTTGTGGAAGCAATTATTATTGCTTGTGGAAGCAATTGCACTTTGCAGGATTCATTGCCGAAATTAGTATTTTTCATTACCTACACAAAAAAAAAACAATCAGAACAGAAGACGATGCACCAAATGTACCAAAGTAATAAAAAATATGTTCCTTTTCTGTCACGAACTACGGTAAAACTTCGTTTTAATCCGTAAACGTCCAATGATCAGCAGTTTTGCTCCTGACAGTAGTTTTAGGCACAAACTACGGATTTAGGCATATGGTGAATTCCAATTGTAGCCGAAACTGCGTTTAAGATCTTAAATCAGAGTTTACGCATTGGTGAATTCGGGCCATAAAGTCATGTTTCGGTCTTTTTGGAATGCCAAAGTCATGTCAGATTCAGGCCCTGAATTTGCTAGCTTTGAGTTTGCTAGATTTGCTAAGCAATATGAATTTAATCATATTAGAAGCTCGCCAAGATATCCACAAAGTAATGGTACTGTGGAAAGGGCTATTAAAACTGTAATACTGTCATAATACACCTGCTAACATTCTTATGTGTAGAAATCTTCGATCTTTACTGCCCTTGTCCAATGCTTAATTTAAATCTAAAATATATCAGAAAAACAAATATTCCAATTACATTAGAAAATCTCAAAATAGTCAAAAGTTTTATTATGAAAAAAAAGGTAGCAGAGATCTTGGAAAATTGAACTTTAATGAAACTGTTATGATTTAATTGAAGCCTAAAGGCCAATAGCAAGAGGATAAAATTGGTAGGGTATTGCCCAACAAAGCTTATCAGGTTGTCTTGATTAATAGAAGATCATATATTTGTAATCGTAGATTTATAAGACCGTTCAAAAAATATAATTTTGACAATCAGCAAAAACTTGCTGCTGATGAAAATAAAAATAATTCATTTCAATGTACAAACTTCATGACAGTTCAAGAAAATAAAAGTGGGAATAGTTACAACAAAAATATTGATCAAGACAATTCCGACGAATTTCAACAAGGTAATTCTGAAATTGAAGCCTTTGAACCACGATTGCATAAAATAAATAGATTTGGAATTTGTGTGCCGTGTGCCTAATTCAGAAGCCAGAGGACACCTAGCGAATGGTGTAAAAGCTTTGGAAAATGACGTTCCAGAAAATAATAGTAATTGTAACGGTAATGACTTAAATGTTTGTGAAAGTAATGAAAGTATAGAAGTAAGTGACGAATATTTTAAAATGTGTAAAGAAATTTTAGACAATGTATCGAATGTAGTAATAGTGATGATTCTAGTTCTGAGGCCTTATTCTGTAAAAAACAAATCGTTCGATTCGGTAGAATTTCTTCGATTGTGACGTCATTTTCGGTTTGGTAGCGCGAAAACCAAACCAAAAATGACGTCACAATCGAAGAAATTCTACCGAATCGAACGATTCGTTTTTACAGAATAAGGCCCCAGGTCAGGACACGTAGGAACCAACTTTGGTTCCTGAAAATGTTGTAAATAAATTTGGTAGGGTTATTAAAAGACCATATAGATACTCCGACATCTATAAGTAAGATTGTTCTACGAATTAATTTTCTTCCTTATTGAAAAATCTTAGAAACTAAGTTTTCAGTGCAATTCGACTCTTTTTCCATGTTTATTACACAATAAATGAAATTTCATGAAGTTAATTACATTGTAGTTAATTGTGAAAAATAACATCTCTGTAATTTCAATTTAAGTGTTAAATGGCTGTACAAACAGTTGCATTTGTTTTGGAATTAATTTTGAATTGTTTACAAGAAATTTTAAATTGTGTACAACATTGTACTCTTACAAAACAACAAGTTAATTGTATTTAGTATTGTCTATGGCTAAGGTGATTCTTGTTTCTGTGATAATAATTTGTATTTCATATAATATATTTAGTGTTGTAGTCTTATTAAAGAAGAGAGATGTAATATGTATGAAATATGAAAGCACCTCGTCACATGACGTAGATCGATGTCAATCAATTGTCAATATGTATAGGGATTTACAATTAAACCCAATAAAGAATCAGTGTCCACTAGAACGTTGTTTCATTAACACAGTTTAATTATTGTCTCGAAATATAGTTTATCTCGACGCTACGACATATCCATTATATCTCATTTCAAAAGTTAAGATAGGAATGTGAAAATCTTATTTTTCCCAAACCGTTTTCATTTTATAACCTCCTAAAGTTGGCGAAGTAAAGTTACTCAATAGCTTATATCTTAAATTTTTTTTTAACGTAAGTATTCATACATCAAATTTTATGTTTTTTAGGAAAAATCAGAATATTGCAAAATGTACCTACATACAGAGGGTTAAAACATGCATTTTTTCCCGTTTATTACAAAACGCAATACTTGTTTTTCAATTGTATTTTACTTTCGCCATGGTAATTAGCGTAAAAAATACAAAACCTTACTATGTTATTTAACCAACTTTGGTAAAAAAGTTGTTAAATTTAATTTAGTTCTAAATAAGTATTGTTAATTTAGTTGGGATAATTAAGAACACTGTGAATAGGTATTGTCCGTCGTTTTTGATCTGACACTTTCCGTATGAGGAGCGAGGGGGTGAAGCACATAGCAAAAACAGGTGTGACGTCAGGTGACCATTGACGTTCTAACATAAGGAGCCACCAGCACACATTCCTTTGGAGTATCAGATTAAAATCGACGGACTTTATATTAGGATGTTTTGAAATAAAATTATTCTCACCTTTGCATTTCATTTTCATTCCTATTTCTTCCCATGCATTTTCCCGGACAAACGTACTGCTGTATCTTGCATCTGCAAGATCATATAAGAAGCGATAACTTTGAACATGTACAATAAGTTCCTCTTCATTCATTTTCCACTTCCTAAAAATGCTTCTATTTATATAATAATTATCCTGCTTCAACATAATCAAAACTAAGCACATGCACTCATTTAAAATTTCAATCTGAATAACTATTTTCAGAACCATATCAGAATATTGACATTCTCACAATAAAATCCAGAAATAAGTAATAAATATTACTTACCTTTGTAACTATCTGTATCACAGCTAGAAACTGCAAATGAACATTTGCCATCGACTTTAGCACCACTTTCTACTAAATACCGCTAAAAACTGAAAAATGAGACAATAATCAACAATCAACAGATGTTTGAATCTTCTCGCCGCCTGGTCACCGCGTATTTGAGGCGAAGCGGCGGAGCGTCAAGAGAAACGACTCCTAGTTGGTCCGAAGAGAATTAGCGTGTCGACTGACGTACCTCTTCGTTTCGCGCCGCCATAGTGCGCGGGCTGCCATGTAATTTAATGAACATTTTTCGGGCGAAAGATTCACAATTTTCTTCGCGACGCTTTCGTTCGTGACGCTTCGTCTAAGGGCGCGTACACCTTTTAGTCTAAAAGTTTTATAAGGCATGAGGGGGGGATAGTTTTTAAGAAGCTACACTTCTACCACGTGTACGGCGCTGCACGTGATTTTTTTTCAATTTTATTTTCTACAATTTTTTTTATTACCTCTCATAAGTAGCTAATAATACCACTAATCAATAAAACAGGAAAGATATTTGGATAGAGAACAATTATCTAAGACAGTGCTGCTGTAGACTCGATATAATTAAATGAAAGTGATGCGCATATTAAAATATCATAACTACTGCGCATCAACATAGAATTATTGCCTAAATGGCTAGACACAAGAATAGGAGAACTAAAAGACAAAACTAATAGAATAAGAAGGTAGGTATAAAGATACCTAGTTGGTATTTGCCGAGGTATTTGTATTATCGTTCTTCAGAACACATTTAGTCCAATACAGGACTCACAAGCAAGCCCAAATCTTAGTAGGTACATTAGTAAAATACAACTTAAAAAACAATAGTATATATAATAAAAGACCTATTTTTTTTTAGTTATGTCATGAATTCCAATTCACTAATCAGTTATCGCTTTCACTTAAATTTTTACAAAAATTCTTTTTCCTACGAGCGTGCGCAAAGTAGTACTTTTCCGCACGCATTTCCGGGCTCAAAGTTACACTTTTCCGCACTCAGTGCGGATACAGGCCTTATCCGCACTGAGTGCCGAAAAGTAATTATAATTGTCAAGCAACAATAAGTGCATCATGTGACTTTGACACATGATGACAAATTTTTCCTCTATTTCTATATCAGCCAACATCTATACAAACACCAATTGTAAATTAACTTTGACACATCAGATTTGTTCTCTATTTATATGCAAAAATCTACAAACTTTCTCATCAAATTTAAACGCTTTAAGATGAACAGCTCTGACGAGGATTTTCTGTTATTTTTTTTTGTTATGTAATTATTTGATAAATGCATAGGTTCCCTTCAAGTTAATTAAAAATAATTAAACAAATTATCGTTTTTTTTTTTTAATTTTTGTTATTACCTACCTGATATGAAGCTCGTAGGAAAAATTTTGTTCCTAACACGTGCGCAAAGTGTCTTTTCCGCACGCAAACACGTATCCGAACTCCGCTTCGCGTCGTTCGTATAACTGTGTTTGCGTGCGGGAAAGTAACACTTTGCGCACTTGTTACGAAAATAACTATTATTTACACTGATTGAAACTTGCCTACTAAAAATCCCTAGAATTCTCCACCCGAGAAATCCATAGGATGTGCACACCGAGATGCTCATATGTAACACTGTCTCCCTCTCGAGTGAAATCGTAACGATCTGAGTCTCGTCAAAAGTCTGAAACCTGTCAAGATGCACAGTTTTTTCTACCACACCTACGCCTCCCCTCAGATCCATAATAATCCAATATATAGTAACACGCCTCGTGGTTATGTGGGTAGGACCCTGAGGTTGAGGGTTGCTCTTCCGGAAAACACACAACTACAAAAAGAAGCTTAACGTATATTGTCAGCTACTGGGTACATCACCAAATAGACCGGTGCATAACGACCATTTTTTTGAAACGATTTTCTCCCGTCTGCCATTAAGGGTGGTTATTCTTTATGCAATAAGAAATGGAATGGCTGAAATTTCAAAGAGCCCCGCGTGTGACAATACAATGATATGCTAATTTGAAAATGTAATGAAAAGTGGAGATTTGGATCAATATTATCCCGTCTGCCACACATTGTGAAGGTAATTTAGACAAAAATGAGTACAAGGAAGCTAAACGGCGGAAACCCTAGGTTAGTATAAAGTATCATATTACTAATTTCAAAATGTCGCCAAGATCGGACATGTGGATCAAAGATTTCCCGTCTGCCAAATTAAATTTAGGTTTCATTCACGATGTAATACATCAATAAGTAAATGGCAGAAAATCTCGGTTGGTATAATAGTTTTTAACAATTTTTGAAGTTGTATCAAAATGCTGAGATGTTGAAACAATTTTCTCCCGCCTAAAACATGTTTTGTTACAATGGATTTTAGATAAATAATGTACCTTTTTCTACTGACGTTTCATAATAGCAACTTTTCGATTGTCATTTCAGTTTTGAAACGACATTCTTTTAGGCACTGAGTGCGTGAAAGTTACTTTTAGGCACTCAGTGCGTAAAAGTGACTTTTGAATGCGTAAAAGTGACTTATGAGTGCGTAAAAGTAATTTTTAAGCACTAGTGCCTAAAAGTGTCATTCATTATTCAGAAATAAAAAACACACTAAACACATATTTGAATTTTGTTTTGTATTTATTATGAATATTGAAAATGGAATTACTGAATTGAACGTTTGGGTTACTCAAAACAGAAGTTTGTGTTATTACCTACTTTCTAGGATTTTAATTATTGATGGCGAATTTTGAAAAGAAAATCGCATGAAAAGTGTCAGGTGTCAAGTAAAAGCAGGTAACAAAGATTTTGGGTGTAATCGACTTATTCACATGAAATAAAATTGTGTTTTTTTATTATAAAATGCCAGTAGAAAAAATCTTGTATACAATACGTTACGAAACGATGTCTTTTAGTCACTCGACGTGTTGTCCAACTCGGCTTTGCCTCGTTGGACAATTTTCACGTCGCGTGCCTAAAAGACGCTCATTTCGTAACTTATTGTATAAATAGCTATTACATCGGCAGAAAAATTGAAGTGGTACAGATATTTATTTTTAATTTTTCAAAATGTCAAAAATTTTCAAATTTGAGATAAACTATTTCCCGTCTGCCATTAATTTATATTAAATAAGTTGCTACTAAAAGCTTAAGTTTTGACTGGCAGAAATTGCAGACTGGTACAAGTCCTATTAAACAATGAACAAAATTACGACAAAAAGTGTTCATATGATGAACGTTTTTAACCCGTCTGCCATTTGGTTAAGTGGAATGTAGTTATGAGAATATGCATATTTTCAATATGACAGAAACCGCAATAAGTTACATAAGTTGCACATATGGTTATTAAATTGCGATTTTCTCCCGTCTGCCAACTTAATTGAGTAGAGTTACTATCAAAACAACTGAATACCTATCAAAAACCAAATGACTGCTTATGTACAAGGTCTGTTCCTTATAATTAGTGCGGCTCCTACAACTTAAAAGAAAATACAGAAAAAAGTTGAATACAAAAGTTGTAGGGTTTTATCTCTATTATCTTTCGTATATGTCAAAATAGGCAAATGACAGGTGCCAACTGTTATAATGACAGCACTTGCATTTTTTTTTAAATGGAACACCCTGTACATTTTTAGCTACGATAATAGATTTTTTCTTCTGATTTCAAATATACCATATATATTGATATTTGGTTCAGCTGCTTTTATGCTATTCAAGTTTAAACATGCATTGACATTACCCTAAATTAGGTCTGCTCAGTTTCTAATATCAATGATGAGGCTTGCTCAATCAACATATATGGTACATTTGAAATCAGGAGAAAAAAATCTATCATTCTAGCTAAAAATATACAGGGTGTTCTATTTAAAAAAATGCAAGTGCTGTCATTATGACAGTTGACACCTGTCATTTGTCCATTTTGACATGTGCAAAACATAATAGAGATGAAACCCTACAACTTTTGTATTTAACTTTTTTCTCGACTTTTTTTTTGTATTTTCTTTTGTTTAAGTTGTAGGAGCCGCACTAATTATGAGGAACAGACCCTGTACAAATGTTTGAAATCTCACATATTGTTCGTCGATTTTTAACTGACACTTTCCATATGAGGAGAGAGAGGGTGTTTCATATGGCAAAAACAGGAGTGACGTCAGGTAACCATTGGCGTTCTAATGTAGGGAGCCACCAGCTCACATTCCGTCCGAGTATCAGATTAAAGTCGACGGACAATAAAAGTTATATTTTTTTTTCAATGCCTATCACACATAAAGGGTTTCCTGAAAGTGAAGAAGAAATTAATGAAAACGAAGATTTTGGCTATTTATCAGATTTGGATGATGGCAATAATGATGATGATAATGGAAAAGGTGACATAAGTTGTGATGGAAGTGACTCCGAAGGGATAGATGACAATGAAAACGATAATGATGATGCTGATGATAATTATGGAGATGCTGTTTTTGATAATGTTGATGAATAAAACATTTTTTTTTCCTAAAGATACAATTTTTTATTATTCTGCCTTATCATATTTATTAGGTGTCTTGACTCTTGAGAGCAACTTTAATTTTAATTAATCGGTTGTCAGACGGGAGAAAACTGTTTGGCCACATAAACATTTTTCGCAATTTAACAATAATTGTGCAACGTATGTAGCTCATTGCGGTTTCTGCCATATTGAGAATATGCATATTCTCATAACTACATTTCACTGAAACAAACGGCAGACGAGTTGAAAACGTTCATGATATGAACAATTTTTGTTCCAATTTTGTTAATCAATTATAAGAACTTGTATCAGCGTGCAATTTCTGCCAGTCGAAATTTAAGCTTTTAGTAGTAGCTAATTTGATATAAATTACTGGCAGACGGGAAAAAATTGATCTCAACTTTTGACATTTTTATTGTTTCTGCCAATTGTTAATATACCTTGGATACATCTGCCAATACATTCCTTGGATTTTACTTTGCATGTCAAACTCATCTTCCAAATGGCAGATGGGAGAAAATTGTTTCAACATCTCAGCATTTCGATACAACTTCAAAAATTGTTAAATATTATTATAACAACCGAGATTTTCTGCCATTTCCTCATTGATCTCTAAATCGTAAATGCAACATAAATTTAATTTGGCAGACGGGAGGTCGTTGATCCACATGTCCGATTTTGGCGACATTTTGAAATTAGTAATATGACACTTTATACTAACCTAGGGTTTCTGCCGTTTAGCTTCCTTGTACTCATTTTTGTCTAAATTACCTTCACAATATGTGGCAGACGGGATAATATTGATCCAAATCTCCACTTTTCATTACATTTTCAAATTAGCATATCATTGTATTGTCAAACGCGGGGCTCTTTGAAATTTCAGCCATTCCACTTCTTATTGCATAAAGAAGAACCATCCTTAATGGCAGACGGGAGAAAATCGTTTTAAAAAAACGGTCGTTATGCACCGGTCTAAAAGGGGCACTACGTAGGTGCGCCACATGATTCTCACGTTCGGGGCTCTACGTACATATACGGTATGCAACTGCTTCCCGCACGTATAGGCAGCGATGCCCTGAAGGGCAAGACTTTCTGGGGTGAGGCGACCCTGAAGAGAAGTGTAGCTGCTGCTCCTTTGGGTAAGGAGACCCTGAAGAGGGAAGGACCCCAAATGGGTGCCGAAACCATGGGTTGCATCGATTTTTATATCCATTTCGTGTAAACATAAGTTCACGCGTTGACCTGCCCAAACTGCTGATTGTTGATAAACCGTGTTCTAGTTTTAATTGATGGGTTTTTGATATACAGGATGGTTTTTACTTATAGACCAGTTGACATATGCCCCTCCTGTCTAAGCGTTGGTCTCCAACGCTAAGAACCAAGTGATCATACCTTTACAATACAAAAACCAATATGTATGTACATATAAATCAACCAACAAAATCGTGAACCAAAATGAAAATTATCTAAAATCTATTTAAACCTAAAAGGGCGTAAAAATTAAACACGAAAATCAAATACCTGCAAATATAAACCCAGAAAATCGTAGACCATAATGACAATATTCTAAAATCTATTTAAACCTACCAGAAAGTTAAAATTAATTAGTGGAGAATCACGTTTACCACCTCTTGCTCCTAAAAGCTGCTGGATCATGGAAGCGATTGTGACCACCTTCGTTTTTGGAATTGGATCTGTCATCCCGACCAGTATTCGAAAGTAGACAGCAGGCTGTTTTCACTGGCTTTTCTGGTTCTGCTGAATCCAGAGTGGAAGACCCTGGATATGTTAGCAATTAGAGCTACCCACCCACTCACAGATGCTATTGTACCCGGTATTGCCTCCATGACAGCACTGAACACCGATGGCATGGCAATAGAATGCCCAAAATGTTTAAATTCAAAATTAAGTCATAAAAAAAGCACTAAATTATGTATATCAACATCATTACAAAAATTAATTAATCATTAGCGTCCAGGAAACATAGGCAATACTACGATTTATACCAGACGCAGCAAGTTTAATTACCAAATCTTTCGATGTAGAGCACACAACAGATTTTTTTCAGCGATTTATTCTTTTTATCCATTAACTATTGTTAATGACGTTTATCAAAGTTGCATTTTTTGTATATAAATAGTTGTTAAATGTTTAATAAAAATCAGTATTAATGCAACAGTTGGTTCTTACTCCCCAGTCACGAAACTTCTCGAGTGTACTACCCAACCTACAAACAACAAACGACCAAGTGTTCTGAGCATCCTCCTGAATTCCAATATTAGGAATTTACAATAGTAAAACGTTTTCTGTTAAAACGGTTTAACGGAACGCATGAACATGGTAATAGTTTGATTTTCTGAACACCATCATTTATTGGTAATTTTTTATTATATATATTCGATCTTGACAATGGTTTTCACATCCTAAAAATTCCTCCATCTAAAAACTGAAAACCAAATTAAAAACAATCGATTCCTTGGATATTCAACTCGCAGAAATGTCCAGACATTTTTTAAAGATATCCAATTTTCTCATCCCCTTGCAAACGACCAGATTTAAATGCAGAAGACGCCGTCTCTACTCGCGAGAATGACTGTTCGACGATTCAAAACAAATCTATACGCGAACGGGGTTTACTGTTAATGAAAATCTTCTGGAAAAGAGCGAACGGGTTTATTGCCTGGCGAGGAAAACATGCCTTGAATATGCATTGGTGTATATATAACTTTCGGATTAAGTGAGGTCGGTAAAGTGGCGATTGAATTAATTTGTTACAATTCTTTCAACATTGACTATGAAGCAAAGATGCTTTTTTACTAAATAATTTTTTTACCCAGAATAGAAATTCAGCTTCATTTGTGTTAATTTTTATCGGGATTTTTATGTTATCACAAAAAATAATTGACATTTTCTTCATTTCTATCCTCATTTCAATCCAATGTCATTAAAAGCCATCCGCGTGCCTACATTTATTATGAAGCTTGAAATCCCAAAATAATTTATCAGCGCTGGCTGAATCTCACGTTTTAGCTTCCCCCCAGTGTATACTAATTTTAAATTAGGCGCTTGCTTTCCCCTTGCAGCGGCAAGATATTGCGCCATTCATTCCAGAATCACCTCCCCCTCCTTCTGAAGAGAGAGAGAGAGAGCTCTCCGCTTTCTATTAGGGCAATAGCCAAAACAAAACATGGACCCCCGGAAAGATCCAAACCCTAAATCTTGATGCCAAGAGGGTTTATTGATTTTTTGGGGCTAGCCGAGCCCAGCCGAGGGGAGCGAACAACCCTGACTAATAGACCAAGAAGATTTCGGAATTATTCCAATGTTTCTTTAATAGTTATTTTTACTTGAGAGAAGCTCCTAAACACAAAGAACGCTGAATATTCTACTGAAGTTGGTTAACCAATATAATTTTAAGAAGTGCTTGTTCAATCTCCTGGGCTAGAATGAACTACAATCAGGATTTCCCGCTGCGCCATTCCCGTTCCCAGGAATCGATTAAAGCTCTGAATAGAGGTAGGGTAGGTCCAAAAGAGTCCTGCGTCACGCCCTTGTTACGCGCTCCTGCTCTCCGCGGAATCGATGGTCACGAGGCCCTTTCAAATATTTTGCAGGAATTTCCCAGTTATTGATCTCGTGGCTTTTGTTGTGATTCTGGATTATGTTTCGACAACTACAAGGGTGATTGCATCGGGAAATCAGGTTTACGTGTCAATCCTAGGGATACGGGACCATATTTTAAAACCAGATCAAAAACACGCTATTGAATTTACTGAAATTGATGATATGAAAAGAAAATAATGTTAAAATTCTCACCAGAAAATACATTTCGATACTGTTACATGGTTACAGAAACCTGTATGCTGCACCTGCATGCACCTCCCCGACTGGCTTTAAAACAACATTTCTACTGCTTTCTACAAAGTCGTCACATTATTATTATTATCGCGGCCGAGTAAGAATGCAAGAAACAGCTATAGGCATCGTATACAGCAGCAGCCAGCCAGGCCAGCAGAAGTCTGCATTTGCAGCCTTGAACTCCATTTCTTGTTCGCCTCGTTTGGGAGCAGAACGAACGACGTAAAAATACAACTGGTTTGGTTGTGAGTGACCAACGCCTCCGGCTATTATAGCTGGTCTTGTGTGGTGTGGTGCGTTTGCCGACCGGCCCCGCGGTTTTGCAAGATTTTTCTTTTTTACAAACAGCGTTGCCAAGTTTCGTTTCTGAAGAACGATAGTGCTAACTGACCATCATATAACAATAATTATGTTCATCACATTCCCTCTTTTTAACAAATTCCACCATCTGTTTGGTTCAGTCCCTCATTAATTAGGTACTTTATAGCTCATTGATTATTCAGGTTTTAAAGATGTGCCGGCTGGAATTATCTTTACAACCAATGTCCTGTAAACATCAATATCCCAACAAAATGTTTCCAATTTTTGGTACCCGGTACCTCTATAAATAAATATAACCCATAAAAGGTGTCCTTGCCACCAAAGACACAGTACTTTTCCCTTATTTCATTATTCCAGATGGTGGGAATTGCCCTTGTCCTTTAGGTTACTTTTAGTTTTTGGAATTAGAGTTAGGCAGTCGTTTTGTAAAATCAGTTTCGTACAGAGTTGAAATAAACTACACTTCAGAGTTATTTATAGTTTTACTTTTACTTTATACCAGATAATAGATACAAGGCCTAGAAATAATCCGAGATTTCTACATTGGAGCCAGCGGAAATCTCAAAGTTCCTAAACAACTCTCCTGTTATAATAAAATATTCATGTCTAATAAAATTATGCGTGATTCTGAAAGTGGATGCTTATTGCTTGATGCTTTTGATTTTATCCACTCAGCAAAAACGAATTTCAATATTTTCTAAAAAAAAAACATTCTGTAGTTTTTTAATGGAAACCCAAAAAACAAGAGTATAGTGACTTTATTAATGTATTCGAGACCGGAAAACAGAGGTCACGAACGAATTTTCCAAAAAGTTGTAGCTGAAAATTTATACTGTTTAAACACATTCTTTAAGAAACCCAAACAAAGGAGATGGACATGGAGAAATCCAAATGGTACGATAAAAAATGAGATTGAGTATATTCTCTGCAATAAGAGGAATATCTGTACTGACGTAATAGTTTTTAATCAGTTTGACACTGAAAGCGACCACCGGTTCATCAGAGTCAGAGCTACAATTTCCCTAAACCTGAGAATTAAAAGAGCGAAACTTCTCAATAAGTATATTTTTCCAACTGCAATCGAAATAGACGTCCATAAAGAGGTCTTTCGAAAAGAGTTGGAAAAGAAATTTAAACCCATTGTTAAAATACATGGAATGAACTTGAATAATCTCGCCGAGAAAATAAGCAAAGACATCCACACAATAACTAAGAAAATTTGTTCCAAAGTTAAAACACCGGTATGCTGCAACCAGACAAGGCACTGGCTATAGCGGGATGGAATGTATGTGTATGTGTTTTAGACCGGTGTCTAAGCGTTAACCCTGAAGGGCGCGAGTGTATATATATATATATTTGATTAAATAGGATGTCGGAAGGAGTGTATAGCCAGACAAGGCACTTGCTATACTAGGAACGGGATGCTATAACCAGACAAGGCACTTGCTACAGGCTACAGCAAGGAAGGCATGTACGTATTTTTGTGTGGGTGTTTAGACCGGTGTCTAAACGTTAACCCCGAAGGGCGCGAGTGTATGTGTGTAGGAATGAAAAGAAATGAAGGGAGGGGACTGTTGGGAAGGGCTGGTTTTCAACCTTTATCTTCTTTTTGCTCGAAGGACCAATGTAAATTGCTGATAACACTTTGTAGTTTGTTGTTTGTGGTTTGTAGGTTGGGTTAGTACACCCGGGAAGTTTGGTAACTGGCGAGTAAGGACCATTATTGGATTAATACTGATTTTTATCAAACAATTAACAACTATTTATACAGAGTGTCCCCGTTCAACTGGTCAAAAATGCTAGGGTATATTGAGGAACCATAGAGAACTTAGAGAAGTAGTTTGAGATAGGTCACCGATGGTCGGAAGTGCGTCGTTTCCAAAATACAGGGTGTTGAAATTCAATCCCCTTTCATATCATCTGAAGGGCTAATGCTAGGCTGTTAAAATTTTCAGGAATTATTGATGTAGGAATGATTTTTTTTTATTCAAAATTTGTCAATACACGGTCTTAGTGTTAGTGATAGGCTCGAGGATAGGCTATCAGCGCTGACGTGACGGAATTGTGGTTATGCTCAACAGATCTTAGTAGAAGATTTTTTCGGGTGACACCTTCCCTCCGCCTTTACCAGGGATTTACTAAAATAACCGATGACTATTTCTTCGTCCTCTTGGATTTGGCAAAGAACAGTTTCTATTTCGCAGTCAGTTGATGAAGCGGCTTCGCTATTTTCCCAAAATCTTTGACAAACCGGTGTTAGTAACTTCCAGAGTCCTTGGAAGTTTGTGACTGTCTAGACCAATCTCGCAAGATTGAAGAAACGATATGTCCAAGGAAACCGACTTCTCCTGGGATGCCACACATTTATTTGGTTTCAATTTATTTATTCATTAAAAAAAATCAATACTTATATAAGCCCTTAACAAAACAGGCATTTTAATTTTTTCAGGAGCCCAGTGGAAAAAGTTTCTTGATTGGTGCATTGATGTAAGACATGGAAAAGTTGCCTGGATCGAGTCAATCTCTGAGGTATACATATAATTGACATTGAATCTGACCTGCGGCGTTCTAGGCTTTCAATCCCTGCCGACTAAGTTCTTGTTAAGTGTCATTTACATCCACTCGGAAAATTAATGATAAAGAAAAGTTGAAGATCATGTACTTATATGTAGTTGTTTACATCTACTTAAAAATCAAGAAAATTAACGTAACACACGGAAAAGTTGAACCAACCTCAACTCAAGGAAATCCGTACGTTAATCCATCCAAATGGCATGATATTTTTTTTTTATTGCTGTGCTTAAAGAGCAAAAAAATATCTACATTTTGACGCAAACCGTAATGCAATATCTGCATTCGTTTTCAAGCTACGTAAGGTCTATGGTTTCCATAATATCGTACCTCGTCAACCTTAGTGCGACACCCTGTATAATAAGTGTGGTAACTAGGTTATTACCCACACGCGGGAGAAATTTCTAAACCGAATCAGTGAAGCGAGATCCCTGCCGACTAAGTTCTTGTTAAGTGTCATTTACATCCACTCGGAAAATTAATGATAAAGAAAAGTTGAAGATCATGTACTTATATGTAGTTGTTTACATCTACTTAAAAATCAAGAAAATTAACGTAACACACGGAAAAGTTGAACCAACCTCAACTCAAGGAAATCCGTACGTTAATTTCAATAAATATTATGAATGACAGACAGATTGAACTAGTCTGTTATTATCAATTTCATTGGTGATTACACGTAGGAAAATCAACTTCATTGTAAACACACACCTTCTCAGTTTCGTACGTTAATTATAATTTTCCGTACGTTGAGTCAACGGTTGAGTTAAGTGGATGTACACTCAAGGAATTAAGAAATTGTTCATACTTCAATAACCTAGAGTTCATGTGATCAAAGAAGCCGTTCTTTGGACCGATTTTAATGAATTGTTCATTAAATCAAAGAACAACTTCTTTTTATTTATGCTACTATTTCGTTGAGTGAAATGATCCTCTAGATATGGTAAATTTTTATTTGGAAATCTTAACTTAAACAATACAATAAAAATTTAACAAACTTATTCTGGACTGACTCTAACTGTTTATGTTAAACATGACAATTAGATTGGACACCATGTTGTATTCTAAAACCCTACGTACAGGACAATCTTTGAGCAGGTATGACGGAAAACGAAGAAATCCTAACATTCTTATAGATTCCAGATTCCAAAATGAAATGATGTTATTAATATGTTTTTTGTCATACACTCCCAAAAACAGCTTTTTTACGGACTCATTCAAGTCCGTAAAATGCTTCTTTTTAGGATTTTTTTTTTCTATCTGGATGCACCTTTATGATTTCAAAAATTAAGAAAAATTTGCAAATTTTAGCGTTCTGAAAAATTCTAAAAAACGCATGACAAAAAATAGTGTTTGTCACAAGTACTTAAACGAAGTTTTTCAGGACTCATCTGCTATTCCGGACGAGGTGTTAGCCTCGTCCGGAAACAGCAATGATTGGTCCTGAAAAACTTCATTTTAGGTAGTTGTGACAAAAATAACTATTTTAAAGCTTAAGTCACTACCTACTGAAAATTATCCCAAATCGTAATAGTCTAGGAGGCAGTGACGATTTTCGGTACTTATTTTCCCAGTCAGACAACTTGGATAGAGTTGTAGGGTAAGTAATTCTAAGCAAAATACATATATTTTTAGGGGGGGTTTTCCGATGGGTTGAGGCGCAAAATGCAATAAAGCTTACGAATGCACGGCCTTTTTTTTCTCAGTGATAAAAATAGGTCTACTAATGAGAAGTATACTGAAGTTACATAAAAAAAATTTCCGGCTAATCTGTGAGTATGAATAATATGTCTGGCAAGTGAAAAATTGAAGACCCGAAAATTTTCAGCCAGGCTCACTTTCACTATCTGAGATAAGCCAAATTATTATTTTCATATACTTTATGTTCCATTGTAGTAAATGTGAAATATTTATGTCTGGGAAAATAAGTGTAGTTGTATTTTTCATTGATCTTGTGAACCCATCCGAAAATTTTAGCCAGACTCAAAAATTCTTGCTTTGTATCACCAGGAGAACAAACTATTTCATAGATACCAACTGGGGAAATAAGTGCTAAAAAATTTCACTGCCTCCTGGACTATAAAACTGTGTGCAACTTCCAAATACAATTTAAGTTACTTCAGCGAGCTTCCTCAAGTCTTCCTGTCCTATAGGGCCATACAGTCTTCAAACGAATTAACGACAACAAAATAGCTTAAGATAGTTAGCCATACAAAAAACTTGCATTTGCCTAACACAAATCTACACCATTTATAAAAAGCAGAAATAAAATTGGAAAAAAAAATGAGAGCTCTTTGATACACTGAGTCACTGTAATTTTTGCGTCAGTTTGGTTATTATGCTTTTTTCGTATCTTCACTAATAAGGGTGGAGAAAGCTGGTGAAGAAATAGTTTCAGAAATTGCTGTATCTTCCATACCCCTCCCTCATCCAAATTCATTCAATTTGGGCTTATTTGAAAGAGAATTTCATTGTTATTAAGAAGATCAGTTCATTCGAGGTCGATAGTTCCCACCGCGTCTTCTAGAGGGCGATGTTTAACCAAGATCCAGTATTTTCTAATTTTCTTGAAAAATCCAAATGGCATGATATTATTTTTTTTATTGCTGTGCTTAAAGAGCAAAAAAATATCTATATTTTGACGCAAACCGTAATGCAATATCTGCATTCGTTTTCAAGCTACGTAAGGTCTATGGTTTCCATAATATCGTACCTCGTCAACCTTAGTGCGACACCCTGTATAATAAGTGTGGTAACTAGGTTATTACCCACACGCGGGAGAAATTTCCAAACCGAATCAGTGAAGCGAGGTTTGTTACCACTCAAGGGCGGTAATAACCTAATTACCATACGTATTATATACAGTATTTTATCTATAACCGCGCGGTAACAAAATATTAGAAAGAAGTTTAGAAAATAATGGAAAATAAAATTGCGTCTCTCTGGCACTAGTGCTAAAAGTAATCACTTTTAGCACCAGTGTCATAAAATGGCATTTTAGACACTGACAGCATCCGTTAAAAATGACACTTCTAGTGACGTTTGTAGAAAAAAAATTATTTCGCCTATTAAATAGTACGCGCATATTCCAGCCATAAATAGAACATTATTCGAATTAAAGGAAATTAAATCCTATTACTAGATCTAAAAATATCACGCAATCATATTTTTACTTATACAAGCGTCAGGAAGAGATATTTCTCGTTTTAAATTAAAAACGCTATTATGCAATAATAACATAAATAAAATAATTAGAAGTCGAAAATAATAAATGTGCAGCGCAGTCACATTCAGATAAGGTCTTCCGTTGTTTTTGGTTTTATAAATAAAACCAAAGATAAGACCAAAAATAACCTAATTACATATTACGTATAGGTACCCTCATTTGGGTTTATGTAATATTATTGTTTGCACATTCGTGCATGAAAAATATTAGCTTAGATAGGTAATTCCAAAGCACATTCACACCAAAACATATTTTTAACAGCAAGATCTTATGCGGTTTAAAAATCTTTAGATTCCTATTATTGTTCTCATGGTATTATGTAAAATAGTACCACCTAAACACTTTTGTTGGCCTACAAGTAGGTAAATGATACGATCATGAACTCCTTCCTTGAAATTATTCAACTATGTAAGAAATGCAGCCAACGATAATAAAAGGGTGTTGTTAAGGTCGGTCTCCGGACCGTAACGCCATCCACGTTGTCTACGTCTGAGAGTCAAGGAAACGTAGCCATGGGAAAAGTCTCATTTAGCCGCGGCCTCTATTGTTTTGGGTAATGGTTTCGTTTTGCTCTGCGGTCCATGACGTCTTAAACCATCACCATTACAATGGTGCGAATGGCTTATTGTTGTATTGTTCGGCGTTTAATTTTTCTGCCAGTTTCTATTGTTCTTTTACGAAATGCATCTCGGCCCGTGTGGGTTCTTTTGGCCCGAGTAGAATTTGAATTGCAAAAACGATTCATTCGCGTGTTAGGTACTTTAGGAGTAGGTTTGTGAAAGGCGTACCAATGTTGTCAACAAAAAGCTTATAACACATATTTTAAATGACTATTTCTGTCTTATAATTTATTTATGTACAAATTCCTTAGGTACCTATTTGATATTAGCTGCTAATTGTATCGTTCATCTTTTACCTGTTTTTGATGGGGATGATATCAATTTTCTTTCTTTATCTCAAAGGCAAATATACTTCTATAATCTATTTTGTTCTCTATATAGGAGTACATCTACTCCAGATTGTACCATTTCATCTAAAACTGCGCTATATAAAATTGTTAAACCCTAAAGTAGATAAAATTTTGTACGGTTCACGCGTGATAATAATAAGCTTTGTTCCAACACACCAAGAAACCGTCACAATACTGCGTAATGCCTCAAATTTGTGCGTATAATTCGAAATTCGTGTACTGAGTGGTTTTGAAATCGTTCATGGGACGGTTTTTACATGACGTGTTGAAAGATACCTATATAATCATTATCGATACGGATAGCACAAGGAGATACTTGCGCCATGAAAGGGTATTAATACTATAATTTTTACATGATTTCTATAGTACTATGAAACAACAGTAGTTTATCTGATGGAGTTTATCCAATTCTGTTACAGCATTTGAAGCAGCCAAACCAAATAAACAAAGATGATGAGTAAAAAGCCATAAACCATAAAAACCTGACCCTAGAAGCCGCGTAACACAACAGAGTAGTGTCAGAACCAAGCAAACGGGGCAAATGCAGCAGCAGTAACGTATCCAAATATATAGGTGATGCCTATCTCTGGCATTTTCCAGGTCGCATAGAGAGAGAGTCTAGACGACAGAAGGAATCCAGACACGTGCAAAAGATCGCTCAGATCGATGCTCACACATAGCCTGTTCCGATTGCCCGGGAAAGCGTGTCGAGTATCTGATCGATAACCCAGTGCACATCGTGTCGTGCGCAAATCGACTGCGCTCCCCTCTTTTTTTAGTTGTGGTGCTTTTGATGGACGGATGGGGACAAAAAGGAAAGTTAGGGTGTGAGGTCGATGATGGGGGGTTGGGCAGCGAATTTGATACTTGGCTAGCATTGTTTAAACATCAATAAACGATATTATCAACGAGAATGGAAAACATATTTGAATCGAACCATTTTTGAAAGCTTTTAGAATAGTCAATGACTCTTCTTGATATTATATTATGTCAACGAGTACATTTTTGCTGCAGCATCCTATCCTACTTTTGTTATGCTTCTCATTTAGTGATTTGTCTTCAAGTGTGATTCTCAATATTCTTCTTTCGATTGTCCTTTGTTATATTAGAAAGTGTTTTCGTGTCTGGGGTCCATGTTTTTCCTTCGTATATATTCCTCCAAATAGTTGTTGATTATGTCCAATTTTTTTCAGTTTTTGATGATATTTTAAGTACAAATGTTGATATTTTATTCTTAGGGGACTTTAACTTGCCTCTTTTTGGTAATAATAAGGGCTGTATAAACAGTGATTTGTTAAGTAATTTTAATAATGTCGACAATCTTACCCAATGCAATACAATTTTCAATCACATTTAAAGGAAATTGAATCTAGTACTGTCGAACATGAACATTGGTAATTAAATGAAATACAACAATCCACTTGTAAATGAAGATGCTTATCATCCTTCTCTCGAGTTTTCAGTAATAATAATCCATTTCTCTAACTCAATCATGGACTGCATAAAAAAGATGTTTATTCATGAATACTCAAAAGGTGATTTTTTTCTTGTTATATAGACTGATTCGAGATGCTGACTGGATAGAATTGGAGGGCTGTTCTGATGTGGATGCATGCATGCAGCTCTCCTATGACAAGTTGTATGCCTGTATTGATCTATCAATTCCCAAAAAAAAGTCACGAGAAGCATCAAAAGCATCAAGCCGGTATCAGGTCTTTTTTACTCTGATCTTATTTCAAAAATTAAACGTAAGAACCATCTTCATAGGCAAATTAATGCTGGTAATGCAGATTTCTCGATTGTGAATGAGTACAGAACCTTGAGAAGCGATGTGAAAGGGCTTAGTACGGAAGCGCTCCAGTCTTATAATGAAAATATTGAGAACAATGAACACACTGACCCCAATAGTTTCTGGTCCTTTATGAGATCTTGTGGCATGAGTAGTAGTGGCATTCCATTAGACTTAGAGGTTTCCTATGGGGTGAAAGCATAACGGGCTGTCAAGCTATTGCTGATGCCTTTGAAAAATACTTTGACTCCATTTTTCAAGAACCAAATAATTTGAATATATTGGATTGTCAGGGGACTTTTTCTTTTTCGAGAATAACAGTAGAACAGGTTCTATAGAGTATAAAAAAACTAAAGCCAAAGAAGGCCACGGGTGGGGATGGTGTACCAGCCTCTATTTTTAAGGAATGTGCAGGGGCTCTATCTGTGCCTCTTGCTCTAATCTATAACCTGTCAATTGAACAGGGCAAATTTCCTAGTAGCTTGAAGCATGCGGTTATTCCTCCCATATACAAATCTGGCAATTCTAGCTGTGTTGAGAACTATAGACCTATAAGTATTCTGAACTCGGTTTCCGAAATATTTGATAGATTGCTTTATGATATAATATTCTGCTTTTCTTTAGAGACAGCTTCTTCCCAGAACAGCCTGGTTTTTTGCCGGAATGTCTACTGTCTAAACTGTCTCAGATCTGTGTGTTTTACAAACTCACCAGCAGAAGCTATTAATCGCAAAGCTCAGCTAGATGCCATCTTAACGGACTGTACCAAAGCCTTTGACAAGATGGATCACTCTGTCTGCACTTATTCAAAAATTAGACAAATTTAACTTGGGTTTCAAAGCATGTATGTATGTGGGGTCATATCTCTCTGGCAGGTTAAACCAGGTTATAGTGGGAAAGAGCCTGTCTGGGTTTTTTATATCTACGTCGGAGGTGCCCCAGGGTAGCAATTTGGGTCCCCTTCTCTTTGCTATATTTTTTAATGATTTGCCAAGATGTGTTAAATACTCAAAAAGCCTTCTATTTGCTGATTATTTCAAAATTTTTAAAGAGATCTCATCATTGCAGGACTCACAGGACCTACAATGCAATTTAGATTCAACTTGTCAATGGTTCCAAGATAATAAAATGATGCTCAACACTTCTAAATGTCAGGTTTTAACAATCACATGAAAAACACAACTTTTAGAGAACGAATACATAATTGACAACTCTATGAAATATATAGAAAAAGTAATTGCAGAGATCTGAGGGTACACTTTCAACAAAATTTTAAATTCAATGAGCCCTTTCAGATTATTGTTGGAAAGGCATACAGAACACTTGGCTTCATTATCCGGAACTCGAAGTATTTCAAAAGAACTGAAACAGTTATATTGTACAATACACTAGTAAGACCCCACTTAGAATATGCATCTGTCATATGAGCGCCGAAAGCTGAATCCAGCAGTGATCTGATAGAAAAAGTTCAAAAAAGATCCCTGAGATTCCTCTATCTGAAGAAGTTTAATGTTCACTTGTTTTTTCATGTTAGAATTAGATATGTATGTAGCTTAGTATTGGCAATTGGGCAGTAAGCACTCTATTAATGTAACTACAAAAATTCTTGTGTTTCAAATGAGTATAAATAAATAAATAAATAAAATGTGACAGATTGGATGCATTCGTTTCATATCTTGAAGTTAAATTGCATTTCAATGCCAGTTGGATTCTTTGATTTCTTTCTATTTCTTGATTTTGTTTGTTGGCACTGTCCAAAGCTGTCTGCTTTTTAATATAAATATGATTCGACGTTATTTATTTATTGTTTGCCTTTTGAGTCCAATAAGTTTTTTTTTTACTGGTCGTAAAGTGCGTTTCTCTCATATTCATGCCTGATCCTATGTTGTTTGCTTCATTCTTCAAGTGCTTCGGCATTTCTCCTAGTTCAGTTTGACTTTTTGAGAAAATTACCATTTTATTCGCATATACCTACATATCAAAATTGCAAAATGCAAAATTCAAACCTGGATCCTCAAAGCTCACAACAGTCGTAGCCTAATAATGAAAATATGGGGTGGCAAAGTGTAAGACACCGTAGACAGCGCCGATTTGTTTTAAGGCAAAATGAGGAAGTTGTAACTAGGTTGCATCCAAACACAAAACCTGAGGAGCTGCAGAATATGCTCATAGTTGAGTTTCCTGATGCTATTTTTTCATGAATCCAAGTATCCAGATAAATATGCTTCACTTAAAGTGTCAATTCGCCAAGAAAACTTCAAAGATGCTTGGAATAGAAATGTTTGGCCTGTTGGGTCAATTGTTTCAAAGTTTTTTGTCAAAAGGAGCACTCAGCCAATAGCAGAACGCCAGGCCGATCCTCAATCCCAGACACAACAATAACAGGGCATGGATGTGAAATTAATATTTATTACCAGAATGTAAGGGGACTCAGGACTAAAACTGAAGAGCTGTATAATAATGTCTTGTGTGAAGACTATGACTATATCTATTAACTGAAACTTGGTTGAATCAAAGTTTTCAGGATGCTGAATTGGTAAACCACAGGTATAATGTGATACGTGGGAATAGGATGAATAATCTCACTAGAGGTGGAGGAGTTATGATTGCTTTGAAGAAAAGAGTGAGATTTGAGATAATTAAGACTGACTGTGATATAGAGTACATTTTGCTAAAGCTTAGGTTTAAAAAAGTTATCCTTTATTTGTGTTTTGTCTGTATCCCGCCAAATCAACATGCTGACATTTATAATACATTCTTTGGATATCTGTAATGTAATGAATTTGTTGCAAATGTAGTTATGTTAACTGGTTTGTTTATACATTTTAGCCCTGAGGATGACACGCATTCGTGTCGAAACGTTGGCATTTGATTAGTACAATATAAAAGTCCAAAAAAGCTGCAATTTCGTTTCTTTACAAGTGTGTGGACGTGAACTACCTTTCAAATTAATACTATATCACCTTATAAGTATGATTATGCAAATGGTAACTTTTTGAGTCTGTATCGTGCTATTAAAGGAATTAATTGGCATGATCTTTTTACAAATTCTGATCCGAACATATGTCTAGACCTATAATATGTTGTCATATTATGACCTATAGTTGCTTGGATAATACCTACAGTTCCAAAAAAAATCAGTTTCTAAACATAGTAAACATTGTGAATATCCACAATGGTTTTCAATCGATTTGATGGGAAACATTAAGCATAAAAATCGAGATAAAAATAGGTTACATAATCGAATAAAGCGTGGAAAGGCTAGTTTATATCTTTTTGATGAGCACATCAGGAAAGTTAGAGCCATTATTAAAAAGCAAATCGATAGAGAGTTTTCTGAGTATAAAAAAATATAGAGGACAATATAAGATTGGATCTTAACAGCTTTTGGAAGTTTGTAAATTCTAGATCTAGGAAACCCGGTATACCAGGATGTTTTACTTATAATGGTTCGACTATAGAGGAGCCAGATCAAATTTCAGAAGCCTTTGCACATTACTTTGCATCAGTTTATGGATCTCAATCACCCACTTGTTCTTATTTTGATATGGAAAATCATTTCCAATAGGGTAACTTTTCATTCTCATCCATATCTGAGAATACAGTCAAAGATGCCATAAAAAAATTAAAACCCAAAAAATCTACAGGTGCAGATAGTATTGCCCCTTATATTTATAAGGGATGCTCTGATATCCTAGCAGCCCCATTGACTCATATTTTTAATACTTTCCTCCAAAATAAACTCGATTGCTAAAATATTTGAAATTATTCTCTGTGATAATATTATAGTCCAAGAGCCCAGAGCCGCCAGACACAACTTATTTTCTAAAGGACAGAATATGTGGGATTGTGTAGCACTTATATGTACTATGAACGTATGTATACCCGCTAAGTTGGGTAGACGGCCAATTTACCGACACCAGGTGCGAAATCTTAAAAAGTACTTTAACTTTTTTTCTAACGCTTGATTTTTATACATGTTATTGGGGAGACTATTTCATAACAACGTTAGCTCAGCCAGACCCATCGCACCGGCAAAACATCCCCCCAGACGCAATAATAGTTTTTCCGTGAGTGTGAGCGCGAGGGTAATATGCATGCGTTTGAGAGTGAGCCAGATATCTATTTCCCCCTCTTAAACTTACAGTCTACTCCAGGCTAGAGTAGAAATGGGATTTGGTTTTTCCCATAATAGGAAAAACCGTTATTTACAAATAACAGTCAACTGGCCGTCTACTCAACTTAGCGAGTATACATACGTTCATAGTACCTATAAGTGCTACTCAATCCCACATATTCTGTCCTTTAGAAAATAAGTTGTGTCTGGCGGCTCTGGGCTCTTGGACTATTATGATTAATGTACAAAATAGTATAGTGGCACAGCAGCATGGTTTCCTTTGTGGTAAATCAACTGTGACCAACCCAGGGACCAACCTTTTTGTATTTACATGTAATGCTTTTGAAGCAATTGATAGCAAAAAGCACCTGGACACTATTTACATAGATTCTGCAAAGGTCTTTGACAGTGGATCATCAGGTTGCTGAGTAAGCTTGTTGAGTTTAATTTCTTTAAAGATGCATACCATTTCATGAAAAGCTACCTAAAATAGCGAATGCAAAAAGTTCGAGTTGGCACTTTCCTTTCACAAGCTTTTCCAGCAACATCTGGAGTTCCACAGGGTCCCATTGTTGTTTTTAATATTTATTAACGATATTGTAAACGTTGTTAAAGAATCAGAATGTCTGTTATCTGCAGATGATTTCAAGATTTTTAAGTATGTTACAAACGATAACGATTGTGTTGCACTTCAGGATGATCTGAACTCAGTTTCTGATTAGTTCAGAAGAAATAAAATGATCGTTAACTCTAAAAAAAGTTTTGCTATGTCATTCACAAACAAAACTAATCCTATATTGTTTTCATATTCAATGATAATGAACTTCAAAAAAAGACTGAGTGCATGGATCTTGGGGTGTGCTTTAAGACCAGTTTAAAATTTAATCAACATTATGAGTAGGTACGTTATTAATCAAACATATAGATCTCTTGGATTCATTATGTGTATCACAAGGCGATTAATGATGTGGGTGTCGTAATTAAGCTTTATAATTCTCATGTTCGTTCACACTTAGAATACCTATGCTTCTGTTGTATGGTCTCTGCAGGCAAAAACACACTGTGATGCAATTAAACGCGTTCAAAAAAGATTTCTAAGGTAAAAATATTATATGTATATCCGTATCTAGTCTCATATAGAAGCATGTTGGATGACTTCAAGTTCCAGACATTGGAAAAAAAGAAGGCAGATACAGTGTGTGCCGTTTATCCATTATGTTATCAATGATATAAAGTAGGTACAATAAATGTTCCTTGATTAACTATATTCCTATACATGTACCTAAAATTAACTTAAGGGTTAAAAGAGATAATTTTTGTTCTCCCTTCAATTTTATGTTGGTTGAATGTAATGAACTGTTTTCCCAAGATGTTATTCTAGATTATTTTATAAATACCCGACAGGAAATAATCCAAAAGTTAAGTAGTACCTAACAGTGCCATCTTGTATGTTGTTTTTATTGGTGTACTGTCTAGTTTGTAAGTATCCATTTCTCTTACTTGTAATTGTCATTAAGGTGTTTGTATGAGTATCAATAAATAAATAAATAAATAATATCAAGTTGTTGAAGTTTTATACTTGGATCTTTAATCCTTTGTTCTTCCAATTGAGACCCTCAAATAGCTATATCCCTGAATATAAAGGTAAAAAGTTTTGGAGAAATAAAATAGGTAACATAATGCCTCCGCTTTTTTTTCAGATTGACTTTACACTTGCTGTATGGTCGGTTGTATCTGTAGGGTTCACGTTTCCTGTGTTTTCTGGATAGTAGATCAAATGCATTTACTTATTAATGCCCAGTGTTCTACAGTTCCACGTCTACTTAAAAACTGCTCTTTTTATGGATTGTGGATTGTTTTGAATCTACTTCTGTTTTAAAGCCTATAGGTTTAGCCATCCATAGAGGAACCGATTAGGAGAAAATCTATAAATCAGTGAAGAACTGAGAATTCAGTTTAAATAATGAAAACTTCTTCAAAATTTGTTGGAGAATGTTGATTTTATATTAAATATCAGTCTTTTTAGACATTCTGGTTAATTGTTGCGTTTCAGTTTTCTTAAATCCAACAAACAGGAACCGAAATTATCATAAACTTTTCCAGCGCTACTTACAAGCTACAAGAAATTATTTCCAACAATAACGAAATATATTATACGCCCCTAAAAAAGCGTTTTTATCAGGACAAGGATAAAAGTTGGACCCTAGGGTAATCCGATATTCCTAAAAGCACTAAACTATAACGTTCTAGCGTCTGGATGAAAATCGTTAAAACTTTCTCTTGTTACCCGATTTTCGCCTTGATCTTTTATGTGTTTTGCTATAAAAATGGTTTATGTACTATCAGAATTTTACTTTTACCAGCAAAAATGAAATGTGTTATGTTATACTAGTTCTTATGCCAAACCCTCAATTTATGAATTGAGGGCGCAATGTTTACTCGTTCTATATTTCATGTCGGATTTCCCCAACTATATCCACCTGGATCCCCCACCAACCAATCCTTCGTCAGGCCTCTCCCAAGTTTGTCCCCTTTTTTTGCTCGACATTTACAAATTTTCCAGGCAGGTCGATAGAGTACCTACAATGATGGCCTGCAGTATTGATTTTTGGCACATTGGCTTCTGTTTAACTGGAGAGAGTGAGATTTTTATTGTTAAATGAGATTGTCCTAGTCCAGGGTTGGAATTCAGGGCTTTATGCCAAAATTTGAAATTTTGATTGTCTAAATTACATTCTAACTCGCATTTTAATAATAAAGTAACGTACTTACCATAAAATAGCATTTCAGTTAAGAACTTACTTACCTCACCTGGCATGATCACTTTGAAGAGTACCAAATAATCTCACTTATGAATGTTAATTCGCGTATAATATATCCAGCGCATTCGCCATATTTGAAAGATAACTATTTATATATTGTTAAAAAACTTACCCAGAACAATCTTCTTGTCTATCTGAAAACAAACAAAAAAATTTAAATAAAGCAGTTTTTAGAGATTCGTACGAGCTCTTGTTTAAATCACACGTAGTCTAGGAAAATTGTTGATTTTTTAAAAAAAGTTCCTACCAAAATGAACTTTTCAGGGATGATAGGGGGTTGGTGGGTGATCATAAAACCGAAGACATCACACATGCTTCCCTCTGACGTTTTGTGCTATAGGGGTTGAAAGTGCGCCATTGGCGATTACTTGGTACCTATTGAGTTTACAAAAAAAATGTTTCAAATAAAAGATCTGCAACATTATTTGATCTACAATGTTTATCAAAAGACTTTTTTGATTAGGGGCCATCTGTGGTCATAAGGGCCGTTCAAAATTTATAATGAATTCAAACAAATTTAACCAACGTGAAAAAAATTTCCACAACACATCAAAGGTTTTTGCTTTATGAAGTTTTTACTCACCCCCTGCCGTTTTTCAATAAAGTTTTTTTTATTTTTTTACAAAAAAATTTTCCTGATAAAAGTTTTATAAGATTACATTTCCTACAATTTTTCCTTATCAACTTTTTTTGTAACTCACCCCCATTCAGCGGGGGGACACTTCCCTTAGGTTAAATTTTTTTATTTTCATTATAAATTTCAAACGGCCCTTATGACCACAGACAGTCTTTAGATAAACATTGTAGATCAAATAAAGTTATACATCTTTTATTTGCAACATTTTTTTTTGTAAAATCAATAGGTAATCGCCAATGGCGATTTTTCAACCCCTATAGCGCAAAACACCAGAGGGGTACATGTATGATATCTTCGGTTTTATGATCACCCACCCACCCCCTATTATCCCTGAATAGTTCATTTGGGTAGGATTTTTTTTTTTTCGCAATCCATGTATTTTTCGACAATTTTCCTAGACTACACGTGCGAATATTGAAATTTTTCATTTACCGTGAAAATACTAATCAATCCTGTGTAAGTGTTATCCCATATTATGTTAAATTAATAAATACCTACTATAGAGAGAATAGGTAAGAAATAATTATTAGCGTTATAAGGCCGATAAGCAGCAAATAACGGCCGGGCTCAAGTTTGTGATCCAAGGCGACAGCCGAGCGAAAACCAGAAAAACATAACAAATCAAAAACCCCATGAATAACACACCAGATAGAGTAATGAAAATTCTACAATGGAATATAAGATCAATCAATTCGAACATAGACAACTTGAAAATGTTAATACAATAACAAAAAGCTGAAATTATAACTTTGAATGAAACATGGCTGAAAAAAGATTCCAATTTAAGGATTGGATGAAACAAAATTTGTAGACAAGATACACAAGATGGTAATGCAATACCCCCCTTAAAGGGGGGTATTGCATGTTTGATAAAGGATCCTATAGAATATAAGGAGTATTTTTTATTTTTTTTATTTATTTGCATATAAAACTTTTACAGGATTCATTCACTAATTACATTCAATAACAATACTTAATAGGTATTTAGGAAAAGTTAATGGGTCACCTAGATGTTTGCACATCTGTATGTTTCCCTTAAGTTGCAACATGCTCAAAATAGTTTAATCCTCGTAAAAATACATTCCTTTTTTACAAATATAAATTTAAATAATATAAATACGAATAATGCGGTCAGTAAACAAAGTGTTGTTTTATGTGTGTCTCATATCATTATTCTAGAAAATATTTTAGAATTATTAACAATAAAAGTTTTGCTCTCGCTGTTGAATGACTTAATCCCAATAATAGCCTTTATATTATTAGGTAGTTGATTATAAAATTTTGGGCCAAGATAATCTACAAATTTAAGATTTACAGTCTTCCTGTTAATTGGGATGGTCAAATGATTGTCCATATTGGCTCTAGTGTGATGAGGGTGGTCTATAGTTCTTTTCAGTGTTTTATTTTTGTGAATGTATGCACAAACACAATGAATAAATAAGCATTCTATAATGCAAATATCCACGCTATACAATAATCTAGTCGGATATAATTTTTTCCTTTTGAATGTTACTTTTAAAATGTAGTTTTGAATAATTTTTAAAGGTTGCAAGTTGCTCCTGTATGTGCCACCCCATATCACCAGACCATATCGAATCAAAGATTCAACAAGTGACTTGTAAACCATTGTAGTTAGTTTGGAACACAGAAATTCTCTCAGTACATAAAATTATGGAATTAGACAACGAATTTTCTTTGTTAGATAATCTATGTGTTCTGTCCACTTTAAGTGTTGATCAACGACTATCCCTAGATACTTTGTCTTTGAGACTGACTGAACGGCGTCTTACCCTCAACGCCCATCTCAATAGTTTCAAAATTTGGTCTGTTTGCGTTAGTTATTGAAAATGCTATATAATTAGTTTTAGATAAATTCAGGGACAATCTGAAAGATTCAAGCCACAGTTTTACAATCCTCAAACCTCCGATCACCTTTTCTCTTGTTTCTTCCCACGTAACACCCGAAAAAACTACAACTGTATCGTCTGCGTAAGATATTATTTTGCAATTTATATTCAATTTAAGTAACGAATTTATATAAGTTATGAATAGTATTGGTCCCAAAATTGTGCCTTGTGGTATCCCTATTTTAATTTTTAAGGCTTGGCTGAGTGTGTTATTCAACTTCAGATATTAGTCTCTGTCACATAAATAACTTTCAAATAGTTTCAATACCTTGCCTTGGACTCCACACTGGGACAGCACTTCCAAAAGCTTCAGGTATGGCACCGTATCAAAAGCCTTTGCAAGGTCAAGAAAAACAGCTAAGTATTGTGTTTTTGCTTTCATTCAAATTCAGTAACATCCGTGATTAAAGAATACATTGCGTCACCAACCAAACCTTTCAATCCTCAATTTCTATGTCCCACCATCAACAAAAATCAAAGACAACTGGTTCAAGGATTTTATTGATAATATATTTGAATCTCGATTTGAACCAAAATTAATACTAGGGCATTTCAAAGGCCAACATCCCCTACGGGGAAGTTCAGTGGCAAACTTCAATAAAAACGTCATAAATAATATTCTAAATGAAACTTCTCTAGTTTCACTAAATGATGGATCCCCAACTAGACTGACAATACCAGGCCAAAATAAAAAAGCTCCAGAAATTTCTCTTTTTTCCTCGCTTTTTTCTCTGGTCGCAGTGCAGAGAGGTCTATCATAGATTCAAAATTGAAAGAAAAATAATATTCTATTTGGAATCAAATATGAGGTTGGGAGCTAAGTCAATATAAATTAAGTTCGAATGTCGTTTCCCCGTCTGGTCTACCACAAATAATATGTCAAAGTGTATGCCTTTTTTTCACAAAAACACCAAGAGTCATGACAGCAGTTGACCTAATGGACACTCTGTTTCCATGGTGTTCTTTCTACCTTCCTGCTGCTTATTTAAATATATGAGAGTTAAATTGAAAAGTCGTGAAAGCCAAAACGCATAAACTTGTCATAATGTGATAAACAAGGTGTACGGAAATTTCCATATAAACAAAATAATGACTCCATAAAAATCACAGATAAGCTTTTCTGGGAAGCAGTCCGTAATAATTATTATTGGCACTTGCATTTAATTGCTACCTGGTTTTGTTTTGAGAGAGATAAGAAAAATGAATCAGTTTTAATGGTAAAATAAGCCACAAAAATTATTGCAAAATAGGCTCGAAATAGTTATTTGTGTACCAAGGCCTCACCTGAAATTTGCTTGGCCTCGGCTACGCCTCGGCCGCAAATTTCTGATTCGGCCAAAAAAGATCATTCGGCCGAGGTGCACACAAAATTTTTTAGGCGAGTGTTTTTTCTTGAAAAAAAGACGAAAATTCAACAGGAGCTTTAACTTTTCATTGATTAGATAAATAATCCAGCAAAGATAGGTAGATACATAATTATTAGTAACAAAAACTACAATAAAGGAAGTGTGATTATAGAAAATTGCCCACTTTTTCGCATGGTATCCTATATTGTGCTTTTTTGAAAAAGTAATAGGATAGGGCTAAAATCAAAAATTTGGTTCCATTGTGGTTGCTAACTATTTATTGGTTGTGAATATAGTTACGGACCGCGTTTCCGATTGTCTGTTTATATATTTTCACGAAAGTATATAGCGGCCGTAAAGTAAAAGCGGCCGTAAAGTAAAAGCGGCCGTGAAGTAAAAGCGGCCGTAAAGTAATAAAGCAAATGCGGCCGTGAAGTAAATGCGGCCGTAAAGTAAATGCGGCCAAAAAAGATATACTTTAGGGATGATATTGAATCCGTAAAACTAATCTTTTTGTGACAGTCGCCTAAAAATAGGTTTTATAGATTTCAGTATGTAATTTGCTCGGTAATTTGTCATACTTTTTTTGAAAAAATTCAGAGGGTAGGACTTCTGTGCACGATGATATTTTTCAAATATATAATAGCTATTTTCCTAACGAGTGCTGGAAGAGAAATTTCCGAGAATTTCTTCCCGCAAGAGTTAGGAACTATATTTTTTCTACGAGCATACTAAAGCTGATGTTACGAGAAGGTTAATTTAAATAAAATGCGATTGTGCAGAAGGTAGAATTAAAAATGTATTGAAAGGTATTTATAAAAAAAAGGTGAAGGTATATTAAAGGTAAAGGTATTAGGTGCATCAACAATACAAACAATTCCATATCACAATGATTATTGTGCACTGGGGCGGGAAAAAAACTTCCCGCACAGCAAATCGTGCGGGAAGAGCCATTTCCCGCACGCTCGTAGAAAATAGCTATTCTCCTAACGAGTGCGGGAAGAGAAATTTCCGGCACGAGGGTGCGAAGCGCCCGAGTACCGGAAATTTCTTCCCGCAAGAGTTAGGAACTATATTTTTTCTACGAGCATACTAAAGCTGTTTGTTTAATTCAAATAAAATGCGATTATGCAGAAGGTAGAATTAAAAATGTATTGAAAGGTATTTATAAAAAAAAGGTAAAGGTGTTAAAGGTAAAGGTATAGGTGTATCAACAATACAAACAATTCCATGTCACAATGATTATTTCAAACTCTTCCCGCACTGAGTGCGGGAAGAAATCTCTTCCCGCACTGGTGCGGGAAAAAAGTCTTCCCGCACAGCAAATCGTGCGGGAAGAGTCATTTCCCGCACGCTCGTAGAAAAACAATTTTTCCAAACGAGAGATCGGATAAACCCAGGTCATATTCTGGTGAAACAAATTTGAAGAAAGAGAAATTTCCCTTTCTTCTGGTATCCAGCCAGCTCTATGACCACAGTAATGGAATGGAAAATTTTAAAAGACTGTGGAAACAGTGGCCATTATCCAATATTAATTTCCTTGAGACACCGATATTGGGTCAATACAAAGAAGCAAACCTAGAAGAGATACAAAAAATGCAAATTGGGGAAGATACCATGACGAACTTTTAGCTATATTTCTGGGAAACAGTCTACAATCATATTCTGATCTTGAAGAAGATATACTAGAAGTTGCTGGAAAAACAATACCGGAAATTAAAGCTGAACAAAAAAAGCATAAAGATCCGGTCCCATGGTGGGATGAAGAATGTCAGGAGTTTTAAATGAAAGGAAAACAGCTATGAACAAACTCAAATATTCAATGGAAAATTTTATCCAAGTGAAGAGGGTCAGTGCTCAGACAAGAAGAAAATTCAAAGAAAAGTAAAAGTTTCAAGGAATATTGTGGAAATATAAATAAAAATACACCATTAGAGAGAATTTGTACGACAATAAGAATATTCTCAAAAAGGAAAATTGAATCAAAAAATAAAGCTCCAGAGCGGGAATAGCAATAGAGATAATTCAAAACTTGAACCAGGTGAACATAGACCCAGATTTCACAATGGACAGAAGACATGAAAATTTCCAATTGGCAGAGGAAGAAGAAATAACTCTGGCTGAACTGCAAGCGAAAAAAGATTCGGCTCTTGGACTGGACCACATAACATACTCCACGATCCAATATTTATCAACTTTACAAAAACAAAATCTACTTAAAATATTCAATAATATCCTTAAAGAGAATAAGCAATGGAAGAAAATCTACATATTCTCATTGTTGAAGGGCAACAAAGACAGTGCAGTTGCAAAAAACTTCAGACCGTTAGCATTAACCTCCTGCCCTGGGAAAATACTTGAAACAATTATAAAAAACATATTGGAATGGAAATTGGGGAATAAAAAGGAATTGTCAGAATTACAAATTGGTTTCAGGAAAGGCAAGGGATGCCTAGAATGCGAGCTAGAATGTTTATCATACCTAACAGTAAAAATTCAGAAATTATTTCATTAAAAAATTGATACACTTGTGGTTTTTCTGGATATAACAACTGCTTATGATCAAGTAAACATACACAAATTATATAAGGCTTTGAAATAAGTAGATACATCCAAGGAGGTAAACAATTTCATATACAATCTTCTCAATAATAGAGAAGCATACATAAATGATAATAATGAGAGAATGGCAGGGCCAGAAATGATATCGACTGGGCTTCTCCAGGGTCGAGTCCAGGGCTCACCTCTGAGCCCTCTTCTTTTTAATGTTTACACAAAAAACATACATGAACTAAGCAAAGGGAACATAAAAATTTTGCAATACGCAGATGACTTTAAAATAATAGCCAAGGGTCAGGACATTGAAACTGTAATAAAAGATATGAATTAATCATTATCCAATACTTATATCAGAATTGTTCGGTGTCGGTTACCAGACATTGAGTGTGAAGTACAAGGAGGGAGAACTTCCTTGGGTATAAATACCTAGGTGTAATTATTGTAATAGACACTTTAAACTGGACCAAGCAGACAGATAAAATGAAAACCAATGTCACCCAGGGAATAAACGTGATAAAAAGTCTCACTAGAGTATAGTGGGGGGTGATCCAACCACTCTTTTGCAAATATATAAAGCAATCATAAGATCTCAATTGGATAATGGATCCCAATTCATCAATACCACAACAATTGAAAATAAATAAAAACTAGACACAACGCAATATGCAGCTTTGAGGACAATTCTGGGATGCATGAGATCAACACCAACAAATTTATTATCTACTAACAGAAGCAAGTGAGCAATCCCTCAAGGTAAGAAGAAAATGGCTAACCCAAAAATTATCAATAGTAATATAACTAGTGCAATGGAAATTATTGATAATTTTTGGGAAATTTGCCTGAATGCATTTTTAAAAAAATGTCAAAACACCAGTTTTCGCACCAGTTAGTATGCAATTATCTGATAATTTGCACTAGTGCAAATTATCGCGTAATTACAATCTGATTGGTTCAAATCAACAATCAAAACATGTCAATTTATTGTTGGAATACCAGTTTTGACAGATGTATGAAATTCTCACTGAAAAACATGAAAATAAAAAACAACCCTATTATAATGTTAATTAGGGAGTTTAGGGAGCTGGATAGAAATGGATGTTATTTTGCTAACAGAGAAGTCCCATACCTGGTACATGAATATGGGGGACTGGAAGAGAAAATAAAGAAATATGAAACACACCCCAGGTTTAAATTTGAATATAAATACCCGAGTAAATACCAAATAGGGAAAATACCAACCTGTAAAACGGATGTCAACAAACAGAATATAGATATTACAGGAAAATTTGCGGAAATAATAGATGAGCAGTTTATTCATTATTATCAGTTTTACACAGATGCAAGTGTGGAAAAAAGCACAAATGAAGCAGGGTTTGGTGTTTTCTGCTCACAGGCGGATTACGCGCTTTTACTCAGATCTGCACAGCGGAAACAGTAGCAATACACAAAGCTGTGACTGTATGTTTTGAGGGAAACATAAAAAAGAGCTTCATTTTGACAGTTTCACAAAGCGCGGTGAAAGCATTGGTTTGTACAAATTCTAAAAATCTAGATCACTTAATAGCAATGACTAAACAACAAATAATGGAAGCAAATGAAAATGGTTTTGACATAAAAATACTCTGGATTCCAGAACACTCAAACATCAGAGGCAACATGGTAGCAGACCAATTGGCTAATGTGGGTAGAAAGCTTAGGGTCCCATATCCAATACAATTGGATGTAAAATAGTACATTAAAATACAAGTTTCATAAAATGTCTTATGAAACGAATATTTTATACAATTTTTTCTATTTTGGCATTGTTTAATTTAAGAAAAACAAATTTTTCTTGGAAATTTTATTCTCATATTTTCTGATTTCATAGTTTAGGTAGGTAACACTACATACCAAATATATAAATCTTCTATTATAAAATAGCGAATGACTGTTCGATGGCCATCAGTCAGTGAGTGTCACCAACCTCCGATAAGTAAAAAAGGAGTGTCACAAAGAGCTTCTTTTCGAAACTACTTTTAGTGTCGAAAAGACTGCAATATGACACCAAAATAGAAAAAAATATACAGTGAGGGGCAAGCTACTAGGTATATAGGATGTAACCTGACGAATTTGCAGGCGTCCGCATGTCAGAAAATGACAAATCGATTTAGCGCTAACCTGGCGACAACCAAGTAAAAAGTTTCTAGGGTTGTTAATAATTTTCAAAAATACGGTTGTGTTTCTCGAACGAAATGACGTCCCGGAAAATAATGAGGATCAAGAAGCCAAATAAATTATGTTGTTGGTTGTTGGCATTAGTTTACAAAACTTCAACTATTTCGTCTCTTGCGCTTGCGCAGGATATTGACTCAAGTACAAGGACGGTTAGGAGCCACAGAAAAAAAAAAGTATCGTTCGTACAAAGTAAGAAACTCCCAAAAAATTGATCCTGAGGACAACATCAGGCGAATGGATTTTTGTGAAACTGTGTGTCATTAATAAGGCAAATGAAAATCAAGATTTTCTTAGAAAAATTGTCTTTACAGATGAGTCGACATTTCAACTCCATGGTCGACATAATCCTAGTCACACCCGTTATTGGTCTAAGAAGAATTTACACAGGTATTTTGAGCTTAGAGCCCAGCGTCGTCAAAAGGTAACTGTCTGGAGCGGTTTGTGTGGATAACATATATTGGGCCGTACTTCATGAACGCTAACTTAACTGGTCCAAAATATTTGGATCTTTTGCAACGGGCTAACGGCAGATAATTCCAGAAATTGAAAGATTATCTGGTCCTATAGATTTAATGAAATATGGTATCAATAAGATGGATGTCCAGCCCATATTACGGGTTTCATTCTGGACCATTTGAATAATACTTTTCCGAACCGTCTCATTGCTGGGTCGAGAGCTACAATACTGTGACGCTCTCCCGATCTTGCACCCAACGATTATTTTCTCTGGGGTTATTGCAAATCAAAAATGTATGGTTTTCAGGAGAATCGCGCCGTGAACCTTGAGCAGCTGCATTTCAAAATTCGAGAAATATATCTAACTGTCACCCCTGTGATGCTAAATAATATTCGTAGAGCCTTCTATGATCGTTTAGGTCATTGTTTAGTTCAAGAAGGTGGACTGGGACTGTTTGAACATTTGCTACATTGTAGTGCAAATGGTAATCGAGCCAGGTTTTTGGGGTCAAAACTAGAATTTTTGTTTTTATTTTACTTAATTTTTTTTCTATTTTTTATGTTGAATATAAGTATTTTTAGTTCTTCCTGGATGGCTTTTTTAAAATACATGTTTTTTTTCCATAGATTATTATTTCGGTTCCAGAAAAATCTATCTATACACGCCGTTTAATAATTATAAGTAAGTGAAGCTCGACGATACATCTAAAAGCACGGTCTAGATGCTACGTTTTGCATCAAGTTTTGTCTGCACAGTTCAACACGTGATCAGGTATCAGTAACGTAACGTCTGGACCGGGCTTAAGTCTGTAAAATCATAAAACGTACTGATGTGAACCATGGTTTATGAACGTCAAAGTCATCGAAAAAACGACAGCGGACCGACAGCGACAGGTGTTCAGACGGCTGCGGACGATCGTAAATTCGTCAAGTTGGATCCTATATACCTAGTAGCCTGCCCCTTACTGTATATCTACCTAAAATTAAGAAACACCTGAGGGGTGTTTCACAATCAGCATTGGTGTACAAATTTACGGCAGTGAGAGAAATGATCAAGGAACTGATTTAGGAATTGTGGGCATTGAATAGATAAATAAGGGAAATTGACGCAGTGATCGCGGAATTGACGGCATTGAATTGATTTCGGAATTGACGGGATTGATGTCAGAATTGACGGCATTGACGTCGGAATTGAAGCCATTGATGTCGAAATGGACGGCATTGTGTTGGAATTGACGGCATTGATGTTGGCATTCTTGACATTGATGGCGACATTGTCGGTATTGACAGAAATGTTCGCAGCAATCGCCATAGGCATTGACTAGGCAGTGTTATTTAGGGGTGGGCAAAATAATCGATTAATCGATTAGTCGATTATTTTATTTTCAAATAATCGACAATCGATCAATCGATTAATAATCGATTAATCGATTATTTTCGATTAATCAATTATTTTCGATTAATCGATTATTTTCGATTAATCGATTATTTTCGATTAATCGATTATTTTCGATTAATCGATTATTTTCGATTAATCGATTATTTTCGATTAATCGATTATTTTCGATTATTCGATTATTTTCGATTAATCGATTGTTTTCGGTTAATCGATTATTTTCGATTAATCGATTATTTTCGATTAATCGATTATTTTCGATAATCGATTATTTTAGATTATTCGATTATTTTCGATTATTCGATTATTTTCGATTAATCGGTTATTTTCGATTGATCAATTATTTACGATTAATCTATTATTTTTGAGATAATTTTATGTTTTGTTTTTGTTTGCATATCTAAGGGCCGGTTTATTCACCTTCTGATAAACTGTTAGGTATGCAATTTCGCGGATAATAACACAATCTGTAATCCCATTGGTCGGCCAGTTATTGGTCGGCCAGTTATTGGTCGGCCCTTGGTCGACCGAGACAATAATTATAGAAGGGTAAATTGATCTTGCTAATAGTTGTCAACCAGCAAGTCTATCTGAAGATGAATAAACCGGGCCTCAAACTCCAAAGCAACCAGAGTTTATTTTAAAACAAGCCGGTTAAGGGCAAGTGAATTTCTTTTACTTCATGAAACCCAAGAAAAAAATCTACCGATTATTGTGAAATAAGCGAATAATCAAAAATAATCGAATAATCAAAAATAATCGATAGATCGAAAATAAACGATTTATCAAAAAAAATTATCGATTAATCGAAAATAATCGATTATTTTCGATTAATCGATTATTTTCGATTAATCGATTATTTTCGATTAATCGATTATTTTCGATTAATCGATTATTTTCGATTAATCGATTATTTTCGATTAATCGATTATTTTCGATTAATCGATTATTTCCGATTAATCGATTATTTCCGATTAATCGATTATTTTCGATTAATCGATTGTTTTCGATTAATCGATTATTTTCGATTAATCGAAAATAATCGATTATTTTTAATAATCGATAATCGATTATTTATTTTGATAATCGCCCAGCCCTAGTGTTATTACACATTGCCTAACTTAGGCAGTGGTGTACACATTTTTGGGTAGATAAAGAACTTTGGAATAATATGTGAAAGGAATCACTGAGCAAAAAAGGAGTAATATACAAGGGGGTTTATCAGACTTTCCCAAAAGAACCTTACTCTGAACCTTAGTTCATTAATATGGAATACATAAAAAGAAGACACATAGCTACAATAATATCAGGATGAGAACTGGACACTGTCTAACTCGAGGTCTAACTGGTCAACATTTAAACAGGCAGGGTATCAAGGACAGCATGATGAACCGGAAATCTCCTTCAACCACAACTAGTTTTAGCTAGATATCCCAGACGGTGAAGCCATAATAGGGTAGTCATTCCCTGAAAAAAAAGCAGTTTTTAATTATCCTAACAAACTTACCTGTTGATGCAGATGTGTTGCTTTCTCGGTTGCTTTTATCTGAGCTTGGGTCAATGTTTGGTTGAAGTTTCTGATTCTGATACAGCAATGCTACAGGCTTTTCACTACCAATTGGAACCTTTTTGTTTGACAAATGTTGCTTATTATTTTCTTGCTTCTTCTTTTCGTCTTCTTCAACATTATAAACCATAAAATTTTCATAATGCTTATATCTGGCTACTTCTGATTTTAATTCTGTTATAAATATTTTTTTGTTCAAAATATTTTTGGTTTTTGATTGTAAGATTTCTGATTTCAAGCCTTCCACTCGAGGATCAATTATGGGGACCCATGCATCTGGATGAAGAGCTCTTTGAACAGTTTCTCTTTTATTATCTAAAATTTCTTGTTTTAATATTCTAACATTGAGTTCTTTTTTTAATAAAGCTGGATCTGTGGAAGATCTTAAACGAGTATTGTTTTTTGGTTTAGCTGGAAGCTGTCTTTCTCTAGCACTACTAACAACATTTTGGGGTTTAGCTGGAAGCTGTCTTTCTCTGGCATTGCTTACAACATTTTCGTTGGGTTTAGTGAAAGTGGGGCCCAAATGAAATGATTTAGATTTTATCTTGGGTTGACCTCCCTTTAGTGATTTGCTTTGAAATTTCTTTATTTTAGTTTCTAAACTAGATGAAGAACTGCTTTTGATGTCTAAGTTGATTCGACATTTATTATTCTGCTTGAAAGTTCTAGATGCTTTAGAGATTTTAACAGTTTTATTAGGTTTTGACGCACTTTTCTGTTCACTTGGATCAACATTGACTAAAGGGATATTTTGATCTAAATTTGAATAAGGAGCTGCGGTATTTGTAGACGGATCAAAGTGCCTTATTACTTCACGGTTCCCTCTAATAGGCTTTGGTCTTTCTATGTTTTTTGTAACTTTTTCAGTTGAGGTCTTTTGAGTCATGTTTTTGTTTACATACAAACAAACTTTTTTGAGGTTATGATTGTTATTTTTAAGAAACAATAGTCTTTAAAAGTTGTATTGTTCTTCCAGTATACATGCTTCAAAAAAACATACACAGGAACTAACTGGAAAATGGGGCAAACACACAATTTTTTTGGAAATATGGGAAATTAACACTTTTAGGAGGGAAAACGCGCCAGAATTGTTGACATTTTGAAAATTCAAACTTTGATTGACTTTTGCAAGTTACGGTTTTGATACACAGATGGCAGCGCCATAGACAACGCCAATGCAGAAATTTACCTTACCTTCATTTGGCATGTTTTTTAAATTTGATAGTTTTTGACAAATTCAAAATCACATCACCGGACTCCGGGTAAGAATATGGAGGAACGGATCCAAGGATGGAACAGATCGGTGAGTCTGACATAGCAAGAATAGTTGTATTCCTTTCAAGAGGTTGAAACACTATAGCTACTCGCTCCGGTGTTCACTGTTCATCGACCCCGATTTGAAAGGAATAGATGCGCTGGTTTTCATGCATTACATGGTTTAAGTAGGGCTTCTTGAGCACTCAGGTGCAACAAACACTTTTCGAAAGGAATAAGCGCGTAACGTAACGCCCCTGCGCTGTTCCGGAACACCTCCTAGGTGTGAAAGGAATACAGCTGATGATACACACTACTACTACGGGCGCGTTTGGGTTCACGCTCGGTGTACTCAGAGCTTGCACTTTTGTCTCTCTTCCGTTATTTTTGAAGCTCATACAACGCTTGATTGTGTTTGGTTTGACATATTTTGAGCGCTCAGAGCGAGCTCGATAAACTCCGAGTTTGTGGAGTGGGCAGCTGGAGCGTGCATGTGCAGATCAGATGTGTTTAATCACGACATTTTCTGCAGAATACAAACGATAATGGCGCAGTTTGACTACTACTACAGAGCCGCTTTCCAGTGCCTAAATTGTTAGAGTATGATGCTCCTGAAGTGTGACGCTCTTGAACTGTTCAACATAAGCAGCACTGGAACGCTCACGTCTTAACCCCCACCATTTCGGATTTCAGGAGCATGAAACACAGACAAAAAGGTTGGTGCACGAGGGGGCAGCGGATAACAGAAATGAGTAGCTCAAGTGTACGAAACTCTAAGCACTGGAACGCGCAAAGCAATTGTGGAGCACTCCTGAGCTGCTCAGGAGTAACTCAAATGGGTCACTGGAAAGCACCTAAGAATAGGAGCGGCTAACCTTCAGGTTTCTGGATGTCTGGCCGATGTACTTAAGCTCGCAGTTGTTGCAGCCTATACGATAAACCACATTGTATCTCTCTAGGGGTGATAAAGGAGTTTTGGTTTCAGTATAAATCCGGGAAACTGTTTTCGTTTGTCTTCTGGCAATCTCGATACTATCAATATCACCGAAAACATTAGCGAAACGCGAAGTTAAGTTTTCAATAAATGGCAACGAGAAATATTTAATTCTGTCAATCTTAATGTGGGAGATCTATGTTTGAGTAGGTTGAACTGATATTCCGTGCGGCGCTTCAGTTATATGTCAGTTGGCAGCTGGCTGTACAGGTGGCAGTTAGCCTTTTTTTTGCTAGCTAGGTGGCTGTGGTTTGGTTAGGTCTATCTTACTTGAGATAATGGACCCTTTTCTCAAATATCAGAGTTCTTTTCATAGATATATGAATGTATGTATTCATCTTCATAGATTCTAGTAATATAATATTAATAATAAAGCTCTTCATGATGGGTATTTCTTTTTCTCCTCTTATTATTGAATAAAAACATGAAAAATGCTTAATTTCAAAATGTCTATTTTCAATTTCAATTGGCATTTTATACATTTGTTACAACTACAACATATGGATTCAACAAATAATGATAAATTACAATAGGTAGGTACTCTTTAACAATAAATAATAAGTAGAGGTATATGTTTTACTTGATGAGTCATTGTAATTAAGAAGTACAGGTACCTACTTCTAATTGTTTTAACTATCTATGAAACTTTATTGAGTGTTTCACTATTTCGAAACCATGCTTAGTTGTTAATTGCCTTCTCAACTCCTGGTTTGTTGTAAATGACACTTGGCAATCATCCATACATTTCTACAAATAGCATCGTCAAAAGCATATTCCGGAACTGTAAAAGATCTTTCTCCAGGGAAGCAATTGTTTCTCAGACTTTTAAATAAACGTCAACTAATATAAAATACTGTGACTTCTTCCAAGTAATTTCCTCACCATTTTTAAAATTATTACTGTTTTTCAAGTGTCTGTTGAGGTTGTATTTTTTAGAAAAAACCTTAGCACAAAATTCACAGGTAGCACTATTACTTGGTCAACTGTCCATTATTTCCTAATTCCCAATCACAATAAATTTATTAAAATAACTATTATTGTATAACTAATTAACTCTAGAACACCACATCACGAACTATCGATAGTATTTGTTAGGATAATATTAATACCTACATAATTATTATTAAGAAACAAAAACCTACAGGTCGCAGAAACAGAAAACAGTAATATCGTTAAAATTTGAAATACGCCAAAATATTCGCGCCATATACTTTCAAATTCAAATAAAATACAACAAACAAAAAAAACATAACCTAATTTTCTCGGCTGTCATAGAGAAATCCGGCAACGCTGTTATCATTTGCGCTACATCTAGCCGTTCCTGTGCTTTTTTGCTGTTATATGTTTCTGTGTATTGTTTTCATTGTTTATTGCTAGAGTGAGGTGCATTTTCAAACGAAAAAGTGGCTAGAAACACCAATATATTGTTTACTTACTGTTTATATTTGGTTCATACCTGTTATGCCATTATTAGTTGTGTTTTGATTGTGAATTTATAGCAAATACTGCAATCGGTACAGGAGCAAAAATTAAGGTGAGTTAAGGTAAAAGCAAATAAAAACAATATAATATTTGTTTCCACTTTGCAAAGTGCAAGAGCACATGTATAGGTCTCGATATTATTATTATCTAAGATATTTAAACTTGTTCCAGATGCCAAGAAACTGCTGTGTGCCGAGGTGCAAATCCAACTATAGGAGTTCCCTGAAGACTGAGGAACTGCAAACAACATTTTCATTTCCAAAAACTTCCGAATTACAGAAATTATGGCTAAAAGCTATACACCGAGATAATTATACGGTAACAAAAAATTCTGTAGTGTGTGCGAAACATTTTGATGTCATGTGTGTAAGTTTGCAGGAAATTAACAATTTCAAATTTGTTCTGCATAGTGATTATTTAAAATTGTACAGCAATTTTGATGACTCTGTGGAGGAATACATCTGTGGATACGTGGCTCGATCAGTTTTGAAGAATAATAAATGTGATAAATGTCAAAGTTTAGTAGTTCTAGCAAAAGGCATCCAGACGGATCATACATATTTTAATTCTCTGCAGAGGGGGTCTCTGTATTGCCACTCAAGAAACCAAGTTTATTTATTTTCATCTTTGTGCTATCTTCGAGTATATAATTAATAACAAAGATCTTGAAAGTATGTTCCTGAAAACAAATGATCATCATAATTTATTATCGCAGCTTACTTTATTAGCTTTAGAGTCCGATACCTTTAATATTGATTTGAACAAAATTTGTGAATGTGGTGCTAACTCAAAAAAAATTTACTCCTTTGCTTCTTTGATAATGAGTAATATTATTTTAAACAACTACACAAAATTTAAAAATAGTGAATGTCATAAAAATAAAACAGATTCAAGTAAAAAAAGAAAACTAACCACTTTGAAATAGAAAAAAAATGTACCTAGGTACTAAAAATAATAATAGAGGTATGTTTTAAGGGTAGCTTTCCCGAATTCTTAGAAAGTATTTATTTTTTTAACATGATAGGTAGTTGCTAGTTGTATAGAATTGTTTGACAAGACCTTGTACATATAAAATAGATATAGGATTATAACACTTTAGAATCTAGTAATATATTTATTTAAATCAATTATTTACTGTTCGTATTTACACAAATATTTATATTATTCATTGAATTACTGTTTTTACTTTTTAGTACAATATGATGCATTTTGTGTGATTAATATGTACAAAATATTGGTAATATTACAATAATTTTACTAACTACTAATATTTTTTCAAAGAAAACTACTTTTTTATGTAATTGAGATAAGAATTCATATCATCAATAAAAGTAAATAAACCATACGCGGAATTGAGGTTACATAAAACAGCACCACTTGGCGGTAAGATTGCGGTGTTGCCTTTTTAACTTCATGGCTTGTAAGTGTAGAGGGCTGTGCTAGTACTCATAACTGCGAAATTCGCATTTTTTTAACATTGCGTTGACAATTTGACGTTTTATGCGTGTATCAAACGTCAAATTGTCGGAGCAATGTCAAAAAAATCCAAATTTCGCAGTTATGAGTACTAGGCTTTAGGGCGGGTATTATAAAACTGCTTTGAGAGTTAACTTGAAGTTAACTTTTTGAATTACATGTAATTCCAGAAGTTAACTTTAAGTTAACTCTCAAAGCAGTTTTATAATACCCGCCCTAAGAGGACTCCAACACATAATCATAATGAAAATAAACTCGAAATCACGTCAAACCCGGTAAAAACTGCGGGGCGTTTTTGAAACCAGTTCGTATAGTGGGGTAATTTGAGCGCACTCTGGGCACGTCATCTCTCGATTTCTGAACGATTCCAGCGTAACGCTCCGAGTAAGCACTTGTTAATTTATGAACGGTTTAGAGTTACTCTAGGGTCACTCTTACACCCAGAGTGATATTTCTAAACGCAACCCAGCACTCCTGAGTGTGTATTCTCCTTGCGCCGCTCCGGTAGCTCGTTCTTCAAACGTACCCGTTCCTCCATATAAGTTGTTTTCCTTTCAAGAGTTTGAAACACTCGAGCTACTCGCTCCGGTGTTCAGGTGCCCCCAATTTGCAGGGAACAGATGCGTGGTGCAACAAACACTTTTCGAAAGGAATAGAGGCGTGAAGCCCCGGAGCTGTTCCGGAGCTCCTCCTAGGTGTGAAAGGAATACAACTATAATTAAACATCACGGAACACGGAACAGAAAACGGAACACGAACACATTTCACCAATCACCCTAACCATCATTTCACACATGAATTTTAAATAAGAGTTTAGTTTTCATTAAAGTTTTTAAAAATTTAATAATTAAAAAAATACTCATTCAAAATGAGTGTTCCATTACCACCGGGGGCCGGTTTAGAAAACATCGATTCCGATCAAATCAAAACCGTAAGTACCTTTTTGTTTTCCTAATTCTGATATCACCTAGCCAAACATTTCCCTATTTTCAGTTCAAAGATTTTTTAATATCCTACAACAAATTAACAGAGATGTGCTTTACTGACTGTATTTCGGATTTCACAACAAGGAATATCAAACATGCTGAGGTAAGCGATTTTGCTTTAGGAATTGCTTCAACAAAAAAGACAATCCAATCATGTCGGGGAAGTTAGCAACACATTCGAAGCAGGATCTCTAAATCATGTTCCTGCTTGTGCTGCTATGGTCCTGCTTCAAACCGCAACACCCACCGTTTTCCAAATATATGGATTTCTATTTTGGTTGCTAACTTCACCCTTGGCAAAGCATTGGAAGCGGGATCGCTGAAACATGTTCATACTTGTGTTGCTATGGTCCTGCCTCATCCTGCTTTAAATCACACCCCGGCAACACATACCATTCTTGTGATACAGGGATTTTCATTATGGTTTGTAACTTCACCCTTGGCTTGGAAACTCATTGGAAGCAGGATCGCTCAAAAATGTTCCTGCTTGTGCTGCTATGGTCCTGCTTCAAATCACACCCCGGCAACACTTACTATTTTCGAGATTTAAGGATTTCCATTATGCTTGGTAACTTCACCCTTGGCTTGGCAACACATTGAAAACAGGATCGCTCCAAAATGTTCCTGCTTGCATTGCTATGGCCCTGCCTCAAACTGCTTCAATCACCACATCAACAGCTAATATTTCAGAGATACACACTGGTAGCAATACAAGAGTCTAGTCGTAAGAACACGGTGAGCTCGAGAAACCATTGCCAAATGTATCGCAATGAATGTTTGTTTCTGTGTTGGTATTTTTAACGAAAAGATCTAATCCAAACTATCTAAAACTAGTCAAATTAACCCGTACTTTAGTAATGAATGCTGAGTGCTAGACTTTGTATGGTGGTATTTTGGACGAGGAGAGCTAATCCAAGCTGATCCAAACCAACCCCTCCTCATACTAATAGCTAGTCTTTGTATGTTGGTATTTTAGACGAAAAGAGCTGTCTTTGATATGTATGCTAGTCTGTAAAAAGAAAAATAAACACCCTATGGAAGCGCAGGGAGGCCACCTATCCCAGGACAGGTTAGTTTCAATTCAATTTTTGGATTAGCTCTTTTCATCTAAAATACCAAGACACAGAGGCTCACATTCATTACAGAGGGACGGGTTACTTTGGATTAGCTCTTTTCGTCTAAAATCTCAACATATAGAGGCAAGCACTCATTACGATATATTTGGCAACGGTGTATCTCAAAAATATTAGGTGTAGCTGGGGTAACTGGAGCAGAATGGGGCAGGACCATAGCATCATAAGCAGAAACATGTTGCAGCGATCCTGCTCCCAATGTGTTCCCAAGCCAAGGTTGAAATTACAAACTATAATGAAAATCCGAGTGAAAATCCCTGTATCTCTAAAATAGTACGTGTTGTGGTGGTGGTTTGTTAGCCATCAAAATAAAAATTGCTATATCCCGAAAATAGCAAATGTTGCCGAAGCAGGATGATGCAGGACCATAGCAACAGCGATCCTGCTTCCAATGTGTTGCCAAGGGAAGTTAGCAACCAAAATGGGAATCGATCTATTTCGAAAATGGTAGGTGTTGCTGGGTTTCGGTTTAACGCAGGATGAACCAGGACCATAGCAGCACAGGCAGGAACATGTTTCAGCAATCCTGCTCCGAATGTGTTGCTAACTTCCCAGACATAATCCAACCAGCAGCTAAAAAAACATCTGCACTATAGTCTCACTCAGTAATTTCCTTTTATTTTCAGGACAAATGTTCACTAAACTGCCTAGAAAAGTTCCTAAAAGTCAACCAAAGAATATCACAAAGATTCCAAGAGTTCCAAATGTTAGCAAATGAAAATGCATTATCGGCTATGAAATAGGAGACTATCCCAGAGCCAAAATTATTTGTTGATGCATTTGTTTTAAATTAAAAGTAGTTCTATTATGAGAGGAAGTTTTATTGAACTAGTATAAGATAGTGAGTTGTATATTTAATAAAATGAAACTCATCTAACTGTTACAGCAGTAATGTTTTTTGTTGGAGTGATTCGATGGTCCTGCACCATGTCCATTTTCATTAGGTAATTTTATAATGTCATCTGTAATTAGAGGAAATTGTAAACCGTGGTGATTTATTAACACTGCATTAGTTAGCCTCAACATGGCTTCATCTAAAAAAAAATATTACTTCAAAATTACAATGAAAAATGTTTCTCACATCTAATTCTCATCTACGCAGCAGCAAGACGACCATCATAAAAAAATCGTACATTTTTAACCAAAAATTCAGCTAATGGAAACACAGTTGCCCGTTTCAAACCTGTTTTAAACCAATGTCAAAAGTGAACACGAGAAAACGGCTTTGATCCTTCTTTACTTATTGCGCCAAGGTGGGCGGCCACTGCGAGCGGAATGAAACTAAGCTAAGCGAAGATAAGTTTTCAGTAAATTAGTTACCATACTCTCAAATATACCCTCGGCCATTTTAGCTAAACTAAGTGAAGATTTGTCAAGATTAAAATCTTGGTTTCGTTTCGTTCGATTTAGCTCATGTCAGATTCGAACAAAGTTTTTCGCTGCCAATTTATTATTTATTTACTTTCCACTGTGTTTGCACATAAAAAGTATGATTCTACAGATGCTGACTTGGAATACAGATCTATTTTTGTTGCAACAGGACTCATTCTAACTTTTTAAATAAATTTATAGGTCTTTCCGCATGAAAACACAGCTGAGAACTAAACGAAAATCGTTCTCAGTGGCAGTGGCTGCTCAAACTTAGTTAAGTTTAGTTACCGTTAGCTTCGTCTAGTACAGCACGCCGTTAAGTGCGGTAAAGGCACTTTCCGCATTTGTTAGGTAAATAACCATTCAATGCATATAATATGTTATTGAAAACTTTCAGAGAACGAATGACAAATCCAAGCAATTTAATCGACCTATTTTTTAGGTATTCTATGTGAGGTCCAAATGTGAATTCTTTATTAATCATCACCCCAAGGTCCTTTATGATCTCTCTAATCAGTTCCTTGATTATTTAATACATAGGAGTATACAATGGGTATCTTCAATTGGTAGAAACTGATTGTGCAACATTTACCTACCAGATAAATAACTGCTCAACCAAGTCAGCAGAGTTCCGTGAACGCCCATTGCTTCAATTTTTTTAATCAAAACTGAATGATTTATTCTATTAAAAGCTTTTGTAAAGTCAGTGTACACAAAATCCACTTGGAAACGTTCTTTCATAGCTTCAACTACAAACTGCTGATATTCTAGCAAGTTACTTGTAGAAGATTTTCCTCTTAAAAATCCATGTTGTTCTGGGATTATCTGAGGTGAAAGCAGTGGATATAGGCATTTGTTTACAAAAGAAAATATTCCAATATTTTAGACAGAATTGAGTTTTTTGAAATTGCTCTGTAGTTTTTTACATCAGATCTATCACTATCTTTGAAGATGGGTGTTACATAACTTTAGGGTTGCCAACCCTCCCGCTTTTTTACTAAACCTCCTGCTTTTTTACTAAACCTCCCGCCTCCCGCGCACTTAAACAAAACTCCCGCTTTTCCCAAAAATAGAAATTACATGAAATATAATTCTGAATTAGGTGCCCATAATTTTAATACTTCATTATAAATCTGGCAACCCAACGCAACTGGGGAGCTTCGATTAACGTCGAGCGACGAGCACTTTGATAATAATATTTGCATCTTTCTTCATCTCCCACTCCAAACGAAGACAGAACTACTCAATCCTGAGAGTTGAAGCATCCAATCTGAACTGAAGGTATTGTATTGTATTGTATTGTGACGCTGACTGTAGATTGTAAAGGGAGTTTGAGCTCCAAGAATTCTCTGCCAAGCTCCACTTTATTTAAGCCAGGTTCGGTTTACATGGTCCAAGTATACTTGGAGTCTTGGACGCTGCGCACGCCTCACTTGAACGATACTTGGATCGTATCAACTGTTTATCCAAGTCCAGGATAGGTCCTAACTCGGGTCCTAACATCCAAGTAAGTAGGCTGGCTGCCAACTTACTTGGTCCAAGTATAAGTTGTCTAGTCCAATGCCGACAAAACTTTTCCTCTTGTAATACCTAAACTGCTGGACAATAGACCCCTTGCATCAAATTTTTTTATTGCAGATTTCGATAGTCCATGAAAAATAATAGGCCAAGCAATGAAGGAAGTTTACCTCAACATAATTAGAAGTTAACATTTTTTGGGGGGGATCGGTTCATTTTCATGTGCTTAATAACATATTAAGTTTGCGACCTTGTACTTCCATAGGGTTTTTAGTTAGGGGTGGTTTTTGGACGTTGATTCAGTGACCTTGGATAAAAACACGCTAGTATTCAAGACGCTGCAGAAAAAAAACTACAGAAGATAGAAGGGTGCTGTCGCTGAGTTTTTTATAGCAAAAAATTTCAGCTACAACATTCATTTGAAACTTTTTGCTATTGGACCATCCCTTTGTGCAGCGTTCTCCATAAACCGCAAATTACCCCTAAAAACCACCCCTAACTAAAAACCCTATGGAAATACAAGGTCGCAAACTTAATATATTATTAAGCACATGAAAATTAACCGATCCCCCCCAAAAAATGTTAACTTCTAATTATGTTGAGGTAAACCCTCTTTTTAGATCCCCGTTTCTTGGACTATAAGTCAACACGTGTTTTTTCTTTTTCTTGTTAGTCAAAAATTGACAAAGATACAACGCTTTGAAATGTCCTTCCGACGTCATAACTTAGGTATAATACGCTGTGAGTTGTGACGTCGCACATGCTCAGTATATCTATATACAAAAAACTTAATATTTGTATAACTTCCGGAATAATCATATTTGGGCGGAATAAAAAAAAGTAACGATTTTTTTTCGATTTCCTGCAGTTTGCAATAAACAATAATCAATTTAATTTTCCATGCAAGTACCCTATTGCTTTTGGGCAAAAGAAAAATTACGCCTCGATACGTTTGGAACCAAAATATTGCCATCTGGTTTCCATATAGCAATTTTTTTCACAAAAAGTCAATCTGTTAGCCGTGAAAACCGGTGGGCGATATTTGGTCTGGTTCCAGAAATATTGACCTTGAAAGTTAGGTGAAAAAATTTCCTTGCTCGAAAGCAATAATTGTCCAGAAGTTTATTATTGCGGTAAGACTGGCAACAACATCAATACCATTTTTGAATTCATAAGATTTTGTTCAAATTGCACCACTGGTTTCAGAGATACATTCCGTTACTTTTCGTACACTCTGTATAGTATAAAATAGAATGTGACAAAATTAGGGCGTGGCACCTCAAAAAAATTATTTTTCTCTCCCATTCACTACCTCCTACCTCCCGCTTTTCAGTTTTGAAAATCTGGCAACCCTACATAACTTCGCTTCCATATATCTGGGAAAACTCCACTAGACAAAAAAAGATTGAACAACATGGGCAATATATTGGATAATACAAATTTTGTGCCCTTTAAAAATTCAACTGGTATGCTATCAGGTCCACAACCTAAGTTGTTGCCTAGCTCTCCTATGGAATTAGGAATATCTAAACTGGTAATATTACAGTATTCAAAATCTAAAAAGAAATTTAAACTTTTGTCTTTGCCCTCACAGCCATTTGTATCAGTCTCATTGTTACCTGTACGGAACAAAAATGCTCAGCAAACAGATGAATAGTAGATTCCATGGAGTTACTGATTGAGTCATTCAAGTGCATAGCATTTGGTAAATTTAAGACATCTCTTTTTGAGTTAATAAAATTCCAAAACTCTTTTTTATTTATAATTTCATTTTCAGGTCTGGCAATATATGCTGAATGACATGTAGAAGCTTTTTTTCTGCATTGATGTCGCAGGAAAGAAAATTTTTGATAATCTGCAGACGATCTAGTCTTTTTGTATTGCTTGTGAGCATTTTTCTTCTGAAATATCGAGCCTTTGAGCTCAGCATTATACCATCTTGGAAATTTAGGAATTTCACATTTACATTTGGGAACATAAATATCAATAACATAATATACAACATCATAAAACTTGCTTAAAGCCTCATTAACATTAGAAACATTCAGGATTTCATTCCAATTCATATAAGATAAATACCTATTATTATCCACATAATTAGCCCCTCTAAAATTGTAATAAAAATAATCATAGTTAAAATAATCACATTTAGTATCACAGTCTACCACAAATGATAGAGCTGGATGGTAAGTATCACAGACAGTTAACGGTATATCATTGGCAGACGCGTTAATATTGGCATTAGTAAAAATGTTGTGTTTATAAATCCTAGTAAAATTAAAACTAAAGAAATTGAGGTAAAAGAAAACCAGACACAAATTGAAGTTGAGGATATTGTGGAAGAAAATCAAGAAAATGAAGAATTGAAACAAGATTTTGAAGAAGTGAGACCAATGTAAGAAGAATAAGAAGTACTACCAGAAGAAAATCAACAAAGACCAAAAGATAACAGACCAGTAAGAGACAGTGGCGGTCCATAGATGATTTTCTGGGGGAGGGGTGGGGGTTGATGGATGACGGGAAAATGATCAAATGTCGAAAGGCCACGCCCTAATTTGCACCCGAAAGTCGTTTAAAACCATAGATTTTAAAACACGCCTCGGGCAAAAATATATCCCGGTGCATTCATTAAAAATATTTTTGAATATACAGAGTGCTCCGTAAATGGGCTATGCGACAGAACTCTGTTATTTCAATTGGAACACCCTATATTTTAGTTCATTAATGGATTATTCTAAAAATCCTATATACTTTTTGTTAGGAATTACCAGAATACTAAAACTCAACCGTTTTTGAAATATTTGATATTTTTTCAAAAAATCGCAAATTGCATGTGTCAACAAAAACCAACATATTTCATTCATTTGAGATCCTATAAGCTCTTTTGCAGGTTGCTAGTGCATACACTCGTATTTACATTAACTTTATAGTCCTATGAAAATCTGATAATATTCTACAGGGTATTCGCAATACTGTACACAAAACCAGACATTCTAAACAACCATAGCAAAGGACCCCGCACACATCTTATGGGTTTTTGGTTTTCTGTCAAACTCAATGAAATTTTGATATGTGGTATATCTTGACTTACTGATAAAAAGTTCTCAGGGGCCCAACCCGATACTATGATTAGTTTCCGAAATACAGGTGGTTTAATGTTCAAGAAATGTACACATTTTATATGCATTCACATCAACCTGTCACCTATTATTAGGTCTGTCAGAGTGAATTTCATTGGTTGTAACTAGTTTAATGACTGTTTCTGACTGTTTTCGACCAATCAAATTCGCTCTGACAAGTTTGTGATTTTTTCAGAAACAGACCTATTTATTAGGTGACAGGTAGATTGTGAATACATATAAAATGTATACATTTCTTGGACATAAAAGTACCTGTATCTCAAAAACTAATCATAGGATTAGTTCGGGCCCATAAGAACTTTTTATCAGGAAGTCAAGGTCTACCACATATCAAAATTTCATTGAGTTTGACAGAAAACCAAAAACCCATAAGAGGTGTGCGGGGTCCTTTTTTTTCAAATGAAATACCCTTTATTTGGCTGTATAGTAGTACAGTCGGAATCATTGCAATTGGCACACACTCTTCAAAATCCCTCGTATTAAGTCAAAATTCTAACCAATAAATCTATTTAGTGTAGCATTTTGCTATTACTGTGTGTCAGATTTGACACATTACGAGGGATATTTACATAGTGTGTGCCAATTGCAATGATTTCCACTCTACGTCGATACTAGTCAGCCTATCAATTTATTCAATGATTTAAGGCATTCTGGAACTTGTCTTTTGTTGAAATTTTCTGTAAGTAATAAATGTATCAAAAAAAATCTCTGTCTGGGGGGGGGGGGGAAATTACCCCCTCTAAACCTCCCTTGGTAAGAGAAATAAGAAAACCAGTAAGATTTAACGACTACGTTTTGTTAACTTATCAAGAAGCAGTGCAAGGTGAAGAAAAGGACAAATGGCTACAAGCAATTGAAGAAGAAAAAAGGTCTTTGATTGAAAATTATACGTGGGTACATGTGGACAAAAATAGTGCAAAAGACCAAAAAATATTGACCAGAAAGTGGGTGTTCAAAGTGAAAGACGATGGAAAATATAAAGCAAGACTTGTAATACGTGGTTTTGAGCAACAATATGGTTTAGACTTTCATGAGAGTTTCAGACCAGTGGTAAATATGAGTTGCTTACGAGTGCTTTTTGCATTAGCAGCAAATAAAGAATATTGCATAAAGAAAGGACCCCGCACTCGACACATGAGAATCTCGGAACCATACGATTTTCTTTAAATTTTAATATGTTATAGTTATACACAAAAAAGTAAGTTAGAATATGGTGGCTCCTCCCGTTTGGCTACAGTGGCATATCAAAGTTACGGCCATCAAAATACAATTTTGCATTGTTTTTGTATTTTGATGCTAAAAATGAGCCTATATTTGATGGATAGTAGCAGGCTCATGATGAATAACTAAACTCCAGATATTTCCAAAACTATTGAAAGAAACACTAACACATCGGGTCTTCAAAAAAAAACCAATCGAAGATTGCTTTGAATACGAAAACGTATGTCGCATTATTGTTTTTTTATTGGTCAGGATTTTTGACATGACATTTTGACATTGAAGTTCATTGACAAAATTAAAGAAAAATAGTGCTAAGACATACATTTAAAAAACCATAGCAATCTCTGATTGGTTTTTTTTTGAAGACCCGATATATACAGGGTGTCCCAAAAAGATACCGACAAACTTTAAGGGGTAGTAGGGGACATCAAAACAAGTATTTTTGTTTATATAAACATATATCCGCAAATGAGCCATTTGGGCTGTAGAGCAAAAAAACTGTTTGGTATCTAGTTTTATTCTTCGCAATAATTAAATCACTGTTTACTTATTAATTTTGCTTTAATAGCAAATAAATTATGGTTTACAATAATTGTTCAACTCACGAACTCTTTGGAATATTCCGGGAATAGCTTCTACATGGGTACAACTCACCAGTTTCCTTGCTATCAGATCTTCCTCATCACGAACAGGTGTTTCGTAGACTAAACTTCTCAGTCAATGACCCAACGGTGTAATATTTGCATTGAAGTAAATGGTCAACATTTTGAACAATTATTCTAAACCATAATTTATTTGATAATAAAGCAAAATTAATAAGTAAACAGTGATTTAATTATCGCGAAGAATAAAAGTATCAAACAGTTTTTTTGCTCTACAGCCCAAATGGCTCATTTGCGGACATATGTTTATATAAACAAAAATGCTTGTTTTGATGTCCCCTACTACCCCTTGAAGTTTGTCGGTATCTTTTTGGGACACCCTGTATGTATATGTATATAATCTGAATGAGAAAAATGATGAACTTTCAGAATTTGAAAGAAAATAAACTGTATTTCATTTAAAAAAAAAAGAACATTGACATATTTTTTCACTTTGGGTTGCTCATTTGTTCAATCTAATTAAAAATTCTGACGGTTCAGATAAAATTCTACAACTTTTGTATTTACACTTTTTACCTATCACCTGTAATTACGGCTGCAGGTAGACGTCAAAATATAGTGACTCACCCTGTACACAAGATTTTTTTAAAGGAATTTGTTTAGTTACTTATTGAGGATTATTTTTCTTTTATTCTTAATTTAAGTGGTTTGTTGAAATATAGCGATAAAAATTGAATTGCTTCAATATGCTCACATTGCTAACAAACAATGAACAATGAACAGCATTTTGCTACTTAGATGAGAATCAGCCATATTATATGTATTCTTACCAATTTGTGTGTTAGTTTTGGCCGAAGTAATAAACCAGCCCATTATGTTATTATCTAAACAAAAATCATTTATTTCTTTTGGAAGAGTTTTGGTAGTCATATCGCCTTTGTTGGCTAATAAAATGGTGGGAATTGGTTGTCCACCTGGTAGCGAGATTTTATTTCTTAGATTGACAAGCCACTGCAAAATAACTAAGATTTGTGAATGCTTATTTTTTAAATTATGTTACCTTTTTAACTGAGTTAAACGTTTCTGGTTTGGTTAAGTCAAATACCAAAACTGCACCAACTCTGGAATACATTAATGTTATTCGAAATTTAGTGAGTTGCAAAAAGGGTATAATTACGCATGCCTACAAAAGATTCCTGTCAAGAAGCCGGATTTGTCGTGTCCTACTGTATCCCATAGATGAATGTTAATTCTAGTCTCTTCATCCCATTCTAATGTTTTCAGTGCAAAATCTGCACCTATTGTAACTTTATTTAAAGGAAACATTTCTTCTAAAATTGAAAATAGTTTTTGTATGGGAAAAACAGTTATAGGTAGATTTCATGTACTTACCCTCGGTATATTTTTTAATGATTGAAGTTTTCCCTAAAACAAAAAATATAGGTACATAGGTAGTAATGCTTTTTGCAGATATTACAAATGCATTGTGGCAAGGTAATCATCAGTAAATGTTTAGCAGAATTAGTAAAAATTGATGTTTCAGAACTTTATTGTTGCTTCCTCAGGCACAAAGTAGCAAGTTACTTCAAATAATCATTGATTAGTATATCTACACTGACCGGCAAACAACTAGGACACCAAATTTAAGGTCTTTGTTAAAAAAAAATTTAGGACCAATGATTTGAGAAAATTTGTTCCATAGAATATTTTTAAAAAAATCTTCAAACTTACCTACTCCATAATCTCCAATAACGAGCAACTTAAAATTCAGTTCCTTTTTACATAGGTTAGCCACTCTCAATTTATCACTTATATTTATGAGTCTTTCCCTACTGATACCATTGCCATTAGAGTGTATTACAGACATAGTAAATAGTAAACACAAATTATTGTAGGTAATACAATGTAAATATTATTTAAATTTAAAGTTACTTAATACAAACTAAAAAAACTTATTTCATGAAAATCAGGTGCGTTTTACAATGGAATAACAGTGTAATAGATAAGCTGACAACAGCAGACTCGCGACCTTATCTTTCTTTGGCGTATTGGCGCGAAACAATAAAGCTACCACAACAGAGCCTTGAAAATATTTGCTCATGTAAATAATAATTTTGTTAAAAAATCACATCTAGATTCAGTGAAAATTGATATTTGCTGTGGCAATAAAACGAGTCGCGGTTTCAAAAATAACTCTATTGAAAATCTAACAAAACAAACTCAATGAGTAATAGAAATAGATAGGTATAGGATATAATTTTATATAAGTAATAATAATTGCCATAATAATAACAATAATTTTTCTGTTAATCAATAGATAGATATGCCGAAATTTTTTTAAAAAGTGCAGATAGAAAGAAGAAAATAAATTACAATAATGATAATGCCTTAAATAAAAAACCAGAAATTAAGATCATTAACAACGATACTCGATAACCATTGCAAAACCTCACTGCCAATATTCCTACTTTTGCCGAAACATTTTTTTTGACTTGTTAGCAATGTTAGCAAATTTCCTGTAGAACCCGCAATTAAAAATCCAGGGACTGGTATTTTATTTAAGTAAAACTCTACTTACTGACCTAGACGAAACAAAATTACTCTGTACAATATATAATAAAAAGCAAAAACACATGAACAATCCAAAACGAAAAACAAAGTATTATTTTTGAATCATTTCCTCAGCATAAACTAAACAGTCTTGTAACAGCCTTTTTTCAGTGAACCTCATTTTTATGGCTACTTTTAGGTTTGCAGATAAATTGGGATCCTCGAGTAGTTTTTCATCATCTTCCTGCTTAGTTTTATACGAAGCTAATAGTAAACTTAGTCTAGCTTTGAGGAAAGTCCAAGATTTGTGCTCTAGGGCTGTGTCTAGCGCACATTCTGAATATTGGAGATCCGAGGACTTTTCCGATTGGATCCAGTGATCAAGCTGATCTGAAACAGTAACGATAATTATAAAAAAAACTGTTCCACGTTCCACGTGCTGTGTTGGGAAAAATATGTAGGGTAGGTTACATATCTACGCAAATAAAGTTTGTATATTATGTTCATAAGAATAACAATAAATAAATAAAAGGCATTGTGATAGATGGTTAGCTTTTTTTCTAAATCTAATATTTATTTGATAAACCTGATTTCTGGGAAGTTATTTGATTTATTTATTGGTGTAGGGATTTATTTATTTATTCATTTTCAAAAACAATATTTCAATTCCGGACTTCGAGGCAATATAAGAAATAAAAACAGGAATATCAGTACTCTGCTATACCTATAACTTCTAGGCTAGGCGACAAACTAACATCACACGTGTCTGTTGATCAAAATTATTATTAACAATAATACATTCAAAATCGAGATTCTCAAACAAAAATTATTATTTTTCTCTTCTATGTTCCCAAGCCGTTAAGATCCTGGCCACGAACCTAGTGAGAATTCCTGGAAGTACTGAGAAGATCATTTGCGGAAAATTGGAAACAAACCCTGGGTGCTGCGTTGGACTAACACATAATTTTATTAGAGATAAACCAGAAAAATTTCTCGTTGGACAGACTCTAGTAAGAACAAATGGAGAGATAAGAATTGCCAATGTTTCTTCTGAAACTCTTGAACCAGTTAAGCAAATATCGAACTGTGACTTATTTTTATTATTATTTATTTAATTTCAGCCTTTCGAGCCCATACTCTACACTGCAGCCTTTATAGGCTTTTTGTATTTCATTTGTATGGGCTCTACTCCTTCTCCTTCATACTTCTCATTCATACTTGGAGATCCGGATCCGATCCGATGATTGACGGTAGCGCGGGCGACCTACCGTCCCGTACTACTGCGGTCACCCATCCAATCTCTAACCCGACACCACGTTGCTTGGCTTGAGTAGGCCGTCTCTCACGTCCTTGATCAAGAACCAACGTGCCGGGTGAACTGTGACTTAGGGCGGGTATTATAAAACTACTTTGACAGTTAGCCTAAAGTTAACTTCTGGAATTACATGAGAAGGAAGAAGTTAACTTTAAGTTAACTGTCAAAGTAGTTTTATAATACCCGCTATTACTAGATAAGTGACATTTTGAAAAATCGAAATTGGATACAGAAACCTTGATGCAGAGTTTGGAGAAATGATGGAAACACCTCGATCCAGATAGACTTCAAGACAGTTCAAGAAGCCACAGATTTCATCTTGAAAGAAGCAGACGTATTTGTGATGGTTAATCAAACCGGACGGACCAGTTTAATTCAACACAAAATTGATACTGGATTGGCACACCCAATTAGACAATCACCTCGACGTATGCCAGTAGCTGTACAACAGGAAGTGGAAAGCCAAATTGATAAAATGCTTCAAGAAGGAATTATTGAAGAGTCAAATAGTCCATGGTCTGCGCCAGTAGTATTGGTTACGAAGAAAGATTGTACGCTCCAGGAGACTGTGGTTGTCTGGATGGTATTTTCTGCTTGATCCTGATAGTTTAGGATAGAAGAGCGGAAGGGCCTTAGTACCTGACAGGACTTAAAGTCACGACACTTGCACTAGGGCGTACGATAGGTAACTTACAACCAGACTAAAGCACTTGTAAGTTGGGAAGAAGACCCCAGCCAGACAAAGCACTTGCTATAAGGGTTAAATTAAAACTTGTAACCGGTCCAGGTTTCACTTAAGCAAACCAAACAATTTATTTGATGAATAAAATCATTCCTACAACGACAGTTTATAATAATCGTAATCAATTTAATAGATATTCAATTTGTCGAAAACGCAACTATTATAGATACAATAGACCATGTTGTTAACGCAATGTCGCTGTTTAAGAAATTAGTATTATTCGTGCGAAAAACATCTTATATTGAATTCAATGGTGCTTCTCGTTAACTCAACCGCTTTGTACTTCGCTGGATTGATATACTATTAGGAAACTACATAGGAAGGAAAATCGCTACGCTACTGTGTTGGCTTCGTCGGCGACCAGAGGTGCAAGCTATCAGAAAACTTAAATCTTTTTTTTTTTTTGATTTAAATCATTTTAATGACTTAAGTCATTTGATCTTAAGTCATTTCTTGAAAACTGGCTTAAGACTTAAAATTTAAATCATTCTCTAAATGATTTGTGACTTAAATGTGTTTTCCGAAAAAGAAAAAAACTTAAGTCATTATTTAAAGGACTTAAATCAGTACATACGATTTAAGTCATCTAGAAACGATTCAATTCAAAAAATAGATTTAAGTCTTTATAAAAGGCAACAGGCTATAAATTGTTTAGGTAATTTAGAAAATATTTCAGAATAGATTTAAATCAGATTTATGTTGTTCCCGATTTTTTTTTGTCAGTTCCTGGGTTCCTGGAATATTATGAAAACATTTTAAAAACAAGCTTAGGAAAATTTATCACTTTTTGAAATGGAGCATAACCTTCAACATTTATTTAACCGAGTTTGAAATGACCGTTTAAAAGTTAGCTACCCATTATATGTGTTTGAAACAATAGTCACCCTGTCCCTGTATGTATCGTATACTCTATGCTAAAAAAAGGCGTTCTAATATTTCAATAGTTTGTGAGTGTTCTGAAAATAAACCGTTCTAAATTCTTAAAATAGTGGTTTTATTCTCATCTGTATCTACAATAGATAAGTAATACCCAAAAATTGATATGTAGTATATTGAAAAATAGGTGAAAATTGAATTCTCGTTGTCTTGACTTGAGAGTGATTATTTTGACTTAAAACGACTTAAATCACATTATACTGACTTAAGTCGTTACGGAAATGACTTGACTTGAAAGAAAATAGTTTAAGTCAAAGACTTTTAGACTTAAATATTTTGAACTTTATGTTAGAGTTGACTTAAGATTTAAATAATTTTGATTTTCGAAATGACTTAGGACTTAAGATTTAAGTCTTTTTAAAACTGACTTGTTGCAGCTCTGTCGGCGACGCTATACTACGCGTCAATCGAACTCGAACACCCCAATTTTTGGTCACTTTTTGAAAGGCTATAACTCAAAATCTAGCAGGCCGATTTTGTTCACATTTTCAGGAGTGGAAGAATGCTCTAATTACTATTTAATCTCCAGTTCGTAACAGATTTCCAGCCCCCTGCAAAAAGATACAGGGTGAAACATAAGGTGGCGATTTTTTCGCGAAAGTTTGGATTCACCCCATTCTGCTGGAAGGAGTGTTAAGTAGATTTTTGGTATGCAGTTTAGAAGAGTACCTTAGTACCTCGGGACGTTTTTGAGATTTTTTGAATATCACAGCCGACTACGATTTTATCTTGAGTTATGCAATTTTGTGTAAAATACAGCTATTGACGTCATTATTTCTTTCGAAACAAACACTACAATTATGGCGCATGTGGAAACACACTTTAAAACAAATCATACAGGGTCATACAAAAATATACAGTGTGTCTATTTTTCTAACTAGAGGTATCTTGGTTATTTTTAAAGATACGAGGTCGGTTAAATTAGGGCAATGTCGCGTAATTTTATGGCCAATAAAATGGCACCGCTGCTTATAGACATTGCAGGTGGTAAACCAAGAATTACTTCGGCTCGGGATGACAACAGAATTCTTTTACCAGTGCGACAAAACAGAGCTCTCAATTCTTCGCGAATAAGGATCGCGTTAAGAATTGCATGAAGCCTCAAAATCAACAATAATTCTAACACGTCTTCATGAGAGAAATTTAAGAGTCAGACAGCATGTCCATTATTAAAAGCAGCCATCGAAGAGCACGAATAAACTGGGCTGATATTCATAGACAATAGACACTGGGAAGTAGCTAAATGGTAGGGATGCTTGTTTGTGGATGAATGCAGATTTTGGGCGGTTACACACGGGCGCGGATGGCTTAATACTAAATTTTTGACTTGGGGAATTATTTTTAAATAAATCAACAGATTTTAGAGAAACGCGTGAGAGCGAGAGCTATAGAGAAGAATGCATGGAAGTAAGAGAGGCTTTTGGTGGTGGTGGCGAGACAGTTTGGAGAGGGGGGGGGGTTATTTATCGGAATGGGTAGTCTGAACTGGTAATTTTAATGAGAGAAAGTATGAAGGAAGAACGGTACCTAAGGGGATTTGTGTGTAAAGGCGGTTACACACGGACGTGGATGTCTGAAAACATGTACGCACATACAAGAACGCGCGAACAAAAACATCAATGTGTATGCAGAATACCAACGCGTTTTTGAATGTGCAAGCGGTAGAATGACGGTCAGGTGAATTTCTACGCATCAATCGAACTCGAACACCCCAATTTTTGGTCCCTTTTGGTGAGACCATAACTCAAAATCTAGCTGGCCGATTTTGTTTAAATTTTCAGGAGTGAAAGGCTGCTCTAAGTGCTAATTAAATTCCATTTGCTAACAGATTTCCGTCCACCTGCTGACAGATACAGGGTGAAACATAGGTTGGCGATTTCTCTACGAAAATTTGGGTTCACCCCATTCTGTGAGTTGAGTTTAGAAGACTACCTTAGTATATACCTCGGGATATTTTTGAGATTTTTTGAATATCGCAGCCGACTACGATTTTATTATGAGTTATACGATTTTATGTAAAATATAGCTATTGACGTCATTATTTCTTTTCGAAACAAACACTACAAGAATGGCGCATGTGAAAACACACTTAGAAAATATTATACAGGGTCATATAAAAATATATAGGATGTTCTGGTAAGAGTTTCCGGATGTTTTTCTCAATTCAAACGAAAAGCCAACTAGGAAACATTAAATACTTTATAGCAATAAGTAACATGATCGTTAACAATTATACGTGAAACACGATATCCAACAAATAACCATCGCGACTTCTCTCACAACACACAACTCTTTTGCCAAAATTTTCGATCACATCTGTGCGCATTTCCGGCGGTATCTCACGAATAATGTGCCGAATCACATCTTTCAACTCTTGAATTGTTTGGAGATTGTTCACATACGCGTTTATTTTGAAGTAAGCGTCGCAACATGAGGTCAGTTAAGTTAGCCCCCCCCACTAAAAATTTTTAGTTGAAAAGTTATCTATAATTTTGCTCTTATTTTGCTCCATTTTGCTCCATAAATTTTAAACTTTGCTCCATTACGCTTTAGAGACTATAACGATTTTAAGGTGGGGGGGCTAACTTAATGGTAGCCCCCCCCACCAGCTTTTTTCCGTTTCTGACTGTGCATTCTTGTTCTACTAATTTTGCTCCATTTTGCTCTGTTATTGAAAAATTTTGCTCCACAACCGTTCCGAAGTTACAGAAGTTTGAAAAATATTAATAATCAGCCCCCCCCCACCACTTTTTTTCCCTATCTGACAATGGATTCTTATACTACTAATTTTGCTCCGGTATTGAAAAATTTTGCTCCACAACCGTTCCGTAGTTACAGAGGTTTGAAAAATATTAATCAGCCCCCCCACCACTATTTTTCCCTATCTGACACTGGATTCTTATACAACTAATTTTGCTCCATTTTGCTCCGTTATTGAAAAATTTTGCTCCACAACCGTTCCGTAGTTACAGTGGTTTGAAAAATATCAATCAGCCCCCCCCCACCACTATTTTTTCCTATCTGACAATGGATTCTTAAACCACTAATTTTGCTCCGTTGTTGAAAAATTTTGCTCCGCAACCGTTCCGTAGTTACAGAGGTTTGAAAAATAACAATCAGCCCCCCACACCAGTTTTTTTCCCGAGTTTTTTCCCTATCTGACGATGGATTCTTATACTACTAATTTTGCTCCATTTTGCTCCGTTATTGAAAAATTTTGCTCCACAACCGTTCCGTAGTTACAGAGGTTTAAAAAATATTAATCAGCCCCCCCCCACCACTTTTTTTCCATATTTGATTGTGGATTCTTGTACCATTAATTTTGCTCCATTTTGCACCGTTATTGAATTGTTTTATTCCACAATCGTTCCGTAGTTACAGAGGTTTGAAAAATATTAATCAGCCCCCCCACTACTTTTTTTCCCTATCTGACGATGGATTCTTATACTACTAATTTTGCTCCATTTTGCTCCGTTATTGAAAAATTTTGCTCCGCAACCGTTCCGTAGTTACAGAGGTTTGAAAAATATCAATCAGCCCCCCCCCCACCACATTTTTTCCCTATCTGACGATGGATTCTTAAACTACTAATTTTGCTCCATTTTGCTCCGTTATTGAAAAATTTTGCTCCACAACCGTTCCATAGTTACAGAGTTTTGGAAAATATTAATCAACCCCCCCCCCAATACTCTTTTTCCATGTCTGACTCTGGATTCTTATACTACTTACTAATTTTGTTCCATTTTGCTCCGTTATTGGAATTTTTTTATCCAAAACCGTTTCGTAGTTGCAGAGGTTAAAATAGTTATTAACGTTATAAGGTTGATAAATAGCAAATAACGGCCGGGCTGAAGTTTGTTCAGGCAAGGTTATTTACAGTTTGCAGTTATCGGCCGCGTTCCGTTCAATTTTTCTTCATATTGCAGATATTTTTCAATATGACAAAAAAAAAACACTTTCCTATAGAGGTATGTTTGAAAATTTTATATTTCTACCGGCTCGCGGATAAATAACGGTCGGCGGCTTATGTTCAACGGTTATAGTAAGATAGGTACCTAACAAATCAGTACAGTATGACGAAAAAATATTAATCAGCGTCTCACGCCATATTCTTCTCTATCTGACCGTTGATTTTTTTTTTAATTTGAGTGCGTTATTGAAACATTTCACTTCACAACTATTTTGAAATAAAATCTACAGTTTTGGAAAGAAAAAAGGACAAGGAATAGAAGGACTGAAGGAAAACAAATTCAGTGAAAAATATATAAGGTCAGTTGGGGTAAGTGCGTATTTGGGGTAAAAGCGTCCGGTTCATATAACAAAAGAATCATACCGATTGCTGGCCGACCAAATTTCAAATACCGTAACGCTATTTGACAAGTATGACAGTTTTTACGGTATTAGCGTTAGCGGAGCCCGCTATCCGGAACTTACCGGATGCTTTACCGTAACGCTATGCTATGTCAAAACTAGTTTACGCTCCATTTATGTCTGCAAAAACAGCAACTCCTAATAATTCCTCCATAACAAACACCAAGGAAAAATTATTCAAGCTCAGGAATCTTCAAAATAAATAAAAGTTAGAAAACAAGCAAAAAAAGTGGGGTTAGATTACTCAACTCAGAACTCAGCTGTCAAAATGTAAACAGAATAAGGGATTAGAGGATTTATGTGTCTTCGTGCTCGAGAACTATAAAATACCATGTGAAATACCGTATTGTTAGCGGTACCCTATTAGCGTAGCGTCTGACGCACGAGAACTTTCTATTCTAAGTTTAGAATCACCTTTAAAGTTTAAAGTTATCATTTAATACTGTTACAGCTACCTAATAATTTTTGTTTATTTTTGCTTAAGTATGTCTTATTTATTTGAAATTATTGAGTTTGTAACTTTGTTCAGAATAAAGATATTTTAGATTCAAAAAAACCATTTTGATCCAAAAAATATGACTAAAACGCTCTTACCCCTAGCTTCACTCTATGTGTGTTAGGTACAAAGATATATTCAAATTCGCACTTACCCCATGTTCCGGGGTAAGTGCGTCCACTGGGCCTAATTTTTTAAAAAATCCTAAATTTTAAAAATTAAGCTGTGAATAAACGTGGTTTAAGCTTTAACTCATAGTTAGGGCTTGTATAAATAATATGTGAACATATTACGATCACCTAAAAATATTCAGAAGTGTAGAGGAAGAATATATTTGAAGTCGCTAAATTTTGTGTCGCACTTACCCCAACTGACCTCATTTATTCATAATGGAAAATCACTTACGTTATGCTCTTATATTGTGTGAACATAGGTAGTCCTTGGTCCTTACTTTGGATGGAAAAATGAAGTGTATTTCTATTTTGTCCTTATTCTCCAGCGATAAAAATTATTAGGTATTTCTAATATCAACGCAGTAAACACATGATTGTTTAAAAACTTAAGAAAAAAACTATAAACGATACATTACCTATAATAGACCGTCAGATAGTGACATATTTAGATGCCCCATTTTCGCATACAAGCCTCAAAGAGGGTTGAAAAGTACATCGATTTTGAGTACGATGAAGGAATTTTCACGAGTGGCTCCTTGGGATAACATATGCAAAATTGGATTTTTCATAACAGAAATGAAAGACGTCCTGGTGCCCATATTTTCTCGCAAGCCCTGTTCACCAAAAGATTAAATAATAAATTCTGGCTTCGTGAAAACAAAGAGGGGGGTGTTGCAGGTGGCTAAAGGTTTGAAATAAGGGCGTAATCTTGTAAGGAAAAATCGAGATTTTGGGCGATTTTTCCACACAAGCCCATAGGAAGGATGAAAATCTAAAAAGTTGGTAGCAAGAAAACATATTGGCTTGGGTGTCGCGAAAAGTACATTTCAGGATAACATAAGTAAAATCGAATTTTGGCATATGTTATTCCCAGGAGCCACTCGTGAAAATACTTTCATATAAACCCTGAGATAGGGCCTGTTTAGTGGAATAATTTTTTTCTGTCTGGCATTTTGAGGACTGAATGTGGCTAGTTTAGCTGATGAGAATATAAGTAGTGGTTTCAATGCCTGCTTCCTGTTCGAAATATCCACAGAATGTTTTGCGGATTTGCTCGAGTTCGAACTATGATTACCATCTGGCGATTTTTCAGCGTTATTTTCACAACAAAACTTTTTATTTTGTGTGTGTGGTGGGGGGGGCTGATTAATATTTTTTAAACCTCTGTTACTACGGAACGGTTGTGGAGCAAAATTTTTCAATACCGGAGCAAAATGGAGCAAAATTAGTAGTATAAGAATCCATTGTCAGATAGGGAAAAAAAGTGGTGGGGGGGGGCTGATTAATATTTTTCAAACTTCTGTAACTTCGGAACGGTTGTGGAGCAAAATTTTTCAATACCGGAGCAAAATGGAGCAAAATTAGTAGAACAAGAATGCACAGTCAGAAACGGAAAAAAAGTGGTGGGGGGGGGCTACCATTAAGTTAGCCCCCCCCCCCACTTTAAAATCGTTACAGTCACTAAAGCGTTTGGAATTTAAAATTTATGGAGCAAAATGGAGCAAAATAAGAGCAAAATTATAGATAACTTTTCAACTAAAAATTTTTAGTGGGGGGGGGGGGCTAACTTAACGGACTCGCAACATGTCACACAGCAAGATAAACCATTGACTTATTGCAAACAGGGTTTGAAGATAAACTTCTTTCAAGAAATGAGGATGTCAATTGGCCGCCTAGATCTTGCGATCTAACGCCACTAGACTCTTTTTTGTGGGGTAACATCAAAAGCAAAGCGTATGTTAACGATCCCCCAACAATTCAAGAGTTGGAAGATGAGATTCGGCGGATTATTCGTGAGATACCACCGGAAATGTGCACAGATGTGATCGAAAATTTTGGCAAAAAAATTGTGTGCTGTGAGAGAAGTCGTGGTGGCCATTTGTTGGATATTGCATTTTACGTATAATTGTGTTTAATAATAAATGTTTCCTAGTTTTCTTTTCGTTTGAATTGAGAAAAACATCCGGAAACTTTCATCAGAACACTCTATATATTTTTGTATGACTCTGTATAATATGTTCTAAGTGTGTTTTCACATGCGCCATTCTTAAAGTGTTTGTTTCGAAAAGAAATAATGACGTCAATAGCTATATTTTACATAAAATCGTATAACTCATGATAAAATCGTAGTCGGCTGCAATATTCAAAAAATCTCAAAAACGTCCCGAGGTACTAAGGTACTCTTCTTAACTGCATACCAACAATCTACTTAACCCTCCCTCCAGCACAATGGGGTAAACCCAAACTTTCGCACAAAAATCGCCAACTTATGTTTCACCCTGTATGTTTTAGCAGGTGGCCGGAAATCTGTTAAGAACTGGAAATTACATAGCAATTAGAGCATCCTTTCACTCCTGAAAATTTGAATAAAATCGACCTGCTAGATTTTGAGTTATAGCTTTTCAAAAAGTGACCAAAAATTGGGGGGTTCGACTTTGATTGATGCGTAGTTTAGATCAAGGTGGTTGCTGGTTGCATCCTGGCATCATAGATCATCCCGCGTGTTGTGATTTATTTTGTGATATTTTTGCTAGTTGTGTAGCCATATACGATACGATGGACGAAGAGCTAATACCTACCTTTGAAGGTATATGCATATAGCTAGATTAGTCAGACATTTTTGTAGATCGATATGAACACCATAATAAAACGCGTGTAACGTTAAATCACGAGGCGTCATGGTTTAGTTACACAAGTTTCATTAATACAGTTCATAGCGAATGTGTATCATTCAAAATTTAATCTACGATCGTCCAAATAGATTTGATTTCCCATGAAATAGCAAAAACTTTTCAAATTAAAATTGATTAAAATTCAAAATTTAGCAGGTGCCCGTACTAGTCGGGAACTTGCTTGTTGATTTTTAGAATTTTGACTTTGGTAGGTTCAATATTGGAGTCCATTTTTGTGCCATAAATTCAGTTTTATAGTGGAAAATAATATTAATATTGGTGATTCTGAGTTCGAAAGTGTCCCTTCGTATATCGAGACAGCATCAATGAAAAGGTTCTTCTGGTAAATAACTTTCTTTTTGTATATTATTTCATAATTTGAGTGTTTTTATGAATTCTTAAACGCACTAGTGCTATTATAAAGGACCTAATAACATTCAAATGGCAATGCTAAATGTGTCATAATGACACCGACGTAGATTAAAACGTTTTAAATCACCTAGTTGTACTGTCTAAGTTATGTTATATACCATGTTAATCGTCTTTTAATTATTGTAATGTAATTTTAACTGTTTTTTAATTTGTGATTTTAATTTTCAACTTTTTATTCTGACATTTTAATGTAAATTCTCATTTTGGTTAAGTAAGTACCTATCGAGAAAATACATTTTCATTTGAGGCCGCCAAATGTACAAATGTTAATTTCACGAGTGTGAAAACCAAATTTCTGCATTAAACGTTAGAAAACACTTCAATTTATAGTGCATTTCAAGCGAACTACTAATCAGTATTTATTGTTCGACTGTTAGAGAAATTGTAACGGTCTTACTGGCTTAATCCGGTTTATGCAGAAAAATCCACAAGGCGATTATTTATCCCTTTATCACCACTATTCACACTGGCAGCTAGGGAATTTTCCACTGAGATGAAAAGAAAACACAACGACATACAGGCGCGTTGGGGCCCGGCGAGAGTGAGAGAGAGTGAGAGAGAGAACCAAAAACAAGCGTAGGAGAGAATTTTGCTCGTCCGAGGTGACGTGGAACAATTAGGGGTTAATTACATGAATTGTAATCAATAATATAGACCATTTCAGGCCTTGAGACACAGAGAGTAGTATTTTACTAAAAATCGCGCGTACTAACGGGGGTTTTTGGGAGTTTTTCCTCTGGAGAGCATTCAGAGGGCGCGAGGGTGCGAATTCTTCGCTTATTCTAATAGAACTGAAGAATGTGCGTCAACTAGACTCTGCCAGGGGAGCAAGTCGCAAAACTCTAGAAAACAATGTGGCGGCTGACCAATCACAGCAGCGAGAAAGGTCCACTGCCTTATAAGGTAATGGAGAAGCCTGTAATTTTATTGGTTCTAAGGGTTGTTGTTGCCGGTTTTACAGGATAAATAGTCCAGCAATAGCATCTATTTTTAGAATATTATTTTTATGGTAAACTAGCTGACCCGGCGAACTTCGTACCGCCTCTGAATTATTAAATGCCTATTAAATGTTGTATTAACGTATCTATTTGCTGAATTAAATTCAGTTTTTTCGATGGTGAATTTGGCTTTGGTTGAAGAATAGTTATTTACATTACAAGTGCGTTTATGAGCATGATTACAAAAACGAGTGTGAAGGATTAGAACGACGAGGTCGTAGACCGAGTCGTTCTAATCACACGAGTTTTGTAGTAATGTTTAAACGCATGTGTGATGTACAACGTTTTATCTACAAAGCGAAAAGTAAGAATATTTTTCCAATTATTTTCGTTCAATAATAGTTGTCTACCTTCATTTTACCTTTACAGGTTTACCTTTGACATTTGTCAAATCACCAAAAATAGTTATGTTATAGACTCATAACCTCGTCCATAACACCACTAGTTGCGTTATGAATTCATAACCTAGTCTATAACACCACTAGTTGTGTTATGAGTCTCATGACGTAACTCAAATACTAGAAAAATAGTTATGTAAAAACGTCATAACCAAACGCTTGTAGATAAGGCGTGACTTTGGTATCCTTTTTGGTCTGTCAAATAGGATACCGTGGTCAGCAGCACGGTTCTTCTATTTGGTATAGCGCTATCTACGTCTATTTTCGTTTTGTCCTGCTCTGGGAAATGTAAATAAATGGAAGTTCATTAGAATTTGAATAATAATTTGAAATTTTTAGCAAATATGTTTGTTTTTTCGCCTTCATCTTCCTGTTTTCTCGTATGTTTTGACTGCCAAATAATGTTTGACTATCATTTAAAAAATAACTTTGAACGACAGATATGGGGTAACTTTTTTGCTGAATGGATTATGGAATATGCTTTAAATTTACAGAAAACGCTGAGTTAGCCAATAGGTTACTCAAAGGTACTGTTTAGTTAGACAGTGCTGATTAGTGATTATAGATTTTAGTCAGTGCAGTCAGTACCTAGTCACTCCCAAAACTAGAAGAACAACACAAAGTTAGGTTAAGGCTCGTCTCTTCCTCTCTCATGACCTACCAAACGAATTCGGAACAAAATGGTATCTTACGTCATTACTATGACGTTGCAGGTACCAATTGGTTAACCAAATGGTATACCAACCAAAAGCTTGCCGAAATCGCCTCTTATATTATTGTTTACTCTCTGGATCAGAATAAGTCACCTAAAATTAAAATTTTACATCATCCTTTTTTAGGCAGCTTGTGGGCATTATTCTTGTAAAGTGTACCACCAAATAAATAAACTCAGGCACAGGAATGTTCAAAGAATGTAAATAAAACAAAAAAAATCTGCAGCGCAGCCCTGTATCAAAATTATTGCCACTTTTCTTTGTAATTTTATAACTCAAGAACGGGCTCACCTAGCCAAACAGCCAAACCAAATGTTAGGCTTTGTTCGGACTATTTATTAGATGGTTTATGGTTTATGTGAAGTTTGCACAAAATCGGTCGAGCGCTTCTTCATTTATCACATTTTTTGTAATAAATGATTTATTCAATAAATGGAGGATCATTTTGTTAATGGGGATTTTGCTGTCAAATTGAAACTTTTTTCAGCGTTGACAGTACCAGCATGTTGTTATGTCATTAATTTAATTAAATTAAGTTTACAAAAAATGTGATAAATGAAAAACCGCTCGATTGATTTTGTGCAAACTTCACATAAACCATCTAATAAATAGTCCGAACAAAGCCTAAACATTTGGTTTGGCTAGGTGAGCCCGTTCTTGAGTTATAAAATTGCAACGAAAAGTGGCATTAATTTTTATATATTTAGATAATAGATAATAGAAATTGAGATATATTAAATTAGAAATAATAAAAATTAAACCTGTTGTGGGTTATTTCCGCAATATTTTTCGGAACAGAATAATTGATATTCTTTATATGGATATTAATATGCTATATTTGCATAATAGATAGGTAATATTTTCAAATATGGTCACTACAATAATAAGAATAAAGCCATTACCATTGGTACAGGGTGGGCATTTTATTAGGGGCCTATGTCTTTTCTCAGAAACTACAGGGTGTACAAAAAAAATATAAATACAAAAGTTTCTTGGTTTTAAGCAATGTTATCAATTATTTGAGTTTTATTTATACAGGGTGTCCCAAAAGTGCTGCATCGACTTCAAAACCAGAATTTTAAATGGGACACCTTGTATATTTTTACGTTTTTGGAACCCCGGAGAAAAATAGAGGTAACTTTCATGAGGAATTCCTATTCGAATTTTGTGTAATTTAGGCAGAAATTGAGGTTATGTATTTTTTTTTCTTCAAATTTATGCCCTCAGCAAATAGTGTCTTGTGCGGCTGGTAGTTGAGATTATTAAATAAAATTTTAACCATACCTTAAGAAGACTACCTCCCAACGATCTACGATGGCTAGACGCTTTATACAGGGTGTCTCAGATCATAGGACATTTTTTTAAAATTTCAATTCGCAATATCCAAGTTTTTTTTATGGAACACCCTATATTTGATATTTTTTTGTTAAAAATAAGGCTAAAAATACCTATCCATTCATACATATATGTCCTATACAACAAGATGGAGCTCCGTACCACAAGGGGAACAATGTAAGAGACTATTTAAACCTAGGGTACGTCCGTTGGATAGGGGAAAATGGAACGATCTCGTTATTAGCTCGAAATCCAGATCTTACCCCACTAGATTTTTTCTTGTGGGGAACATTAAAGGAAATTGTATACAAACAAAGGCCTACTACGGTAAACGATGTGCAAAGCTGTATCAGAGAAGCTGTAGCGCACTTAAATGAAACGAATTCTGTGTCTATTGCTATAAACCATTTAGAGGCCGTTTGCACTATTACATAGCTCAACATGGAGGACATATTGAAAACACTTCAGTCTGTTACTTAGCTTTAATTTAGGTGTTGATGTATTTTTTTCAAGATTATTCTTTGAAATTATATATTAAAATATATCGATGAAGTAAGTGGTCTAAATATTTCGTGCGAACTATTAGATTTAGGTATAGGACATATACAGTGTGATTTTTTAAGTGTGCAACATATGGGGATTTTTTTTAGTAATAGCACAACCCAAATACAAACAAGGCCAAAAGTTGGTGCATGTCTGATAATCAAATTAGGTGCACTTAGAATGGTTGCAAGTCAAACAGCATACAGGGTAGCTCAAACAATATCAAAGCTGGTACTGTGAAGTACCCTTATTTTAGAAAATTCAGCAAAATGTTATAGAGAAAAGTTGTTTGGAATTAAAAGTTATGCCTAAATACCAAAACATAGCCTCCTAAGATTTTTTTTATTTTTTTTCGGAAAAAATCTATAATTTCTTTATTTTTTTTATTTTTTATTTCCGCTCTTAAGACTTTCAAAAATTAATTAAAATCAAATCAATTTTACCTAACTTTGTTCAAATTCAAGCATATTTGTAAAATTAACTTAGATTTTTAATTTTTTGCAAAAGTTTTATTTTATTTAAGTAAATATTAGTAGAATTTTGCTATTTTTTGAGCCACCCTGTATACTGTTTGACTTGCAACCATTTCAAGTGCACCTAATATGATTATCAGACATGCACCAACTTTTGGCCTTGTTTTTATTTTGATTGTGCTATTACTAAAAAAAAGTCCCATATGTTGCACACTTAAGTAATGACACTGTATATACGAATGGATAGGTATTTTTAGCCTTTTTAACAAAAAAATCTCAAATATAGGGTGTTCCATTAGGAAAAACTTGGGATATTGAAAATTGAAAAAAATGTCCTATGATCTAAGACACCCTGTATAAATTTAAAGCACCTAGCCACCGTAGATCGTTGGGAGGTAGTCTTCTTTAGGTGTAGTTGAAATTTTATAAAATAATCTCAACTACTAGCCGCACAAGACACTGTTTGCTGAGGACATAAATTTGCTAAAAAAAATACAATACCTCAATTTCTGCCTAAATAACACAAAATTCGAATAGGGAGTCCTTATGGTAGTTACCTTTATTTTTCTCCGGGAATCCAAAAATGTAAAAATATACAAGGTGTCCCATTTAAAATTCTGGTTTTGAAGTCGGTGCAGCACTTTTGGGACACCCTGTATAAATAAAACTCAAACAATTGACAACATTGCTTAAAACCAAGAAACTTTTGTATTTATATTTTTTTTGTACACCCTATAGTTTCTGAGAAAAGACATAGGCCCCTAATATAATTCCCACCCTGTACATATATGGCAATTTTTGTGTTTCTGAATTCGTATTTTGGACTTAATATCAAAAATTGTCTAAAAGTTAAAAATTATCAATATGGTAATGGTCCTATTCCTATTATCTGTGTGACCACTTTTGAAAATATACATATGGCGGTATCTATTCTGCAATTATAGGATATAATATGAAGAATATCAATTTTGTGTAAAAATTTTTGTTTGTTATTGAATCAATTACATATTAAACAGAAAGTATCAAGCAATAATTAATAAGAGTCTGTAGATGAAAAATCAATTTCAGTTCATTTAACTCATAGGGGCATCCAAACAAAATGATGTGTAGCTATCCTGACAAAAGAATGCTTCATTTGAAGGAAAAAGAAGTATTCTAAAATCAATTATAAAATATAGGTTTAACTCAATGAAATCTGTAATTGAATCAAGTCATTAAAACTCAATGACATCTTGTAATTGAATGGATAATACGATATAATTAGGTGCCAAATATAGACTTCTTATTCGATGAAACATCGCTGTAATTGAGGAATACTGAATGTAAAATCCTATTGAATCAAAGCGTAGTTCTTTGACAAGAGGACAGGTTTTTCTCTGTGCAGTAGTGTCCTATCCTGATCAGAAAGGCATCATGGTGATTTTGGACACGGATGCAAGCAACACCAGTATTGGAACTCTCCTTTCATAAATCCATAATTCACAAGAGCATGTCGTAGAGTACTATAACAGAACCATAACAAAATCGGAACGAAATTATTGTGTCACCAGAAGAGAGTTGCTAGCCATTGTAAAAGCAGTCGGCACATGGCGTTTAGAAATGAAAACTCCTGAAGGACAGCTTGCTAGATGGATTGAGAAATTGCAGCAATACGATTTCCAAATTAAACATCGACCTGGAAACCTGCATAAAAATGCTGATGCTCTGTCTAGAAGGGCCAAGCAAAGAAGACTGCAAGCATTGTCAAAGAATCGATATGCATGAGAAAAACACTGGTCTGGCTGTAAGAACAACTAACCCAAAAAAATGAGAGCACATCAAGAAGCAGACCAGGACATCAGGCAAATTCTACTTCTTAAAGAAAATGATGAATGTAGGTCAGAATGGAGAAAAGTGTCGAAGAAGAGTTTGATTTATAAGGCGTTGTGGGCTCAGTGGAATTCTCTGGCAGTAGAAAATGGTTTACTTAAAAAAGTTTGGGAAAGTGCCGATGGGAAATCCACTAAGATCCACAAAAGATCAAGTAGAAGATGTTTTAAAAGAAATACATGACGGAACTTCAGGGGCACTTTTTGGAATTAACAAAATTCGGGAACGTTTTTACTGGGTTCACTATCATGAAGACGTTAAAAACTGGTGCAGAAAATGCGACATCTGTGTTACCAGTAAAGGCCCCAAAGAATAAACAGCTGAAAGTCTAGCTAGAATCGTTTTTGGAAAGGAACTCAGGTTACCTTGCGATCTGATGTTTGGAATACCTGAAGAAGAAGGGCACGGCTTCTGGGGATACATGATTTTGTTCGGGGGCAGGGCAGTGTAACAGAATACGTGCGCCTCCGCAACCGTATCCAGAATACATGCCAAAGTTCTAGAAAGGGCTGGCTTTTTCGGGCAAATACGATTATCGTGTTTGTTCTGGATTATACATGAATAGATATACGGATCTATAAAGGCTGGTATTAATAAGTAGTTTGCTAGAATATTGTTAAGAGTTGTAAAGAGTTAAGTTATTTGAGTAAATTAGTGAAGTAGTTAGTGTCAGAGTATATAGTAACGTGGAATAAATTATTGCTGTGTTAATTGGACTTTGATTTTGGAATAAACGAACCCAAGATTTCTGTCACGCACACAGCCGTGACAATATTTTTAATAAGTGAGGAAAGCAATTTTTAAAAACTTACCTATTTGTAATTTAATTCGATTCGTCGATCACTCTTTGCAAATTCGTCGATGACGTCATCATAAAACCGTGGATGATCCGACATGTTTTGAAGAAGTTTATTTTCAATGGACAAAAGCGATATTTGCGAAACTTTCTCCCGTCCCGATGAATTTCTCACAAAGTTTTTTATACGTTTAAGTGTTGAAAAATTACGGTCTACTGATGAACTTGTGGCAGGTATTGTCAATGCTAATTCACACAATTTCGATACTTCAGTGTAGGCATCTTCCAGCTCATTGTCTTTTAAAAATTGCATTAGTTCTTTAGCGTTATTTTTTGTACTGATGTCATCAGTTTGGTAAATCACTTTAAGTTCAGATCGCAAAAACACTCGGTCGAAGAACTTGCCATAATGAAGAAGAAGAGATTTGAAGGCATCTTCTGGAAAAGCGTTTCCCTTAAATGCATCAAAATTGCAGAGCTCGAGGAATTTGAAATCATTCAAACCGTTAAATCTAAGGTTTATTTGTCGGTGAATTTGATCGATTATTTTATACAAGAGGAGCCTGTATGATTTTTGAACATCTCCCTCCTTGTTTGTTCGAAGACGCTTGGCTTGTGGCTCTACATTCAACGTCATCGTTTTCTCCCAAAACAGGTCAAAGTTATCTCTTTTTTGGCTTAACATGGACTTAAAATCATCCACTTCTTTTAGGCAAAAAGCAATATCAATTGTCTGGGTTTTCAATATATTGAAAACATTATCTGAGTCTGGTAATATTTCTGAAAATATGTTCAACAAATAATTGAAATTAAAATCTCGTTTTAAACAGTCCAAAAATCCCCGCGAACTATATATTGCTTCTGAGTCCCAAGTTTCATTATTTTCTATTATATCCTCAAATAGTTCAATCAATGATTGACGAGTTTCAGAGACTGTTAACACAAGTCTTCCATTATAGATCCACCTAGTAGGAGCTACTTTGGGAAATCGTTTGTTGACAATGGAGTCCAAAACTTGTGTACGCTTTATGGACTTGGAAAAAAAGTCAGCCATACCACTTAAAGTAGCGAAAAATACTTTACACTCTTTAATGTGATTCATGGACTGAGATAAAACTAAATTTAATTCATGAGCAAAACAGTGGATAAATGGAGCACTTGGGAAAGTTTTTCTAACTTTAACTTGCAGACTCTCTAATTGTCCTGCCATCACTGCAGCTGCATCATAGCTTTGAGCAACTAATTTTTTTTCTCCATTAATATCTTTAGTAACATTACAAACTACATTATATAATGCATCTGCTGTACGGTTTTCAGACAGGTTCTTAAAACCTAAAAATCGCTCTTGAATACTTCCGTCTGTTTTAACGTAGCGTATTACTATAGCTAATTGACTAAAATTAGTGATATCAGTTGTTTCGTCTAGAACAATAGCAATGAACCGAGTTTCGGCAATCTCCTGCTTAATTCTTTTTAAAATAATTGTTACAACAGCGGAAACTAAATTATTTTGGATTCCATTTGATAAAGTTCCGCGAAAAACGCTAGACTGCTCTAGATTTTTTAAGCAATCATCATATTTAGCCATTAAACTAAGTAAATCGTGAAAATTTCCTTTATTTGGAGAATCACTTGTTTCGTCATTACTTATGAATCCCAAATCGTGCTGTCCGAAAAAACAAACAACATCGATAAGTCTTTTTATTATTTGTCTATTTTTATCGACTAGTTCATTGTGTTGGCGGTGATTCATTTCCAACTGCTTATCAAGGCGGTGTTCGATTCTTGTTTTGCCAAAGATTTTATATTTTATGGAGGCCTGCAAATGCGCTTTGGACATAACGTGTCTTTTCACAGCTTTATGAAAATTGTTTAAATCGGAAAAACCAGTTTTATTCCAGAGGCTTCTCTCATTTTCAAAAAGTAAACAGGGCCAACAAAATAATTTAGTAACAGTTTCACACCCTGTTAACCATTTAAATTGTTCGTAATGTTTTTCCGGATAAAAATGCCTGACACAGTTTTTCATTTTTATGAGTAAATTTTTCATAGGCGGTTTTGCTCTTCCTTTAGTAATTAATTGAAGCTTATCTGCGAAGCTTAAGGATAAAAATCTCTTTTTTATTAAGAAACACACCACACATTCACACACACTATTCTTACTCAATTGTCCAACATTTTCAACGTTATCCTCGACAGCCGAAGTTGACGCTACTTGAATGTCCGTATTATTGTCTTCCATATCGCACTTCACGAGACTAATGCTCATGTCTGTATTATTGTCTTCCATCTCGCACTTCACGAGACTCATGTCCATGTCCATATTATCATCGTCTTCTATCTCGCACTTCATGAGACTCATGTCCATGTCCGTATTATTGTCTTCCATCTCACCTTTCACGAGACTCTCCTTGCTCAATTGTCCAACATTTTCAACGCTATCCCCGATAGCTGAAGTTGACGCTACTTGCATCAAGTCCGTTTCCGCATTATTCTCCTCCATCTCGGACTTCACGAGATATGATGCCATATCACACGCGGAGAGCCGTTAAAACATATTACACAAGAAACTACTTCAACGATAGCTTCCTAGGGACTGCTGCTGCTCACAAAGTAGTATAGAAGCATTCGGCAGATGGAAAGTTCAATGGCCGCTCGGCGCACACGGAATCAAACGAACGAAATATAACTTGGCTGCAAGCTAGCGGCCGGCATAGGTTCTATTGCCTTGAAATTTCTACCTACTGTGGCTCACTCGGAGTCAAGGACGCTTTTGTTATAGGCTTGGTAATAATTAGACGATACAAAATAAATATACGCTCGATAAATGTGATGAATGCCCGATATAAAATTTACATACTCCTTGATATTATAAATATTCGATAAAAATGATAGACACCTAATAAGTACATAGCGAGCCGTCAGGAGAGCTTGTCACCTTCAAGAGCCAGTAAAAACGGATACCTGGCGTATGATGTACAATAATTTATTTGTTACTCATTTGTAAACAATAAATAAAAAATTAATATATGTATAGGTAATACAGTTTTAATAAATAATTCTACTGACCCTACTGACTTGTAAAAAGTTTTTTTCTACTGACATTTCATAATACGCTATTAAACGATTAAAATCTGTATCATAATGAACTTCATTACGATACAGATTTTCATTATAATACTCATTTTTAATATAATACAATGTTGATAGATGGCAGCACTAGTTAAGATATTAAACATTTTAAACGGTAATTTTGCATAAAACAATTATTTTGATAACTATAAGAAAGACTCCGAATTATTTAAAAGTTACCTAAAGTTTGGGACAAAGAATAATTATTATGGAAATAATGAATGATAAGGAAGAATTTTTACTTTTTTCATTATTATACCTTGTCAATAGATGGCGTCATCAGTTAAAAACAACAAAAATACCTCAAATTGTTATTAAAAGTTAATACCTTAAATTTGGGAGAAGGCATTATTATGGAAATATTGAGCGATAACGAAGAATTTTCACTAACACCTCCAGAAATTACAGAAAGGGCAACAAATGCAGGTAATAATATACTACCGGACAAGTCCAAGAAAATTTACAAAGAATTATATGGACAATTTATTGATTGGAAACACCAAAAACACATCATCCTTCTCAGAAAATGTTTTGAGTATATTTTGAAGAATTACAACAAAAAATGAAACCTTCAACTGTATGGATTACTCAATTATGAAATCTCTATTCAAAGTTAAGCATAATGTTGACATATCTAAATATCATAAGTTTTATCAATGGCAGTAGAAAAAATAGTGTATGCAACTCTCATGTAATGGCCATTAATACACTCGCATGTTATATACGAAACTCGCCTGCGGCTCGTTTCGTATCCTACAACATGCTCGTGTATTAATGGCTATCATTACATGATCATTGCATAATATACTATTATGTACGACCTACACTGTAAGAGCTTATTACGTAACTCATTTTAGCCTGTTTGAGTTATGTAATAAGTTGCATTATCGTGCTTAGTGATGTAATGAGTTCATTACATCACTCAGTTATGTAATGAGCTCTCATTACATCACTCAGTGATGTAATGAACTCTCATTACATAACTCAGTGATGTAATGAGAGCTCATTACGTTACTCATTTTTTTTGAAAAACGGCACTTTTTAAAATTCATTTATCAAAAATTATAAATATACAGCTGTATGCAACATCCTCTTTTAACTTAAAAGCGCTTTTTAAAACTGGTACCTTTAAAAATTTGTGTGACCAGTTTTAAAAAGCGCTTTTAAGTTAAAAGAGGATGTTGCATACAGCTGATAATCTTTTGTGAAAAATTGAAACCATTTCAAATACATAAAAAAAAATCTGGGTCGTACATAAAATGTTGTATATCACACGTACGGTAACGCTCATTACACCACTCGTGTGATGAAGCTCATACCGTACTAGTAATATAAATAACTAATACAGTTAAGCTGTCAATTTGACAAGTCAGTAGAGCCAGTAACTGGTAAAAATCAATTTTCGTTGTTTATGTTTTGACTTGATAAATGACGTTTTACAAATGAGTGACAAATAAAATAATTAATTGCTTCATACACTGTTGTCACGTTTTGTCGATAGTTACAGGCAAGAGCGATATGAGGCACTTTATATTAGTACAGGTGTAAATTGGATTAAGTAGTAAAAATGACTTATCGAGCATTTATATAATATACAGGGTGAATCCGAAATGAGTGCGCACTTTGTTAGGATAGATCAGAGATGAATAGATACAGTAGGAAAATCGCACTTTTTGCATAGGTACGTGTCCGAAAACAGGTATGTTCCTTTTGTTGGATAGGACCTGGCTTTAACCTCCGAGAAGTGCTATTGGGCTCGTGTATGATTTCTCACAGTAATTTACGAAAAAAGAAGAACCTTTTCACTACATACTAAAATAAAAAGTTGACTTTATGGAAATTCCTTGTTGTGTCGTTTATAGATAACATAAGACATAAGAAACTTGGTTAACTGCGCAAGAGATTTTGACTTTAGCACGACTTTTCTGTGTATTTAACAGAGAGACAGAAAATAAACACGATCATTTTCTTGCAGCTGATTGGTTAAAAATTATTTCTTATGTTGTTATGTGTCTGTATAACGGCGGATATTATAAAACTATGTATTTTGACAGATAACTAGAAGTTAAGTTCCGGAATTACTATGAGATGAGAAGTGACGTCAGTCCAGAAGTTAACTTTTATTTATTCTGTCAAAATAGTTTTATATACTCCTGGACAAAATTATCGCACCACCACTGCACATAAGCACCAAAAGCAGTGGTGCGATAATTTTGTCCAAGAGTATAATATCCGCCCTTAACGCTGCAAAATAATCGTATCTTATTTCTTATATTATGCCTGTATTCGTTGTAAGATCCCTGCAATGTAACAACTTATAATGCTTTTTTATTCTATTCTAAATATGTTTTCGTTTGTTACCTCTCAAGATTTTGGCCAGTTATTTTTTTAGTACTTTAATGCCCATATCATACGGATATTACACGTGCTACATTGAATTTAAATATTGCTTTTCATTACAAATCTTGCGGCAGTTTAAGCCTTTATCCACGAACCCCACATTATTTAAAGAAGTTTTGTTCAAAGTCTATATTTTGGTATAGTCGGACCCGTCGATTTTTGATTTCATTGGCCGTTTTTTTGATAATATTATCATGTATAGGTACAGGGTGACCTTCGGGGTGACCCAAAAACAAGTTAGGACACCTTACTTTATTTTTCTAAATGAAAACACCAATTTTTTATTTCATTTTCAAATTTTACATTAAATTCTGAACCTATTTAATGTATCACCTATACCTACCTATATTCAACTGTTTCGGAAATATTGACAGTTGCAAATTTACTATTTTCCAACTTTGACAGGCTGTAAAACCTAAGCTATTAATTGTAGAGAAACCGATCATACATTCTTGTCTTAGTTCCCATAAACCATCGTTTGACACCAACTTTGAATTTAATCCATATGATTAAAAATTTCGGTTAAACTTAATCTCCGGTTAAATTCAAAGTTGGTGTCAAATCAAAGAATGAAAAGCTCATGAAAAAGTTAAGATTTGAATGTAGAATCGGTTCTGCTCTAAAGTTAACTGTTTAGGTTTGACAGCCTGTCAATTTTTCCGAAACAGTTGAAGATAGCTATAGGACATGATACATACAATTTTAATTTAAAAAAATAAAGTAAGCTGTCATAACGTCTTTTTGGGCCACCCTGTATACATGATAATATCATCAAAAAAACGGCCACTAAAATCAAAAATCGACGAGTCTGAGTTTTTTGAAAAAATTAAACCTTGTATATTTTATGGATTTTATTCCAACCTTTACGTGCTCATTGTAATGGGTGTCCTTAGATAAACTGATTGACTGCAAAATGTTGCAGATAAATATCACGTTAAGCTGTGCCACAACTCTCGTCGCCGGCACAGTTTGCGCCGATCTCCTCGCGCAACGCATTTGCCCCGCTCCATGGGATAGAAGACTGCTGGGGCGTGCGGTAGGGTGATCAGTGTTATTTTAATTCATTCGACAACCATAGTCGTGCATTGATATTTTTGATTGTTTGGTTTTCTAAAAATCGCATGTTTGTAAGACATTCGCTCTGACTGATTTGTGATTTCTGTGGAAACAGACCTAAAGTCTCCTCGATCCCCTTGTTTTTGGATACAAGATCGAGAACGGTTGCCTGTTACCAAAGTCTGTAACGAAAACGCAAAAATATGTATAGATCCATAGTAAGGATTGAACAATAAAAACTCAGGAACCTGTTATCAACAATGACAAAAAAAACGGTAACGTTGAAACTGGGGAACACAAAAGTTTGAAACAATCAATTATAAATAAATACAATCAAGCAATTAACTAGCTATTGTTCGTCGATTTTAATCTGATACTCGGACGGAATGTGAGCTGGTGGCTTCCTACATTAGAACGCCAATGGTTACCTGACGTCACACCTGTTTTTGCCATATGAAACACCCCCTCGCTCCTCATACCGCAAGTATCAGTTAAAAATCGACCAACAATACAGCTGTACCATGTAGAAATGAGAAACACAACACAAACTTTTTGATTCTGGGTATCTTTTCTAGGCCCGGCTTATTCACCTTCTTATAAACTGTCAGGCAAGGCAATCTGACGAATAAAATTGCAATCTATAATCCTATTGGCAGGCTAGTTATCCACTGACCAATAGGATTATAAATAATACATTTATGTTGTAGACAGTTACCAGTAAGTTTATCTGAAGATGAATAAACTGGGCCTTCACGAGACAAAATAATTTCCAACGTACGAATATAGCAAAGTACCGAAAAAGCGTCTATTTTGCTATAAGCAAAAGCAAAGATAAGCCAAATCAACATAAGTATGGATTGCAGGTGCCGTCAGGTGATGATCTTTCTTTTATGGGGTAAATAGAAATTACGTCCTTCCTCAAAATGGTCCATGCTTAAAGCGGCCTTTTGAACTTTCTTATGTTTGGTTGGTTGTATAATAGTCATATGTATGTTGGTATACATCTATACACGCTTTTTTAAATGTTTTGACGTCATTCTTATGTATGTTTTTGGACAGTTTTATTACACGAAATCTGGTAAATAACATCTATGTTTTTTGTCTTGAGGTACCTATTTTATCTTCTTATATTTTGGTAAAAAGCTGCTTTCCAATAGTTTTTGTGAAATATAACGCAGATTCAGAAACAAGTGCTTTTTTGACTTTTTTTGGCAAGTTGATGAGACATATATGGTAGTGTGACGGGTGTGACATATTTTTTGGTGGTAGTATGGTTTTGGGCGCAACTAGGATGCATCTGGGGTGGCCGTCGATTGTAACTGTCCAAAGACATACATAGAAATGACGTCACAACATTTGAGAGAGCGTGTATACCAACATAAATATGTATGACTTTTATACAACATACATAAATAAAGTTCAAAAGGCCGGTTTAAACATGCACCATTTTGAGGAAGGACATATTGCTATATTTGTACACTGGAAATTATTCTGTCTTGTTAAAGAAGATACCAGAATCAAAAAGTTCGCGATGTGTTGTGCTTATCATTTCTAAATGGCTCAGCTACTCAATAAAAAAAAATATATATGCGTTTGGAAAAACCTGTGACCACTGACCACTAATACAAAGATTGAGGTATGTACGAATATGGTTTGTTTAATATAATTTTTCTCCATGATGACCGTTGTTGGTTGATTTTATCTGTTTTTAATTGATTTTTTTAAACTTTTGTGTGCGCAGCTGTAACGTTACCGTTTATTTGTTCTCAATAATTTAATTTATACCTACTTGACCTAATAATCAAAACTAAATGAAATGAAGAAAATGGAAAATGCATCTGATGATGCTGTCAATGAACTTAAAGATAGAATTTCGGGTCTCACGATTGAATCATTTGAAAACCAATTTCATAAAAGGATTAGAGAGAAGAACCCAAGATTTTGAAGATGCCCAGCCTAGCCTGTGCTGCTGAGCAGCAGCTTTCGGTAAAATTGAACAATCAGGAACTCCAAAGTTCTGAACTGAATAAAAAAGTAGCTGCATGAAATGTGACCAGTGTGATTTTGTTGGGGTGAATAGACTCAACTAATTGTGTGTCGAGAGAGATTTTGAGTTTTCTGCGATGTTTTCTTCAAGCTCGAATCTTTTCATTTGTATTTACCGCTCTTCCAGCTCGAATCTGAATGTGTATTTTTCAATGGATTGCTTCTCAACGAAATTCCTCTGCGGTCATTTCCGATATTGGCGGGAGACTTGAATCTGAATCTATGTGATCAAATTCAACCAAATTTCCAGTACTTAAAAAATCTCCTGATTTCATTTGATCTTAAAATGCACGTTGACGATTTTACACGGGTCGCGGCGACTACTCTGGATTATGTTTTTTCCAATTTGCCAACTGAATCTATAGACTGTTGTGTTAAAAACGCTGGTCTGTTCGATCATCATGCTGTGTATTTTCAATTTGAGTTGATGGAAAATAAACCCCTTGCAGGGAAGGTCTAGAAAGTTAGGCGGATTTTTGGAGCACGCAGTCACTTAAGCTTTTATGAGGGCTATCTCCAACACCTGTCTGTGACGGACTCTATTTTTAGAGCCTATGGTTGCCGAGACTAGTTCCTCAATCTGTTTTTCGTAGCATTAAAAACAAAAAAAAAAACTTCCCCAACCCTTCCTGCTGTTAAGTTTTAATGTCCTTGCTGGTGCCATTAATGCTTCTTTTCAATCTGGCAGCTTTTCACTCTTCTTGAAAAAGTCAATTGTAATACCTTTCTATAAAGCGGGGGAAAAAGAGTTCTTATCAAACTATAGACGAATCTCCTTACTCCCTACACGCAGATCATTGAAAGCCTCCTCAAAGCTGGATTTCTTGAATCATCATCAATTGCTTTCACCTTCCCAGTTTGGATTTCAGTGTTCCAAGAACACAAATGATGCAATTTTGGAAACACTATATCTCAGTTTAAATGAAGGTGAAGCAGCCTCGGCAGTTTTCTGCGACATAGCGAAGGTTTTCGATTGTGTTGATCACGAGGTTTGGCTGATGAAACTTAACACCTATGGCTGTAGAGGCACAATTTTGCACTGGTTTAGGTCATATCTATCAGGGCGCCAGCAGTTTGTGGTGTTTCAGGGTGAGCAGTCTGCTGTGGGTCTATTAATTTCTGGATTTCCGCAGGGGTCCCTTGCTCTTCGTCATCTATGTTAATGATTTTCTACACTCAATTTCTCAAGGCCATTTTACATTATTTTCAGATGCACCACAGGAGTCCCATGAACATTCGTGACGTTGTTGGAGTTGAACTAAGGGCAGTTAGGGATTGGTGTGAATCCAATAAGCTCAGCTTTAATATCACCAAAACAAATATTCTAAATTTTAAGGGAGACCTGGGTGAGGTTTCCGTTGGCAGCGAGGTGATCGAGACTGGCTATTCAGCGAAATTTTTGAGTCTTTTTGTTGATTCCAGGTTACGGTTTGATTGTCTTATAACAGCGCTGTGTAACATCCTTGTCCGGCATACTTTCATCGAGGTGTTATATTGGCCGAGTTCGGTTTTGACTTCTTTTTCGTCGATTTACTCCAAAATTTTTACAGGCATGTGACTGGATAAGACAGTTTCAATTTACAAATCACGTGCCTGTCAAAGTTTCGGAGCAAATCGACGAAAAAGATGACAAAAACGAACTCGGCTGCTGTCCGGTCTGTCAAATCTCATTTACCGTGCGTTCGGTATTATGATCTGAGTTCACCGAGATTGAATTTACCGTTCGTTTATTTAAAAAGTGTGCTCGCTGCAGACTCATTATTCGTGTTCGTTTATTGAAATTTCTAGCGCTTTGATACAACTGCTCTGTGCGTTCGCTGGTCTAGTGATTACGGCTCCGCTTCAGCACGCTCGGCTCTTTGAGCAAAATACCGAACGCAAGCTTAGATAGGATTATTGCTAGAGGCGTATATTTCTCTGTTTTGGAGAGCCACTTAAGATATGGCATCTGTTTTTGAGGATCTTGTGTGACATACCTTTCTCGACGGGTCTTCGTGAGGTATATGTGTAGGCCTAATCCTAGGCTAACATGCAAGCCTTATTTTGTGACCGAGGGGATTCCGACCGGCTTGCATTTTTATTCTCGTGTCAGCATGATTAGCATTCAAAAAATATAAAGATCTCTGATCAAACATCAGCCAAATTCCCGACGCCCGCGGCCGCATGTCATCAATTTGCCTATACGCTCAACCAAAAAAATCTATAATTTATGACACAAAAGATTACCATTTATTATTTTATTTACTTATTATTACCATTGGTATTTTTCACTTATTACCATTGGTATTTTACACTTTAGTATTTTACTCATAGTCATAGATTTAATTGAGGCCCGCCCTATGCATTGCATACTAGCATATTATTGTATATTAGTGTTTTATTTGCATGTATTTTTTACAATAATTTTATAATGTTACTCTTGTTTTACGAGGTACTTGATTTAAATTGTGTTTACTCTTGCTTTATCTTGTGCTTTACATTCTGCATTGTTTGCCAATAAAGCTATATTTGATTTGACTTTCTAAATTACAAGACACTCTTGCACCTCCTCATTGAGTAAAAGATCCTTCAGGCACAGGGAAAAATTTTACAATGCGGATGATACCACAATATTCTGGCACAGAAAAATCGCTTGACAATTAAATTGAAACCAGACATAGTACAAGATATTTGTCCAACTTAAACAGGGCGCGATTCCAGCATGCTCTGTTCTAATTATTTTCATTGGTACCTACTATTCATAGGTAGGTACTATTAAAGACATTTTTTATTATCTAAAACAAGCAATTCTACCTTTCTTTTGTGAAATAATTAAACAAAAAATCCTCCATTTGCAACACATCAATAATAATTTTCCATATACGAAAATTAATCAATTAGCTAGTGGAGAAATCAGTTCTCGTGGAATTACTATGTTCTAGCGTTCCGAAAATTAGTAGCCTATGCCGCAAACGTGTTTAATTGAAAATGGAATCACCTACTCAGATTTTTGCTTAATCGAACACATTTACCCTTGAAATTGGCCAACACGGGCTAGCAATTTCAATGGAGCATGAATATATTTATCATTTTTACAAGATGCTTACTTAAATCAATCGCTTAAAACAAGAAATCAGCATCAAGGTTTTGGGTATTGTAGGATCTGTGCAATCGTAATGCTTATAGAGTACCTAGGAAGAGTAAACTTTGTTACATGGTTGACTGAATTCCGTAAAATTTGTGTTTATTTTGGCTCCAGAATAATTGGTATGCAGACACAAATAAGTATAAACCTAAATTTTACCAGCATTATCTAAACAACATTTATACCCGCGCATTTCGATAGAACAAAACCTACAACGCCCTAGATTCAAACACTTGGAAGTTAATAGAGTTTATTATGTTACCTGAATCCATGTTGAAAATCCTCAGAAAGGCCAACAACCTTCCATCCACTGGCCTCGGACCCTTTTTAATTGAAAACTCTGCCATGCTCCAAATACCCAACTTCTTTAAGAGCTCCTGTCTTTTTTCCTGTAAAGGGTCCGACTTGCTGATGCCCAATCGGATCCAATAAATGTCGTTTTCGTTGTCCTCATACACAAACCTTTAACAAAAAGTGGCTTTTACAAGAAAAATTCATACACTTTTGCTTGTAGGTATGTGATTTTCAAGAGCTTCACTATTTGAGAGCGTCCACTTAATTTCATATTTTGTCTGAGGATTAAATAAAAGCATGTTTCTGTCATAGGCGTTTTTTGATTAAAATTGTTTTGAAGTGCTTATGGCAGGAAATATTATGAGCCAAAAAAAAAACATAAATTGGTGCTTAGAGCGCTTAATTAATTACTTACCCGTTGTGTACGAAAAAATCAGCGTTTGTACGTACACCGTAAAATATAAACAGTTGCTCTCCAGCTTTGAAATCTCTAAAAGCTAAACATTCGCTGCGATCTTGTTGGGAATTGAAATCAGTTGATATCTGTAACTCAATAAGGTTAGTACAATTGAAAAAAAAATTGTAATTTATTAATCTTACTGTTCCATTGGTATGATTACACAAATCCCACAACGGTATTAGGGCATTTATCATACTGTTATCATCTTCCGAGGGAATCATATTTTGTCTTGTCATGACTGTGGAAACTGCCCAACTAGAACAATATAAATGCTTTTATTGAAAATAACTAGTTTCTATAAAAGTAAGGGATAATGAGTGAAAATTCAACACTTTGCAATATTACATCTTTTTTTTTTTAACAATGACTATACATATTATTATTCCCATTTTTTATCGACTTTTTACTACATTTTTAAGCTGCGATTTGATTTGAAAATATGCTATTCAATAGTTTAATCTGTATTATAAATTCGGAGGGGTAAATCGCCAGCCAAATTTTTACACTGAATACATGGAGTACAAAGGAATATAAGAATACAAACGAATTTATGAGACTACGTGAAAATACATGCGATTGCAATGCAATACAAAACTCTACAAAGGAGTTCATGTAAGGTACCATTGACAAAAAAAATGCAGTCTGTAAAAGAACGTCCATTAGGTATAGCAAATGAAAGACTAAAGAGTTCAATCGTTTTGCATACTCAAATATGAAGGAATTATACATAGTTGATAAAAATCAACATGATACGGCAGCCCTTTTTAGTTGAAATGCACCGTTACCTTATAAACCCAATAGGAGCGTGGCAAAGTTTAACCATGGTATGCTTTATCTACTTCAGACTTTAAAAAATTGAGTCGGTATTTGTTGTTCTCTATTTTAATACATTTACTAATAAACCATTGACGTTCATAGGCGACAGCGCAATATTTCTACATTCTTATGATTTCTGAGATGATTTCATTTGAAGTATCTTCTTTACTTGAGGTTTCTGAATGCATTTCGCTATCTGATAGTTCTACAAGAGTCAGAAAGCTTAATGAAAATCCAAGCCACAGCGACTAGAAGCTAGTGGCATGTAACAAAAGACCCAGGATTCAGTGACCATTTTCCCAACATCAAATAATGATATTGTCTGAACAGGAAAACAACTGGACTGGGACATATTATATACCATTATACAAGATGCGGCAGATAATTTCATCCCAAGAACCCCAGAAAATACTAAGAATAAAATTGGAAATCCTTGGTGGGACATTGATTATATACAGATGTTGAGACAAAGAAAATTAGCTTTATAACCAACTATAAAGCGCACCTTAACATAGAAAATTACATAAGCCGTCAGCACGCCATGCCCAGACCAGTAGAACTTTCAAAAAAAACTAAAAGGAAAAATTTTAATTATTTTCTCGCACCTTGAATAGAGACTCTAACATCAAACAAAAATTGAAAAAAATAAATAAAAAAATTTACAGGAAAATATATACATGGGGCCACTTCAATAACTCCTAATCACCATAAGATTGCAAATCATCAGTGAGATGGCACCTGTAGACATAAAACCAATGAACTTAGAACCGGATTTCAGCATGGATCCCATTAGAAATAAATCCCACTAATATACACATCAACGACATGAACGCAGCACTGACAGAAAAAAAGTCTCCGCTCCAGGATTGAACTAAGTTTCATATTCTATGATAGCCAATCTTCCTGAAGAAGCCAAAACGAATCTACTTGTCACAATGAAATCCTGGCAGGCAATACCGGGTCCTAGCCACCAACAAACCCCACAAGGATCTAGGATCCTAATCTCCCGGAAAGTTACCGCCCTATAATATTAGCCTCATGCACTTCAAAAGTATTCGAAATCATGATCACAAACAGAATTAATAGAATGGTCAGTTGAAAATCGGAAAATTCTCTCAACTTTCTATACAGGCTTACAAAAAAAAAAAAAAAAACAGCGCAGCACAACAATCTGGCAGACATTGTCACACCCACCTAGCCTTCACCCACAATGAATCAGAGCGGTGGTCCTATGGAATGGGCTCTTTCACTAAAATTTAAATACGTAATTTAGGTATAAAATCCCAAAGGAGGGACTATTTTAGGCACATATACCAAAAAAAAAATGTTCTACAAGGTTAAATAAGTTTTTTACAGGCATTTTAAACTACCAAAATTTGAATTATTTAAAAACGCGCCGATTTGCTGACGTCGCATAAATATTTTTCATTTCGCTTGTTGTTGCAAAGAGCTGTCCGCCTCTGCTGTATTTATCCTGTAGTAAATGCAGGTAAAGGTTCGAATGCGCTGTTGTCGGTGGTGACTAAATGTAGTGCAACGTAAAATAAATAAATAAAACTAAACATAGAAAATTATATTAAATTGTGTTTAAGCATAATTTCAATAAAAATGTTATAAAATCTTGAATCCATAACTAATTAATTTAACTACTTTTCATGATATTTTGGGAACATTTCAGAATTAAATCTATTACAAATTTTCAATGTTGACAATTAGTGGCAACACGGTCAAATAGCGAGCTGCGACGTCATAGAAATAAATTCTGGGTTTTTATTTGGAGGTATTTCTTTTTTTTCTGTTTTCTCAAGAAGGACTATGAATTTTTCAAAAGTAAAAATACAGAAAATTCTGTTTTTAGTTGTTTTATCCAAATATGCCAATTTCAAAAATTAGTGAAAGAGCCCATGGCATTTCCTATTCGTACATGAAATTGGCTTATTAGCAATCGACGTTCGTTTTTGTTGGTAATTTTTTGTGTCATCTGATTCGTGATTGATAAATAAGGATGAAATTATTCTAAATGGGTATTAAAAATACTATAGATCTAGATTCACAATCTGAATTTGACGTTGTCAATATTTATAAATTACATTGAAAGACTAAAAAAAATTCAAATATTATACCTACAGAATTCTGTCAAACAGGAATTTTTTTATCAAAAACACACAAGGCCAACTCATTGGACCACCAACAACTTCCAAGGGGCTGCCTTAAGGTTCCCCCTGAGCACAATACTATTGAATATACAGTGAGTTCATAAAGTCCCGCATAAATTCATTATTTTGGAAACGGTAGAATTTTTGAAAAATCGCTCGATCACGTCAATTTTGTTCTTTTGTTTGAAATTTTTCGATATATTTTTTATCATACAGGGTGTCTCAAAAATAGCTTTGCTGGTATCAGCTTTATTTTTTCAAATGGTAGGTACCCCCTGTATAATATGACATTTCTGGATTTTGCGGAAAATTCTAAAGTATGTTTTTTTTTCAAGTCAAAAATTTAGTAACTATTTTGGCAATACAAGCCTTTTCTACATAAAAAATTTGAAAGCATTGACAATTTTACATTGTATTGCCAACATAATGTTATTTTGACTTTTATCTTAAAAAAAAAAACAGATTTTAGACATATTTCATGTACAATGTCATATACCTATCTTCAACTGTTTCGGAAATTTTGACAGTTGAAAATTGAGTTTGACAAACTGTAAAACCTGAACGGTTGATTTTACAACAAAATCGTTGATACATTTTTGTCTTAGTTTTTCATAAACTATCATTTGACACCAACTTTGTGGTTAATCCATGATTAAAAATTCCAGTCCAAATTTAATCTCCGGTTTAATTCAAAGTTGGTGTCAAATGATAGTTTATGAAAATCTAAGATAGGAATGTAAAATTGGTTTTCCTCTAAAATTAACCGTTTAGGTTTTACAGCCTGTCAAAGTTCCAAAAAGTCAATTTTCAACTGTCAATATTTCCGGAACAGTTGAAGATTGCTATATGACATTATACATGAAATATGTCTAGAATTTTCCACAGAATCCAGATATGTCATAATATACAGGGAGTACCGTTTAAAAAAATAAAGTTAATACCAGCGAAGCTATTTTTGACCCTGTATGATAAAAAATATATCGAAAAATTTCAAACAAAAAAAAGATTGACGTGTCTGAGCGATTTTTCCAAAATTCTACCGTTTTCAAAATAATGAATTTATGCGGGACTTTATGAACTCACTGTATACACAAATCAACTTCTTGAAATTTTGCCTAAAGAAATAAATATAATGACATTGTTTTATTAACCAGAGGAAAAACATAGGGCAAAGGGTATAGACAAAATTAATGCTCTAGATCTAGTTTCACAATCGCTTACGACCAACTACTTATCTCTCTCAACACACAAGTGCCAAACAATCTTATTTATTAAAGGGAAAAGAAGAACAAACTATCCTCCGGTCCTCATACAGGGAAAACATATACAATATCAGATTCAATTAAATACCTAGGAATGGTACTAGACAAGACTCTTAATTGGAACAAGCAAATAGAATATACAGTGACCGGCAAAAAAATTGTAACAAATGGAAAAATATTTTATTATTAAGATATCAAAAAAAATGTTACGTGAGATCAATTCAGCATACCAATTGACACATAGACGTAAAATCGAATCCTGAACTACTTTTTCTTTTACATATTTAAGGGAAACTTTTTAAAGCCACCATGACTGTGGTCACATGACATTTGTCACAGTGATTTTTTTGTTGATGGGTATGCTGAATTGATCCCACGATTTCCACGTACAATTTTTTTTTATATCTTAATAATAAAATATTTTCCAATTTGTTGCAAACTTTTTGCCGGTCACGTACAGTGTGCGCCATAAAGTTGGGTACATATGGGAAAATTCTTAATTATTCCTTTTTTCAAAAACATTTTTTGGGGGATCGTTTAGGCATGTTCGATAACCAAAAAATCGATTATGACACATGTCATGTGATTATCGGTTTAGCGGGAATTTTTTAAAAAGTTGATATTGATGTCGAAAAACAGGTAAATTTGGCAAAATATCAAAAAAACTTATAAGAAAAAGTTGTTCAGAATCGAAAAAGAACTCCACTTGCCGATTTTGAAGCAAATCAGAGAAAAAAAAATAAAACTAATTATTTTACCCATACCATTAAATGGAAATTCGAAAATAATAATCTTATTTCAAAAATAGCTTTAGTCAACTAAACTACATAAGTTTGATATCAAACGAATCGATTGTTTTGCGAAATACACACTTGAAGGTCATAAATTAGAAAATACCGTCCGGTCGTGTCGCTATAACTGTACCCATGTCCCTTTTTGCACATTTTTTGGTCATCAGAAAAATAACATGACATGTGTCATAATCGATTTTTTGGTTATCGAACATGCCCTAACGATCCCCAAAAAAAGTTTCTTGAAAAAAGGAATAATTAAGAATTTTCCCTATAACAGAAAAGGGAATAGATATTATTTAAATTTCTGGTAAAATAAGGTTAGGCGCCGACGCACATACTATGACCAACTTTTACTCAAGATTGATAATGTCACATCTAGAGTATGGATCCTTCCTACTCAATCTAAATTAAAAAAAAAAAAACGGAACAAAACTGAAAAAGATCAGATACCAAGCCCTAAAGCGGCGTTTCCACAAGCATAGTTCATTGGCGCCAGTGCACGTGCCAGTTTGCTGGCGTAATAATAGTGGTGCCAGTATCTGTTTCCACTTGATATCAAAAATGTTTACCTGGCGCAGTAGATAAATGAAAAATGGCGTCAACTTTAATGTTGCTGTGAATATTTTGTTTCTAGAATTATTGCAGAAGACCCGAAAAAACAAGAAAAAGAAACATAAACACAAGATCTGGTACGAAAATGGATTTCACGCAGAAAAGCTCTAGGAGCATCAAATAATTTACTGTCTGAGTTAACGGGTGGAGACCATGAGGCATTTCCAAAGCTTCTTATTTTGCTTTCGGCAGCAGTGATATCAAAACCACTTAAAATCTGTTTTTTATTTAAAGATAAAAGTCAAACTGACATTATGTTGGCAATACAATGTGAAATTGTCAATACTTTCAAATTTTTTATGTAGAAAAGGCTTGGTTGCCAACAAAGTTACTAAATTTTTGACTTGGGGAATTATCTTTAAAAAAAAAACAGACTTTAAGAACACGAGAACTCGCACAATACGTCAACACTTATCCTTATATAGCATCATCCCGTTTATTCCTAGCTTTGTAACACAAAAGTTTGTGATTCCACAAACAGGGATGCTCTTCCATAAACTTTATATGTTCAATTTATTAGATTTACTTGACGTTTCCATTACTTTTCTGAAAACAAATAGTGAAAGCTTTTGTATATATTTTTTTTTTGACAAACTGTCACACATGGCAAACTGGCGCCAAAAAGTAGACCTCCATTCTACTTTACTGGCGCATGAATAAGTGGCGCAAGTTAACTGGCGCCAGCTAATTTTCCGAGTTTCCACGCGCCAGAGAAGTTACGCCAGTCGACTGGCGCCAATAAACTATGCATGTGGAAACGCCGCTTAAGATTAGTATAAGGATGTGCAAGATCCATTCCTACCAATGGATTGCTGACGGAAATCGGACAAATGCAACTGGAATACAGACAACGCTGGCTGGGAATCAAATTGTTATCCAAAACTGGTACAATCACCCCTTAATTCCCATTTTAAAAGCTATTGAAATTCACCATGTTATGCTAAATGCAAATTACTCGAGAAGAAAAGAAATTCCACAGTTGGTCGAAACCAGTGACTACGACTTTCCATACAGGAACAGAATAGAAAAATTAGACAAGTTGCCTTGCTACAATGTGCAACTAGGAACCCAATTTAAAGAAAATTGAAGTTTTGAACCTAAACCCTAATTAAAGAGGATCAATTTGTCAATTTCCTATTCCTCCACAACACTGAGAAGTATCAAAGGGAATATACATTTATCTATACAGACGGTCGACATAGACATCAGCGAATTTAATTTTAATCTTTGCTCGGTATTGTGAATTTCTCTGTTGCCGTGATTTCCGAAAATCAACGTGCCTGCTCTCCACTTTCAAAAATCACTCCAGCAAACTCCTCTAATGATGCGCAGATAGCGGTGCTTCCCGGAGATCCAGCAACCCACTTTGCGATTACAGAATCGCTAATTCCTCTTCCTCGCGTCAGGCCTCCTGAGCTTTTCACGGAGCGCATTAGAGTTTGTTCTATGGTCACATCAGACCATATTCCTGTCCAAGATGTACCAGATCGATTAATAGCGAAGTACCCCTTTTCTGCAAATTCCTTGTACGCCTGTGGATAGGTATCTTTCATTGATGTCATATCTTGCAAGTGAGGTGCCCACATAAAGCATAATGCAAGTGCCCACTCGCGTGAAAGAATGGGATCATCTGCTGTACACACGCCAAGTCGCCATGTCAATCACCACGACTCTGGGAATCGATGAGCTTCTTAATCGGTGTAACCATATTGAAATACTGCACCCATAAAATAGCGGTAGGCCCATTTTCATTAACAGTATACAGCTGAATTTGAATTTGTTCAAAGTTGATAACAAATCAGCACTCTCCCAACTCTGGAGTAAGTGATGCCATAGTGCTCAACATAGTCATGATCTCTCTCTTTTCTTCTTTTGAAATATTGGCTTCCTCGAGAATGATTTCAGCTAAAACAAGTTGAGCGAGTAAATGTCCCCAAATCGCTCGACTGTAAGCGTGGCCGGTCAACATTTTGTTAACTGAATTCGCAGCAAATACTTAGCATAGTACTTATTTTAATCCAGATCCAGCCATTGTGTGACCAATACACCCCATGAAAGACATTAGGGTGTGAAATCCACCAAGTCTTACAATAATTATGCCAAACTTTATTTCTCGAGCCTTCAAGTATAAAGGTTGATCAAATGTTACAAAACAAGCTGCGGCACCTGCATCCTGACTATTTTTTGAAGCAAACTGTAATGCAGTGTTTATGATATTGTAGTCGCTAGGTGGGGAGTTAACTAATGGAAGAAAAATTACTTTAGTTTTTTCTATATCAATGACCTTACTAACCATTTGCATAAAACCTTTCCATTCTGGAATGGCTGGCATATCTGGAGTCGGTTCCAAAACCTGAAGCCACTTACTGCGTTTCACTTGGGATAGACTGTTCAGGTCGGTAGATGGTGGAAAGCTCAAGTTGCTGGGCGTCGTAATAAGAGTCACTTAATCTCAATACGGAATGAAGGGACACCCAGTTCTTTGATCCAAACTTTCTATACATGAACAAAGCAATGCTGGTCAGAATTGGGGATATGAAACATCGAGGGCGAACAGCAACAATCAGAGCATGAGCTAAAGTATTCAATTTTTTATCAACTTTCTGGTTGAAGCGTTTTTTTTTTTTTTTGAAAGAAAGTTCATAAAGACACGAAGAGATTGGGGTATTATTTCTTCAATTCCACTGCAGAAACTTTTTGAAGGTGGATAGGCACTATAAGTTCAATTTTATCTAAGATGATTTCAGCAGCCTTTCTTATGATTCTCTCATGTTCTGCTTATTCATCGTGACACCTTGAAGTATACCACATGTCGTTTAAGATTTTATCACCAGTACTACGAAAATAGACAGTTCTTTTGGTTCGAGTCGAACTAAAAACAATGCATTCCCCATATTTTTCCATCATTTTCTGTTTAATAGTCCTCACGTGTGGTGGTTCTCCTGTAATTTGTTTCAACAACTGTTCCATAGAGAATTGACAATCATCATTCCCTGCTATGTAATTATAGATTTCTTCCATTGCTGCTGAAATTTCTTCATCCTGAGGGCGTCGTCTTTTTATGTTTGAAGGTGGCTGCTCTTTCATTTTATACAACATGAACTTTTTATAACAATCCTCATGATATATTGCACCTGCTGGGTGTAAATCCCCAACATTGCAAACCTTAGAAAACCCTCGTCGCCAATGATAAGGTTTTTTTTTATTTCCTCCTCATCATCGTACGCGTCTGTGCAGAGAAGCACTTGGATTTAAAATCGACTTTCTCATGTGCTAAACGCAAAGACGGGACATCACGGGATGTAGAAGGTTGCTGTGAAAGAGTTTTTTCAATTGTGTCACTTCTAATGTATTCCTTTCTACAAGAAGACTGAACAATACCACTTGTTTTACTTGTAAAATCTTCATCTTTTCCATGTTTCCTTCAACACGCTTGCCTTTAGTAATCCAATCATCCATTTTTTTCCTACATTACACAAATCCTTTGAAACTTTCACTATCACAAAATTAAACACTTTTCAGCCATGGTCACAAATCCTAAAACACGCAGTTACACACAAAAAACTGGTAAGATAAATACAACTATGCACTGGCGACGGCGTACCACTTGACGCAGAATAAGGAGTGGGGCGGTTCTCCTAATTCTTTTCGAAGCAAATTTGAGGTTAGAATGACATTGTCTTCTTTTTGCTGATTAATGTATGGCTAGCTCTCTCAAGCCGTATTTCTCACAATCGTTGTACCTACTATCAATAGTGTCATAACATAAAAATTTCAAAATATATCTATTTTCCCGTGTTCATATCTCCTCTATTGCGAGAAAATATGTACCTAAAATCTTTTTTGTATTTTTTCGCTAGAAGCTCTAGTTTCCAAGTTTTTCCATGAACAACATGGAAAAAGACCTTCAGAGACCCCCTCGCCACTCATTCATCGGAACTTTTAGTATGTTGTTCAGGACACCTCACTATACATGTACACGAATTATTTCTCCTATTTGGACTTTCTTGGTCTTCGTTGCCTGAACTAAATCCCTAATTTCGACCTTTATAAAAACCTAATAGGAAACAAAATAATTGCCCCACTTTCAATAATCACGGTTTTACGAAATCTGAATCCAAGTAGAATAAAACTAATAATTGAATTCCTCAGACACAATAGCATAAATTTATAAAGTGAAAATCAGACACCACGCGATTCAATGCCCAACACAAAAAGCAAAAATTCCAAACACAGCAAATTCCTCAAAATTTATACATAAAAAACTTGCGAACTAAAATCCCAAATTACCCTTTCAGAACAGAAATTCTTACTTGCTGTCACTCCTATGTTGTATGTAATATGTCATATTAAACTTCTCACCACGGAATAAAAAAGAAGAAGTAGTACAGGTCTCAGTATATATTATATTCTTTTTCTCCAAACGTCAGAAAAACGTCACTTTGTTAACTCCTGTCAAGATGTCAGAAATTTGATTTCTATGCTGCTAGGCAAATCCAGCGGGTTAACACCTGTCGAGGTGGTAGAAATTTAATTTTTCTCCAAACGTCAAAAAAACGTCACTTTGTTAACCCCTGTCAAGAATTCAGAAATTTAATTTCTATGCTGCTAGGTAAATCTAGCGGGTTAACACCTGTCGAGGTGGTAGAAGTTTAATTTCTATGCTGCTTGGCAACCCCAGCGACAGCAAAATTACTTTTAGTGCCGCTCGTACTTTTACTGCCGCTCAACCATCCACTTGCCCTCGAGCTTACCCCATTAGTTTGGAGAAAAAATAGCGTGTTGCCTACGGAGTAGAAGCACTTTTTTGTGCTTCTGCAGTATTGCAAGCCTCACTACGTTCGGCTGGCAAACCTACCGCTTCAGCACAAAAAAGTAAAGCTTCTACTCCTAATACAACAATATACTTTCTATGCTGCTTGGCAACCCCAGCGGCAGCAAAAGTACTTTTAGTGCCGCTGGAGCGGCAGTAGAAGTACTTTTAGTGCCGCTCGTACTTCTACTGCCTTTCAACCATTCACTTGCCCCCGAGCTTACTCCATTTGTTGCTGAATAATTGGAACTAAAAGACAAACATTTAACAGGTATTTACCCGATCGCAGAAAAAATAGTATGTGTATTTCGGTAGAAAAGCACATTCTAGGCCTTCAGTGTTTGCCGGCCTCGGCTACGCCTCGCCCGTCAACTTACACTGTCGGCCGAGAATGTGTCACTTTTCTACCTAAATACACAATATACTATTGTACTTCCGAGGAATTAACCAAGGAACTAAAAACTAGAAAATGGTTCCGAGCCAGACAAATTCTTGGATGTACTCAGATGTGCTGGCAAATTGCACCTGTGGGATCAGAAGTCAATAACCAAGATAAGATTTTAGTGGTGAGGACGCGCGAAAACATTAGAATTTTGAAGGAATACACTCGAGAATACATAAGAATACATGAGAATACAAAGGAATACATAGGGCATACATAAGAATACATTGGATTGCATGAGAAAATAAGAATACATGGGATTACATGAGGCTTGTACACTGAAATACATTGGCGGTTTACGCCTCGATAAATTCTGTAGTTACACGAAATTCAATTTTTCCTTGTTATTAATGCACTGCACGATTACACCTAAATTTCAATATTTACCAATTGCTAAAACATCTAATAACGTAATCAAATAATTCGCTCGAAAAGTTTGTCATGCACATCCATAGGCCCATGCAGGCAATAAACCGTGACCCACGAGTGGCCGTTGCTTAATACTTTTACTTTTTTGGTTCAAAATTCACCCAGAAACAACACTTTCCCGACTGAATGAATAATTGTTTGAGCATTTTTACATTGTTTTAGATAATATAATGCGGCTTTTATGTTAAAATAGCATTGTTAATGGCAATTTAGTTTTATATAGAATATAGAAACAGTATACCAGATAATAAATAGTGAGAACTACTTAAAATAAAATAATAATTAATTAGGCATGTCTTTCTTCTTCAGGAAGAAAAAAAACTTGATATTATACTGCTACCAAATTACATTGTGCAGGAAAGCCAACGCCACTCTGCACGACTCGTACAGGAATATTCAGGAATTTGTTCCCTCTGTGTGCAAATAAACGAGAATTTATGAGGATTCTAGAGATTTCTGGGGTTGACTGATTTTGAATATAATGCGCGCAGTTTGTAAGTTGTGGTCAGTTCTAAATAAGAGAGAAATGTATGAAGTTAAGAAACAGCGATAAATACTTGGTGAATTTTGTAAAGTCAATTATGTAGTTCAATCAAAGTTGTTGTTAGTAGAGAGAGTTTTAGTCCGTAACAATATTTAATTTCTATTTAGCTTAAACTAAAATAGTTTAACAAAATGGTATGACACTGAGAAAAATTATTCAACTTATTCAATGGGACGTGCATACCCGCAAACCAATTTGGGTGTGCCACGCACTATATGACACCAGCGAAAAGAAACAAATAAACGAAAACCAATACCCATATCCATAAATTTCTTTATGGTAATTACACCATATACAGAGATCGGCCGGTGGAGAAAGTGTAATTTGTGCGAGTGCAAGAAAACGGCGAGAATTTACGTGTTTGGAAATATGTGGACGAAAAAAAATGGTAATTGCCATGTTTAGACACGATTGGGTGCAGAATAGGTAAAATTCTATTATGTACTTACAGAGTGAAATAAGACTCATCCAAATTCCATTAAAAAAAAGGGTACTTCAATAGGACAGAGAAATAATTATTGCTATAAAATACAAATTTCCGCTGCTTACTGATTTTAAAGACAAGGATTGAGGAAGCAAAAAAAAGTTAATCACACTAAAAGTAATTTGATGGAGAAACCCATTCATATAAAAAAAACTCATTAAAACAAATTGTTATTTGTTTGTTATTAATATTAATAGCACTTTTGTAAATGACTATGTGGGTCGCATCAATTTTAAAATCGATTTCTTTCGAGAGATGCGGCTTCATTTTCACTTTTTATGTTCACTTCTTACTTTCATCCGAATCACACCCAACCAAACCATCGTTGATTACACGAGGCAGCTTTTACACACCTTTGGGTATACAATTAATTTACCCATCTCACATCTATTTTATGAAATGCTTTTCAATAATGTGTGCGAATGCCACTCGACTTTCTTCTTTTTTTTCTCTCTCCTAATTAAATTCAATTGATGTTCATTCTGTTAATTGAAGAATTGTCATTTTGTAATTTTTTTTTTGTAAATGTGTATTTTTTTTTTTGAATTAACATAATTATTACAATGTGTTAGTTCTCAAATAGATAAACAAGTTCGCACATCTTTCTTTTCGCTTTTTTTATAATCCATTGGGATTTAAGACTAATGCAAGTCTCTCAAAAATTACATGCTACAAAAACATATTTTTATAAGCTGAAGCAGTTTTAGTTAAAATGCTCGTTTATCCGACATACCTATATAGATCTAAAATGTAAATCCCTTTCCAATCACTTTATTGGACACCTGTTGCATTTATCGAAACAGGACAATCGTCCCGAACGATAATCAATTGATTTGAGAGAAAGCTCGTTGATATTTTGCAAACTTGCATTTATAGGCGATAAGCATCTCAAGTCGGCGGAAATTCGAGTAGTAAACATAAACGGATATTGGTTCGAATCATAGAATATGGAGGACTAGAAGCGGTTAAAGCTTACAAAGTCGAGTTTGAGTATATTTATTTATTTATTTATTTATCAACGAGCAAAGCCCAATTTACAAAACTTAATTTTAAAATTTTAAAAAGTCATTGATTTGAGCTATCAACTGCAATGAAATGGACTATAAATATGAGAAAATTAGCAAAATACCTTCCAAATAGGCGAATGTTTCTTCAAATTTAAGATGCAGGTACCTATATGAATAACAGATTAGCTGATAAGAATAGGATATCGACTAGTCACTTGCTTAGATCACATCACAGTCAAACACTGCCATGTACCTGATGCAGGCTTGTTTTGGAAGCCAAAAAAATCTATCTCATGATGTGAATGGGGAAGTGTAAGATATGGTGGCTCTAGAAAGGACACGTATAGCAACTCTGGAGCTGGGGCTCTACCATTTAATAAATTATAAAAATTTGGAGATCTCTTTTTTTGTGACGCGATACAATTGGTGACATACTGAGTCTCGACTTTTCAAGACAAGACTGGCTTTTGGTCTCGTCTCGTGAGGTCTCGACGAGACGAGACCAGACTAGGCGAGAGTCTGGAGGTTACAATCAAAAATTTTTTTTTCATTAGTTTATTATTGGTTTATTATGGGCTATTCAGAATCAGAAAAAAATTGAACGTCAAGTAAAAAAAAGTAAATATCGATGAACAAGTTTTTGAAAAAATAATCAATCTGCATTTTTTTGTAAATTTTAATACTATTCTAAATATTCAAAACGATAAATATTCGAGTGTATTAGTTGGTGGCTCTTCAAATGGTATTTTTGTCTGAATTTTGCTTTGCAAGTATCACATTCAAATGGATAGAAATCCAAATGTGTCATTACATGTTTCTTTAAAACTCCCTTGGTTTTAAATTTGGCATCGCATATGTTGCAATTACGATTTTTGTCATCCGAGTGGGTTAATATCGTTTCTCCAAACTGCTTTTATGCTTAAATTTTACTTTGCAAGCGTCACATTATTGGAATGATTTCTACATATAGGCGTTGAGCCAGGGGACATGTGCGGTTTCAGATTAGTTTGTCATGAAGGTACGATAAATGTTTGGTATGATACTTTGTAAAATTCGGTAGCTTAGTTACGTTATCACGTCACAAAGATAGCCGCCGGGCGAAAATCGAAATTAACCAGTTTAGGTCTGGTTTCATTTGTAAGGAGTGAGGGTATCATATTGAGGAAAACCACCTATTTAAAATATTAATAATTTCTTTGAATCTTAACTTTTAAAAACAAAGTTTACTGAATAAAAGTAAATGTTGCAACCATGTATGCGCCCTTAAATTTAGGATTGAACGAGCGCGCCACAGAAAACGAAGGTACCGAAAACCGAAGAGGATACAAGAGGAGAGGCGATTAGGCATTAGAGGCACTTGAGAACAAGTTGGGGCTGTTCCTTTTTCCTTTAGACGCGTGTGCGTAATTATTCATTATTCAATTTTCATTTCTATTTTGCATTGAAATTGATTGTTCAATCCAATTTGTTATTAGTGTGTGTGTAAGGAGCGTTCATAGGTTAGTGGATTAAATGTTATTTTGTTTTTGAAAGTTCAATTTATGCAAGTTCCTATTATTTTGTTCATTTTTATGTTTTTTTGTGTGTTTATAACATTTTTTATAGCATGTGCATTGTTCATGTATTTAACAAAAATCGTTTCATTCTGTAAACAAAACAGATAAAGGAGTAAATTAAAACCTAAGAAATTATGTGCTGTCCATTTGTGCTGAGATTTTGATTTTGTGTATTCAAAGCGTGCATTAGGGCCTTGTTGAATTTACTAACATTTTCCTACCCTGACGAGCGAATATCCTACCAAACAAAGGAAAGAGATATTGGCTCAAAAACAACTATAGCTGTGAGTTTACGTAACCAGGAACCTCAGTACCTGCCACAGATGGGCTAACTAACCAAAACTCTTCAGTATTGATTATAGGTAGTGTTGATTGAATGTAGTGTGTGTAATTGAAATTTTAGCAAAAAAACAGGGACGGTACCTAATTTAAACTTTTATTTACATAAATTATTGAATTATTGACTTAAAATTATTATTTAAAATAACACAGTATGTTTCGATTTTTGAGGAATGTTAGATCGAGGGTTTCTCTGCCGTTCTCTTTCCCCTCGAGAATTCTAGGTCGAGAACGGTACGATTTACTTTAATAATAAAGTAGACGTTTCACAAATTTTTCGTTTCTTTTACATATCACAACTTCCCTTAAATTTCCCAAATATTTGCTATGTCGGGCGCATGTCGAGTAAGTAAAATTGAGTAAGTTTCCACAACGTAGGTCCTATTTGTTTTTCATTTAATTTTTCAGAAGATTTGTTGTTTAAAAGGTAATAAAAATTCTCATCGCTCAATCTTACTGAGCGAACCCGGGTATGTTATACTAAAATATAAATTTTGATTCAGCATAAAACCAGGATTAACATTTGGGATGATACTTAGTAAATTTCGGTAGTTTAGTTACATTACGGCGTCATAAAGTTGGGCGCCGGGCGCAAATGGTAGTTAACTATTTCAAAGTCTAGTTTCATGTGTAAGCAGTGAAAGTATCATACAAATTTTTTTGATTCATCATAGAGCTAGGATTAATATTTCGGATGATACTCTCTGAGATTTGGTAGTTTAGTTACGTTATGACGTCACATATAATATGGCCGCCAGGCGAAAATCGTAGGCAGTTTACTATTCTAAAGTCGATATTTATTTGTGACTAGTAAAAGTATCATACAAGTTTTGTTGCAGTATAAAGTGGATCAATGTGTGAGATAATAGTTTGTGAAATTGGGTTGCTAAGTGACGGAATGCTGTTACAAAGATGGTCGCGCAGGAGATATCGGTTTTGTTATTCCAATTTGTCTGTAGTCAACAAAAAAAGTAAAAATTACAGATAGACCAATAAATGCATCATTTACTGTACCAGCGACAACAGCAGTTTAGTGAGTCTATCATCTATCGAATGATGGAAAACTCTCCTGAACGCAGCGACAATAAGGAAACACGAAAGATAGCTGGAAATTGCAAAGTCAGTTACCGGAGAAGAATTTCCTGTATTAAAGTACCACCGCCAATGTCGAAACATCTTTACCATCAAATCTAAACTCGCTAGTATTACGGCTAAGCAGAACGCAACATTACTGGATGAATCATCAGTGTCTTCTACTGAGGAAAACCACCTATTTAAAATAATATTTCTTCAAATCTTACTTTTTTTTTAAATTTGCTGAATAAAAATAAATGTTGCAACCTTGTATGCGCCTGAAGCGTACTGAACGGTACTGCGAACGGGAGCTAGAGAAGAGGCGATTAGGCATTAAAAAAGAAGCTAAACTGTTCCTTTAGACGCGTGTCTGTAATTATTTATTATTCAATTTTCATTTCTATTTTGCATTAAAATTGATTGTTCAATCCAATTTGTTATTAGTGTGTGTATAAGGAGCGTTCACAGGTTAGTGGATTAAATGTTATTTTGTTTTTGAGAGTTCAATTTATGCAAGTTCCTATTATTTTGTTCATTTTTATGTATTTTTTGTTTGTTTATAACATTTTTTATAACATGTGCATTGTTCATGTATTTAACAAAAATCGTTTCATACTGTAAACAACGCAGATAAAGAAGTAAATTAGAACTTAAGAAATTATGTGCTGTCTTTTTGTGCTGAGATTTTGATTTTGTGGATTTAGAGCGTGCATTAGAGCCTTGTTGAATTTACTAACATTTTCCTACCCTGACGAGAGAATATCCTAACAAATTGAAATAATCAATCTAGAGATATTGGCTCAAAAACAACTATAGCTGAGTAGCTTCCCGTATGGGACCTCATTATCCGCTGGGAAACTGGCTAACTAACCAAAAACTCTTCAGTATTGATTATAGGTAGTGTTGATTGAATGTTGTGTGTGTAATTAAAATTTTAGCACTCAGACCAAAGACGGTACCTAATTTAAACTTTTATTGACTTAAATTATTGAATTAATGACTCACAATTATTATTAAATTGACACAGTATGTTTCGATTTTTGAGGAATGTTAGACCGGTACAATTTACTTTAATAATAAAGTAGACGTTTCACAAATTTTTCGTTTCTTTTACATATCACAACTTCCCTTAAAATTCCCAAATATTTGCTATGTCGGGCGCATGTCCAGTAAGTAAAATTGAGTAAGTTTCCACAACGTAGGTCCTATTTGTTTTTCACTTCGTTTTTCAAAATATTTGTTGTTTAAAAGGTGAAGTTTGTTTTTTTTTTAAAGATAAATGTCAAAATGACATTATGTTGGCAATACAATGTAAAATTGTCAATGCTTTCAAATTTTTTATGTAGAAAAGGCTTGTGTTGCCAACATAGTTACTAAATTTTTGACTTGGGGAATTATCTTTAAAAAAAAACAGACTTTAATAAAAATTCTCATCGTTCCATCTTACTGAACGAACCTGGGTATGTAATACTACACTACAGTGCGGTTACATAAAAAATCATTACACCAAAATACGTCAGGACCAATTCTACCATTCATCAGCATTTTTTGTAAGACAGAACAGAAGTACAAGACAAGAAGTAGAACACTTGAGGATCTAGTGCAATGTGTGGAGTTGAGATACAGTGATATCTACAATCAAAGCCTCTGCTGTATCGAAAAATGACAGCAGAATTGTTGGGTTAGCTGAGACTATGTGTTTTGTTCCAGCAGAACCAAAGTACCATTTTTCATGCTATCGTAAGGACACACGCATTGATAGTTCAGCTAAATCATCTGAAATAGCGCAAACGACCCTAGAAGAACAGGAATTTCAGAAATATGCTAGTGTGGAACAAGCAGCATTTAGTGAACTAACTTAGTGCATATATGGAAGAACTTCTTGATAATCCTGAAGTTGCGAAATTTACCGAGGTTACTAGCCGTTACGTTCATTGTATTAAGAACAATGGAATCTCAGAAGTGAAGTCTCACACGAAAAAAACTTAAGACGCAAGTTGGAAAATTTGTATAGCTCTAAAATTCATTTCGTTTCTAACGATAGTGGTCACCTGTTAATGCTACCAAACAGTATGCCAAGAGATGATTTAGTTCGAATGAATGACCAATTATCTGCAAAAGTAAAAGCAATAGAGACATGTTCCGATAAGAATATGATTACTGCTGCATGTTTAATCCGTAATGAAATCCTGCAACTCGAAAGTGGAAATGTATGGCCACCAACGCCTGAGGACCTGTCTGAATTCCAACTTCCAAAGAATACCCATCTGTTTCTGCAGTCTCTCTTGAGAGGAGATAACAGAATACAACATTCCAGTAGAGTTAGAGTTAGAGAATTAAAGGCGAAATTTGGTCATTGGGTCAAGACGAGGGTCAAGATTTTATTAATGCTATCACGAAGGGAAAGTTTAAAACTCCGAAGCATATTCTGCTCCCATTTTCCCTTAAATCCCTCTCTGGTAAAGTCGTTGAAATAACTCCTAAATAGATGTGTCGTGAAGTGTTGTGGAAACACCCCGAGAAATTTCACTCCATAGTGCTAAACCTTGGTGGTTCCCATGCTATTTGTAACTTCATGGGCTGTATAGGAAAGCGCTTTCAGGATGCTGGATTATCTGACTTACTTGTGGAAGCTGGTGTTGCGGCAGAGGGGTCGCTGTCATCTATCATCACAGGAAAACACTATAATCGAGCAGTACGCACGCATAAAGTAGTTTTTGAAGCAATGATGAGGATTATCTGGAAGTCATTTTTGCCGTGGCTTGAAGAAACAGATACAGTTGTTTCCAAAGACCTTGAAGATTTGAAGAAAGAGCTGTCATATTTGTATATATCAAATGAAGTACAATATTCAGAGCTCGTTAGTTGTTAGTGGTAGTACATTTTCTGCATTAAGTGATGCATTTGGACAATACTTAGATTTCCTAAGAAAAAATAACGGAAACCTATAATCTCTGTGGATGTCATATGTGGACATGGTGATTTTACTAATATTGATTAGAGCCACTAGAGAGGGTAACTGGTTCCTGTATCTATCAGGAATCAGAATGATGATACCTTGGTGCTTTTCGTACGATCACCTGAACTATGCTCGATATTTACCTGTGTACGCTGATATGATAACTTAAAAAAAAACACATCTAACTGTGTACCAAGCATTCGCAACCGGTCAACTTTCAATACAAATGTCTAGAGAAAATCCCTTTGGTCGAATTCCCGTGGACTAAACAATAGAAGAATCCATCAACAAGGACACGCAGGGCAGTAGCGGAATTACAAAATTTAGCAAGCAACCTGCAGGTGTTGCAAGATATTGTCTGACTTCTGATATGAAAGCAGCATTCCTACATATGCTTCGTAATGAAACCGGTGGCATTTCTTCAAAACATGTTTTTCATAATGACCTGTCACCAGCTATAATTCTCAAAGATGAGCGTCACGTTTCATCTATAATGAACCTCCTCACCAACAAATGGATCAACCCATTTGTGAATTTAGATATCGTTAACATCTCGACTGGTAGTCTTCCAACTGCGAACATCACCAAAGACTTACTCGAGGCACATGCAATAGGAGCGATTTTTAAGAGATATTTCGAAATCAAAAATAATTAAAGACGTACATAACACTATGTTATGCAAAGGCAAAACCTAAAAACATTTGCGGATCTAAGAAAACAAAAACGTATGAAAGTGAATGAGAAGGAACTAATTCTGAAAGCATATAGACGCTTGTTTGCTCATATAGCAATTGTTGCTCAACGCAGAGAGCCTGACATGAAAACTGTTTTGTCAAATCCACTGGGACCTCTACCGTGGACAGCAACGGATGGAACAATAAGAAAAACTAATAAAGCTAAACTATTTGAAATCTTAAGTAGGAACTTTCCTCCAGCTGAAGTACTACCGGTTAATGCTGCATATGTTATCAATGGAATGGCATTAGTACAACAATTTGTTGAAGTACTAAACACTTTTCGACTCCTAGCTGATAAGTTATTTTCCAGAATTGTTTAATTAACTTATTCACTAATCGATTTTGTTTTTGACGTACAGAAGTATAGCAATAAAGAATTCTGAGAGAATGCGGCTAGGAATGTCTGGAGCGCGTAACTTTTTTAGAATTAAAGCAGCCCATCCTATAACCAAATGGAGACAATTCCTCAAAGTTTCTCATCATAAATCGTGGCTTATCAAATTTTTGACGCACGAGTGACAACAACCAAACTACACTAACCGGTTGGGGTCCAAGATTATGTGTGTCGTGTGAAGACCGCTGTTACCAAGTAACATCAAATAACACAACAGAAATAATATCATTGCAGGGTTCTTACGAAGAAGGCGATACACGTTTATTGCTCCACGCACATCATGCAGCAAAATCTGGATTTAGAGATGTAAATATTAACTGTGATGATACTGATGTCGCTATTATAACACCACAAACCATGCCTTCCTTCATCGAACTAAGATGCAATATCTTCCTAAGAAAGGGTACTATCAATCGGCTGGAGTACTTCAATATGAAGGAAATGTTTGAAGAAATAGGTGAGGATATGTGTCTAGTATTACTAGGTTTGCACGCCTTCACTGGCTGCGACACAGTGAGTGCGTTTGCAGGAAAAGGAGAAGCTACAGTGTTGAAGGTGGTGCGTAAAGACAAAGAATTTGCAAGTGCTATGTCTAAGCTGAGAGAAACAGTAAACAGTAGGTGTATCTAACGGAACAAACATAGTTCTCGAGAAAATCGTGTGTGGGCTCTATAGCAACACTACCAAAATCACAAGTGTCAACGAGCTAAGGTACATTTTATTATTCTGTGGCAAGCAAGGTAACATTGAATCGCACAATCTTCCTCCATGTCAGAACACACCACATAAACACATATCAAGAGCCAATTATTAAGCAATGATATGGAAGAAGGCACTTGTTCCACAGCCAGACATTCCATCTACTGGAGGTCATGGATGGTATCTTCATGTGTGCGCCAGCCCCTCTTCCTGAGTTATTAGTATATGATGGAAAAGTTTTTAGAAAACTTAGTAGAATTTAGGTTTTTGTTGTGTTGTAATTAGAGGTATCCCTTGGTAATATCTAATCTGAATATTATTTTCTCCATTCAAGACACGCTGCATAAACTCAGCTCCAACTCTAGATTCTGCTTCCGCCTGCATTTCTGTTAAGACGGGATTAATAAGGACATTTTTACCCTTTAAGTTTTGAAGTGGACAATGTTTTGCACGTCCTACTTTTTATGCAGAATTGCTTTCAATGCCCTATGGCCGTTTTTGTTAGGCGGCTTACCGATTCTCGACATGTTCCTAATTTCAACATTGGTAGTAATGGTAGCTCCAAAATCACTGAGCGGTTTATAGCACAGACAGGTTGAGATAGTTAGAATTGCAAGCATTAATGAGAATCGATATGTTACCATGTGCACAACTTATGGGTACTGAAGGATACTGTCAACTGCTTTCCAATTCCTTTCTGGTGACATTTTTTCTACAAGTTATAACATTTGGCTCCGGTGGAAGTTTTCTAATGGCTAGGACAATTACCTTCATTGGGATTTCTGGCTTCTGGCAAGGTGCTTGGGGTTCGACTTTTCAATTACCTCATTACTGAACCCCTCACAGTTTGGTTTTCTTAGAAACAGCTCCACCATTGAAACTTTGCGGGAATCGTGACATATTCGAGAGCTGTCACTTGTTGCGACTTTACTGAGGTCTTTGTCTCCTCTGTTTTACAAACTAGAACACTATGGAATGTAAAGTGCTTCCACAGCGATATTTGTTTTAAAAGTGTGGCGATGGAATCATTATTAAACTGAAAATGCGGATATACTCTATGTTTCTAGTCCGCGACTACTGCAGGTGAAAGATGGCCCTGAAATCACGTCCATTAATATTGTGACGGATTCTGATGGGTCCAGTAAAACCAATGACGTAAAACCCACTTTACAAACAGTAACATTTTTCATTGAATAAACTGACTTTATAAAATTCATTCACTTATCGAAACGTACTCAACAAATCTCACTCAGGAACACTCTGATTTAAATTCACACAACAAAGCTCTTATTAGACTGACTAAACTGTGTAAATGCGCGATATTTATAGCCGACATTGTACTTGGGATTTATCTGGAAAAACACGGCGCCCTACTTGAATACAATAGAATTCCTCGAATAGTCGCGCTAGACGTAAACAACACAATTTCTAGCCAAACATACAATTATTTACCGATTATCATAAAGCATATTGCCTATTTTCTCCGCTTTAAAAGGGAACAAAACCATACTAGCTGAAAATCCTTACTACTCACGAATGATTTTTTTTTTTAAATGAATTCTATAGAGGCTTTTACTTTTGTTTGGATCTGCAGGGATAGTAGACCAGCTTTATTGACCCTGATATATTAAAAATTTACAGCTGGCAGAATGCAACAAGTAACTGACAGATGCTACCCTCAAACACCAGGATACCCCTGTTATCTATCTGCTAAGTTTAAGGACCTCCCATCAGACCTGCTTCTCACGACGATGATAGTAAAAGTTAGCTTAAGAAACCACTTCACATTTACAATCGAAAATTTATTACAATAACAAATCTATTAGTGTCATCTCTAACCCAAATTGTAATCCTGCTAACCATCTGTCTGCAACCTCTAGACATCGTAAATCTATACGGTACAACAAAACCCATTCATCCCACCCAACAACAATCATTACTGTGTGGTAGAAATGTAGAAAGGACTTCTTGCAGAGAGCACATGGTGCCTATGGACGATATGCAGTCATGTGTCGCTGATTGAATGCATTACACACGATACCGTTACGCTTTTGCGCCGAGAATTTTTTTTTGACGAAAAATTTATTGTTTATGCATACCATAATAATTGATAATGTAGGTTGATCACTTTGAGAATGACCCATTGTTGGACAAATTGAAAGTTTGTAAATATGTGTGAGCAATCAAAGGTAAAACTGAGTGTTGGTTTTTTGTTTTTGTTTGCTTGTTTTTTGACTGTTATTTGTGATGAAGTTAGTGTGGAAGAGGACGACGAAAGCAGCAGGGAAACACGGGAATACATGCCAGAGGTAAGAGCAGTTATTGGATAATATTGACCCGCTATACTGCGTGACTCGAGAGGGTCCTGTAGAACTGAATTTCCGTTGCCAACTCAAATAATTGAATATTCGAAACAATTCTAAATAGAGAGTTCAAATGAATTAATTATTCAGTATCCTTAATTATTAAAACGGGTTAATTATTTGAATAATTTTCGCCTATTGTTATAAGTATTGAAGAGTTCTTGTCCAAAGTGATACTCGAGATATTGAAACTATTCAATTGCCATATAGTGGCAAAATGCCATTTTTTTTTTCTGCTCCTGGAACCAACTCATAAATTCAAAATAGATACAATCAGGCCTATGATGTATCATCTTCTGTTATTTTAACAGCAACGTTAAGTTATCTGTCACTGTTCATTGTACACGTAAAAATAGATTTTGAGCTATAACACAACTGTCAAAATAACAGGAGAGGATACATCATAGGCCTGAATATCTGCAATATCAGCTGTTTCTTCTATGAACTGTAGAATGAAATTGTACAAAACAAAATTGCTGTGTAGAAAAATGAAAATATTACACTTTCAGCATGTTTATGCCATTGTTACATTCATGATTCAAGACAGCCTGAAATGACTGTTAGTTGCACAAATTTCGCTATTTAGCAAAAAAAATTGTAGGGTCCTTTTCAACATTATCATAGCTGCATTTACTCTTAAGATTGATAGGGTAGCAGCAGTGCTTATGTCAACGACACCCGGAAGAGGTTCACTTTTCAATTATTTATTTTTTTCAAACACTTCCAAACGTAATTTTGCAAGGTATTCTGACATTTTATTATATTATTTTTGCTATTTATTTATTTTTACAAATGGGTGTTTGCGGTTGTTGCACCAGCACACATTCAATGTTTATTATTCAATTTTTTTGCAAATCCGGAAATTACAAGGTTGTTTATGGATATTTATTTGCGTTGAATAACGAGAACAAAAATATATACTTATAGAGACAAAGAAAACGCAAATTCAGTCAACCGATTTTGTTTGGAATTGATTTTTTGACGAATAAAATTTATATGTAGATATTACCTAAAGGTAAAGAGCTTCCTTCCCTTACAAGTAAATATTGGAGGGAAAAAAATGAAAACTAAACTTATCCAATCTTGATGGTAGTGCTATTCGAGTTTCAGTCAAAATTCACATTCGTGAAAAAAGGTTTACTTTACACACTTGTTGCATAAATAACTATTATTCTCTACATGAACCTGTTTTTGTTTTTTATTGTTATGGATTCGTTCTTAAAAAATATGGATGAACGTGCAAAGTTATAAGATCAGAAGATCTAGCAAGTCTGCAACAAACTGAATTACACATTAATATTCAGACTCGATCTCGGACTCGATCATCATTATTTCAGAACGAACCGATAAAAATAAAAAACAAAAACAGGGACATGTAGAGAATAAAATTACCTTTTAATCAAGGTATCACTCAATCCTTCTCCCTCTCTCCATTTAAAAAAAATTATTGGATGGCTCTGGAGTCTGGAGGGTAGGGGGATGAAGGCAGAGAAACGCAGGTATATGCCATAACATGTCCCCTCAAAATTTAATTTGACGTGTCCGGCCGTTTTTCGCTAAAAAATTTAGTTTTTAAGATTTGCAGGGTGGACTATTTTCCCTGGGACACCCTGTATATGGATTATATGATTAAATGCTTTCAGTAAGATCGAATTAACACAATTTGTTTCTGTACCTACATTATCATGATTATCCCACTTGAGAGGTGGATAGATTTATAAACTATTTTAATCAATTTCACAACTTCAAGGCAATTAATGCAAATACAAAATGGTCAACATAATTTTAACAATAAAAAAAGAGATGTGAAACTATAGAAAAATTCTACACACTCTAGTACTAAGTATTCATCCACGATGACAACCTCAATAAAAAGAACCGGAACAATATTGGATGATGGCTCAGATGATCTACCAGATATAACGATCGAGGAAATAAAAAAGGCACTGAAACAAATGAAAAACGGTAAGTTTTCTGGTGAAGATTGGATAACAAGCGAAACGCTCATATTTGGCGAACCTCTGTTAGAAAGACGTATCCAAGAACTCTTCAATAAATAATGTCTTTACCAAGGACAAAGTAGCAGAATGCTGGCTCGAATCGAAAGTCATATTCTTGTTTAAAAAGGGAGACTCAACCCAAGATGGGCCTATTAGTTTAATACCTAACCTTTACAAGCAAGTTATAACGGACAGATTAGCAGCAAATTTCGACTCCTATGAAATTGTAGAGCAGGCTGGTTTTCGAAAGGGTTTCTCCACAATTAGTCATTTATAGGCGATCAGAACACTCATTGGAAAGTATGTAGAGTATAACGAACCAATTGGCTCCTATTGATTTTCACAAGGATTTGAGTCGAATGAAATTTGTTATACATAATAAAATCCATTGGCAATTAACTCACGTATCGATTCCATTATACTACAGTAATTGAACAAATCGATGATGAGAATAAACCAATAATTCCCCTTTCCTATTCTTCTTGTTCTCGGACTTCTTCTTCTTCTTCATACCTTACTTTCTGTTCTGGGACTTCCTCTTCTTGTTTCTTCGATATTTTTCATAAAGTCCAGCCACATTTGATTGACTTGTTCCATTTCAGCTATTCTCTGTCAGGCATTTACCACAGAATGTCACCTATCTCCTATAAAATTCTGATTAATAGAAAAATCCACAGCCAATGCCTCCAAAACTTTTCTTTTCTGAGCTGCTGTAGGGCAATTCTAAGATATCTCTCACAAAAAAAAAAAAACTATTCACGATGTCTAATTCTCCAGTAAAACACGATGGTATGTTAACTCTGTGGACTTGATTTTCGGGGTAACGAAAAAAAGATCGAATTACAAAATGTCGAATTGTCACAAAAGGTCGATACCGGTAATTTTGGTAACGTTTGATTAAAATTGCAAACTAAGCCAAGCTAACCGCTAACCGGGTTATTATCGGAAAGTTTGGTAATGTCAGATTGGAAAACTTTTCTGAAATGCTGGAAAGAGGTGTTTTCTACACGCTTATAGATAAATCTATATTCTAGTACGTGGCGGTTTAATAACAAATCTTAATTTTTATTACTCCGCAGAATGGGGTTTCTCTTATGAGATTGTAAATATTCGCTTTTGGACATGGAAGGGAAAGTAACGGTCGTATAATATAAACCGATGTCATTGAGCCTCTTCTATTGATATATTTTCATTAAGGACAAATGTACAATAATTTCCATATTTGGCAATCACTGATCAATGAATCTCATGTATTCCCATCCCAAGAATTGCGACTGATTGCAAGTGATTTTCAGATATTTTTGTATGATTACCAGGCGATTTCTATTTCTTCCTATATCATGCCCAATTGATTACCTGATGTCCTCGATGATTTCCTACAATGATCCGATTTCCAGCTGATTTTATTACAAAAACGATATCTAATTGTCAAGCTTCGCATTGATATGACCAAAATAAACAGTCTTTTCTCTTATAAAAACACGTTTCCACTGAAAAAATGGCAACTCTTCCAAAAGTTAGCAACTTTTATTTTCATGGTTGTCCACCCCCACCCCGATTTTGTTGTAGGTATAAATAGTTGTTGACTCCTAGATACCATTGCGTGTCTACACTGCATAATATGGATCTAAAATAATTGATATTTCTATGACTTCACTAGGATGTTCATCTGAATCAGAGACATCTTCAGTTAGGGTTTCACTGGACAAACTTATTTCTGATTCTGATTTAGATGTGCTATCGTCTCTGCTTCTCGCACTGCCAAGTATCTATTCTACTTTTCCCCTTTGGAAAAAAAAAATGTAATTTGCGTGCCTACTCCGTTTGAATTCCCGCCGATTTTTTCCATTTTCAGTCATGTTCGAAGCCGTTTTACTTGCGATAAAAAAATTAAATGGAAAATCTGAGATAGAGGATCGATAGTTTGGCATTTCGACTTATCAGTGGACTTTTCAAAATAAATATAAAAAAATTATCCTCAATTCGACAAACTGCTTTAGAAACATCCCCATTTTGCTTGACAAGGGTATTATGCCGAAACGACCCATCGGACCGGGCCCAAATTTGGGCTCAATAAAGCCTGCCTCATCTACTATGTATGTGTAAAAAATTAATTGTCTAGCATAAAAATTAAAAAAGTTAGGAATTTTTTACGAAAATCTCTTTTTTGGGGGAAAAAATCATTTCTCGAAGACTAAAAGACCTACAGGGTTGTATGATGGCTCATTGTTCAATGCTCTAAAACTATTGCCACAGTAGGAAAACCATCCGATCATTAGTTTTCGAACTACAGTGAAATAAGCAAAAAAAGCCCTATTTTTGCACTAAATATTGTTTATAAAATCCCCTAAAAGTAATTAGATGTTGCATTTTTTGTTTTTAGCATCTATAAATGATCCTTCACAATACTCTATCGATAGTTTGCTGTTAAATTTTATGTAACGATAAAATTTATCTGCCCTGGCCTATAGCCAAGAGGACAGGTGGTTTATTTCACATGATATTTCGTGTAATGGAAGAGTATATAGTATAGTTTGCCAGCAGTTAGCTTGAAAATTTAGCATTTACGGTTAGCACATCAAAATATTCGACATGTAAAAGATGTATTGAAGAACAATGAAATAAGCTATATTGATGACTGGAACGATTATGTCTATGAAGGTTGTGTGTATGGCAAGCAGCACAGAAATTCCCATCCAACGAATAATGTCATGCCAGAGTACATATTGATCTTGGAGAAATGAATGTTCGTTCTCTCGGTGGTGCAAAGTATTTTCTAAAATGATAATAGTCATTTTCGAACTATTTACTTCTTGAGAAACAAATCTGAGGCATTAGAAAAATTATATATCTATTTAAACCTGGGAGAATCAATTTAGTCATAAAGTGCAAGTATTGATGTCAGATAATGATACGGAAATTAAAAATGTAAGAAGCTGAGAAATTTTTGAACAGCTTGGAATATTTCATGAGCGATCAGCAGCTTATACACCACAACAAAATGGCAGAATTGAAAGAGAAATGCGGACCATGGTTGAAGCCGCACGAGCCGAAATTTACACTCATGATTTTGGACAAGATTTATGGGCAGAATCGGCAGAAGCATTAAATTATTCAGTATTTTCAATTAAACAAACTGGCAATAGTAGTATTGGTGGAAAAACTTCGGCAGAATTGTGGTTTGGTCGTGGTATTATAGTCTGAAAGTAATGAGAATTTTTGGTTGTGAATGTTACATGATGTTACAGGATTATCAGCGTCAGAAAATGGATAAAAAAAGCAAGAAAGGAATTTTTGAAGAGCATGGCTGTCGTATATATTTTCCGAATGAACGCAAAGTAGAAGTGTCATGCAATGTTTTATTTTAGGAAAAGATTGGTCCAGAAAGTGGTTATACAGAAATAAATTGCAAATTGAATAAAATACTGGAAATCAGTCAGAAATAGAGTCAGGGCGAATGTCAGAGACAGAGGAGGAAGTGCAGGAGGAGAATGTTGAAAGTAATGAAAGTGATCAAGTAGAATCGATAGATGAAGATGATATAGATGTACCAAGATATGGACTAAGAAATCATCAGGAGATTAAATCTCATTCAAGATATAAAGACTATATATTGCACTGACAGATCCTCGTTGGAAGAAAGCAATGCAAGGATAGTTTAGTTCATTGCAAGATATGAAGACATGAGAATAAGTGAAATTGACGGAAAATCGAAAACCGTTAACATGCAAATGGGTATTGCGAGAAAAAGCAGATGGTCGTACAAAGGCATGTCTTATTGCCCGTGGTTTTAACCAACAGCATGGGATAGATTACAACGAAACGTTTGCACCTGTGGCTCGACATACAAGTATTAGATTATTCTTGAGTCATGCAGTGAGAAAAAATATGTTTATTCGCACATTTGATGTAAATACAGCTTTTCTGAATGGAGACTTATCTGAAGAAATTTACATGTTACAGCCGCAGAAAATTTTGACGATAAGTCTGGTAAAGTTTGTTTACTGAAACGAAGTTTATACGGTTTGAAACAAGCATTGAAAACTTGGAACAAGATATTTATTAAACGCTTGGAAGAATTGGGGTTCATAGACACAGATGATGACCCATGTATTTTTCACGATGAAGAGAACACAGTAATAATTGGGATATTTGTGGATGACGGAATCATTGGTTGTGATGAAAAGAAAATAACAAAAACTCTTGTGGATTGAACAGAGAATTCAAAATGAAGACCTCAATTCTAAAAGATGGAAAACTTTTTTTTATCAAGAAATAGAAATTGAATTAATGCAGAAAGGAATATCAGTCACACAACAGAAGTACACTCGAAAAATATTGGCACGTTTTGGATTTGAAGATGCACATCCAGTTTCGACACCTATGGAACCTGGAATGCAGACACAAAAGAAAATAAATGACAAAATCTTGAAAGACAGACCGTATAGACAGGCTATAGGTTGTTTGTTATATTTGTCAACGATTTCGAGACTAGATATTAGTTTCGCTGTGAATTATTTAAGTAGAAGAGTCAGTAAACCAAGTGTTGGTGATTGGGAAATGGTCCAATGAGTTTTTCGATATCTAAGAGGAACGGAACATCTTGGTTAATGGTGATACAAGCTTGAAAGCATATACAGATTCAGACTATGGAGGAACAGAAGCTGATATGATATCTACTAGTGGTATACTAATTGAATTTGGAGGTCCGATCGTTTGGATTACTCAAAATTTAGTAACTTCAACATCATCAGCAGAGGCTGAATATCGTGCAGCTACAAGTGGAATTCAAGAAGTCTGTTGGATTCGTCGGATAATTACAGAACTTGGAATGCAAGAGATGACTGAGTCGACTGATTTCCTTTTTGATAATCAAGCAGCAATTTATATGAAGGAAAATGCAGAAGAAGGGAAAGTCACAAAAGGAAAAAAACACATTGAAATTCGTCGCAAGTTGGGAAGACTGTTTTATTTTACTAGTGTGAGTGTTGAAAAATTTAATCAGTTTCGTAATAATAATATAAAACGAACTATGGTGTATTTTTTCTTAAGATGGATTTTGACATTGAAAACTTTGAAACATTAACAATACAGCTTGGCCCTCATTGGTCGCAAAATGAGGTGTCCCGAAACAAGAACTAACAGTTAATTATTTTTCCCCATGCACATTTTAAAAAGTTAAATTTTGTAAAGTACCAAAATTGCTGAACAAACTCTACTTTTATTGTTATTAATTTATTAGCCAATCTTAATTCCATAAACCCCTTTTATTAAATCAGATCACTAGGAAGCAATTGAAAGACAACACGCTTATAGTTTTAATTAAAAAACATATTTAATGATGAAGTAACCAACACCAACAACACAATTTGTTCGTTATGCAAACAATGTCTTATGTCTGTACGTGCAATAAAATTGCTGCAAATAACAACAGAGACTTGTGTCCACTTTTAAATTATTTCCTAGTATGTAAAAATCTGACATTATTCCAAGGATAATTATTTAAGGCAATGAAAATTGGTTCCATTCAAAGAAGATCAATGCCTAATTCTAAAACCTACTTTTTTTTAATTCAACACAAAACTAGTTTTGTACATATAATAGGTATAGGTATGTCTTTTCTTATACCAAAGTGAAAAGTAGTTTATTGGTCGCCTAGTTTATGGGGTCTCTACTCGGTTTAGGTTTTCCGACAATTTTGTCTCGTAGTCGCGATTCTTTGTAAAGTGGAATAGAGCAGTAGGAAATATTGTCATGAAAATGCGTGGTGAACTAGAACTAGTTGAAGTCTATAAGGAGCATCACATTTTCTGTGTATCACTCGACTTAAACCCTCTGGCCCTTCTGTTTATAGTCAATGCTCCCAACATATAAATATTTATTGGCGTTCAATTATAGTCTCCATGGTTTCGCATTTACATTTATATGTTATTATTGACTAGTACCAAAGTTTATAACACATAAAATAAAGATCTTTTGTCCTAGTTTTAAAATGTCACCTTTTATATCATCATTTCGAGTCCTTCATAAAAAAAAAAACGGCCCAATCTAGAATTTTGCAATTTTCAAGCATGATTGCAAAAGGTAATGTGTGCAATTACATAAATCATTACAAATATATGTGCTAAAATTTCACCTAATGTGGTTATTGACTCGGTAAAAGAGAAAATCTGAAAATAACGCCTGCGTTTAATGGAATACTTTTTTTTCGATTTTTATTATTTATGCGAATTTATTTGCCCGTCTTGAGCGTTTTAACTCATAATTAATTTACTTAATATTATTCTTATTAAAAGGAGCAAGTTGATAAGCTACTTCAATGAAGCGCTTATCCACAAAAAATAGGCATTAATTAAAAAAAAAAAAAAATAATATTCTAGAAAACTATTTCGTAATCTTCAAATTACCATTAAAACTTAATACTTATAATAAAACCAACAAATTACTATTATTTTCCTTTTCAGTTTCTCCTGATGGAAGGCGATAAGCTATATAGTTAATATTATTATAGTTATTTGGGCTGCGGAATTCAAGGAAATACGCTACAAGCCACACGTTACAGTTTAAGATTTATTAGTAGTGCAATTTCGATTTTGCAAGCTGCAAAAATTTCAAATATCAGTAATAAATACCGATAAATATACTTGATAGGATTTGTGATGCAATCTAATTGAATATTTATGGCTTATAGCAATTTATGATGGATTCATAATTCAATGTAAAGAAAAACACCAAGTCGTGGTCTCAAAATTTTTAATAATATAAAGGTTACATGTTTCGCCCAATAATGGGCATCATCAGACCTATAAAAAGAAAACCTCTTACACTTAGAACAAACATAGTACAGAAACAAATACCTTCCCTTCAACTGAACTCTCAGAGTGAATGTTTCCAAAAGACGCATACACTCTTCAATACATTTTTACAATAAAAAAAATTCAAAACTTTAAAAATAAGTTCAACAGAAATGTGGGACAGAGCTGACAAGGGAAAAACAGGGAAGCCAATAAAACTTTAACGTTTTCAGGTATGGAAGTGTTGTGTCCTGAGGTCAACAAGTGGTTTGCGAAGGCGGAATTGGTATTGGTTATATCAGAATCTCTACATGTTTGCACATAATAATAGCTAAGATGTTCTTTAATTCTAGTTGATACCTTTCTGCCAGACTGGCCAACATAAACTGCAGGACAATCTCCACAATTTATGGAGTAAACTCCCGACTTATCGAGGAAGTTAGTTTTGAGTTTGTTATGTACGAGATGTCGTTTCAAACTGTTAATTGTTTTATAGGCTATATCAATATTGTAAGACTTGAAAAATTTCGCCAACAGCAAGGAGATATTACCGAAAAAAGTGATTGACCTGAAACTGCTTTCCACTTTATTTGCTTTATTATGTATGATGCATGAGAGTTTGTATTTAGTTAAGAACTTGTAATATAATTTAGTCAAACTTAAGCTAAGGGAAAAGTGAAAACCGTTATTTAAAGCTATTAGTTAATTGTGTTCCATTCCTTCGTAAAAGAGTGTTGAGATAATGGTACCTTGAATAATCTATACAAAAACGAATTGAAGGCTGCAAATTTGTGGCTATATGGAGAATGAGAGGAAAATTGGATGATGTTATCAGTGGAAGTTGGTTTTCTATAGATTTCAAACTTAATATTCGGACTATTATTTATCAGGAGCAAATCCAGAAAAGGTAATTTGCCTTCAATTTTTATTTCATAAGTAAATTGTATGTTAGTATGAAGGGAATTGACAACAACTGGAGGAAAGAAAGGAATTGCTCATTGGATCCAATCCACACCAAACAGATATCTTCCATATATCTCTTAGACGCAAGTAAATTCGCTGCAAGAAGGCTGTTCATTATTTTTCGTTCTACATTGTACATACATGAAAACTTCACTTAATAAAAGTTCCCATGGCTAGTATGGTTATGTCTCATGAAAGAGTTATTAAACCTACAGAAATTCTGACATAGAGTGGTCTCCAATAATAAAAGCGAATCGTGGATCACAATTGAAGGTAGGCGATTGTTTTCAAGTAACAAATCTATAACCAATTGAACACACTCTGAAGGAGGGATGCTAGGGAACAAGTTCTTATCATCCAGGGAAATTAACTTTGCATTGCTAGGAATGTTTGTGTTCTTTAAATAGTTAGTAAATTCAATGGAGTTTTTTATAGAATAAGAGCTCGTGAAATTTGTAGTCTTCCTGAGAATATCGTTCAAACACGACGAGAGGCGATATCATGGAAGTTGACGAAAGATACCACAGCACAGGTCTTATAGGGACGCCCTCCTTATGGATCTCAGGTAATCCGTATAAAAGAGGGGTTCTAGGGTTCATTGGATATAATTGGTTCTTAGTTTTGTTAAAATATTCCAACGTTACAGAGGCCGTATCTTAAACAGACTTCAAGCGAGTGAAGAAGGAATTTGTGGGGTCCTTATTATTATTTATCGATTGGAAATCTTCACAATCTAAGAAGTTCAAGACCTCACCAATATAAACATATCTTTTCATAATAACCAAACATGAGCCCTTGTCCGCCTTAGTAAGGAGTAAATAATTTGTTTCTATTTTTAGCTTAACAGATCCTAGATGTGAACCATAGAAATTGAATTTCCGGTTATTATTATTATTATTATTATTATTATTTTTTCTCCTTATTGAGATTTTATCCATCTATGTAGGATTTGCGTCCAGACATAGATGTTTGTATCAACAAAGAAAACATCTCACTGTACTTATAATACAACTAGGGCAGACATAGTAACTTTGGCAGTAGAGGCAGAGAGCATCCTACAAACCACAAATATTGATAACCCCAACATTTTGAGGTCGAAATTGATCACTTTTCTGAATAGGAATAATAATAATAATAATCATAATCATAATATTGAAAAAAAAAAAAATAGTCGATGCAGAGTGCAGACCGAAAACTGTCCTGTCGCCATTAAATCTAAGAAAACCCCGTTACCTACCTTTCACAACAAATGACGTCATTCAGAGGGCGCGGAAATGGGCTGCGAAAGAGTTGCATGGACGATTTTATGGAGAGCTCAATCAGGAACATACACCGTGATTTACGTAGCCCGTGCATTAGAATATGTCCAGTTTGCAGGTGGATTAGTAGAAATAGCATCTAATCCACCTGCAAGCTAATGAACGGGCTACGTAAATCACCCTGTATAGACACACAAGCATCCGTTCAATGGCTAGTTAAAGGAACCATTTATCCGGAAACTCAAACCTTTATGCTCTCCATTCAAGACCGTGTCGAAATGACAGCTAACTACAGACGGTACATTCTTCGAGAAAATATCAACTACAAATGTAGAAAATGTCATACAGAATGGGAAACAATCGAACACATACTATCGGTATGTCCAAACTTAGCGAAGACAAGATATATCCAACGACACAATAAAATAGCGACAATCGTATATATAGAATGCCTAAAAATGCTAAATTTAAATATACCTGATGAAGCGCCGTACTATGCAAACAAGCCGCACCCTGTTGTTGAGAACGAAACGCATTCTGTACTGGGACAAATCCTGACAGACCGCCAGGTGATTCCCAACAGACCTGGGCCGGTATTCTCGTTCTCGAAAACGCTCACCGCTTTTCAGTCACTCGGCACTTTCAATGTAAATTTGCATTTAAAGTGCCGAGCGACTAGAAAGCGGTGAGCGTTTTTGAGAACCAGAATACCGGCCCTGGGCCGGGATTCTGGTTCTCAACCAGAATACCGGCCCTGATACTGTGATTATTAACGAAACAAACCAAACAGCTCTAGTTGTAGATATAGCAATACCCAATAATCAAAACATTAGAACCAAAGAAATCGAGAAGACAACAAAATATGAACAGCTGACGATAGAAATGCTGAGAGCATGGCGACTGAAAAAAGAGGAATTAATCCCCATAATAGTATCCTCTATGGGATTGGTACCAAAGAGCCTGAAGAAGCTAAACCTTAATGACAAAATATCAGCGGACTTGCAAAAAGCAGTTGTCATAGATGCCTTAACATGTCTACAAAGTTTGTATAAAATAATAGCTTCAGCCATATGCATGAAGATAGAGCAACACCTTACCAAAAACGATTTATTAACAGAGGAACAGAGAGGATGCCGGAAAAACAGCCAAGGATGTAAGGAGCAGTTAATTATTGACAGTGTCAAAATGAAACAAGCTGAAAAGCAACAAAGAAACCTACAAGTATGCTACATAGATTATAAGAAAGCATTTGACTTAGTCCCACATTCATGGCTGAATAAAGTCCTACAACTTTACAAATTGCCCTTCTGCAGCAAATTTACTTGCGTATAAGAGATATGTGATCATAAGTTTTGGAACTTCACAACTTCCTCTCCACTGCAATGGCCACATGGAAAACCTCAATTCATTTATTCACAGATACTGAACACATAGAAACAGAACGAATAGCTACTAAACGTGGGATTTGCCAAGGTGATTCGTTAAGTGCCTTGTGGTTTTGCCTTTGTCTAAATCCGTTATCTAACAACCTTAATTGAACACCACATGGCTTTAATATAAAACATCAGAGTCTATCAAAACATAAAATTATCCATTCACTATACATGGACGACATCAAATTATACAGCTCAAGAAAGACCCAAGGCCTACTTAAAATCGTAGAGGACGTTACAACAGACATTGAATGGAATTTGGTATAAAGAAGTGTAAAATGCTGGTTGTTGAAGGGGCAAGATAGAAGGATGAAATATCATCTGAAACACTACAGAAACAGACTTTGAACAAAATGCAAGAAAGAGAAACCTATAAGTACCTAGGATTCCAACAAAACACAAGAATACACCACACTCTGATAAAAAAAATGAGCTTTAAAAACAATACATCACTCGGTTAAAGCTCATCCTTAAATCAAACTTAAACTCAAGGAACCTCTCCAGAGCTATAAACACATTTTGCATTTCTCTTCTTACATATTTCTTTGGTATAATAAAATGGACAAAAACAGATTTGGACAGAATACACCAGGTTTATATTATATTTTTACAACAAATCTTATTCATTGCATGAAGTGATAACTATGGCAGATATAGATTATACACTGCTGAATCTATCATGTAAACATTACCCATTGCTATGCGAAGAAACATACAAAGAGGAGATAATTAAACAGTGGGCTCGAAAAGCATTACACGGAAAGCATCCATACATAATAAAACATGAGAACATAGACAAACAAAATACATACAAATTACTGCAAAAAGGAGAACTTCTCCCTGAAACAGAAGGTTTTATTCTTGCTATCTAAGACAAAGTGATTGTGACAAAAAGCTACCAAAGACATAATAAAAACACAAACCAATGATGACTCATGCAGAAAATGCCATATTCAGCAAGAAACTATAGAACACATAACAGGAGGGTGCAAAATTCTAGCAGGCGCTGCATATACAGAACGGCATAATATAGCCTTAAGATGTAACATCATAGAAGAAAACAAAGCGTATTATCACTATACAGATGAAAATATTCTAGAAATCCAAAGCTGCAAACTATATTATGATCTTACAATTCACACGGATAAAACAATCTCTGCTAATAGACCAGACATAACACTTATAGATAAAAATAAAAAAATAACCTATCTCATTGACATATCCATACCAACGGATGCGAATGTAGGAAAAAAATATAGTGAAAAAATTGAAAAATATACCCCGCTTGCGATCGAACTACAAAGAATATGGAATCAAAATTATATATACGTCATTCCATTCATAATTTCTGCCACAGGGATTACCCATATAAAATTTATGCAACATCTTAAGGATCTTAGCTTGAACGAGTTGATACATCATCAAGTTCAGAAGGCGGTTATTCTTAAAACATGCGACATTGTAAAACAAAATCGGGTCTATTCTGTAACTCAAATCGAATCGACAATCGAAAACTTAAATCGATAACTGTGGAAAAACTTCTACAGTTATCGATTCAATTTTTTGATTGTCGATTCGATTTGACTTACAGAATAGACCCGATTAGTACTCTCTTGTAGTATAACATACCCGGGTTCGTTCGGTAAGATTGAACGGTGTGAATTTTTATTATCTTTTAAACAACAAATCTTCTGAAAAACGAAACGAAAACCAAATAGGACCTACGTTGTGAAAACTTACTCAATTTTACTTACTGGACATGCGCCCGACATAGCAAATATTTGGGAAATTTAAGGGAGGTTGTGATAAGTAAAAGAAACGAAAAATTTGTGAACCGTCTACTTTATTATTGAAGTAAATCGTTGTTTATGATTAAAACGTTGGGAAATTTATTCTGGAGAGCCGCGGACTGTAAACGCGTCGAAATTTGATCGCGGAACCATACAAAGGCAATATTAGATAAGGCACCTACCAGCGCATAGCACAGGGTTGTGCTATGCGCTGGTGTTGGCGCCTCACAGGAGCTCCTGTTTCATAAACAATGTAATCCCACTTGTCACTTCGAAAACGGGTAGATAATTGAGTTTCTAATGAATATTTTTGGAGAGTTTTTGATTCAAAATATGTAGTCCTGGCTACGGACGCGCGACCTCGCACTACTCGAACTCGACTGCTTCGAAGGTCGTAGCGTATATATGGTGCCGAATGGTTTGAAATTGTATGGTTTTCTTTAATGTCAATATCGAATTTTAAATATACAAACAAATTCCCCTTTTTCCCAAACATTTGCACGAACATTTTCCGCCCACTTAAAACGGAGTTTTATTTCCCAATCCCAAATAAACATTAAAATGCTAAAATTCTCGAGTATAAAAAAAAAAACACGCGATAAGAACAAAATTCATATACTGCGGAAGCAAAACAACCTCGGATTCCCAAAAAAAAAAACAAAAAAAATTATTCAAAACAGCACGCGACATAAAGACCTTAATCTACGGATTAAGGAGTGAAATATTAGTTAGTCGGCAATGGACATAACTTAACTGTAGGACGCTTGAGTAGGTATCCCATGTTGTGTTTTTAAAGTAACCACTCTTACATGGCCATCTTTGCCTGGATGCAATGCGATTATGCGGCCCAAAGACCAATGCAGAGGGGACCTAGATTCATCCTTTATTAAAACTAAAGTATTGAGTTTCACCTCTGCAAAGGGAGTGGTCCACTTTGAGCGTTGCTGTAAAGTATGCAAATACTCGGCTTGCAATCTTTTCCAGAAATCGGAATTAAGGCGTTGCACTAATTGCCAACGGTTAAGTCTATTTAACTTTAAATGCGATAAATCGGGATCTGGACAGGAATTGAGGGGCTCCAGCGTCAAGAAATGACCGGGCGTTAATGGTTGCAAATCATTAGGGTCGGAACTCAGTTCGCTGATAGGTCTCGAGTTTAGCAAGGCTTCAATTTGAGTCAACAAGGTATACAATTCCTCATATGTCAGCACTTGATCACCAATGACCCTTTTTAAGTGGGTCTTGACCGACTTGACGCCTGCTTCGGCAAGGCCGTTAAAATGTGGGGAACCGGGACTATTTAGGTGCCATTTTATTTTTAGACTGCTAGCAGCGAATTTTGAAAGTTCCTCAAGTTGACCAACCGCACCAACGAAGTTAGAGCCACAGTCACTCAAAAGTTGTACACAGACTCCGCGTCTAGCGATAAAGCGTCTCAAAGCAGCGATAAATGCCTTGGTAGTGAGGTCAGATACAAGTTCCAAGTGAATGGCCTTAGTGGCACAACATACAAAAAGGCAAATGTAAGCTTTGGAAACTTTCGCTCCACGATGTTTACCAAGGGTTATCTTCAGAGGGCCTGCATAATCCAACGCGGAATATGAAAAACACTTGAGCTGGGAGGTTCTAAAGGAAGGGAGGTCACCCATATAGGGCGTATAAGCCTTTGGTTTTAAACGAAAACACCTGATACATTTTGATAGAACCTTTTGGATAGCTCTACGGGCTGAAAGGATCCAAAACCTTTGGCGTAATAAATAGTGCAGTGTCGTCAGTCCGGGGTGAAAATTTTCTTGATGAGTTTGTTCAATTATTAAATCGGTGAGACGATGAGTACGGGGCAGAAGTAAAGGGTGTTTGGCTTCAAAGGAAATGTCTGAATTTCGCAATCTTCCGCCCACTCTGACAAACCCGCTAGCATCCAAAAAAAGGGCAAGCTTGCGAAAGGGTTTAGGCAACAGTTTATTGGTTTGAATTTGGATAATTAAATCCGAAAACGATTGCTCTTGGACCCTCTTAACTAGCTAGTCTCTCTAGCAAGGTATCGTGAAGTTCTAGGGCAGAAAATGACCCAGAAAGTCGGTCACATTTATGATGAACATTGTAGGCTAGCCGAACAAAATGGGCAAGAATTTTAATAATTTTCGGTAAGGAAGAGTGCCTATTGATCAATTTTTCAAAGTAAGTCTTTCCTATTACTACCGACAAGACCGTGCGTTTCTCTTCTTCCCGTGCTTCTGTTTGCAGGTCTATGTGCTCGCTGTTGAACTCTCTAAGGTTCCACTGAGCGCGAGGTAAGGTTACCCACGGAGGACCGTGAAACCACAAGGAATCTTCCAATAAACCTTTAGGAGTTAGTCCACGACTAGCACAATCAGCAGGGTTGTCCAAAGATTGAACGTGAAACCAAGGTACATCCGGAATGGTTTCCTGAATATGGCTAACACGGTTTGCCACGAAACTTTTCCATCTATGCGGCGACGATGCCAACCATGCCAAAACTACTTGTGAGTCCGAGAAGGCGAATATTTCATCTATAGTGACAAGTGGCGAATATGTACGTATGACAAAATTCAAAAGATCGGCTAGTAGGGTAGCTCCAAGGAGCTCTAAGCGAGGTATAGATTTGGTTTGAAGTGGCGCAACTTTAGATTTACCGCAAGTTAAGGAGGATCGAACATTGCCGTCGGTCAGCTCGATCCGAACATATACTGCCCCTGCATACCCAAATTCTGAAGCATCACAAAATCCCAACAGTTGACACCGTTGAATACTATTTGAAAAATTATATCGAGGTAGAGAAATCCTTGACAAAGATGGAAATTCACTTTTGTATTGGTTCCAAAGATCAACAATAGGTTGTGAGGGAGTTTCATCCCAGGAAACCTTGTCCAGCCAAAGTTTCTGCATAATAGTTTTTGCTAAGAATGTTACTGGCGCAATAAACCCCAAAGGATCAAATATACGCGCTATTTCTGAAAGGATATTTCTTTTGGTACATGGCTTAGGAGAAGGGTGACATGAATAAGAAAAAGTGTCGGAAGTTGGACTCCATTGAAGCCCCAGCACTTTAATCGAAGTGTTGTCCTCCTCCTCGAATGAAACTGACATTTGACAGTCAGAGGGTTCTAAAGAAGAAAGGAGTTGGGTTTCATTACTTGCCCACTTTCGAAGTTCAAAACCTCCAGTTCTTAATAAGGCAATTAACTCCTTTTGTAACACTTTGGCTTCCTCAATGGTAGAGGTTCCTACGCAAATATCGTCCATAAAGATATTTTCATGTAGTACTTGAGATGCCTTAGGGTACGTTTTCTTTTCCAGATTCACAAGTTCCTGTATTGTACGAATAGCCAGGAAGGGGCTGGAGCTTATCCCAAAAGTGACACCATTGAGGCGATACTCCCGAAGTGGTTCCTTAGGGTGAAAGCGCCAGAGCAACCTCTGGAAATCGCGGTGACTAGGGTTAACTTGAATTTGCAAATACATCTGTTTTATGTCGGCCAGAAAAACGACAGCATGAACACGAAACTTTAACAGGATTTCCTGAATATCTGTCTGGAGCTTCGGACCTGTCAAAAGTGTTTGGTTTAAACTAAGGCCTCTTGATCCTTTCGCGGATGCATTAAAGACAACCCTTAGTTTGGTGGTTGCCTTTTCCGGTTTCAGCACGCAATGATGAGGCAGATAATTTACAAGTGCTGGTTTTGGTTGGTCATTGGGAATTATAGACATGTGATTATTTTTTAGATATTCGTGCATGAAGTTAGAATATAAGGCATAGAGTTCGGGATTTTTCAGTAACCTGGATTCAAGTGACATAAAACAACGATAGGCTAAAGAGAAAGTGTCACCCAAATCTGGCTCTGCGTGCCGAAAGGGCAGATTCACAACAAAACGACCCGAAGATTTATCTCGAATAGTAGTGGTTTTGTAAATTTCTTCGCACCTTTGATCATCGGGCGACAGATGGATTTTAGATGGTATTGATTCTATTTCCCAGAACCGTCTAAGACTTAAATCCAAAGATGGCACCATTACTGCAAAGTAAGTATGAACAGAACTCGAAGCGGGGAAACGATTCTCGGTTTTCCCTAACAAAACCCAACCAAAGACGGTTTCGAAGGCAGTTGGTTGTCCTGGATTTCCTAGTTTCTTCCCCGATGGTTTAAATATCTGCGCACACATATCGGCTCCTAATAACATGTCTACCGCTGCAGGTATGTGAAACTGGTCATCTCCTAGCTTAAGATTGGAAATATGCTCCCAACCTTGCGGGTTTATTTTAATCGAAGGCATTTCAGAACAAAGTTTAGGCAAAACAAAGGCATCAAAGAAAAAGTTTGGACTGGCTTGTCCCTTAGGGCGAATGTTACAATGTGTTATGCCATTGCTGGCCGAACAGGACTCATTAAGGCCCAAAACAGGTATATTTAAAGACTCTCTAGCCAACCCCAAACGGTTCAAGCAAGTTTGGGTAATAAAATTGGCCTGACTGCCGTTATCCAAGATTGCTCTCACAACCTGGTAGTTACCTCTAGCATCCAAGATCTCAACCTTTGTAGTTGATAGCAGGACGGTAGTAGAACGTGATGCAGCAACTGACAGAGCAGTGCAAAGTCCGTTGGGAGGAGATGGATTGCCAGTTATGCATGCTTGCGACAACGTTGAGGACTGATTACTGCTGGTAGCCGGTGGACTTGAGTTCCTGGAAGTAGCAGAATTTGTGCTCGAGTGAAGAGGATCTGTCTGTGGAAGATGCAGCATAGTATGATGTCTATAACGACAGATGCGACAATTGAAGGATGAAGGACAATGCCTTAGCAAATGATTAGGACGAAGACAGTTTAAGCATGCGTTTATCTGCTTGACAAACGCGAATCGATCTGCAGGTGATTTTGCTATAAATTTTGAACATTGTGACAGCGGGTGTGAAGCGTTATTACATAGCTTACAGCTATTCGAAGAGGAACGAGGTTGGCCCTGATGGGAATGTGAATGTTCCCCCGATGTGTTAGGATGAGAGGAAGTGTTGGCTAAAAATGTGTTTGGATTATGTTGATCATAAGAATGATTTTTCGAAGTATTTGGTTTCGGAGTTCTGTTTATCAAAGGAGTCCAGTTCGTTCCTTGCGATGGCATTTGTTGAACCGACTCTAAAGCTTTGCAATGGTTTAGTAAGAAATCTTGTAAATTTTGAAAAGTTGGGAGTTCGGTAGTACTATACTTTAATTCAAAAGAAATTCTAGTAGCATTATCCAATTTTTGTAATAACATGTTGAATAAAACGAAACACCATTGGTCCACTGGGAACCCTAAATTACTCAAAGCCGCAGTGTTTTCTGAAAAAGTGTCTAGTAATACTCTTAACTCTTTTGAAGAATTGTTTTTTAACGAAGGTGTATTAGTAAGAGAGCTCCAGTACGTCGTTGCTAACAATCTTTTATTTTGATAGCGGGTTTCCAAAGTTGTAAATGCTTGCTGATAATTTGAGGCGATTAAAGGTAAGGATCTTAAAAGGTTGGCCGGCTCATTTTCTAAAAATGAAAGAAGGTATTGAAACTTTTGTATATCCGAATATCTTGAATTGTCATGAACCAGCGAACGATAAACATCATAAAAGGTAGGCCATTTTCGCGGATTTCCATCAAAGGAAGGCACTGATAAAGGAGGTAGATCTACATCTTTATTTGTTTGCTGGTTTTGACCTAAAAGCGACACTGAGCTGCCAGGATGTGCGTGAATTGGGAACAGTTCTGTATAAATTGTTTTTGTTTTGAAATAAAATGCATCTGCACTCTTTCTAATAGCATCTTGAATTTCAAATTCGGCGTCCGAATCAATAAGACCGATAATTTCATTGTGGCGCTTTTTAAAATCCTCGTAAGCCTCATCTATGTTTTCATAAATCACTTGAAAATATGTATGCTGTGAAGGATCTGTTTTGGCTTTTACCGCTAAATTATAAGCTTCTGTAATTCGATTAATAGCGACAGTTCTTTTATTTGATAGCTTCGCTAAAGACATGATAATATTATTACTTAATAACACTAATTTAAATTATTAAAATGTTATTATTTATATTACTCTATCTAATGTAAACAACGAATTAACGAAAGTGTCTAGAGAAATTATAGCAACAAGCAAATAAACAAATGTAAATCTATTCAAAGTGGAATGGTCCAAAAAAAAACACAAAATAGCAAACAGTTATTTTCCTTTTCTTTTTTACCCGATAACATAAACAAATCCGAAAAATATCTACCTATGTAAAATTGATAAAATGGATATTATTTTTACTTTTAGAATCCAAGGTCAATGCTTTGCTTCCACGTACAAATTTCTAATATTTTCCCTTTTATTACTGTTCCAAGTTATCCGGATCGTAAGGCCAAAAAATGTTTATGATTAAAACGTTGGGAAATTTATTCTGGAGAGCCGCGGACTGTAAACGCGTCGAAATTTGATCGCGGAACCATACAAAGGCAATATTAGATAAGGCACCTACCTTGGAGTTGCACAGGGTTGTGCTATGCGCTGGTGTTGGCGCCTCACAGGAGCTCCTGTTTCATAAACAATGTAATCCCACTGGTCACTTCGAAAACGGGTAGATAATTGAGTTTCTAATGAATATTTTTGGAGAGTTTTTGATTCAAAATATGTAGTCCTGGCTACGGACGCGCGACCTCGCACTACTCGAACTCGACTGCTTCGAAGGTCGTAGCGTATATATGGTGCCGAATGGTTTGAAATTGTATGGTTTTCTTTAATGTCAATATCGAATTTTAAATATACAAACAAATTCCCCTTTTTCCCAAACATTTGCACGAACAATCGTACCGTTCTCATCCTGGAACCAACGAGGGGAAAGAGCACGGCAGAGAAACCCTCGATCTAACATTCCTCAAAAATCGAAACATACTGTGTCATTTTAATAATTAATTGTGAGTCAATAATTCAATAATTTAAGTCAATGATAGTTTGAATTAGGTACCGTCTTTTGTCTTTGTGCTAAAATTTTAATTACACACACTACATTCAATCAACACTACCTATATTCAATACTGAAGAGTTTTTGGTTAGTTAGCCAGTTTCCCAGCAGGTACTGAGGTCCCATACGGAAAGCTACTCAGCTATAGTTGTTTTTGAGCCAATATCTCTAGATTGATTATTTCAATTTGTTAGGATATTCTCTCGTCAGGGTAGGAAAATGTTCAACAAGGCCCTAATACACGCTCTGAATACACAAAATCAAAATCCTAGCACAAAAGACAGCACATAATTTCTTCTAGGTTTTAATTTACTCTCTATCTGTGTTGTTTACAGCATGAAACGATTTTTGTTAAATACATGAACAATGCACATGTTAAAAAAAATGTTAAACACAAACAAAAAAACATAAAAATGAAAAAAATGATCTTGTATAAATAATTGAACTCTCAAAAACAAAATAACAATTATTCAACTTACCTGTGATCGCTTCTTGACACACACACTAATCACGAATTGGATTGAACAATCAGTTTAATACGAAATAAAAATTGAAAAATGAACAATGGCGGACAAATGGTCTAAAGCTAAAGGGACCAGTCCAGCTTCTTCTCTCTAGTCCAGTTGCGTATTCTCTACCTACCCTTCGCTTCGGTACCTTTCTGTTGCAGCGCGCTCTCGTTCTCATCAATTCCACAGAGCATTATATGGTTGCAACATTTACACTTTTATTCAGTAAACGTTTTTTAAAAAGTTAAGATTCAAAGAAATAATATTTTAAATAGGTGGTTTTCCTCACTCTGTTCAAACTTGGAATTTTCATGTTTGGTTATTATGAAAAGAGATGATTATATTGGTAAGGTCTTGAACTTTTTAGATTGTGAAGATTTCCAACCGATAAAGTTATTTATGCAACAAGTGTGTAAAGTGAACCTTTCTTCACGAATGTGAATTTTGACAATCACATGAGTGAAAAAAGGTGCTTCATGGACGTATTGCATACAAATTTTTTTCTACTACCAATAAAATATATGTAAAAAAATAGATTTAGATAGATACTTCACGCACTAGTGCGTGAAGTAATTTACCAGAAAAATACTAAATTGACAGTGATGACATCTGTCATTGACATTACTTTACGCACTAGTGTGTGAAGTGAATTACTTTACGCACTAGTGCGTGAAGTCTAATTTTACGTCTTCTGAATAGTGCGTAAAGTGAGTACTTTACGTACGGTAGTAGAAAAATTATAATAAGGACCCCACAAATTCCTTCTCACTCACTTGAAGTCTGTTTTAGATAGGACCTCTGTAACGTTGGAATATTTTAACAAAACTAATAACCAATTAACCAATTATATTCAATGAACCCTAGAACCCCTCTTTTATACGGATTACCTAAGATCCATAAGGAGGGCGTCCCTATAAGACCTGTGGTATCTTTCGTCAACTGCCCATGCTATCGCCTCTAGTCGTGGTTGAACTATATCCTCAGGAAGACTACAAATTTCACAAGCTCTTATTCCATAAAAAACTCCATTGAATTTACTAACTATTTAAACAACATAAACATTCTTAGCAATGCAAAGGTAATTTCCCTGGATGATAAGAATTTGTTCCCTAGCATCCCTTCTTCAGAGTGTGTTCAATTGGTTAGAGATTTATTACTTAAAAACAATCGTCTACCTTCAGTTGTGATTCACGATTTGCTTTTATTATTGGAGACCACCCCCCCCCCCCCCTGAGAGCCTCAAAAACTACTAAATTTTTTTTTTAAATCATAGAAAAATTTTATAAAAGAATTTTTCATAAAAGTTCATAGAAAAATTTTCCAATAAAATGTTAAGTATGTGAAAATTTTCCAAGCTACACTTTTATTTAATTTAGGTATCGTTTTGTTTTTATCAGATAAATTTTTATTTTTTTATTTGTTATTTTCGGTTTTTTGATATGTGCAGGGTTGTTTGGACATTTCTCGGGAAACTTTTAATAGAAAACGTCAATTTCTTAGCGAGATTCAAAAAAATCAACCCCCATTCTGAGGCTCAAATTTTATGATATCTTGATCCGTTTTGTGGCGAGAATCCAGTGACTTTCTCGGTTTTTTTTCTATTTGTTCCCGAATTCGAGATATTAGAATTTCAAATTAGTTTGTGTGTGTGTGATAGAGACGTTTGTAGAAACCATACAAAATTGGCAAATTTAATACCTGGGTCCTACCAGTGGTCCTACCTAGTTTTGTAATAGCTATTTATGTACCAAGGGGATTATGTAGATTATAATGCCCGAAGGCAAAACTAGTCCGGGGGCCTCTGGCCCGAGGGATATATTCCGCCTGAAGGGCATTATAATCTAAAAATCCCCGTGGTGCATACAATGCTTTATTTTCTACTCAACACAAGGTTCTTTCACCAATTTAGTGGCTGCCTAGGGTAAAGTGCAAATCAATAAAACAACAACAAAAACACCTCAGGGCATTATAAGCAGGCGTTATAGATCATACCATACCGTCCGCTGGGCTTATAATGCCCTCAGGTTGTTATAGGTATGGTAACGTATTCCGTTTCCTAGGTATTATAGATCTATAATTAGGTAGGTAGAAAATAAAATAAAATTAATTTTTTAGGTGTAGGTACCTATCTAATTTTGAGAACCAAAAAATCTTTTGTCGATAGATAGGTACCTATTTTTGAAAGGATGTTTCTAAAACATTTCAGGACAATCATCCTAGAGATCTTGCATTAGAAACATCGTAGCGATGTACCATTTATGTCGGAAACATAAGGAAATAAATGGGATGTTTCTGGCAGATCGGTGTTATTAGGATAACCAAAGTCCGATTGTTTTGATGGGACACCGGATACGACGAATTTATATCTATAAGGAAAATGAGAAAGGTCTCCTAACACATTGTTTCTTTTGATTAAAATATCTATAATTTTTTTTTGAGAAAACTGCTAGAGATGGACCTTTAAAATAAGCAATAATAGAGCTATCAATGAGTTACTAGGTAATATACCTATAGGGTTTTTTTTATTAAAAAAATAAGACGAAAATAAAAAATTGAGTACGTCATTGAATTCTGCTTAAAAAAGTACCCCCAAGAAGTTTACATAGAAATCAATTATTCTCATAAATAAAAAAGTTAGGAAGGTTTCACCTTATTGCTCAAAATCGAGAAACATCCTCTATAGATGGCAAAACGGTTGAGGGTATCAAAAGGCGGTTTGCAGTGTTTGCAGCAATTAAGATTTCATGAAATTTCAGCCTCAGAGGGGGGGTTCATTTTTTTATATCTGGCTCAGAAATTGACGTGTCATATCAAAAGTGTCCAAATTGGACCACCCTGTACCTCCTACATTCTTTAACGTATAAGTAAAGTGAAAATAAATTTTCAAAAAATCATTGTTGATGATTCTAAACCTGCGCCCCCCTGAAGAAAATCCTGGATCCGCCACTGTCACAGTTTTTAAGCGAAGTTTTCATGTACAATTTAGAACAACTTGCGTATAAGAGATATGTGGACGATATCTGTTTGGTGTGGAATATTGGATCCAATAAGCTTGTTGACCGCAGGACACAACACTTGCATTCCTGAAAACCTTAAAGTTTTTCATCAATGTGATAATGAAAGAAAATTGGAGTCGAGAAAATGGAAATAACTAGAGCCAAGAAGAGCCCTGTCCTGACTCTGACCTGTGTGAACGATGTGTTCAATTTTGAACCCAATTTAATTTTTAGCAACATAATTTTAAGAATACTATTTTCACAAAGGCCGGTCGTCCTTTAGATGCGTTTTCGTCCGAATTGCATTCCTCAGGAATCGGACGAAAAAGTGCGAATGATCCCATTTCAGAGAAACCTAATGACGGTCATACACCCGTAATTATTCGTGCGAATTCGGACGAAAACATGCGATTGAGATTGATCCGAAAAAAATGTGATTTTTCGCAGTAGTCATGACGATTTGTCTGTGTTGACTGTGTTGCTGAGAAGATATGGTTATCGAAAAATTGATGACCGACGAATCATATCACATGAGCATGCAGACAAAAATTGTGGCAGTTAAATTGAGTTGAAATTCTCCGAATTGTTTTCGTTTTGCTAAAATATCATTACCTAGCCCAGCACTTTTTTAATCGCCATCCAACAAGATAATTATTTTCCAAAAGACAATCCTCCATATTACTTCACTACTTAAAGACTGACTTCGCAATGCAAAAACTTGTCCAGTGGACGATATTACGTATGCGAAATCTGACGAAATTATTTGTCCGTTTTCTGGGCGAATGCAGTTCGGACGAAAACGCATCCAAAGGACGACCGGTCATAGGGCATTCATCAGGGTTAGGGATTATTTGTTTTCCAAAAACATTTGCTTTATGTCTCTCTATCTCTTGACAGATGTCACGTTCTTCTCCTCTTCTGCTTGCGTTTTCTTGTTCTACTTCTTTTTTAAATTACCATGAAGCTTTGGTTAACGTACTCACTCGGGATTCTTGAGATTGCCCACCAGCTCCGAACAACTTGCGCATGACCTCCTACTTGGAATTGTAGTTTAGGTTATGTGCGATTTTTGGTTCCCTGTCACTCTGGTCTCTTTTTATACAAGCTGGTAGAAAAAGATGCGAATACACTCAGTGCGCACTAACCCTTCCAATGGAATTCGCTATATGACAGTTCAGTTGAAGGTATTTGTTTCTGTACTATGTTTGATCTAAGTGTAAGAGGTTTTCTTTTTATAGGTCTGATGATGCCCATTATTGGGCGAAACATGTAACCTTTATATTATTAAAAATTTTGAAACTACGACGGTGTTTTTCTTCATATTGAATAATTGAACACAGGTCCCTTTGAGCCATGAACTATTTTTTCGAATGGATTCATAAATTAATACCATATTATAGAAGTTATAGATTATAGACCATACCAGCGATCTTTCTATCCCGATGTAGTGTAGGAAGACACTGTTCCAGCCATTATCATATTAAAGTAATGAAGAGTATCGTTGGCACTGGATATTTTATTGAGAGCTGGAAGAAAGCAAATGTGGGAAACGAACAAGTAGCAGAAAACTACAGGTCTAAAAAATTAGCACAACGAAAATGGCACACATCAGAAAAACTAGAGTACTAAATTCGGGCCTATTTAGTGCTAATTTAGTACGAAAAAAAATAATTTATAACTCTATTTTTTAAAAAATTACGTGCATGTGTGCCAGCTTAAGATTAAGCTGGCACACTCTAGTTGGATAAGGTCGAATATTTGAAAATCTAGAACCTCATATTTAGTGCTAATTTGGTACATTCATGGCACGCCTAAAAAACCAACAATGATGTGTTTATTACGAAATAACCACGGAAAAGTGCTAACTTAAGACTTGAATTAGCACACATACATCAAATCGACCGCGCGAGAACGGAATTTGCATGCACATATTATTATTTAGTGCTAATTTAGTACTTCAAAAACGACGACCTGAAACGAACTAGTATCACATCAGCACAGAGCTAACCCAAACTAACCCAAAATAACCCGAACTAACCGAAACAAACGTCTAAAATTAGCACTAAATGTGTGCTAATTTAGTACTCTAGTTTCATCGCGTCATCGGTTATAATATAATGTTTGTTAACTTAAACACTAAGCCAGCACACAAGTGCTAACTCTGTGCTGATGTGATACTAATTCGTTTCGGGTCGTCGTTTTTGAAGTACTAAATTAGCACTAAATACGCACATGCGAATTCCGTTCTCCCGCGGTCGATTCGATGTATGTGTGCTAATTCAAGTCTTAAGTTAGCACTTTTCCGTGGTTATTTCATAATAAATACATCATTGTTAGTTTTTTAGGCGTGCCATGAATGTACCTAATTAGCACTAAATATGAGGTACAATAGATTTTCAAAGATTCGACCTTATCCAACTAGAGTGTGCCAGCTTAATTTTAAGCTGGCACACATGCACGTAATTTTTTTAAAAATAGAGTTATAATTTTTTTTTTCGTACTAAATTAGCACTAAATAGGCCCGAATTTAGTACTCTAGTTTTTCTGATGTGTGCTATTTCCGTTGTGTTAATTTAAGGAACCAGAAAACTATAGACCAAGTAGCCTTACCAGAACCATATGCAAACGCTTGAAAAAAATAATCGCAGAGAAGCTAACCATAATTTTTCTGGCATTCCCCCTCCACGAACCATATATTTAGTAAAAATCTGAAATCTTGGAAAATTACTCCTATCTGGTAGGATAGTTCCATGCCAACCTTTGACCAAGTTGATTCTAGGTGTACCGAGAGGTGTACTGATACCCGACTTGGTGCAAGAACACCGAAACGCGTCTGTGGTTGGATCCATGACAAAACTGAGCACCAGTTTGATAAGATTGGACTCTTAGATTAATATTCTTCAGACTTCGGCATATAAAAGTGAAAAAAATATCCATCCCATCACATTATGCAGCTCTCCAGCAATTTTCAAATGCCATTTGGAACGAGTATATTAGTGCATTTGCCTTAGGGTTACTTTTCATGCATCCGTTTTTCCGTCAATCCGATAATCCGGAATAATTCCTATTGGTCCAATATTTTGGCGCCAAAATATACCAATAGGAATACTTCCGGATTGATGGAGAAACGGATGCATGAAAAGTAAGCTTTATTCAGTCACTCACATTTTTGAGGCTTTACCTTCAGTGGCCCCAGTAATCATATTTTCGACTTAACCAATCTGTTTCCGTTTTGTTACCTATAGTTATTTTAAAAGTTACTGATAAATACAATTTTTCCAGATATGGCATGCAGTTCAAACTATTCCAGGAGGAGCAACAGGGTGGATACCACGCGATCCAGTAGACGGCCAAGTAGTAACCACAAAACGAAGAAGATTGCGGAAAAGAAAAAGACGACCACCAATTGTCAGTTACTTGGATCAGAGTTCTGATAGTGTTGTTGCTCAAATCCCACAGGATTTCCAGCAAGATATACGTATGTATATTTCTTTTATTCCTTTCCAAACCAACATTTTTCTCCTATTACCGTATCCTCACTTTTAAAATCCTAAATAGAAGCACCCACTTTATTCAATACCCTCGAATGCCTTGGAATATTCTCGAAAACTTCCCTCCAAAACATTTTTCTTACTTCCAACTTGGAGTGAATTTAACATTAAAATAACTGGACCCCCAAATACATCCTGACAAATTCTGGCATTAGGGGTTTGGGCCTTTCATATAACTTTTATTTTTTTTCCAGATCAATCCAAAGAAGCAAGTAGCACAACAGAAAACATCAAATATGAAACGGATAACAGTGAACACACAATAATTAGAAGAAGGAAAAGACCGAATGCTGGCGATCCTTGGGACGAATTACAAGAAGAAAGCGTCAGGCCATACATCAGACGAAAGGTACCTACCCCTTTTCAGGCTTCTAGAAATAAAATTTTTACGGTGCTAATTTTTGCAGGTGACTCCCTCATATCAAACCTCAGAAGAGCCTACGATCCTAACAAGAGAAGACTTCAACCCGATGAGAGCCACGATTCAATTTGGCCCTTCTGCAAACTCTGATCAAGATGCAGAAAAATATTCTGAAAAAGGACTAGATACTGACAACGAAGATATTTCCTATGTTTTAACTACAACCAGAAAACCACCAAATCTCAAAGAAATTTTAAAACAAAATGGCGGTCTGAGTCTCAGTGAGATACTGCAAAAGAAAAATATAACTTTAGCGGAGTTGCTTACTGGAAAACAAGAAGCTATTAAAGCCTTAACAGTAACTTCTACAGGAACAATCGTTTCCAAATCTACTACAACAGCTTTAACACCTACAGCTGATAATTTTGAAAACCCAAAATACCAAAGACTTCCGCCATCTATAGCTTTAAGAAAAGATACAATAAATAGAAGGTATGAGCAATATGGTGCTTTTTATGATGTTTTAAGTGACAAGGAGATGGAAGAAGCTCAGAGAAGGCGTTTGGCTTTGCTGCAAGGCCACAACAGCAAGGGAATTACAAATAATGGAAAATTCTCTGAAGTAACAAGGTAAACTTTTCTATTTAAGCTAAAATTAAAATTTTACTCAATATTTATTTCCAGGTTTGAAGTTATTACTGAACCAATAACTGAAAAACGAATTTTTGTTCCTTCTCATCCCAAACTCTACACTGCTGTAAACTATAAGCCGGATTGGGAAGATATTATTACGGAATCTTACATTCAAACTGATGTTCCAATAGCTGAAACAACTACCCCAACAACCACCACAACTACAACAACCCCTAAAGTGGCTAATAAACTTTCCAAATGGGGCATCAGTAAAACAAAGAGCAATTTGCCATTAACCAGTGCTAAACTGATGAAAGCAATTACAAAAAAACCTGCTATATCTTCTTCCACAGAGACTGTTACAGTAGAAGAGGAGAACTATCCAAAAACGAGCAGTGTAAAACCTTTGAAAATTAATTTAAAGGATATATTTGGTTTTAAAAATCATGACAATCAAGTTGAAGATAAAATCTTGGATGGCCCTCTACGCATGAGCATAGACCTAGAATCTATATCTGACATGTCCAGTTCAACCACATCTACAACCACTAAACCTCTAACAACAAAAGAAATTCCGAAACTTCGCCCGTTTAGCGCAAAAGATGAAATTTTGCAAGTCCTTAATGATCCCAAAGGCAGAGCAGGTTTATCAAGAATCCTTGAAGCCAGAAATATGACTATCCAAGAATTAATTGAACAAAGAGAACGAGGATCTAGCCAATTACATTTAGCTGATATTTTTCATAATAAAACTAAAGAGCCAGAGCCTTCAGATGATGCTCTAGAAGGAAATATTATTAGCTCAGAACTTTTGACAAATTTCCCTGTGTTTGCTAGAAAACCCAAAGTTTTGTTAGATAAAGAAGATACTACTACAACGACAAGCAAACCAGTGGAACATAATTTATCTGTGACAGCTTATCCAAGTTTCAAAATTGAAATAAAGAAAGAGGAATATCCTTGGCAAAGATTTTATCCAGAACTCAATGGGAGCCAAGAAAAAACAACTTCAAAGCCAGATTTGAGTGAAACCTCTATAATGGAAACTGCTGATATTTTAACAGAAGAAGATATTCAAAGACTAGAAGATTTAGAGCAAAAACTATATTCTTCAGCTTCAAGTGAACATCTTCAAATTATAGATGAACACCCACAAAAAGTAGTGAACATATCTTCTGGAGTTAAGTCAGCTATTATAGCTAGCTTAGTGATATTTGTTTTATCAATGACCGTTTTTGTAACTATTTTATTAATATTTAGGTGGTCTCAAAGAAAAAAGAAGACATTCAATTACCATGATAGTCTGAAACCACCATTGTTCAATGAAAAAACGCGTAATATAAAAACATTTGTAGCAGAAACTTTGGGAAAAAAGAAAGTGAATTATTATAAAAGACATTTGCAAAGTATGAGCGATGATAGTTGGGAAGATGATAGGAAAAATGTTTTTTAAGGCTGCTAATTTTGTAGGTTACTGATTGTTTTAGTAAATTATGATGTACTATTTATTTTTGTTACTTGTGCTCAAACATCCTCAATATAAAATGTTGAATATTTATAAGATATGCTTTAATATATTTTTAAATAAATGTGCGTTATTAATCAACATTATTAATTGAATGTAAATGAAATATAGTCACAAAACTATTATTTTTTCTTGACATTGTAGTGTAATTACTAATAATTGAAGTAACAAGAAAATAATATTTGATTCTTGCCATCCCAGTATCTTTAAAAAACTAAGTAACTACTACGATATATTTTGCATGTTTGCATGTTGTTATCACTCCGTTTGAGAATACATCATAATCATTTTCAGTCTCAATATTGGCAATTTCTAGACCATTTGTTGGACGTTAACTTTGCGTTGGACAGCTTTTACAATGTTTTATATATTATCTTCGAGCGAGAATTCAGTTCCTGAATCTACACAGAAAAGTAAGAAGTATCCGGTATGGTTTATTAGGGACATAGTCTCACTTATAAAGCAAAAGCACAGATACTTTTGTGAAACTATCCTAAGTTTAAATCACAATTTTGGAAAATTAGATTCAGTAATACAAGGAGATCACTTAAAGTTGAACTCAAAGAAGCACATACTGTATATTTGAAGAATATTGAAAAGTGTCTTGAATCTAATTCCAATAACTTTTGGGCTTTTATTGATAATTTAAAGAATGGTCTGGATGTCATGGATGAGATGACTTTGGGCGATGGTATTTATCATGGTGTCCAGCAAGTTTCAAATGGTTTTGCTAACTACATCAAATCAGCGGAGATACCGCAGATTCGTGAGTCAAAATCTTATATTTGTTATTTCGTCTAGTGATATAAAAATGGCAGTTGAAAACTTGAAGGGAGATAAGTCAGTGGCCTGATGGAGTCCCATCATATACCGGTCTGGCAAGTGAACATCTTACAGGCCAAATTTAATGCAACAGAATGAAATGGCTAGAGAAAGTATAAGGAGAAATAGAAAACGAAAACGATTTCCCCTGTTCCACCTTCAGCATTCCCAGCGTTCCATTCTGGAGGTGGAACAGGGGGAATCGTTTTCGTTCTCTATTTAACATCAAATTTTTCTAGACATTTCATTCTATTGCATTGAAACTGGCCCGTAGAATGCTGACTTGCCATACCTGTATATAAAGGTTGCTGTGAGTCATTTATTTATCTCCTGTATATGCTGTTCAATTTAATTCTTGGCACGTCAGTGTTTCCAGATAGGTGGAAATGCGGCAAGCTGATTCCTGTTTATAAGGGTGGTCAGGGTGGATCTACTATAGGCCAACAACTATTGTCTGTGACACTTGGAAATATATCAGAGAAGCTACAAACGAAGAATCGAAAGGGCATACCAATGTTCAGTCAGTGATGGATGAGAAAAATAGGGAAATCAGTACAGAATAAGAGATGGTAGAGGTTTTTAATAATTATTTTTGTGAGATAGGGACAACATTGACTGATAAAATTGAAGTATATGATGTACAATTTAATGTGGAAAAGGTAAATGAAAGTAAAACCCTATTCCTAAAACCAATTTCTGAAAATGAACTGATTATTGAAATAAATTCTCTAAAAAATAATGCTGCCCCTGGGCAGGACGGAATCACAGTAAAAATTGCAAAAGATTTTCATAACTATCTGGCTAGACTACTTATTTATCTTATAAATCTAATTTTTGAGACTGGGGCAATTTCCGAAATGTTTTAAACATGCAATCGTAACTCCAGGTTACAAGGCTGGTGATAGGAAAATAGTAACTCGATTAGTGACTATAGGCCATAAGCATTGACAAGCAACATTTCAAAGCTCATTGAGAAATGCATTAAATTGAGACTTGAAAGTTTTTTAACGAAAAATAAAATTATATCGCATCGACTGTTTGGATTTCGGCAAAATGTAAGTACTGAAGATGCTGTCGTTTGTGTGACGGATCTGATCTATCAGTTCTTTATTGAGATTAAGCGATGCGTGGGAGTATTCCTGGACCTGACCAAGGCATTTGACACTGTGACACACCGAATGTTATTAAAAAAACTGGAAAAAGCAGGCATTAGAGGAATTGTACTTCAGTTATTTCGGTCATATTTGGAAGATATAACGCATAGTAATAAAATTAAAAATATTGTCGGTTTGAACAAAAAGGTGGATTTCGGTGTGCCACAGGGTTCGGTGCTAGGTACGGTCTTATTTTCTATATATGTCAATGAACTGTTGAGTCCTTTGCCTCCGGAACAGGGTGACGTGATGTTTTTTGCGGATGACACTGCAGTCAAGAACTGGGCTGAAGTTAGACGGAATGATGAAGGTTCATTGAAGAGTATTAAGGCTTGGTTTGACAAAAACTTTTTCACTTTAAATGCCAGCAAGTCCAACTTTAAATAAATTTCAGTCACTTAATTTAATGTTCGTGTAGGTTTAAAAACTGTCAGTATAATATCAAAATCAAAGTAATGAATGAAATCAAATATCTTGGAGTCTTGATTGATAGATATCTTATATGGGATAAGCATATCAGTGTATCTGTAATGAAATACATAAATAGTGAAGGTTTTATTGGGAGTCAGTCAGGTTGAAAATGAAACAATTTTTTTTTTTTACGTTTCGGAATTTTCTTTTAGGTAACTCCATCTTCCGAAATTGCAAAGTCAAAATTGTAAAAACTAAAAATATATAAAAAAAGAAGGGGAAATCAAAAAACGTTTTAAGACGCAAAAAGAAAGCACTTACCACAGATGTTTTTACATTTTGAAACTTTTAAAATATTTTTTGGATAATGACGAAGACGATTTTACACTAAATGACAAACAGAGTTACTTATACAACAAACAAAAAATTCGAAAACATGGTTTTTTTTAAATAAAACACATGCAGAAATGCCTGTCGCTTATTCTGTGTCAAAAGTAGTACTGAAATTGAGATCGAATTAAAAAACTGCAATTAATGCCAAACAAATTGAATCCTTTTTTAGAAATTACAACAGTGCCCAATATGGTTATGTTATTGTAGCTCAACCCTCACCCCCGTTTCGCTTGTCACTATTTGCGACGAATAATAGATTTACAAATAAAGACGTAATTTCAAGATGGGAAAAGATTTTATCTGAAACCTCTAAATTTAATATCAAAATATGTAGTTGGTTTCCCTTCAGATGGCAATACCAGGTTATTGAAGGCCATGCAAATAAAAACTGCGTTCAGTAAAAATAAAATCTCGAATGAAAATTACGATATACCAGAATGGTTCCATGCAAATCTGGATAGTCATTTTTGTGTTATACAGAGATGGTGTTCACATTTTGACGAAATTACGTCTAAGATTTCTAGAACGCAATATCGAATTAGTTTTGGGAAATTACGTAAATCTTCTAACTAAATCATTAATGCAACAGTTGAAAAACAATGGTGCTAAATGTCCACCCTGAGGCACGCCAGAACTTACAATTATGTTGTTGGAAAAGTAATTATTATACCTAACGATTTGCTTTCTATCAGGACCATAAATACCAAGACAACCCAACTTTGCAATTAAAATGTGATTCACTCTGTCAAACGCCTTTGAAAAGTCAGTGTAAATGGCTTCCACCTGATAACCACTCTCCAAAGAGTCCAACAATGTGTCAGTATAAAGCATAGACATATAAACTAGCATATTTGTGACAGTTGGTCTTTCTTTGCAGAAGCCATGGCCCATGCTGCTCAGGAACTATAATATTTTTGAAAAGCGGAGTTATCTTGTCTGAAATTATTGATTCGAATATCATATTCATTCAGAAACAATATTGTTATAACTCATTACATTGGGTAACTGGTAAGCTTGCCCCTTAGAGTTGACATATTTCCAGAAATCTTTGTTGCTATTGCTGAATAATGACTAAACTTCTCCAATATACTGAGAATAACTTTCCTGTGATAGTGTTTTACAGTTGTTTCATAAACTGGAGATTTAGTATAATCCTCTTGCAAACCAGATAGCTTTTCCTTTTTGTGTGCAATTTTTTTTTCAAATACAGATGTTTTGAATTGGTCACTGAACCATTTTGGAAACTCTGGAGACTTCAAGCTACTTCTAGGAATAAATAAGTTCACTGCATCATTTATACAATCATAGAGAACTTTCACATTTAAATCAAGATTGGAGTCACTTAACAAGTTTTCAAAATCAAAACTGTTAAGATACATAGGTATATACAGGGTGTCCGGAAAATCAACGATAATATTGAAAGGGCTGATGAAGCAACTCATTAGCATCCAGAAATACCGAGAGAAAAACATAATATGACCTTAGGGAAAAATCGATGGTTTCCGAGATATTGTCACTCTAATAAAATTTGTTAAAGTTGTCCTCTTGGATCAGATTTTTGAATGTCACCTTAAAATTTTCATTATTCTCAGATTCTGAATTCAGTTTTGTAATGGTGAATAAACATTTCATTTGTCATAGAACAACAATCAAAGTCAAAAGTCAAAGCTCAAAACATTTAATAGGGACCAGGGAGGTCAGCTCGCGTTTTGCTAACTACAGAGTAATATGGTCAGGTGATTTTAACGTAAATCTATCCCCAACAGTAAGTAACGATAAAAATAAAAATAAATTCCTTGATTTGCTCTCTTCATACAACTATGAACAAACCATTTTTGATATTACAAGACCCCCTCAGGGAGACTATGCCGATAAAGTATCTTGCATCGATCACTTTTTCCCAAATTTCACCGAATTTAATAACAATAGAGTCATCAAGACTGTGATAAGTGATCATTGTTCACAAACCATTACAATACCTCTAATAGAACCAACTATAAACGAACACCAAAATAAACTTAAAATAGGTAGAGTCTTCTCAGAAAACAATATAATTAGATTTTGTGAAGAACTCAGTGAATGTAACTGGGACACAGTTTTTTCAGAGACTGAAGTTGATACTGCCTTTTCTCACTTTGAACTAACATTAGCAGAAAAAATAAATCGCATATTTCCTATCAGGAAAAGAAAACAAAAGGCCAGTCCTTCTCAGTGGTGGATCACAACTGGTATAAAAACATCCAGTAAGAACAAAAGACTATTATTTGAAAAGGTAAAAAAAGGGGATATTTCTAAACAATACTACAAGAATTACTCTAATATTCTAAAACAAGTTATACGACAGGCAATAAGAGCAAGTAATGAAAATTATATTCAAAATTCAGACAATAAAACCAAGGCAACTTGGAGTCTTATTAAAAAGGTAACGGGGAAAAATTTAAACAGCAATAGAACAATTTTTGAACATTTTAATTATCAAAGTGAGTTGCAGTTCCTTAACGATGCCAATGATTTTTTCTTAAATGTGTGTCCGGATGTGGCGCGAATGAGTAGCCAGCTCATGCTCTCGAACAATAACCCCATGCCTATGGCCGGCATGGTCTTTCAGCCAGTATCAACTCGGGAGGTAATTACAATTATTAAAAATCTTAAAAACAAAAAATCAACAGGGTACGATGAAGTCCCAATTTCTATAATTAAAGCAGCAGCTGATATTCTATGTGAACCGTTAGTGTACATCATTAATCTATCTATGCAACAAGGTATTTTTCCATCTAATCTAAAAACCGCTTTATTAAAGCCGATTCACAAAAAAGGAGACCTAAATGAGCTAAAAAATTATAGGCCTATTTCTCTACTGTCAAACTTTAGCAAAATTTTTGAAAAAGCAATATATGCTAAACTTTTCAAATTTCTTGAGGAAAATGCATTACTCACTGAAAAACAAAATGGTTTCAGGAAAGGCAAATCGACGATAAGGGCTATCTACATGGCTTTGGATCGGATCCTGGAGTCTCGCAACCAAAACAACATCACCATGGCAGTTTGCCTAGACCTTTCTAAAGCTTTCGACAGTGTGGACCACGGACTGCTCTGCCGAAAGCTTGAGAAAATTGGCATATGCAACACTGCACTAAAATTAATAGTATCATACTTATCTAACCGAAAACAATGTGTTGTTGCACAAAACAAGCAGGGCGAGACAATAAAATCAAATTTTTCAACAATCAAAAAAGGCGTTCCCCAGGGTTCGATTCTCGGCCCTTTACTTTACCTAATTTACACCAATGAGGTTGCTGACATCCTAAATAATGAGGTCGTACTCTTTGCTGATGACACTACAGTCATCTGCTGCGAAAAAACCAAAGAGGCTTGCGAACAAAATGTCCAAGAATCACTTTTGGTACTTCAAAATTGGTTCACTGATAATAACCTTCAACTGAATGTAGAAAAGACCCAAATTATAAATTTTAACTTAAGACCTGACAAGACAAACATAGACTACAATGGCACTACTACACTATCAACTAAAGATAATGTGACATTTCTGGGGATGGTGCTGGATGAAAGACTAGACTGGCATGCTCACATCGACCAACTAGCAAAGAGTATGAGTAGGTACTGCTATGCACTGCGAGTGGTCAGGGACATGGCAGGGTGCTCGGCTGCACTGACAGCTTGCCATGCCTATGTGCAATCGAGAGTGAGGTATGGGGTGATCTTCTGGGGCGGAGTGGCGGAGGCAGAGAGAGTTCTCCTGCTTCAGAAAAGATGCCTGAGAACAATATTCCAGAAAAAAAAATACAGACAGCTGTAAAAGTCTCTTTCCGAGAATTTTTAACTTGTACATTACAGAGAGTATCAAATTTATATCAGAAAATCCAGATATCTTTGACAAACTAAAATCTAATCATTGTCATGGTACTAGATTCAAAGACAATCTTAGAACTGAAACTGCTCACTTTACATACATTCTTAAAAATGTTAAACACAACATTCTCAAAGTCTGGAATGTTTTGCCTCCCTCACTCCGTATGCTACCATCAAGGGTTATCAACTGCAAAAAAAAAACATTTCTGAGCTCAAAAGCCTATTACAGTCTGAACGATTTTTTTACTGATCAAGAAGTGAAAGATTTGAGTTAGATTTTTTTTTAAAATTGTTTTCTTTCTAGCAAAGCATAAAATTTTACTAATTGCCTAGATAAACATGGCACTCCCTGTGCTGACCCTGGAAGTAGTTGGAATGACCAGACTCTAATTATTTGTTCGTGAGGTGTACTTGTTTGTTTTTTTACTTTTTTTTTTTATCTTAGATGTAAGTATGTGTTTATTTATTTTATTTTGTACTAAATGTTTTTTAAGATTTAAGTACAAATTTTTTTTTTTATTGTGTATTGTAAATAATGACATGATCAACACCCTCTGGCTGGGTAAAATGTTCTCTACCAATTTGTAATTGTAATTGTAAACATATTGATCGAATAAAGAAATCTATCTACCTATCTATCTAAAAAATCTTTTTAAAGTGTAGTATGGCTTATTTTTATTTTCCATCGCTCAAGTTTAAATGTTTTGAACTTTTACTTGTAATGTTGATCTATGATAAATGAAATGTCTATTCACGATTGCAAAACTGAATTCAGAATCTAAGAATAATGAAAATTTTAAGGCGACACTCGAAAATTTGATCCAACGATTTTAACGAATTTTATTAAAGTGAGTGTTAAAGGTCATATTATGTTTTTCTGGATGCTAATGAGTTGCTCCATCAGCCCTTTCAGTATTATCGTTGACTTTCCAGACACTCTGTATAATTAGGAGTGTTTTTAAAATCATAGTAATTCGTATCATACTCATACTGTGTAGTTATAAAATCAGATACATTCTTACACCTGAACAAAAGGGCTGGGTGATATTTGTCACAAGGTAACAAAGCATCATCTGCTACCTTTTTTCAAAAAAGTTCATTTGATTAAATCAAATCAAGAAGACTACCTGTAGCATTTGTAATGTTATTAACTTGATATAAGTGTAGAAATTCCATAGAATTAGTTAAAATACTGGATTGTTCTCATTGCTATAGTTTAGCTACTTTACATTTCGTAGATTGAAGTCACCATAGCAATAAACCCGGTCATAGGATATGTTATTACTTACCAATATTCACTGAAAGTGAATTTGTTCTTCATCAATTCACTGACAGGATCCTCTGAAGCCCAAAACAACTTATGGAAATATGCATATTGTCTAACGATGCTCCTTATTTGCTTGAGAGCAACTTCCAATGTTGGACTTCCCTTAAGTTCTTCAAGTTCGCTTAATGTAAAATAGAGAACAGTAGTGTAAGTTTTTGGCAAGATATCCAAGTAGGGCTTCCAAAAGGAGGTTTCTGAAAATTTCTCCACAAGTAGATAGACTGCTAAGAGGACATTTGGCATGTTTTTCAATATATCCACCTGAAATACCAAATGGCAATTGGACTAAAGTTTGGAAAACATGAACATTTTATACCTTATTTACTAAATCTTGCACAATACTTTTCCTAGCACTCTCAACAGACATTGTAATTTTCCTTGGAACAGCTATGACTAGTGAACTTTGAGAAATGTCTTTATCCACTTTGATACCCAGATCGTAGCCATCAAATACTGAAATAGAGCATCCATTTAGTTCAGCATTATTTTCTTTCAGCCATCCTGTGAATGTTTCAATGTTTTCTTTGCTATGGCGAACTGGTGTTGTTTTACTATCTGAGGACTAAAAAAATAAACCATCTGAGTATTACTATTACTGAAGAAAAATTGGTTTAATTCTTTGTTTATTTTAATAAGCAGAAAATCGAGCAGAAAATACATGAAGCTATATTATTAGGAAATACAATATAGGTACAAATAAAAAATTGATGTCATTAGGAAATCTTAGTGCACATAGTACAGACTAGCGTAGGGTATGGGCTCGGGTATAGGCAATGAATGACATTGGTATGGGTGGGTTAATAATAATGGGCTTCTTTCAGGTGTACAATTATTAAACTTACTTTATTTTGCTTTTTGGATAATTTCTCCTCCAAAACTCTGATTCTTTCAATAAACGAATTAATTTGTTTCTGACAATCCAATGACTGTGCTACATTGTTATGTATGGGAAAAGTAGTAAGTCTCAAAAGGCTATCGACGGTCTCCAAAAGTTCCTTTTCTTCCTTAGAAGGTTTCGGTTTCTTATTGGAAACTCTTGATTTGTTCGTGCTGTTATTCTGTAGTTTCTTACCCATTGTTTTTAATATAATAAATTTTTTATTTGAACCTAAACTGGAAATGCGTATTTTTCTCAAGTGTAGATATAGGTTAAAAAGATTTTCTTTTTATGGAATTTCATGATCAAATTTCATTTTCATTTTATAAATAAAAACAGATGGGTGAGTGAGATATTTGTTTTGAAAATGCAAAAAATTATTGAGTTATGTCTATCTCATATGCAAGAAAGATGAAGTGAGAGCAGAAGATACACAGGCCCAGACAGGACCAGTCACGGAGGTGCGTTCAAATTCAATAATCGAACTGAACTGAACTAGTTCTGTCTTTCAAACTCCAAAGTCGTTCAGTTCAGATTTAATCCTGTTCTGTGTCAGTGGCAATTCATTTCTGGGATGGACCAAAAGAATGGAGCAAATATACGTACGTTCGGTATTTTGACCTGAGTGTCCGGAGTTCTTCTAGCTTGAATTTACCGTTCGTTTTTTTTTTAAGTTTTCTCCGTGCAGGCTCATTCGCGTACTTAAAATTTCGGGCACGCGGATACAGCGTTCAACTGCTCTGTTCGCACGCTGGTTACGTGATTACGGCTCTGCTCAGCACGCTCTGCTCCTTGAGCAAAATACCGAACGCAAGGATAATAGAGAAGAGCCGAGCGAATCGTGTAGAGTAACAACAGACGTCACCCAATGGCTGTTTTCGATTCGCGTCGGTTCGTCTTCAAGGCCAACCAAATTAGAACCAACCGGTTTCGATTGCAAACCGCTGAGGTGAAAGGCATCGCTTAGTCCGTCTAAAGCCTAGTACTCATAACCGCGAATTGCGGATTTTTTTTTATTGGTCAAATATATTTAAACCTGTCAAATTTAAATATAATAGACCAATAGAAAAAAATCCGCAATTCGCGGTTATGAGAACTAGGGCAACTATAGGCTTTATGCCTCATTCTCACTTGCGCGAAATTCGCTCTTGTTTTGACATTTCTTCGACAATTTGACGTTTGATAGACGCATAAAACGTCAAATTGGAAGCAAAGTCACAAAAAGAGCGAATTTCGCTCAACTGAGGATGAAGTTTAATCTAAATTCGAACTCTTCGCGCGAGTTGGTTCGAATTTCGGTTTGAATTTTCGTTTGTTTTTATAATTTTAAAAAATGGTGTCTTCCTTGACAGACCAAATTCAAAAGCTGTCAACAAACTTGTCATAACCGGCCGAACGGTTGTGAATCGAAAACGGCCAATGCGTCACTCTCGCCCAGTTTGCTCCGTTTGCCCGAAGAGCTCGACGTTCGCGATTATTCGAAGGAACGCCAAGTACGTTCGAAAACGTGGTTGTTGGTTCAAAAAAATACTCAAGATTGGAAGAATTCTGCTTCATCTTGCTCTAGGATTTCGACAATTCACTTTATACAATAAATATAGCAGTAGAATAAGAATCTCAGATCATTGTTACCCCTTCATCAAAGGCGTTTTCTCGTGGCCACTTTTTTGAAACTGGTTCAAAACTGTTTGGAAACAGTACATTCTCGCGATAAACCAATGTCGTCACGTCAAAATTGGTTCATACCGTTTCGAAATACAATTCAATTCAATCCACGTTTTCAAACCATTTTCTCGCGCCGAGAAATTATGACATCATGGTGACATTACTTAAACCAGTTGCATCACCCTGTATGAACAAAACTATGTTTTCTGAGAACTATTTTTCAAGCACTACACCTCTCCCATTTGCATTTTTTTTATACACGGTGGCACAAAAAAGTTAAGGGGGGTGGGAAAATATAAAAAATGACCCTGTACCTATGATTATTCCAAAACTGTACATATGATTGAATTCATACTAACATGGAAAGGTTGAGGAGGTAGTCAGAAACAGGAAAATACCAGTGGCGCACACTCGATGGACCTACGAATGTAGAACCATACGAAAATATACAAAACTGTATGATTAGTCAAAAACTGTAAAGTCGGAATCATTGCAATTGGCAAACACTCTTTAAAATCCCTCGTATTAAGTCAAAATTATAACCAATAAATCTATTTAGTGCAGCATTTTGCTATTACTGTGTGTCAGATTTGACACATTACGAGGGATATTTATACAGGGTGTCACAGAATATGTCGGCAATCTCTCGGTATCAGATAGAATACAAAAAAATAACATGACAACTTCCCATGAAAAAAAAATTCCTACGGCCCCCCTACGAAGTTACGCGTCCCTAAAGGACGCCTCTGAAAATCGGTTTTTTGTTGATAACTTTCAAAATACTTCGTGTAATTTTTTTTTCTTTTAATATGATGGATACTAGAAAAGACCCCTTAAAATGGACCCTTTTTAACACACTTGGCCAATCTAGTTTGCCAGGGACGGACTAGCTTTAATACAATAATGCTAACTTTTTTCACACCCTGTATGATATAGGCATAGCAATAATATTTTTATACTTTATTTTTTTCCAAGATAGATTTTGACATTGTCAACTTTGAAACATAAATAATGCCGCTAATGCCACTTATTGGCCGCTATTGTAAAACTGATGTCAACCTGCAGAAACACCTCATTTTGCGACCAATCAGGGTCAAGCGTTATTGTTTATGTTTCAAAGTTTTCATTGTCAAAATCTATCTTGGAAAAAAATAAAGTATAGATAGTTTCAACCTTGAAATAGAAAAAAGGTAAGATGTCGAAAAAATGAGCTGGTTTCGAGAAAAATCTGTTTTTGTGTATTAATGGTTTTTCATTAAATAATTTCTTATGTCGACTCAACATGAGATCCTTCTAATCTTATGCATTCCATGGGTGCGTTCAAGGACAGCAATGCTAATGCCAAAACCTACTTTTCCCCCTCCACCGGTAATGCCGAACCACGTAGGTTGAAGCCGAATTCGAACGCAAAATGCCAATTTTGGCTTGGCTGTAGCCATTCCTGAACGCAGCCCATGTCTATTTTAATGAAAGATTGTTCTACTCTCGACAATGCTTCAATATAAGCCCTTATTTCGCGACAGTGAAAATTAATCCTTTCTACTAATATTTCCTTAGTGGCATTATTGCGTTTAAGCTAGTCCGTCCCTGATAAAGTAGATTGGTCAAGTGTGTTTGAGAGGGTCCATTTTAAGGAGTCTTATCTAGTACCTATACCTATCCATAATATTGAAAGAAAAAAAATTCCACAAAGTATTTTGAAAGTTATCAACAAAAAACCGATTTTCAGAGGCGTCCTTTAGGGGCACGTAACTTCCTAGGGGGGGCCGTAGGAATTTTTTTTTATAGGAAGTTATGTTATTTTTTTGTGTTCTATCTGAATCCGAGAGATTGCCCACATATTCTGGGTCACCCTGTATAGTGTGTGCCAATTGCAATGATTCCCACTGTACATATATCCTATTCACAATTCGTAGTCCAAAGGTAAAGGTAAATTTATCACCTTTTCCTATCAAATAGCACTGAAAGGTGATAAATTTTACCTTTACCTTTGGACATCGGATTGTGAATAGATAATAGGATTGAATTCATACTAACATGGAAAGGTTGAGGGGGTAGTCAGAAACAGGACAATACCAGTGGCGTACACTTCGATTGAATTCATACTAACATGGAAAGGTTGAGGGGATAGTCTGAAACAGGAAAATACCAGTGGCGTACACTCGATCGACCTGTTGTGGCGTTTCCACAACTTTGAAACTTGAGGTTTGCGAAGAAGGTTCTGGGTCGTATCCGGCGTAAACAAGAAAAAAAACAAGTTAAATCCTTAGATCATCACTACTAGAATTTATTACTTAATTGGTTGAGAAAATTAATATACTGAAGCCACTGTGCGTATATTGTGTGACGTGAGTAGCAGAGATTAATACATGGTTATGTGGAAATTAACATTACTACTACTGCTGCTTGCTTAGCGACAAACAGTTTTGTTGCCAACCTAATCACGTGACAAAATGATGGTTTAAAATTATAAAGTAACCTACTTTTAGGTGGCAACCACGGTTTGCTGCTTCAGCCTTTAGCATTTACTAGAAAATAGAATATAATAAGTTGCATAAAATGTATTACAATGTTTTATGTTTAAATATAATTATGACTTAAAATGAAGGCTTAAACTAAGTAAAGGACAATCAACGATAATTGATATTGACTTTACAACATCCGTCCCTCCTAAGAATGAAATTTGTAACTGGGGTTACGAATTTCACTAAGATTAGAATTACAAACTTTGGAATTACTATCAGCTATTTCGTTAAACTGGACGTCAGCGGTTTTGTCTATTCGCGGCACTCGCGTTGTTAAACAGATCCTTTCAGCGGTTGCACTTGGAGTTTCACATTTCCTTTTATCTTGATTAACGCACATTGTTTTATATTTCTTAAAACCTACGTAACTTACAATTAAAAACACTACTAAATATACTAGAATATAATGATGAATATGGTTAAAATCAATAGATTTTTGGTTTAACATCTTTTGTTAATTTGCTTTTAATACATCGATGGAATAACTAATTTTTGCTAATTTTTCATTTTGATCAGGAAGTACTAAAATACTTTTATTCAAGGACAAAGTTTCCATGAAACTGAAACGAAGATCTTGATTATTGATTTCATTTTTAATGTCAAGATTTTGAAAATAAATTGTGTTTATGAATGACTCATTTGCTTCTTTGGTATCAATTGGCTTTAGCGTGACAGAACTTGTAAAAGCGATACAGTGCGGTGCAAGTTCTAAAATGCCTGAATTGTTTAAACGAATAGAGTCTTCAAAATTTTGACACTTTATTGTGAGAGTTTCATCGTTTGGACTAACAAAAATCCAAGAATTTATTTTCAGAATTTTGATAAAAATTGTTTTATGAATGGCACTAACTCGTTTTTCACAAGACTCAGGAATTTTCTGAGGATGAGTGTACAACAGTGCCTCACAATCATTATGTATTGGTAAAAGGAACAAGGGATATTTTTCTTTACAAACGTACTTATTATCTATTCTTGAACAATCTTTCAAATCATTGTTATCAAGAAAAAAATAGTTTCGCTTAAGACTATCTATTACTAAGTAATGGTGTTCTGATGAAATAAATGAGAATATATGAGAATGTTTATCATTATTCACTTTTATAGGTAAACTTGTCATCTTAACGATATTGTACGAAATATCACTTACAAGGGGTATGTATAAAATAAAGTACAATTTATAATTTGAGTAAAACACATTTGGATGCATTGTTTTATACAGGTCATGAGAATAATGATGATAAAGAGGTACAGGAAATGATAACCCTTTTGGTAAATACATGCTTTGCTTAACTAAATGGTTTATGAGCCTTTTTGGACTTAGGACTAAAGGATGTAAAATACCATTTTGAGCATACAAAATTATGTTTAATAGATCACTTTGGTAAAACTGGAACTGTTCGGAGACCAGTTCGAATAGAGAAAAATACTCAGAGAACTGTAATGCAAAATTTTCATATGAAGTGATATTATCAATAACACCTTTTATGTGATCATTGATGAAAGTTTCAATTTGATTGACTTTTCCGTTTAAATTTTCAAAAATTTGTTTATTTGCTTGATTTGATGAGTTGAGAGATAGAATGGTATTTTCAAAAATACTTGTTTGTTCTGACAGTAAGTGTTGCATATTTATCTGACTTGTTTCCAGTTTTTGGAGAATTTCGTTGAAATGTTTAGCATCATTTTCATCTAAGGTTCCAAACAAAACCTTTGCAACATTGCCTACGGCATTGACTAAACCTCGTTTGGTTCGATTTAAAAATTGCTGGCTATTTAGAATTTCTCCAATTATACTGTTATTATCTTGAACACGGTGAAGAACACGACTTATCCGATTAAATAGGCTCTTTGCCATAATGCAAGGTTTTAAATATTCCTTTTGAGAATCTCTCAAATCGCAAAGTTCTACCATTTTTTTATAACTAAAAATAAAATTATCGTAGAGGTCATAATAATTTTCTAAATCTATAGAATTAATCAACTTCCATGAACTAGTTTCTAAATGAACTGTATCAAAAGATTCGTACAGGATACCAGCACTTTTGTTGACTGCCTGCAAGGTGAAAAATTTCGTTTTTGTATCGCCCAGTATGCATGCGAATGAAATGGAAAGAATTGCTAGTAAGGCTTTCATCTGAAACAAGAATAAAATGACTACCTTGAGTTATATAATTTTAATCGGTTATTATGAACCTTTTGATGTTTATTTTTGACTAAAATTGTTGAATTTATTTCTGAATTTGCTTTAATTACTTTATAGGGGCCATTCCAAATTGGTTCTAGTTTTTTACATTTCCCTTTTGCGTTTGATTGGTTTTTAAGTAATACCATCTCACCCTCCTTAAAAGTGACTGGATTAATAGTTTGGTCATAAGTGGTTTTCGATTTTTCTTTAGAATTGATAAGATTTTGTTTAGCCAATTCATAACTATGTTGCAAGCGACTTTTTAGCTCGTTCGCATAATCGTCATAGTTGTAGTTTAATTCAGGAGGCTTTTGTAAAGAATTAGGAATTTCCGCAGGGAACCCATAAAGAAGTTCAAAAGGAGTAAAGTTTGTGGCGGAATGAATGGAAGTATTATAAGTAAAAATTGCATAAGGGATCCATGTATCCCAATCTAATTGATCCTTTGTGACGAAATTTCGTAAATATTCGCCTAGACTTTTATGTGACCTTTCAAGACTGCCATTGCTTTGAGGTCTGAAAGCGGTTGTTTGAATTTTTGTAATTTTTAATAATTTACAGACATTTTTAAATAATTCGCTTAAAAAGTTTTGACCTTGATCCGTTAAAAGATAAGTTGGAGTACCGTGTCTACAAATGATGTGTGAAACGAATTTTTCTGCAATGGTTTCGGCTTCTTGATTTTCAAGAGGTACAGCTTCACAAAATTTTGTTAGTTCATCTTGAAATGTTAGAATATATTTGTTTCGGGAATTTGTTACGGACAGAGGTCCCACGATATCAAGGCTTACCTTTTCAAAAGGTTTGGAGGCTGTAGTGGTGACAGTTAATGGCATCTTTGTGTATTTTGATGATTTATTCCTTTGGCATAAATCGCAAGATTTTACAAAATTTTTAACACTTTTATATTGATTAGACCATTTATACTTACTTCTTATTCTATTAAAGGTCTTATTGACGCCTAAATGACCTCCCAGTGGAGAATCATGGAATTCTTTTAGGATTTTACGAATTTCATCCTTAGATTTAATTTTCATTAGATTATTATGATGAATTTCTACCAAATCTGAATTACCACGAAATATATATCTGAACATAATGCGAATGTTTTCGATTTGTAAACTTTTATACGGAGAATATTTCGTAGGATTAGAAAAGGCTATTTTATGGTAATCACCTGTATGTGCAAAAGATTTCAAACATTTAATTGCTTCGAAAATTATTTCATTCGTTACAATAGTATTAGGTTCATGCGTTGGAATAAAAACATAATTAATGTTATTTATTGTAATAAGAGTCGGTGTTAAAACGATTAAGGTGTCCGATTGCAACTTGCATTTTGCTTCGTCGTTAAGGTCATCGGGAAGTTGCGAATTGTCTTTACTTATGAAATAGGCACGCAAATATTCAGGGTTGGAATCAGAAATATTTTTGTGTGAATCTTTTATATTATTATTAATGATTATGGAGGACTCCTTTTCTATGAGAAAGTTTTCAAAGGTTAATTGATTAAGATCGTAATTTTTGTTTCGTGTGCTTACTGGATTCACGTCGTATACGATTCGACTTAATGCATCGGCATTTGTATTATATTTGCCGGGCTTATGGATTATTTCGTACTCGTATTCTTCGAGTTTAAGACGAAATTTCATTAACCTACTTCCTGGGTCTTTCACGGAAAATAACCATATTAAAGGTTTGTGATCGGTGACAATCAAAAATTTACGGCCATATAGATAGGCTCTGTAATGCTTGACTCCCCAGGTTATGGCTAATAGTTCCTTTTCAATGACACTATAGTTTCGCTCTGCTTTATTCAATGTCCGGGATGCGAAAGCAATGGGACGGTCTGAGCCAACTGTCCCTTGTGAAAGTACTGCTCCTACAGAAAAATTGCTTGCATCACAAGTGAGAATAAATTCCTTCGAAAAATCGGGGTACTGCAGGACCGGAGGATTACACAGTTTTTCCTTGAGAGTTTCGAAAGATTCTACACAAAGAGGAGACCAATGGAAAGAAATGTTTTTCTTGAGCAAATTATTCATGGGTTGGGCAATTTTTGCAAAGTTTTGTATGTGTCTTCTATAGTAACCAGCTAACCCCATGAACTGTTTGATTTCAGTTGGAGATTTAGGAGTAGGAAATTCTTTAATGGCTTTAATTTTATTTTCATCCGGTTTGATACCATCGGCAGTTATTGTATGACCCAAATAGGTAAGCTCAGGGCGAAGAAATTCGCATTTTTCTGGCTGCAATTGAAGGTTATGAAGTCGAAACCTATTGAAAACATCCTTGAGTTTGGAGTTGTGATCCTCGAGAGTTTTACCATATATAATTACATCATCAAGGTACACAAAACACTTAATTCCTTGAAATCCTAGCAAGACACTGTTCATTAATTTTGTAAATGTAAAGGGGGCTCCTTTTAGACCAAAGGGCATACGATTGAACTCGTAATGATTATTAGACGTACTAAAAGCAGTTTTGTGTTTGTCTTTTGGGTCGGTACGGACCTGATGATAACCAGAAGCAAGATCGAGTGTAGAGAAAAATTTAGAGTTTCCGAGCTGATCCAAAATTTCTGTTATATTGGGCAACGGAAAAACTTCAGAAAGGGTTTTGTCGTTAAGTTTACGAAAATCTACGACTACGCGCCATTTACGATTACCATGAATATCAGGTTTCTTGGGTACAACCAATAAAGGAGAATTATAAGCAGACGAGGATTCAGAAATTATATCATCTTTGAGCATTTTGTCAATTTGACGTTTGACTTCTTCCTGTTGGTGATACGGCAGACGATAGGGTCTAACATTGATAGGAATATCATCTGTGGTAGGAATAGAATGCGTAATTGTTTCAGTACAAGATAAAACGTCGGAATCAAGAAAGAAAATTTCATGGAACGATTTACAAATTTCAAGAATACTTTCACGCTCGTCGCTAGACATATGAGACGTCCGAATCGAATTGGTAAGCAGATTAAGACGATCGAGATTGCAAGGAGTTTTATTTATTGAAAGAACATCGTAAAGTTCAAGATTTTCAAAACTCAATTGAGGATTTTCGAGTGTGACAGATTTTTCATTAGTATTTATAAATGTGATAAAACAATAACCATGAACTGGTTTAATAATAGAGTTACCCACATAAACACCTTCGCATATTTCTGCTGATAGGCATAAAGATTCATGAACATGAGAAGTTTTAACCTTTTGTATGACTTCGCTTCTAGCAGGAATTTTAATAATGGTTTTATTTTTTGATGTGTCAAATGGTAAAGGAATTATTTTATTTTCATAGGAAAGAGATAAGGTATTATTGTTGTAATCGATATTAGCCTTGTATTTTATAAGAAAATCCTTTCCAAGTATGCCATCTTGCGGTATAGGAAAATTATCTTTTACTAAATGTACAGGGTGAGTAATATTGACTCCTCCAATTTTAAACTCCCCATAACAGATTCCGTAAGTAGCAATTAAAGAATCGGAAATGCCTTTAAGATATGCCTTATAGTCGGTATAGCATATGGCGTTTCCTTTAATGCAAGATTTTTTTAAAATTGTAATTTGAGAACCAGTATCAATTAAAAGATTAACTTCGTCATTGTTAGCTAAAGAAAAGGGCATATGAATGCTATCTGCTTCTTCAATGACGCAAGGATTTACACAAAGGATATTGGTTTCAGGAATGGTTGCTTCATTTAAATAAGGATTGCTTGTAGTATAAGAATTATTAGGAATAGGATATTTACTTGTATAGGATTTTGGAACAAGAGGACAAGTAATTTTTTTAGGACTACAAGATTGAGGATTTTGCAACACATTATGTATTTTGACAGAACTTTCTGAAAGATTGAATGATTTTATAGGACGGCAATTTACAATTGGGTCACCGTCGTTGCGTCGCCGCTGCTCGCAACTGGTGCTTGGAAGTTTCCCTGGCTGTAATTATTAGGATTTGCAGAATTTCTAGCGTTTCGATTAGGATTGTTTTTAAATTCATCGGCTCTTTTTTTCTTGAAACAATCTTTGATATGATGACCATGTTTTTTGCAATATGCACAAGTTATATTGGTAACATGAACCTCGGTTTTAATTTCTCGCTTCGGAAATGTAGGAAGCTGTTGAGAAGAAGAGGAACGATTCTTAATAAAGCACTCGTTTTCGACATGTCCATTTTTTTTACAGTAATTACATTTTTTGAATGGTTTATTTTTGTTTTTGTGCTGATTAAAGTTTTCGTTAAGATTTCGCTCTTCTTCGACTGCTGCTTCAATAGCGTCACTCAATTTAGTGAATCTGGAAGCTTTGATTATTAATTTTAAAGATTGTTTAGGCCTTCGACAAAAGATTTAAATGCGGTTTTTGAATTTAAGTTATTGATTGTTGCTGATGCTGCAACGCCTTCAGAAGCTATACAAGCATCATTAAGATCATTTAAAAGCTGTTCTATTTTATTAGCAAACGCCCTAACTGATTCACCAGGTTGTTGTTTAGCTCTAATCAATTCAGACTGTAGTTGAGCAATACTTCTAGTCTCTAAAAACTGTTCTTGAAGAGTAATTTTAAGTTCATCCCAGTCTGCAAGGATTTTATGCTTGACGACATTATAGGCAGGACCAGATAATTTAGATTTAATGATGCTAACCAATAATTGTTTATCTGCGACTTGAGTCAAATCAGCATTTACAATATCACAACATGAGGCAAATTTGTGAAAATCTTTTCTATCTCCGTTAAAATCGGGAATTAATTTTAAAGCAAAATCAACGTTTAAATTAGGCATGTTTTCGACAATTCCAGTTTCATCAACTATTAAAACAGATAAATCGTTTTCGTATAGCAAGTTATCAGGCTCACTAGAATCGTCAGAGTGATTTTCGTAATTTCTTTCGTCAGACATTAAGAGTTATAAAGCATTTTGTAAGGCAAAAAATAAAATAAAATAACAGGGTAAATATACAGAATAAAAAAAAATGAATATACAGACACAGTTAACTTACAGTAAAATTCTAGTCTCGAAAAATCGGTAAAAAGTCCAAAAGAATCCCACGGTGAGCGGAATTCGGGAACCAAAATTCAAGAGTACCGGACTCTGGAGTAGCTTCAACTATCCGCGCAGTACAAAATTACCTTCTGTTTTCTTGGCTAAAGAATGGACCGTTTTCTTGATTGATGACTGGATCGTTTTCTTGGCTGATGACTAAAAAAAAAATTTTTACTCAACAATTCTTTTCTTGTTACTATTGCCGAATAGCTTGAACCAAACTGAACTGCACTTCTTCTCGAGTAACCATCGATTAACCCCACACCTGACACCAAATTATGTTGTGGAGTTTCCACAACTTTGAAACTTGAGGTTTGCGAAGAAGGTTCTGGGTCGTATCCGGCGTAAACAAGAAAAAAAACAAGTTAAATCCTTAGATCACTACTAGAATTTATTACTTAATTGGTTGAGAAAATTAATATACTGAAGCCACTGTGCGTATATTGTGTGACGTGAGTAGCAGAGATTAATACATGGTTATGTGGAAATTAACATTACTACTACTGCTGCTTGCTTAGCGACAAACAGTTTTGTTGCCAACCTAATCACGTGACAAAATGATGGTTTAAAATTATAAAGTAACCTACTTTTAGGTGGCAACCACGGTTTGCTGCTTCAGCATTTAGCATTTACTAGAAAATAGAATATAATAAGTTGCATAAAATGTATTACAATGTTTTATGTTTAAATATAATTATGACTTAAAATGAAGGCTTAAACTAAGTAAAGGACAATCAACGATAATTGATATTGACTTTACAACAGACCTACGAATGGAGAACCATACGAAAATATACAAAACTGTATGATTATTCAAAAACTGTACAAAGGATTGAATTCATACTAACATGGAGAGGTTGAGGGGGTAGTCAGAAACAGGAAAATACCAGTGGCGTACACTCATCGATCGACCTACGAATGGAGAACCATACGAAAATATACAAAACTGTATGATTATTTAAAAATTGTACATAGGATTGAATTCATACTAACAGGGAAAGTTGAGGGGGTTGTCAGGAACAGGGTGATAGTAGTGGCGTATACTCGATCTACCTACGAATGGATATTCATACGAAAATATGCAAAATTTTATGATCAGATGACAATTATTCAAAAACTGTACATGGGATTAAATTCATATTAGAGGAAAGGTTGAGCGGGTTGTCAGAAACAGGCTGACACCAGTGTGGCGTATACTCGACCGACCTACGAATGGAAATTCATACGAAAATAAACAAAATTTTATAATCAGATGAGAAATATTCAGAAACTGTACATGAGATTAAATTCATACTAACAGGGAAGGTTGAGGGGGTTGTCAGAAACAGGGTGATACCAGTGGCGTACATTCGATTGACCTACCCAACAAACACAGTACGTAGGTACTGAAGACGTACATTTTAGGTCCTTTTTACGTCGGTTCGTCGGGGATGTAAAACTACGTTTTGAGTACGTACGTAAAAGGCTGTATTGATATATAGACAAAAAAGTACGTACTAAGAACGTACGTGAAAATCTATATTGCGTACGTCTTGTAAAAGACGCACGTGTTCGTTTCAAAGACGAACAATACAGGATGAGCTGGATCATTCCCATCTATTCATGATTTTTTTAGTAATTGCTGACTCGATGTCTGATAATAATATATTTTTAAATAATATGCAATTTCCAAGGAAAAGATACGGAAGTGTCCAAATTCTTATTATTAAACCTTAGATCTAAACTTAAATAAGGCAGGTCATATAATCAAGGATTTATATTATTTCATCTAGGTACCTGACCTTAATTTGTGAAATGTTGAAATAAACATGAAATGAGCCAATAGAATGGAAAACAAGAAGGGACGCCAGCCAGTTGGCATCAGCACAAGCGTCTGCGGATCACACGGGGGCAACGCCACGAATACAGCGTCCATAACGTTTTTGCTCCTTGTTTATTGACGCCTCCACCTCCTTGTCCTGAATCCTGATGAATATTTATTGTTATATTCTAGGATTATTTTGCAATTTCCATTTCGTAAAATATCGATTATTATCGATAATATTTAACTAAAAATTTTAGAAACACTGATAAGAATTAATTTTTTTGGGATGGGGTATCAAGCCCAAGCCAGAACCCGGGTAGGTACAAAAAAATAATTGATAAGTCAGGTGGAATAATCCAATGATACATGGCCCTTCGCCCTCCACAGTTGATTTGTAGGCTGTATCACAATTTAAGCTGTTTCTGTAAGATTTTGAAAGACACAGTGTTTAATCTAGATTGTTAAATAATAGCTATTTATATAAATAGCATTAAATAACAAGTAGGTACCTACAATAAAGAAAGGCTTAGGTATTGTACGAATAATTTTATGACCGAGCGAGCTTGCGAGCGAGGCTATTAAATAATAAGTCAACACTCAATAAAGCCTGTTTGGTAATAGGTACCTACATAAGGTAAATTTAATGCGTTTATGTAAATTTCCATCTTGGTGATAAATAAAATAAATAATTATTGTACCATTTTTCCTTTCAACAGTTTAAACAGTTCATTTTATAAACTGTGCTCTGATGGTATCTTTTGCTCTAATTTTCTTTTCCACTCAAAAAAGTCTTCCTTATTATTAAATGTTAAATTCTTGGGGTCTAAGTTGTTTCCGTGAAAATTTTTATAATATGTGAAACAATAATGTCTTTGCTGTCGGTAATAAAATCACAGTTTAATGGGCATCTTATGGACTTCATTATTTTTGTAGATGTATTTTTGTTGTGAATTGTGCTCTCCATGTGTTTTTTTAGGTGATAATTGCTCGAAAACTCCCTCTCATGTCATTGATAATGATAATAGACAAACTATCGAATTATAATTAATAATTTTGTGTCAAATAAATGAAGAGGCGGTAAACAAAAATGCTAGTGAACCTCCGTTTGTCGCGTCGCGCCAAATTTTAAAAGTTTCGTTCGTACACTTTCGATCATATTCGTGGCGTTGCCTCCGTGTGATCCGCAGACGCTTGTGGCATCAGCAGGGTGCAGTGTTGCCAATGACCCGATAATTATGGAAATCTATCATAATTTTGACTACGATTCGATAATCGATAATCACAAGCTAAATCTACCATAATTTATTGAAACTACAATTTCAATGCATATTTTTAAAATTTTTAGTTGAAAATTAAAAATTTATTTAATTGGTGGTTTTGACGTAGGTTCTAGTGGGCGCACCAAACATTTCCCAGCTAGAAATGGATTGAGCTGGCAGCACCGTTTGCCTCGTTTGAGTTGTTCCTGTCTGCTTTATTTTGCCTTTTTGTCTTGTATGTGTAGCTCGTTTGTAGTGTGGTCAGTGTGGTGTGAGGTTGTGTTTTCTTCTATTTTTGTTTTTTTTTTACCAAGTAAAGCGGGAACTATTTTGTTTTGATTGCGGCAACGTGTTTAGCTTTGTTTTTTGTGTATAATAATACTTTTACCAAGATTTTTACTGTGTGGAACTTTTCTTGATTTGTGCCCCTTTACAATTCTCTCAATGTTTGTAGGTTACCTACCTATTTTTTTTTGTTATATTTACTGTTGTTTAACGTTAAGTTTAAGAGTATGTTATATTTTATAATTGATCTTAAGGGTATCAATGTTATAGGTACATATTTGATCTTGTGCTAATTTTTTTCAGTTTTTCAGTGTAATTGTTAAGGTATTTATTAAGTATAAAAATTGTCACTTGAAAATAATAGTATATTAATAGTATAATTAATAAGTGTTTCATTAATGAAACTTTTCACCGAGGTATGTATACTATTTTATTTACAATCATTCGAATTTTGAAATTTTCATTTGGATTAAAACTCAAAAATACAATAATTAACAATTTCATTTACTTTCGGCCCACGGGTCGAAAGTTTACTTTCGACCCGTGGGCCGAAAGTAAGAGTCAAAAAATACAATAAATTTTAAAAATTTCATTGTAAATAAAATATTTATTTATATGGTTTTATTTTTTACTATAAAATTACACATAAATACATATGTATAGGGTTTTCTCCTATATTTTTGCACCCCATCTGAACAGGTTAATTGAATAGGTATCAAAAGGGTGTAAACACAACATTTGTATTTACATCTTTTTGACGCCTATTCAATCAACCAGTTTCGGTAAGGTTCAAAAATATATGGGAAAACCCTGTACGTCCCAAACACATTCATAAAAAGCTATACTAAATACGTACGTTGATGTATATACGTCCCCAACACGTACCTAAAAAGTACGTCCCTGAATGTACGTACGTGGGACGTACTATTTTGTGGAAAACGACCGTCTTAAAGACGTCCCTCGTACGTCGGCGGGACCTAAAAAGTACGTCCGCGGACGTACTTTCGTCCGAAAAAGTACGAATTATGGACGTACTAAAGACGAACTTGTGTTTGTTGGGTACAAGTGGAGATTTATACGAAAATTTTATAATCAGATGACAATTATTCAAAAACTGTACATGGGAATTTATACTAACAGGGAAGGTTGACGGGGTTGTCAGAAACAAGGTGATACCAATTCTTCATGAAATAATAAATCAAAACGATCTATTTATAAGAAATCTCCCTATGACGCGTATGTTAGAAGAGATTATGAGACTTCGATGTATAAATATATTAGTGCGAGCCACATGACAAAGCTACGATAACACGATTTCTCAAAGAAAATCTTGCTGACAGAACTCATCTAAAGGATTACGCTTATTATTTCAAGAGAAATTAATAATTTAATAAAGCATTCTCGCAATTTCAAATTAATTGCCCATCATACGAAAGTTGATAATAAATGTACCTACAGCACGCTGAAAGACAGATGTTAATTAGATTTTCGTATGAAGGCAGAACTAATCATCGTGGGACACAAGAAACAATAAAACGATTTGGAATGAAGATCAATGTAACTTGAAGTAACAAAATTGATTAATCAATGTCTGTGTGAAATATGACAAAGAGCAAAATATAATCGGAAACTTCCAACCTCTTATACTATCCGGAATATTCAGACATTGAATAATAAACAAATGTTTTTAATGATCCTTGACATATATTCCAAATAATTTGGATCAGCGCTTTCATATTTTGGCACACTATTAACAGCATGTTGAATCATATCTTCTCATTTTAAGAAGGTGTCTATTTTTAAATTAAGTATATCTGCCAATGAAACAGAATTAAAAAATAAAGTAATCAGTGATCTTTCAAAAATCACAATAAATATTAAAACTAATTTCACTAATGGTGGGAAAAAGACAATATATACTGACAACTTCAATGTGTACCTACGTCAATTGCGTAAGTTATATTATAAAACCCTATGTCATTATTATACAAATAATTGTCCTTTTCAATGTTAAATATAAGGATACGCCACTGTAATTATTCAACGCAGAACAGATAATTACCCAAAAAACAAATGATTATAAAGAGAAACCTTATAAAAAAACGTCCTTAAACCTTTTAAGAACTGATCATTTAAACTCAGAAGAAGTTAAAGCTTTACAAAAACTTGTAAATTCGTTTCCTAGAGTCTTTCATCTTTCACAAACCAAATGATAAATTTTCATTCACAAATCAAGTTAAACACGAAATTAAGACCAAAGACGAAATTACAGTTCACACAAAGACGTATAGATATCCAAATATTTATAAACAAGAAGTGAATAAACATATCCAGAAAATGTTAGAACATAACATCATTCGACTATCATGTAGTCCATCCCCTGTCTGGATTGTGGATTGTACCTAAAAAGTTAGATGCTTCAGGCATAAAAAAATGGCGAATGGTCGTAGATTATAGGAAAATCAATGGGAAAACTAACTTTCAGCGATGATGATCGATACCCATTACCAAATATAACAGACATTCTCGACAGACTTGGAAGAAGTAATTATTTTACTACCCTAGTCTTAGCTTCTGGATTCCACCAAGTTGAAATGCATCCAAATTCGATAAGAAAAAACAGCTTTTAATGTAGAAAATGGACATTATGAATTTAACCGTATGCCCTTTGGATTAAAAAATGCCCCAGCAACATTTCAAAGAGTAATGGACAACGTTCCAATAGGTTTACAAAACAAAGTATGTCTAGTTTACATGGATGATATTATTATGTACCTATATCAAATTCTCTTCAAGAACATATTGTCAATTAGAACAATTCAATCTAAAAATTAAATTAGACAAATCCGAATTTTTAAAGAAATCAGTAGAATTCTTGGGACATGTAATAACCCCAAATGGTATTAAACCAAACCCATAGAAAATCAAAGCAATAAAAAAATTCCAATCCCAAAAACCATAAAAGAAATTAAATCATTTCTAGGATTGATAGGATATTATCGAAAGGATAAAAAAAACCACGATTCTGAATTTTTAAAAAGTTTTGAAACTTGGAAAATTTATTAATCAATGATCCAATGATCCTATTTAACAATACCCTGATTTCAATAAACCTTCTTTATTGACTACGGACGCATCAAATTATGTTATTGGCGTTGTATTGCCACAAGGACCAGTAGGTTCAGATTCAGATTTACTAATTGCTTACGCAAGTCGTACATTAAACCCTGCGGAATGTAATTATTCCACAATTGAGAAAGAATTACTAGCCATAGTATGGGCAACTAAATACTTTAGATCATACTTACACAGAAATTTACAATTTTATCTGACCATAAACGACTTCAATGGTTATTCTCTGTTAAAGAACCCGGATCTAAATTAATTCGATGGAGATTGACATTAGCAGAATATGATTACGAAATCAAATACTTACAAGAAAGGAACTGCTAATATCAATACAGACGCATTATCAAGACCTCCTTTACAACTAAATGATATTTCCAGATCAGATTCCAGTACAGAATCAGATTCCGATGAAAAGTTTCATAAAACTTTAGGAGCAATATTAAAAAAGACACCACTTAATAATGAAGAGATAATTGAAAAATATTTTAAAGATACTGAAATTTTTAAACCTGAAATACAAGCTAAGAAACGTATTAATAAAGGTAAAGATATTAAAATTACTGATGAATATAAAAAAGTTCCATTGTCCGAATCTATTTGTTTAGCAGATTCACCACAAAGAGAATTAATAAAACCTAAGATTAAAATCTTGTCTCAAGTAATAATACCTCCAAAAAGATTGAAGAAAAATTCAATTGAAAAAGATACAATTGAAGAAGACATAATTCAAGAAGATACAATTGAGAATGAAATAATCGAAGATGGTCAAACTATTCACACTTCTCTTGAAAACACTATTCTAGGAGCCCCTTATACAAAAAAACATGTTAGTCTGTTAGTTTTTGCAAATCAAATCATTTTCAGATATTCTAATAATAATGCTATTCGCAAAGAAAGTATTATACCATTTCCCAACAAGACAGGAATAACATTCTTTTCACCTAATGACCCATTAGAAGATCAAATTATTAAATTAATGAAGGAATATCTTCCACCAAATACGTATCGCATGTATTTTCATAACAAAACGTTAGAACCCATGATACTTTATGGCCGTTTGCACCGACCATTTTAAGGGAGGCTTAACGATAAGGATACCTTAAAATGACAGTTTTACATGTAAAAATGTCACTTTAAGGAACACTTATCGTTAAGCCTACCTTAAAATGGTCGGTGCAAGCGGCATTAGAGTTCTAAGTATCATCATTCAATTCAAATTCGTTTAAGTTACGTATTTCTAATTCTTTTCGAAGACAACAGAAATTGATGAACAGCAAGAAAAAATTAAACTATACCATGAGACTAAAACATCTCATCGCGGAGTTACAGAAAATGTTCCATCAGAAACGATATTATTGGCCTAACTTAGAAAAAGACGTACAAGCATATGTCAAAACATGTGAAATATGTAATAAGACAAAATATGAAAGGCAACCTTACAAAATAATATTTAAACCACCTCCAAGTTTACACAAGCTATCCTTATTATTAGCAAAACTGCAATTTTAACAGATTTATGTACACTTGGCCAAACATAAAACTGGTATAGTAATTTTAATACCTATTCAGAAGTACGTCGTTCTAGTGACAAAACGTCTATCGCTTCTTGAACACACAGATAAAATTAGATTAAGAATTTCCTATTAGACTATCCAACCAAAACACGTGACTTTGACAAGAAAAATATGGCCGACAAGAGGCACACAAACATTGACACAAACACAAACCATAACGTCATCTACTTATTTTCTATTGTGTACGTCGCAATTTTTGCCAGTTTCTACCCAATTACGCAATCCTTATTGTTTGAACAAGGTTGCTCTACCTGCATTTCACTTGGACACGTAGGATCGAGCGCAGGGTCTACCCTTGATGTGAAAATATTTATTTATTTCAACTTCACCGTCCAGTGTTGTGCTTTGATTTGTATTGTTTTTTTTTACTTGGAATTTGAAAAAACTTAAGAATGTCTCGATCACCACGACTTCCACATTTGATAATACAACACGTTGTAGGCATGTTTTTCGCGTTTTTAAGAACTATTTACATACACTATTCAAATACACTATTTCTAACATTAATAAAAACAACAGTTTTAAGTATCAGAACGCAAATAATTCACAATGAGCCCTATTTTAAGCTCATACATTATTTGATGACAAATTCGATGACTCATAAACAAAGGGTTTGTGTGTTCAATATGGCGTGGCGGCCAAGCAAGTTTATTTTGAATATGTTTTTATGCGTATTTTAAATTATTTTTTCTACAAACGTGTTAAAAATGCAATTTTTAACACCGCCCCGAAGCATTAAAAATGTTACTTTATCGCACTAGTGCCATAAAGTCTTTATAGCACTAGTGTTAAAAGTGGAACATCAAATTTTGAGAGCGGACGTCAAAAAAAGTTTGTATTTTCAGTTATTTACATTGATAATAATGGTGAAATTTGAACCACTGAGGTAGCCCGTTTGGCCGCCTCATCTATATTTTTCGAAGGATCGATGCAACTCTCTTTTTCTTCTGTATTTTGTTGCATTTTTAGCAAAAAGCATTCCTGACCACGACATACTTTCAAGAAACTGACAAGACATTTTGTTACCTGTAAAACAAGGTGCTGGTTGTATGGATTTTTTGACAAATGTCAAATTCAAGAATTTTATGTAGGAAAGATGCTTCCAATTTATTATTCATTTAAAAATCCAATTTGTTAGTGGTTATTGCTTTTTATTGCCGTTTGTAGAAAAAATATTGTATGATATTTGTGTTAAAAGTATTTTTAAGGCACTTATGTGAATTGCAGAATTCGCTTCGCTCATTCTGCAAACTTTCACATGCGTGCCTTAAAAATGTACTTTTAACACTTATATCATAAATAACTATTATCTACGAGCGTGCGGTAAAGTGCACTTTACCGCACGTATTTGGAAATGGAAAGTATCACTTTACCGCACACTATGCGGTAAAGTTAACTTTACAGCATAGTGTGCGGTAAAGTTAACTTTACAGCATAGTATGAGGTAAAGTGGACTACAAAGTGTGCGGTAAAGTGCACTTTACCGCATAGTGTGCGGTAAAGTAGAATTTGATATTTATAATCAAAATTCCTTTCTTTTTCAGAAAATTGATTTTTGATCATTTCTAAACTTAATCTTATTTCATTAATTAATCTGATTCATTAATTAATTTTATTAATGTCCTTTTTTGGAGATTTAGATGCTCATAGGTAAAATTTTGTACCTAACACATGCGGAAAGTGCCTTTACCGCCCTTAACGGCTTGACCGAACTCCGCTTCGCGTCGTTCGGTCAACTGCCGTTGCGTGCGGTAAGGTATCACTTTCCGCATTTGTTAGGTAAATAACTATTCCTTGAAGTTTTGTTTGCAACTTTGATTTTGATTATTTAATAATAATAAATTTGTTGACTAGGTACCTGATGAACTATTAAATCGGGCAGAAACTAGATATTTTTTTGTGTTTTTTGGCTCATGTGACACGCCATCTTGATTGTCACGTGGTTTGAATTGCCTAATTTGTACATGAAATTGACGTAATAGCAATCGACGTTCGTTTTTGTTGGTAATTTTTTGTTTCATCTGATTCGTGATTGATAAATAAGGATGGGGTTATTCAATATGGGTATAAGAAACCCTATACATGCATTTTCCTATGTGTTGTATTGTGTAAATCGACCTTTATTATCACCTCAAAAATGACAAAAAGAGTCAAGTCAGTGTCATCTTTAAATCAAACAAAATGCCGCCGCAAATACATTTGACAATGTCGAATGTCAAAAACTATCTAACCTGAGTTTTACAGAAGAAACATTTTATTATTAAGCTCACATTAGGCAAATTTAAAAAATACCTATTGTCTGTACCAGTTTTATGTTTGGCCAAGTGTACTCTACATAAAATCGAATTTCATTATACGACTCCTCGAAATCCCAATTCGAATAGTCCTATTGAGAGATTACTTTCTACCTTGAGAGAAAGTTTAACAAGCTTGAAATTATAAAGCCCTAATAAAAACATTAATGACCTAATGTCTGCCCAGCGAGTCAGTGTCTACGGGGCAACGGTAAGGGGAATGCAGTTGTAAAAAAAATGGCTGATTTCATTCATAAAATACCCAGCTGCGTGCTGAACTTTTTGGAAGTGTTATCGTATTGCAACTCTTACACGAAAATCAGCAATGACCAAATCTCCGCCACTTGATATTTCAATATAAATCGATATTCCAAGATGGGAGGATAAAATGACGTGACCCCTGGCCAATAGCGAGACGTAAGGTGACGTTAGCTCATTGACAACTGTATTGTTCTCCATGACAACGGCGATCCTGCCAAAAACTCCACCAATCAGATTCATCCAGGACGGATGCTTGCCAAATTGTCAAAAGCTGATGGCATCTTTAGAAAATGTTTATTTTTTACAATAGACCAAATTGAAGAAATTAGGATTAAAATAAGGATAGATCTAACAACCACGTTAAAATATTTAGCATTTTATTATTGTTATCAATATTTTTTTATTAAAAAATGGATTTTCAAATTAACTATACTGCATGCCTAGTATTTTCGCTTTTTTATAATTAAACGTGGCAACATGGCACATTTACGTCCGAATTCCTTCCGTAGACTCAGATCCGCTGGGCAAACAATAATGGTAATTGCAATCCTGAACTAATAACAGCATACAGGGTGATTCAAAAGTAAGCGGCATCCTTTCGGGGGCGTTTTCCTTGCATAAAAATAAGACAAAAAGTTCCTATTAACATGGGTCCGGAAATGCATCCTAATAGGACACCTGAAAGACGTGTTTTCTTTAAAACCCTTCACAAATGGATTTTGAAAATTGGTGTATTTTATAAACATTTGATGGCAATTAAGATAGTAAATTGAAAATTCAAAAATCTTAATCCGTGTCACATACTGGGGAGAGTGAAAACATCCCTATTTTTTTTTTACTCGTCAGGTTTTTGCGAAACATACGCAAATCAGAAAATTTTCAGTCAATTTTCTCGTAAACGATATGCTGTATCGAATTGAACCAAGAGTAGCTTTTCTGCGTAAAAAACTGTAAACTTTCTGAATTTTCAATCAGAGTCGCAAAAACCTGACGAGTAAAAAAAAATAGGGATGTTTCAACCCTCACCCTCCCCAGTATGTGACGCCACTGAATAAGATTTTTGTTGAAGGAGGCACGATTGACATTGAAAATAGGCCCCCGTAAATTTTAACCAAATTTCAATGTTTTAAAAGTATCGGTTTTGGGGTCCTTTTGTAGGTATCAAACCCCAAAAACGTCAAAATCGGACTAGTATTTTTTGAGATATTCAAGAAAATCTACGTAGGGATACTTCCTCGGATATTTCCTATGCATACCATAGCAGGACCTACGTACTTTGACAACCTATATCTGCTATCACAGACATACGATTCTCTTTACATTTCAAATTTTTTTTTGCAATGATGATACCTTTAAAATATTGAAATTTGGTTGAATTTTACGGGGGCCTATTTTCAATGTAAATCGTGCCTCCTTCTTTCAATTTAGTATCTTAATTGCCCTCAAATGTTTATAAAATACACCAATTTTCAAAATCCATTTGTGAAGGGTTTCAAAGTTATAGAGAAAAATACGTCTTTCAGGTGTCCTATTCGAAGGGGCGTAGCTTCCTTAGGAAGCATTTCCGGACCCATGTTAATAGGAACTTTTTGTCTCATTTTCATGCAAGGAATACGTCCCCGAAAGGATGCCGCTTACTTTTGAATCTCCCTGTATATTCAGGACAAATTAATTTCAAAACAAACACAAAATTTAGAGAAAATAAATAAGCAACGTGAAAAAGAACCTGGATTAAAGGATCCTATTTTCATTAAGCAATTTGATAGAAATAAAATTAGTTCCCGATATGGTGCTAAAACAGGTCAGATTTAGTAAAAAAATTGTAAAGCGACTCTCAAAATAACTCTAAAGAATTTAAACAATACTTGAGATCTAATCAAATGGTCTAATAAAGACGAAATTGTTATTTTATCCAACACCTGCTAGTTATAAGAGTCATTATTTGTGCTAATTTAGACAGGTAAACTATCAAATAACATCGTTATAAACTATAACTCACTAGTGGGTTATGATTTATAACACATTCTTATAAATTCAACGCAAAACATCAGGAAATAAAAACTTAATAATCCTGCTTTAAAGAAGATTCATTTCCAAAAAATACCTGTTAGTTTTTTCAGTTCTTGTATGCTGATCGTGTGCTATGATTTCTGAGTTGTTGGATAAAACATTGTATGCTACTCGTTATGTTTTCTAAGTCACTCGAGAAATTATACCACTCGGCCTGACGGCCTCGTGGTATAAATTTTGCTCGCGTAGCTTATTTTCAACATAACACACTAGTACCATAAATAACTATTATTACAAGTAAATATTGGAACTAGTCAGTCACGTATCAATACATTGAAGAAATTTTTAAAACATTTTTTACACGAACGAAATAAACGTAGAATATTCAATTACATAGGTACAGCACAAAATTGGCTGTATGGTACATTAGACACGAATGACGGTGATAGATCTGATTCTTATATTCAAACGTTAATGAGAATTAGAAAACTATCGATAAAAATCTAAAAGATCAAACAAACGTACAGGGTGATCTATTATAAATGTCACCCCCTTCTAACTTTTTCATTTGACATTTTTGACAAAAGCGTCAAATACAAAAGTTTCAAGAAATTGTCGAAAGTTTTTAACAGAGTCAGTTTTAGGCATACAGGGTGCATCAAAAAAATGCAGCAGTGTGAAGTTATATTTTCTCAAATAGAACACCCTGTATATTGTGCTCTTATTTGTTAGTCCCTTTTAACCTGATTTCAACGATATACGATTTGATATGTCTATCTTCAATATTTACAGAGAAAAACATGAAAACCCCTTTCAAGGTTTCACATTAAAAAAAGGAAAAATTATACCTTACAAGCTTTAGATAATTTTTTTTATAAACAATTTATTGTTCAAATTTCATTCATTAATATACAAGGTGAAATATTATAATAAATCCAAATTTCTAAGTTATTATTATTATTTTACAAAAAATTACTAGGAAGGGATTTTCGCGTTTTTCCCTATAACTATTGGAGATAAACCGAGAGATAAACATATCAAACCATATACCGTTGAAATCAGGTTAAAGATGACTAACAAATAAGCGCATAATATACAGGGTTTTCTATTTAAAAAAATATAACTTCACACTGCTGCACTTTTTTCACGCCCCCTGTATGCCTGAAACTGACAATTTCTTAAAACTTTTGTATTTGACACTTCTGTCACGTCAAATAAAAAAGTTAGCAGAGGGTGACATTTATGATAGATCACTCTGTACTTGAACAAATAACGAAAACATTTCATTATCAATTTTCAAATATCGAAAATAATCAGATATTAATTTAAGATAAGATTAGAAATATTTCGACGGATAATCAAAATATTGAAACTATCTTAATGATGAATCTAATTTTAAAAAAAAATATTAATATGCACAGTATGCACTTATACTGCAGCATAGAATAGAAAGCTTGCAAGTGAAATGAAATTTTCCAAATTTCCTCATCCACTGCGACAATTTCCAGTAGTAATATAACTAGTGCATAAAATATTTCCGGAAATTTTTGAAAATTTTGTCTGAAGCCAATTTTATAACAAAATCATGAGTGCTTTGCACTATGCACGAATGGTTTTGTTCAAAAAAATTGGCTAAAGACGAAATTTTTTAAAATTTCCCTTAGGAAATATTTTATGCACGTGTTATATTTTGATAGGAAATTTCCCGAGTTTGAAGTTTATTTACTAGGTTGTGTCGAATTTTATTATTGATGCTGATTGTTATTGATCTTTCCCATTTAAATTGCATTTGTCAAAAATAATATACACTTTGACAGATTTCTGACATCAATGCTTTTTAAATGGAAAAGCGGGCATCAATGTCAAAAATGACAATTCTGGAAATTTTTCCCGGGATATTTCCAAAAATTTCCACTTATTAATTTTGACAATTTGTATGCAAAATTTCCAGTGTAATTTGCACGAGGGAAATTTCCAGTAGAAATATAACTAGTGCATAAAATATTTCCGGAAATTTTTGAAAATTTTGTCTGAAGCCAATTTTTTAACAAAATCATGAGGGTGAGGGATTTTTTCTTTGGCGCTATGCACGAATGGTTTTGTTTAAAAAAATTGGCTGAAGAAGAAATTTTAAAAACTTTCCTTCAGGAAATAGTTTATGCACGTGTTATATTTTGATAGGAAATTGCCCGAGTTTAAAGTTTATTCATTATACGTTGTGTCGAATATTTTAATTATGGTGATGTGTTCTGTGATGGTGATTGTTATTGATCTTTCCCATTTAAATTGCGTTTGTCAAAAAATATACACTTTGACAGATTTCTGACATCAATGCGTTTTAAATGGAACAGCTGGTCTCAATGCCAAAAATGACAACCTAAAGGTGGGTTTCCGACGGACGCCGCGCGGCATTGTCGCATTGGAAATTGCACCCGGAAATATCCCGCTCACCAGGGATATTTCCACTTTTCAATTTTTGAAAATTACGAGGTAAATTTCCAGTTAAATATGCACAAGGGAAATTTCCACAAAAATCAAATTTCAACACACACTTAAATAACACAAAAATAGCTGCGTTTGTTGTTTACGAAATCCTGACGTCACGAGCGCTGTCATATTGGTTTTGTGATTGAAGCCTCGCCTTTCGCGCCAAAGTTTTTGATTTGATTTTCAATAATTATTTTTTCGTACAAAGTATTAAAAAAAAACTATGTAATATCTGATCACTAGAAATATCTAAAAAAAAAATAAATTGAGAAATATGAAAATTCCTTATTGAACTTGATCTTGAAAAATATACCCACAAGTCAACAAATACCATTTGACAACGTAATTAAACAATGTCCTCTCATGTTACGTGTCTAATTTTCAGTCAATCAAGTTAGGAGATTGTTCGACATATTTTTGCTGCCTTTAGTCGTTTATTACTCTGTCCTTGCCTGATTCTGCCTAGCACTGGAAAAAAGGGAACTACTCCATAGTATAAAATCTTTAATATATACATATTTCACATAACAGTTAGAATAATTATTCTCCATGAAGATATCCACAGCTTCTGGCGATCTCTGAAAATAAGATTGATTTGAGATAAGATAATATTGTATAAAGCAAAATAATTATTTTTTTTTTTGAGTTTTTACTATTTTGTTCTCTGTTCAGTGTTCTGTTCTGTAGGAATCAGGTGAATCAGAATTTGTTTTCCCTATTTTTGCAGAGGTTTCCATTGTGCAACTTTGAAAACATCAGGTTTCCAGCCTTAAATAACACGAAGATTTAGATAGGATTAGAATGGGAAAATGTAAACAAATATTAGTAGAGCTAGGAAATTGTTTAAATCAGACAATGAACTTAAGTCAATTGTGGCACGAAAATTTGAATGTTGAGTATTGCATGCGCAATATGCATTGATTCAAACTGTCCAAAAATAAACGAAAAATCTCCTAGAATTCGGTTCGTGCAACCAGAAATTCTACTGTTTGAGGAATTTTTCTTTTTCTAGAATCACGCAGAAGAGAAGCCACGTTATAGTTTTCTTCTGAGGCATTTTGCCAATTTGAGTGAATATTTGGGAAGAAATTGAGTCTTAAACGGTGGTTATTATTCTTATATAACACCACAGCAAGTATTTGCAACAAGATTTCAGTACGTAAAAACCCAAATTCTGGAAAATAAGTTTGATTCGTGTCACGTGTTGAGTGTCGAAAAGGCCAATCCACATTGGTAAGTCCCTATTATTCATCATTTTATTTTGTATTCTGATCCCTGTTAGAGTTTTATGTCCCCAAAAACGTAATTGATTGCAGCACTTACCTTAATTCTTGTTGAAATCGAGTTTTTATAGTGTGAACTCTCTCTTTCATGCCTTTTATATTGGGTAACGTTACATCCCTTTCTGCTGTTGCTGTCATAAGATGCACAAAGGCACCTGATTGCTGATGCTCAATCCTGAACCTGATAGATTGCTTGGGCCTGTGAATCTCAATCGTCCCCCAAGAGGTTCCTAGTAGTACCACTCCATCAAATAACTACATAATCAGGTTTGCGTATTGTTGTGCCGTTTTGGGAACCATCCACCCTGTCTGTATTAAGGGTTTCACCATCTCCTTGAGAGCTGGAGCCTCTCACCTGCAACCACTTGTACCTACTCTTCAATAATATAGCCAGTTGAATTACCACTACCTGTCTTAAAAAATCACCCTATAATCCTCTAAGTTTAAGTTAAGTTAATTTTACGTTAACTTACCATATTATTTTGATTTCCTGGAACATTCCAAGTAATCCAAATTAGTGTAAAAACACGTCTAACACTCACAATCCGCAATTATTGGATCTGTACACCAGGTTTAAATAGATCTATTTACGACGGTATTCTGAGTATTTTGGTATTGATTTAAGGGGCGTGAACCGTACTTAATTATCACCCTTCACTTATTTGAACTCAATGAATGTATTTAGGAAATTAATTATAACTTTTGATCATCATAATGAACCAGAATGTAAGGTAAGGTTTGGGAACTTCAAGACCGTTTTCGTATTTCTGTGTAGGTAGGTATTTACCGGCACGTTGGTTCTTGATCAAGGACGTGAGAGACGGCCTACTCAAGCCAAGTAACGTGGTGTCGGGTTGGAGATTGGATGGGTGACCGCAGTATTACAGGATGGTAGGTCGCCCGCGCTGCAGCTAATCATCGGATATACAAGTATGAATGAGAAGGAGTAGAGCCCACACAAATGAAATACAAAAAGCCTATAAAGGCTGCAGTGTAGAGTATGGGCTCGAAAGGGTGAAATTAAAAAAAAAAAAGGTAAGGTTTGGGAACTTCAAGACTGTTTTCGTATTTCTGTGTAGGTAGGTATTTAGTTTTGCTGGCTTTATTTTTATTATTTACAAGGGTTGAACCCTGAACCCCGAAGTTATTATAAATAAATATAAATAATTCAATTTTGGTGTTTATCAGCTGTTTGCTGCCTTTAACAATAATAATTCTTTTGGCAAATAAAAATCATGCACCAGAGTGGATTTTAGGCGCTTTCATTTCATATTATTTTGTGATGCCCATTTAGGTTTTTGCAGTGCTTCCAATTAGGATTGAGTGTTTCCTGTTTTTGGTTTATGATCGGTAGCTTCGGTTGACTGCAGGGAAGTAAAACAGGTGGCGCCTTTTTGAATTTACCCACCCCACTCTCCGATGTGAGAGTTAGTCGGACACCCTAAAAACGAAGCTTTATTTGCTCGATGTTGGTTATTGGAGAACCTCAGTCACCTTTTTGTGTAATAATAAATTAGTTTGTCCAGTTTGCAATCTAATAAATAATTCAAAAGGAACTTATTATTTTTACTATATTTACACAATAATTAATCCTAAACCTTTTATATTGTATAAACTATTTCCTATACTCATCCAAATTATATAGTTAGTGTTAAGTATCCTTTCTTGTTATTAACCACAGACACGTATTACAATGCTCTACAAAAATGTCCAAGTATTGAAGACATTTATTTGTGCAAAATGGAACTATTGAAACAAGATGAGCCCTGTGTTCACGATATTGTATCTAGTGAACAACAATTATGCTCATTCGCGAAAATTCAATACGAAGAATCGACAGTTGATAATCAAGTTTTGATTATTCCAAAACGACATGTGACAGTAATGCTGCAATGTGACTAGAAGAAATACATGGAAATCATTTCCAGTCCAATCGTAATTTCCAAAGGTAAATGTTCAATAATAATTAACAATCGAACATTTTTGGAAGACATGCATGAGAACTTCAACCTAGAACTTGAACTACCCATCATCGACATTCCTGAACTAGAGCAGTGGACCATGAAGCTCTTCAATCAGCGATTAAAGAAGCAAATAAATTAAAGACTGACCCATTAAGAGTTAAATTTTGAAGACAATAATGTGTCACTGTCAACCTATATTATAATCACAGTAATAAATTCTATTTTTAAAACAATTATTCTTATTCTATATTTTAAAGGAAAATGTAGTAAAACTAAGACTGAGGTGCAGATTGAATTGCCCAACATGTAAGTCAATCCCAATTTGCAACCATTTAAGGAGGGAGGAGTTATATTATAAAACCTTATGTTATTATTATACAAATAATTCTCCTTTTCAATGTTAAATATAAGCATACGCCACTGTAAAAGCCAACGTTATTATAAAGATGATGAGTAAGGGGTACTGCCTGGAAAAGTACCGTCATATCGAGGTCAGCAATATTTCAATATAAATACGGCGCGCAGAGCCTTCTTTCCTCATTCTCTTGTTTTGTAGCTTAGACTATAGCAATAAGAATCAAAGATTCTTTTGTTCTCGGCTTTCGCCGCAGCAATTTAGAATTTAGTATTTTTCGAAAATATAATTCGTATAATAATCAATTGATTGAAAAGTCAACCACAAACCGTCAAACGGAATAAACGACGTGGCAAATTGAACTCCAGATTTTTAGGACTTTTTACTTTTTATCTTTCAGTTACACGTTAGAAAACAATAAAATTGAAATTGAAAATCCTAGTATAAAACCGAAGGAAATTGTATGAGACCAAAATTAAGTAAAAATCATTGTTACAGATGGATTCGATTGATTCGAATCCACAGCTTCGGAGGAACAAATGTCCAGGAATCTTGCCTTATAAATTGAGCACTGCAAAAATGGCACCTTTGATACGAATCCATGATTTAACGCCTCTAAATAATGAGTTTTACCTAGTCAAACATAATGCGAATTACATATTTATTCAAAAATACATATGGTAAATAATAGGTAGGTATACTTTTTAGGCAAAATGTAAACATACTTCACTCCTTTATTAGCGTTATATAGCGAAGGAAATCACTAGATCTATTCGGATAAGTAATAAAATGTACCATTGGTAAATCTAGATAAAATGGACGCAAAAGACACGAAAGTAAAATCATTTGCTCATTACCTTAACCTGCATAACATCACCGTGTTTTTGCTGCCTAGCCTTAAAAGTTTGTGGCGTCGAAGCCTACATATATTCCAGTCGGGCTTGGAAACCCCTATATTTTATTCCAAGTAAAATCGAAACTTCCCTAAGTACAAATAAACTTCTAATACCTTTAGCCAGCAACTAAAAGTCTGTCGGCATGTCATGTCCTACCATTTATCACCAGCATTGAAGCCTCTTTGAAGGGTTATGTTAAAATACCCAACAAACAATCTCCTTATCTTAAATCAAAAAATCACAGACCTTTAAAATAAAACTCATTCGAACAGCCGATGACATGCGTCTCCGCTCAACCAAAACTCTTCGTCAGTTTTCATCTCGTCGAGATCCAGTTGTTTCCCCGACTCCGTTAAATTTGGAACAGCATCCCTCTGTGCCACTTTTCAAATTTGCGCGTTTTCGGCTAACGGACTATACTGCGCGAAAAGTTTTAAAATACCAACTTTAGTTCAAAAATTATCTGGATTTAGTTTATTATGGAAAAAGTACAACAAAACTTTCTTGTATGATGCATAATTTAATGATGTTTGATGGATTTTTGATTTTAGCTTTTTTAGTATTTGGTAAGTTTTTTGTTAATGGATGTGGATTTAGGTACCTCCTTTTAGTGATGAGGTTGTGGATTCACAAGCAGATGTTGTATGGCAATTATTTTTCATACAATTTTATTAACTTTCGATTATTAAAATTTCCAAAAATGTAATTAAATATTCCAAGTTCAATCTACTTCGTTTCAAACTTGATACCTTGTCTAATGGCTAAATGTTTTTTATCCAAACAAACTTTCCTAATTATTTCGCGGCCCACGATTTGTTTGTAATCAATTCGAATTTATTAAAATCCAACTTTCAATTTTCTTCTTCGCTTCAAGTGGTCTTAAAAATGAGAATCGGTGTGAAGAGAAGTAATAATTTATCGAGTAATTTATTTAGATCAAACCCCTGACACCTTGAAAATATCCTTTGAGATTTCACAGAAAATTTATTCCTCATAAAAAAAAAACCGATAAAAGTATGAAAACACAAAAAATAACATTTGCAAGAAATACGACACAAAGAAAACCCACTGAGAAATGAATTCTTAAGAGATGTTTTCCCGAAAATGAAGTTAAAAGTCTAGACGTTATTTTGCAGTGTAGATGGAGAGATTTAGATTTAAATTATGTTCTTTCGTAATGACTGATGTTGTCATTAAATCTCATCCAGAAGAATATATTCACAATTTTTTAAAATTTTATCGTAACCAAGTTGAAAGGTTTTTAGGAAAATAATGTTAATTCGAAAAGACTTTTTAATAAGTGAATAATGTATATGTACTGAAATTAGGTAGGGAATTTTCATATTTCAAATGTGACATAGGAAGACTTATTAAACTTAAATGTTTTTCATTATTATGCACATACACTTTTTAACTTTTGTGAATAATCTCACGATCCTGTCTTCTAGGTATAGTTTTTCGGTTGAGTAAAAAATAGTTATTTATGCAACAAGTGTGTAAAGTGATTGTCGCACTCGCCTTCGGCTCGTGCGTCAAAATTCACATTCGTGAAAAAAGGTACTTTACGCTTTTCTACTACCAATCAAATATGTGTAAAAAAATAAATTTGGACAAATACTTTACGCACTAGTGCGTGAAGAATTTTCACTTTACGCACTAGTGCGTGAAATAATTTACCAGAAAAATGCCAAATTGACAGTGTCGACAACTGTCATGACATTACTTTACACACTAGTGTGTGAAGTGAATTACTTTACGCATTAGTGCGTGGAGTGAAATTTTACGTCTTCTGAATAGTGCGTAAAGTGAGTACTTTACGCACGGTAGTAGAAAAAATTATTTATTTATTCATTTGTTTATTGCACTCTACATAATGTACTCAAATATTACAACTTACAGAGTACACTTAAATGTTATGATCCATAATAGATAGAGGTATGCAGTATACATCGTTCTTGAACCTAAACCATTATTATTAACTAAAAAAAACAAAATAAAAAGTGATTTCAATTCGTGTCTCAATTAAGTTTCCACTTCGGTAAACTTTGTTTTTGAAAACTATTTATTTTCAAAACTAAGTATTACAAATGAAAACTTTAAACCATTCTAAGTGAAACAAATTACTGAAAGGAAATCTCGAAAGTAAATGAATGCTTTACAGTAGCTGCGTGCCTATTTCATAATAAAATAAAAGCTAGGATGAGCAAGATAGATATTATTGTTTTGAGGAAACAAAAGTGTCTTTATTGGGTTAGAATATAATTCCTCCCCCCTTAGGTGGTTGCAAATTAGGGTTGATGTACTAAGTAAGGCAACTCAATTTGAACCTCAGTTTTTACATTTTTCCTAAAGGATAACGCACACCTAACATGCACCGCACTTGTTAGGTTAATAGCTATTTCCGTGAGTGTGAGCGTGCATTTGATAGTGAGCGAGATATCTATGTCAACTGATTTCCCCCTCTTAAACTTACAGTCTACTCCAGGCTAGAGTAGAAATGGTAAACACCGTTATTTCCAAATAACAGTTTCAGCTGTTACTGTCATTTTCAATTGACGTTTTCAATTAAAAGAGATGGACAATAAAGTATGAAAACAATCATTTTCCCGCCACATTTGCTTGCTTGTCAATGTCAAAATAGCAAACAGCTCCCGCGAACTAAACTTGAACGTGGATTACTTTGTATACTTGATAGGCCGTGGATTTCCTTTTTTTTTGCAAGTATTCTTTCTGATTTTATGTATCCAAAATTTGACAAAATGTAGGATTTGATGGCAACTTATGGAAAGACGTCCGCTGGTAAATAGGAATTATTTTCACAAAAAGGTACACTACACAATCACCATTGTTAGGAAAAAACTTTGGAAAAACCGAGGAAATAATAGTTTCCAGTTTCCACATGTACAAAAGTCTTGTCAACAAACCACTGTCAGCGGCTATCAACCGTTGTTTTCATACTCTTTTGGCGTCTGACAGTTTGACGCCAGAGAGAGAGGCTTTTAAATTGAAAAGGTCAATTGGCCGTCTACCCAACTTGGCGAGTATACAACGTTCATATAGTAAAATTATTTAAATAGTGTATGCACGTGATCAATGACGTCGAAATTATTGCCAATTGCAGTTTGTAAGAAATTAAAATTCGTTTCAAGCTGAGAGCTCATTCTCCTTTTTATTTAAACTTAGTTAAAAAAAGACAGAACACTGTTGGCATTTAACCGAATCGGCCGATAAAATGACATTTAGGTTGGCACTCATGGGTTACCTATGTTGCCAAATATTGCTGCAAATCTGCGGTTACTGATTTTAATAATTTGAAATTATTTCTATTTATGTACATATCTATAAAATGCCAAAGTCATTGAATAGTCAGAGTCAGAAACTCGTTGCGTCTCTAATTACTTTCTTTGAACAGGAACGAGATAATGGGGGCCCCTTTTAGTCATTAAATAGCGTTAGAGAGGTGAAGTATATTGATAGTATCAAATATAAATCTTCTGGGGCTTTAATTGGGAATATTTTTCAAGCGTGTTGCAGCTGCACTGAATATTGGTATAACCACTGTGAGTAAAATCTAATGTAAAATCTCTCAAAAAGTTAGGGATAATTTAGCGTTAAATTCACCAAAGAAAAAACGTCCACATATGAAACGTGTTACGAATCAAGATCACCTTGATGTTAGCTCTATTCGCAATCAAATTTACGACGAAAAGTGACTAGTTTTTTCAGATTGTGTTCATAATACACTATCTTTACATATAAAAATCCATGTTTGTTTGCTTTAGTGATAACAAATTTTACTAGACATGGTATGTCAAAGTAAAACGAAAGTTAATAGCGGCAACATTGCGACGTGCTTATGTCATTAATTTTGATCACGTGCATACACTGTTTAATTAATTTCACTATAGTACATATAAGCTACTCAATCCCACATATTCTGTCTTTTAGAAAATAAGTTGTGTCTGGCGGCTCTGGGCTCTTGGACTATAAAGTGCTTTCGGAAAATATACTAACATGGTAATCGCAATAGGCCGTATTTATAAAAAAGAGGACTTGCTTTTACTTGCAGAAATCGAAGCATTTACTTCATATTCTATTCATAAAAAAAAGAAGGAAAGGATTTGGACTTCTAGCAAAAAGGTATTGCTAAACAGAAGCAATTGCTTTAAAACTGAAGGTTTTGTTTCAGAAAATATGCATCTACTACAGAGCAGCTTCTGTGGCAAAGTATTCTTCACTTCATTCGTTTATATGCACTTCTAGTGCAAGGTATTTAGTTTTGGAGTGCGATCGTGATTTTGAATTTCCCATGGCGGATATGGTGCACGTACGAGCACAAAAAGTGTGCAAAGAAAGACATACTCTACGTCAGAGAGATTTTCGAAGCCTCTTTCGGTTTGACGAAATAAACGAGCAGTGGTTAGCCCAGCCGACTACTCCATTGGCGAGAATCTGGAAATCAGGGAAGGCGCGCTTTCACCAGTACAAAAAGTCTACAGTCTCCAGAATCGTCGCCACCACTCTCGATCTCATTCTGGATAGGGCGAATGAATGGATCAAGTTCCCATCTACCGATAATGAATGCCGCATAGTGAAATGGGCAGCGAGCAAAACGCATGTTGAAATTGAAAAGCCGCGTCAATTTGGCGATGAATATAGTATTAAGGTCTGGACACACATGACCGCACCGTATCCGCACCGCATCGCTGATGAATTGTACCGTGTTTTCTTATGTCGTAGTGTTCACATCTAAGCACCGTGCTCACGCCTCGCCCGAGTGGCGCCACCGCACCGCGTCCGTACCGTGCGAGATTAGTTTCATGTAATTTTTTACGGGCACGGGGCGTTGCAGGACGGACTCTTAGTATATTTTCAGTACGAAAAGAGAAACTAGCCCAAATAACTGCTTATTGCTGCCAATTCGCTGTTGGTGAAGATGGCGAGCATTTTAGCTTTTTTCACACACACTTCCAAGTGACAAACTACCGACCGCACTCGTAGTTCGTAGTACGACCGTCATGCGGCCGTGTGTTGGAAATGTGTGGCTTCTACCTTATTGAGCGACACACTGCCGTGTTACTGCACGGACTCGGTGCGGGCTCGGTGCGGATACGGTGCGGTCATGTGTGTCCAGACCTTTAATGGGTCTGCACAGAAATCACAAACCAGTCAGAGTGAATTTCATTGATTGGAACTAGTTTCCTGACTGTTTCAGACTGTTTTCCACCAATAAAGTTCGCTCTGGCTGGTTTGTGATTTCTGTGCGAACAGGCCCATTGTTCAAGCCACATGTGATCAAAATTACGTTTTCATGATTATCGATGCACGGTGGCCCGGCTCTGTACATGACAGTAGAATTTGGAAAAATTCTGCTCATGAAATCATGCGGCGGACGGTTATATAAATATATCAATTGCCCCTGTCTACCTTTTCCTTTTTTTGCGAGGATTTGCTTGCAAAGAAAAGGAAAAGATTATGAATACGAAATAAAGCAAAACCTTTTCCTTCTAGCTTCTCCTTGTGACCTCTTCCTTTTACTTCTACCTTTACCTTTGAAGGAAATGGAAATACTTCATTTTTATAAATACGGCCTAATATGTCGAGCAATATATAGAACATGAAATACTTCAATACAATAAACTCACCCATTGAGATTGAGAATAAGTAGCTTACCAACGTCTTTGGTCCTGTATCACAACTATTAAAACTTACTTATCATCAAATTCATTATTCAGCCCTTCATACACCAGACAGCCAATGTTTTAGACAGATTTCTGAGATTTCTTCCTTATTTTGCATTTAGTTGTTTGATATATCGGCAGTCCAAGAGCCGGTTACATCAATTTGTATAGGTACACTAATGAATTGAGAAATGCTGTGAAAAATAATAGTCGAAACTCGAAATCTTTCATTATTTTTTTAATAGTAAATTCTTCCACAACGGTGAATAGTCTACTGCGGAATGATGATTTACGGAGTTAACAACTCGAATTTTGAGAGTTAGTTTTTAAAAAAAATTATTTTCAATGGTGGTTACAATACAACTGACTTAAACCTAAGTCAAATTAATATTTATAATCATTAGCTTTGCTGACAAAGCGGTTCCCAAGAAATGCAACGGTCGGTCTAGTTCTGAAAACAAAGTAACAAAATGCTGAACTCTAAGTTTATGAGAATGTAACTCCTCCCGTGTAAGTTGAAAGCACGTAATGAAAAATAAAAAACGTGATTTCACAAAAATACAAAAATAATTAAAAAATGCCTTCAACTTCATTACTTTCAATTTTTGGGAACTTTCGAATTTTCTTAATGCACAATAAGCTGAAAAAGTAAATTAAAATTAATATAATGATTAAGTATAATAATATTGTCCAGAGACTGAGGCGATTTGAATAAATCGTCGTGGTTGACATTTCTTCAAGTTTCTTCTTTTTTTCATGAAGTTTTTTTTTATGTCTTTGGATGTCTTGACGTTAATGATGTTCAAATCCAATGAAGGTAGGTCGTAGGGCATTGATTGGTTATGGTTAATCAATGATAGGTCCAATATCGGTAAATTGACTTCTTTAAAAGAGAGTCGACTTGGCTTCTTGAAGCTCTCGAGGGTGGTTGATTGTATTTTGGCTTTACAATCAACTGGCACTTCTAGTAGGTAGGATCCGAAGATGGGTACAGTTTCCTTTAGGTTTTGACAGTTCTTTGAACTTTTAAGTGGAATAGGAACTGTAACGAGCCATTTTCCATCAATAATTTTGGTTATTTGTGGTGTGTGCAATAGGGCATATCCATGTGACGTCAGTAATGAGTTTTGACAGTCGCCCTGAGGTAAAACAAATAATTTATTTACATTGGTGTAGAATAGGCCGGTTATGTTTTATGCGGTTTTCACAGCTTTTTTACGAGTTTTTGTGTTATTTTGTTTTAAAAAAGTTAAAGTAAAGTGTTTATGTTCCAGTCTATGTGGTCTTTTATCCAGAAGTTTGCTAGGTTTTTCTATAATGGAATAAATTCAGGCTTTTTCCAAAAAATATCAAAACCAAGTGTCACAAGAACAAATATATAAGTATAATTACTCTATATTCGATCTATTTTTTTGTCAGATCTTCTCTTTTAACAACAATAATCAATTTTTCCCTTCTTTCTTGAGCTAACAAATCAAACCTCTCATTGTTATTTAAAATTGATGGAAACCTATGGAATCCCTTGCGCTATACTGCCACAATTAACAACTAAACAAACTCTAGGCATGTCCAAGAAACTTCTGGATCACACAAAAGGTATTTATTTGAAAAAATCTAACTAAAAACTTAAAAAACACTGTAAATTATATCTTTGTTTTACCTCAAGGCGACTGTCAATAGTGTCAAACTGTCAAATCGTGTACTTGCCCTATTGAACTTCGAAAGGATGACAAGATGTAGATGTGATGTTTCTACTGTATTTAATCAGCTGTACTTCGCATGGAAGGTAGTTTTCGATAAAGGTAGTACGAGCTTCTTGACATAGGTATTCATCAGGCGAGATTTCTTCACAACGTTGGTCCATATAGGAGTATTTGACGTCACTAAGTGCTAGGTATGGCTTATGTGGGATGTTGACGAAAAAGGTTTGATTATGGTTTGTTGGGATAGGTAATGGATGTAGATTGAAGTATTGATACACACCCGCTTCTAAAAGTGGGAGTTCCAATATAAATATGACATTAAAATCTTTTAAGAAACATTTAATTTGTAGAAATTTCTCGAAAATCAGTATGTTTTCAGGTACTGGAGAAATTGGTAGATAACCTATCCGGGTTCAAATGTGATTCGACATTTTTAATTTCAGATAAAAGTTCGTTTGGGTTCACTATCGAGTTATGTAAGGTGTTAAGTTTGGAAAAACTTATAGCTACTTCCAATTTATCAAGAATACTATAAATTGATTGATACATTAAAGTAATTTGATTAATTACTGTGAACGTTATAAAATAACCTCGAATGTTTTGGGTTAGATTAGCGTCTTTAATTACTTGTTCAATTTGTAAAATTCGGGATCGAAGGACCAATTCGTTATGTGTTATATTAGAAATCATTTTATCGAATTTATCAGTCGTAGAGTCCATTAAGGTGATTTGATTGATTGCGTCCGATTTAAGCTTATTCTGATTTTCTTGTAATAGTTTAATTTTCTCGTCGATTTTCTCGGCGTCATTTTGGTCTAGATTTCCAGTAATGACTTTTATAAATGAGCCCAAAGGATTAAATAATCTTCTCTTAATTCTATTTGAATTTCCTACTGTTAAAACAATTTGTTCGATTAGATTTTCTATGCGTTTTTCTAGAGTATGTAGGGATACGAGCGAATTCGTATATTCAATATAGAAATTGTCTTTAGAGCTTATATTGGAAGATAAGCGTCTTGCTTGTATTTTAAGAGAGTCATATTGGTTTATTATGGGAGTCAAGTTAAAGGTTTGTGCAAAGGACCATGAATTGGATATCATTTTGGCGGTTCCTAACTTGAAAGGAAGGATTCCTGGATTTTTATTCAAGTTATGGTATTTTACGTGGTTTCCAAGGGTCCATGTCCATCTAAAACAAGGGGTTTAATTTTGGTTTCGTTTATATGAATTACTTCTTTATGTTTTGTTTTCGGATTTTCTATCTCAATTTTATTATTAGGTAGAATTTGAGTGAGAGTGAAAGGACCTAAAAATTTCTTTTTAGATTTTCCCGCTCGATTGTCGGATTTTTTATAAACTTGACAACCTACTTTTATTGTATTGTGAGATTTTTTCTTCGTTTATTTTGTTAATTAGTTTTTCTTTTGATTGTTGGGTTTTGTTAGTAATTTCATCATAAAGTACTTAAGTTTTATTTTTGTGGGTATTAAGATATTCAGTAAATACGTGAGATGGTACTAAATTCATAGGGTCTCTAGAATCTGTGTGTCCTAATACGAGTTCGTAAGGACTAAAATTAGTACTAGAATGAATAGTGCTGTTGTAAGCAATAATAGCGTATGGCATAAGTTTGGTGACATCCGAATCTGGGTCTGATTCTCGCAATATTCGAATATGTTCGATTAGAGTAAAATGTAGCCTTTCGACTGGTGAATTAGATTCGTGATGATAGGGGGTGGTAAAATGTATTTTTATATTGTGGGCTTTAAGAAGTCCATTGACTACTTCGTTTTTAAATTCCGATCTGTTTTTGTCTTGCAGAAGCGGGCTGTAAGATATTTGAGTGGTGCTGGTCACAGAGATCACTGTAGACCGCTGTTTATTGGGGAGGGGATTCTAACATTGGCTTGTATTTTTATCCTTAGTACAGTAGAGTTGGTTCGTAAAAAATGCAGGGGATCTGATGTCGCCTCAGCAAGTGCTTACGCGACAAGATATAGCAGTGATAATCTGTGTCTCTGCATTCCTAAAAGTACCCTTACTAAACATTCAATTATATATGAGGGTAGAAAAATGTACAATCGCTTGCCGCTGGAAATCAAGAATCTAGAAAGTGACAAAAAGTTTGGCCAATTAGTAAAGAGGATGTTATTGAAAAAAGCTTATTATTGCCTTGACGAGTTTTATGCGGATGATTTAGGTTTGTGAAGTAATGTTTGTTTTTTTTTTCTATTTTAAGCTTTTCAAATTGTATTTGTGTTTTAAGGAATTTTAGCTGTTTTTGATGTTTTTTTTTTTTTTCTATTTGTTTTTCTATGACCACTGAGTTTATACTGTTTTATATGTTTTTATTTTCAGCTTTGTACATGAGGGTATTTAAACTCTTTATACAATAAAGCATTTTTTGATTTGATTTGATTTGATCCATTATCAGAAATAATTTGTCTCGGTAGATTTTGTGACTTTTAACCCGTGAGACTTTAAGCCCCGGTCTCCCTACACTGAAAAATTGGAAAAAGTGAATTAATTGATCTGCGCACGAAACTGCGTTTCCTGAATAGGGGAGTGCTTGAGCAATTTTGGAAAATTTATCTAATAACGTGAGGAATTTTTGTTTGCCTATTATGAAAGTGTCAATAGGAATGATTTCAAAAGGTTTACTTGGCGTTTCGGTAAGCACTAGGGGTTGGTCAGGAGGCTTACGATTGTATTTAGTTCTTTGACAAATTTCACAGTTATTGATGTATACCACGGTGGTTTGTTTTACCTTCGTGTCTGTACTTAATTGTGAGTTCTCGGTCTTCTGGTTGTACGTTATTAATTAACTTCGTACATTCAATTAGTTTTAGGTTTTTAAGGTGATTTTTCATGCATTGTTGGAAATAGATTCTAAGATCTTTCGAAAAGAAATAAATGTATGTTGACTTTGTCTGCAGATATTCTTTTAGAAATTTCAAAATAGCTGGAATTTGGGTAGGTAAAGTTGCATGAATGATTTTATTACCATCAAAATTATCAGGTTCTATTTTAATGTAGGCGTCGTAAGGAGATTTTTTTATAATAAATTGCATTGATTTATTATTGATTATTTCATCTAGCATAGTCATATTTGAGTAATTGTCTACAGCGTCTGTGCTATGCGCTGTTTGAGTTGGAAGGGACTCAATTTCATTTTGGTTTCTCTTTGGATCAATTATAATAGGGGCTTGATAGTTGGCTTTACTTGTGGAAGGACGACTTTCGAAATTTACTGGTGTTCGAATTTGAACGTTCCATACGATATTTACTTTAGGAACTTCAGGAGTTTTTGGAATATCTTCGATTTCTCGTAAGGTTTCTATCACTGTTTCATCTGTGACGCTATTGGGATCGAAACGTGGATCGAGATTTCCGTTTAAAAATTGATTGATATCTTCATCAATGTTTCCGGGAAGATTAATGAGAGATTCAGATTCAATAGCATGTAAGGATATACGAGAAAGTGCATCGGCGTTTGCATTTTGGTTGCCTTTTTTATAAATGATCTCATAGTCATATTCCTCAAGCTTGAAGCGCCATCTAATTAGCTTGGATCCTGGCTCTTTCACGTTAAAAAGCCAGACTAAAGGTCTGTGGTCAGTATATATTTTAAATTTTTGACCGTATAGATAGGGTCGGAAATATTTACAGGCCCAAACAATAGCCAAAAGTTCTTTTTCTATTGTGGAATACCTTTGTTCGGTTTCGTTGAGGGTTCTAGACGCAAAAGCGATTGGCTGATCGTGAGGTGGATTTCCTTGTGACAAGACGGCTCCCAGGGCGAAATTTGAGGCGTCTGTGGAAAGTACAAAGGGTTTTTCGAAATCAGGGTATTTCAGGATAGGTGCATTTATAAGAAGTTCTTTCAAATGATTGAATGATTTTATGAAAGGTTCATTATGAATGACTTTTGCACCTTTCTTTAGGCAGGAGGTCAAGGGCTTTGTGATTTTGGCAAAATCCTTGATGAATCGGCGATAATAACCGTCTAAGCCTAAGAAAGATTTTATATCCTTTTGTGTTTTTGGGATTGAAAAATGTCTTACAGCTTCGACTTTGTCGGGGTTGGGTTTAACTCCATCGTTAGTGATTTTATGTCCAAGACATGCAACTTCTTTATGTAAGAATTCAGACTTATCTAGCTGGATTTTAAAGTTTGACTGTCTGAGGCGCTCAAAGACGTTACGAAGTCGTTGAATGTGTTCTGTTAGAGAAGTGCTGAAAATGATTATATCATCGAGGTAAACTGAACAAGTTTCGTTCTGTAAGCCTCGGAGAACGTTATTCATGACTCGCTGGAAGATCGAAGGGGTAATTTTAAGACCGAAGGGCATTGGTTTGAATTCAAAATGTCCGGTGTCGGTGGAAAAAGCTGTTTTGGAAATATCACGGGGATCAAGTTCGATTTGATGAAATCCATTGGCCAAATCGAGTGTCGTGAAATATTGCGCCTTGCCTAATTTATCCAAGATATCGGAAATATTGGGCAATGGGAATTTATCGTCAATCGTTTTATCATTAAGTTTCCGATAATCGATTACGATTCTCCTCTTTCTTTTTCCAGTGGCGTCCATTTTTTTCGGGACAATCCATATAGGACTACTCCAAGGTGACGTAGAATGCTGAATAATGCCGTTTTGTAACATTTGGTTTATTTGGGTGGTAACTTCTTGTTTGTGGACTGCAGGGTATCGATAGGTTTTGGTAAATATTGGAGTTTCATCAGTGAGATTTATTTTATGTTTAATTTGGTTGGTAAAAGTTAAGGGCGAACCTTCACAGAAAAATATGTCACGATACTGATAACAAAGTTCTCGAATGGTTTTGTATTCTTCAGTATTGCAATGAGATAATCTTAAATTTTTAAGATTTTGTTTTTGCAAATTATCGAAATGGTCATTATTATTAACGTTATAATTGTTGACCTCAATATTTTCATAGAAATTAATCTCAGCGTCGTCAAGTAATTCAATATCTAGTGGCTTATATATGCTTATCTTCACAGGGTTTTCGCGTGGGTTTAATATGGTTGTTAATGCAAAAGAGTCGACTATATTTACTAAAGATTCTGGTATTTCAGCGGCACCAAAGTCTGTATAACTTAAAATACCTATACCATTTTCTTCACTAACTGGTACTTTTATTTTTTGACAAGTTCGAGGCGGAATAATAGCTTCAAATGTTTCAAAATGATGTAATGATTTCTGGGGTTTCAATTCGCTTTGAAAATACAAACGAAACATTGCGTTTTCAAATATTTATTTTTCAGATTAATTTTCGCACCAATTTGTATAAGGAAATTTGTTCCTAATAATCCATCAAATTTTGGGGAAAAATCAAATAAATAAAATTTGTGATTTCCTTGACAATTAAAAGAAGGAAATATAGGAATTTTTACTACCTCATTGTGAATTGATGTGGCATGTGCCGTACGTACTGAAAATGGTTCAAAGTCGATTGAATTTGGGTATATTTGATAAGCAAGATTGGGTTTGATAAAACTTTTTCCGTCGATGAGAAATTTGGCATTTAATTCATGTAATATAAGAACGGGTAAATCGGAATTAGAATAATTATTTAGATTTATTACGTCACATTGTTGGTTGGGGTCACTATTTGAAAATTTTCATCATAACCTGGGTATCCATAGTTACTAGCATTTTCGTAATTTTGGTTATAGGGATTGTTATTGTCATAGTCATTTTCTTCAAATGAAATTTGGTTATCATCAGAATCAAGGTAATATTGCTGTTCGGAATATTGATTCTGAAATTGGGAATAATCAATTTGATCATTGGGGTCGATTTCGGTGTTATTTGGTAAGGGTTCAACAGATTGGTTGAAAAGTTCTTGTGAATTAAAATTGCGTTGGGGCGCTTGAGCGAATCGTCTTTGTATTGACCGATTAGCAGCAGTATTTATGGAAGTTGTATCCATTGGTTCCACTGTTCTGCGGGATACGCTAGAATTATTTTGGGGAACTCTAAAATTATTATTGAAATTTTGGAGTTTATTTGAGAAAGGTTTAAATTTGGCAGAATTTTGGGCATTTGTTCTAAATTGGTTGAAATTTGGGTTTCTTTGTGGGTTATAGTTCGGGTTAAAGTTATTATAAAAATTTGAATTATTATTTCTTGGTAAATTATTGTTAAAATTTAGTACATTTTGCGGACGGTATGCATTAGCAGAATAATGCATTGGTCTTTTGAATTTATTCGCATTTAATTGAGAATTTTGTATTATTCCCAGAAGGTGTTTGCTTATGCATTGTATCGAAAAGAGCAATATTAATGGCTGCGCCAGCATTATTGGGATCGCTATGAGCTGTTAAAAAATTAGTACAAGCATTTATAAATCTATTAACTTGTTTTGGATTACCATCAAAACTAGGTATGTTATCTGCTTGATAACGAACTAGAGTATAATTTGCCATTTTTAAATTATTTTCTTAAAGTCTTTCGAAATTGAAGTCTTGACAAAAACAAAAATTGTTTTGTTTTTGGTTTTAAGAAAAATAAGTAAATAACTAAGTAATAAGGTAAAAATATATAAAAAGTAAAATTAGGATTTCCTAACTTGTCAAAAACAGTGTATAGCAATAAAACAATCAGGAAAAAATTTAAAAAAATGGAAACTGAAAGGATTCACTTACAGTAGCAGGAATACGATGATTTTCTTCATTCTTAACCTAAGCCCAATAGGAAAAGCGATGCTTGTCTTCTCCCTGGAACCACCTTATGAGCGTCTGGACGATTTTTGTTCCGTTTGCTCGCACCAATAGGAATAGGACGATTTTTGTTCCCGATTTCCCTGGTCTGGGTGAGCTGCGTTGCACCACTTTCGAAAATTTCGTTCGATATTGCCGTAAATCGTTGGAACGAACCGATAACTTTGTCGCACGATGCGCGAAACCGTCAACAATATCCTACCGACTGCGCCAGTTAACAACTCGAATTTTGAGAGTTAGTTTTTAAATTTTTTTATTTTCAATGGTGGTTACAATACAACTGACTTAAACCTAAGTAAAATTAATATTTATAATTATTAGCTTTGCTGACAAAGCGGTTCCCAAGAAATGCAACGGTCGGTCTAGTTCTGAAAACAAAGTAACAAAATGCTGAACTATAAGTTTATGAGAATGTAACTACGGAACCTTTTTTTTATAGTATAATAAATATGAAAAGAAACAAGTTTACATTACCAAAGTTTACATTACCCTGTATCCTTTTTTACCAACTTTGTGGTATTTTTATTTGTACCGGGTGTTTTTTTTATCTTTGATATCATTTTGATCACCTGTAACTTTTTTGTTTTTGCAGTTATCAAGGTTAACAAAAAAACAAAATGTAGAGTTAGTAGCCAAGTTTTTTTTTTAAGTTACACATAAAACAAACCACGGGTCTGGTGAACATAAGGACCCACAGAATTTCACTTTTATTTTTTTTTTTTTAAAGGAAACCTCTATTAGTATAGAACAGTTTAAAAGAAAAAAATCGCTGGATAACGCACTTTTGATAGGAGGAAACGCATCAAAAAGAATAATAAAACAAGCCATTTACACAACATTTCAATGTTAAAACTCCACTAACATTACTAGGTACTTACAATGTTGTCAAGTTTTTCCATTAACGTGAATTTGAAGACTCGTTAATTATTTCCATTTCGCATATATAATTTTTTTTTTAAATAAAGCGTTTCATTGAAGGAAAATTAACCATAAACCAACCTAACTTTATTCACCTAAATCCATAAATCTTCCAATAATAATAACAAAAGAAAAATCAAAAAAAGAAAACATAATTTTATCAAAATATGTATAAATCCATAGGTAAGTGAAAAAAAATTACACAAATGGATAATGCTGACCACAATATTAAAAAAATGCTCAGCAGCAGTGTCAATGTGATTTTTTATATTTAATAGAAATTATATATTTTTTTTTCATAAATTCATGTCCACGCACTTCAAAAATAGGCATAATAGTGATCCTCTTCTCAACCTCTAACACAGATCAATGAATAATATCTGTTCTTATCAGCTTAATCAGTGGCGGCTCCTGACTATTTCAAGTGAGGAGACTGAAAAAAATAATGAACTACGGTAACCACTGGCAGCAGGCAATTTTTTTTTTAAGTGTCTACGTCCTCAAGAATTTATCTGAAATTCAATAAAAACCATAAATGCTCAAGAAAAGAAACATCATAAGTATATATTTTCCGTATTCGCATGCTGAGTAATTAACCTAAGAGGTGAACTATCAATTTCTTCAGGACTATCTGATAAACTAAAGAACTCTTCTTCGTTAATAGATCATATTTTCCGAAATATGCCCCAAATTTTGATGTAGATTGGATAAATAATGAAGTGTATGGTAGAAAAACACGACGGTTTTCTACCACACACTTCAGTTTTGGAAGTTTCATCGCGGCGATGAAAACCGTCATGTTTCATCGTAGTTTGTGGGGGCCTTTATTGGTTTCATATGGAATTGCGTGTCTGCTGGAAAAACAGAAATTTTTCTTTTTAATGCAATAAATAAATTATATTAAATTACCGAAGTGTTCCTTTTTCATTTTGATGGATTTTAAAAATGAGCGGAATTCGTCGGTTTTTTTATTCGCGAAATAATCTATTAGGTACTTCTTCATAAAACTGGTCATCTTTGCACATTTTTGGATACACTCAAAAAAATCTTGATCATAATAATATCAATGAACTGCTTTCATAAATTACATTTTCATTGATTCAGTGAAATTTTCATTAATCCCAGGTACAGAAAACTGCAAGTATTATGATTTCATGAACAGCTATCATTAAAATAAAGAATGAAGCTTCATCAAGTTATGAATAGTCATCTACATGAATCTATGTTGAATAGTGCATCGGTTACAAGAACTAAGTTCATTGATATTATGAAATTAAACCTTGATATTAAAGAAAATTTCTTTGATGGGAGCTTCCACGGAATATTCATAATATAAATTAATATTAACATGAATAATATGAATATGGTTCATATGACCTTACTAGAAAATTATCCTTTTAAGAACGAAATTCATTGATACAATGTACGGTTCATTTAAAACAAGCAAGTATTCCTAGAAACAAAGCTGCAACCATTACATCAAGATAAATCATAAATACAATGAAACAGTTCATTGCATTAATGTAGACAGTTCCTAAGCACATGCGCAAAGGTAGCTGCAGTCGGGCAACGACATAGAAAAATATGTTGAAATAGGAATAATTACATTTCTATTTTCTGGGTGCACTGCTACGTACTTCGTTCAAGTCGGTTTTTTCGGTTTTATGTTGTTCGAAGTGTTAAATAGAAAGTCGATTATACCTGTCGCCGGTTTTTTCTAAAGGTAAGTTGTATACCTCTATTACCTCTATAATATGTATACCTATTATGTAGGTAGGACTTGGATGCCTTGCACGAAGACGGTCTAGTCTCAAAATGGGAATGCGAAAGAAATGTCATCCGGGGAGAACGTGAAAGACAAAAGCGTCAAGAGCTCCTCAGAATTTCTAAGGAATACTGAAGTCTCTAAAAGTACGTATACTCATTCCCAAATCAAGTTGTAATTTTTTTAATCGATATATTTTTGTTAAATGGTTTTGTTTCACTAGGTAGAAAAGCAGAAGATTCAATACCGCAGCTAGTGTTTCATAGCCGAGGCAAGGAAACCAGCCAAAGCATCAAATCTTATTTTCTGATGTGGCTTGTTTTAGAAACTTTGGATGTTGATAGTTGAAAAACAGCTGGAACAAATATAGATATAATATATATTTATGGAAACAGGATTTAAGGAGGATTTGAAAGATACTAGAATATACGGTTAGTGTCATTTAAAATAAAAATACATAAGTAGGTACTTAGATTTTTAAATTTTCAGATTTTGGGATGCCCATTGGTTTGTTTGACAATTCTGGAAGATGATACGAAGAAACCATGCAACTTTTGCATTAAAAGCTTTTTTCCTATTGCTCATATTCATCAGTACAGGGGACACGCAAATATAAAAAATGACCCTTTACCCCATTTAAAATCATGAGTATATTTAAGGCATAATTCATGAAATTATTTTAATAAAAATAAAGAATATGGTATATATTATTGCAAACGTCATTATTAAATATAATGAATGCAATTCTTAGTATTCAAGACTGTGATTCATAAATACAATGAAAGGGTTTCATCAAATTATATCTGGGCTTCATTAATATTATGCCGTCTGTTAATCAGGACAATGAAAAAGTACATATAAACTAAGAACGATGTTTATTGTTACTATGAAAAGTTTCATTAATACAAAAACCTTACTATAGTTCATACCAAATAAACTTGTTGTTGTGACATCGATGACGCCATTTTTAAAATCGTTATCGCCAACCGTGAAAATATTCGGCGTCGGATTGAGTTAATTGGAATTTGAATTTCCCGCTGGCCATTCAGTTGGTAACACCACTTCAAAAAATGTAACGTTGCCAAATTAAATTCTTGACATTTTGAATTTTGATTGCGTTTTGGCAGTTTACGAGATTTTGGTTTGTGCTATTATTTGTGAGCTTGTTTTTTGAAAGCAGCTTGTAGTGCGAAGTGTACAAGATGCCGAAGCAGCTTAACAGCCGTTGCAAAGAACTAATCGCATCCTTGTTACAATATTTTGAACGAGAACGCGATGCGATAATTATGGCCCTTTATGTCCCTTAAATGCTGTTAGGAAGGTGAGTTTATTTCGTGGACCAAGGACCAACTAGGAATTTTCAATTTGAACTTTATTAGGTCTGTCCACTGTCTGTGCTATTTCAAAGGCAGTCAAAAATAACGAAGTTTTGGAATCGCCTTCTGAGAAACGATGTACTTCGAAGAGAGTCTGTGATGTTACAAAGCTCGATAGCAGTGCTATACGTAACACTAGTTACGTTATGTATACAAAAAGTAAATCGCTTGAGATAAAGGTACATAGATATCTATGAATCGCATTCTTTCTTCTTGTAGGACAACATGTAACATTATCCTGTATATGGGAGCAATTGAAAGCCAAACAATTATTTGGTGGCAGTCCCATGTAATTGCGTAGAATGTTAAAAGAAATAGGCTTCAAATGGAAAAAAATATGACCCAAGACGAGGGCTCATGGAACTTCCTGATATTGCTGTTAACCGCATATCATTTTTGAGGTCTTATCTAAGACTGAAACAGGAGGCTTTGTACCAGTTTGTTTTCTTGGACAAGACTTGGATTTTTCAAAATGGTACTTTTAACCGCTCATGGCAAGACAACAACAAGCGAAGAGTTAAAACTACGAAAGTTGGTGGTGAAAGGTGAATATAAACATGAATACAGAGAGCTGTTGTATTATATGTACAAAGAAATGCTTTTTTTAGATATATCATACTTCATGCTAGCACTGAAAATGGATTCATTGAAGGTGCATCGCTCGTATTTTCATCTAAAAATTAACTTAACGACTATCATGGAGAAATGAATCAGCAAAACTTTTTACGTTGGTTCGAAAATCAGCTGTTGAAGAACTTGAGGTGTGAACCGTGAACCATCTGTCATTGTTATAAACAATGCTCCTTACCACAGAATGTTATTAACGAAGACACCTAATAGTTCGTCTACCAAGGCTGAAATTCAAAATTGGTTAACCGAACAGAAAGTTGAGTATCCAAATACAGCATTGAAATCTGAACTTGTGACCATTGTTGCACGGTAAGTAAGTAGGTACCTACAATACCAAAATTGTTTGCATTTTATGCTCAACTTCTCAAGTATTGCTTTTTTCAGGAATAATCCAACAAAAAAGTATGTGGTAGATGACTTAATAACCAACATATTGGCAGAGATGGTTATACTCAAGATGCTTGTTTAAAAATGTGGCGAGAGGCACTGGGAACTGTTACCCCTGAAATGTGGAAAAATTCTATCAGACATACAGATGGAATAATTGACAAGTGGTATAACAGGGAACAAGTAATGGATAGGCAAGAGGTTCTTCCACTTATTATGAATGTTGATGAAGACTCTAGCGATTCTAGCGATTTCAGTGATCCAGAATAATTGAAAATATTCTTGATGGTTCAAATATTCATATAAAATTTAATTATTTATAGTATTCAGATTGGCTGTAAATAAAATATGTACTGAGCGTTATTATTATATTTTATGTGATGATTGACAAATGGGTTGTTATTAAATATCTATTAAACCCAGCTTTGAAACATTGTTTATAATTTAAGTAATAAATTTTTGCATTATATTATAGTATAATCCATTATTGTTTCTGAAAATATTTTGACAAAAGGAAAATATGCAAGAGACGGCAACGCTGTGCCGGCCGAGCTTGACAACCCGACTATAAGTTTATTTGGTATGAACTATACATACCTTAATGTTCGTTGTTCATACACAAGATGAATCGAAATAGGAATTAAGAAATTGTTCATACTTCAATAACCTAGAGTTCATGTAATCAAAGAAACCGTTCTTTGGACCGATTTTAATGAATTGTTCATTAAATCTAAGAACAACTTCTTTTTATTTATGCTACTATTTGGTTGAGTGTACAAATTCTTTTTCAATATATTAAAAGATAGGTACGTTAGTTAGTCTGTTTTGGGACATGGTACTTCGAGAGTAAGTTTTAATTCGTTTTAACGCTAAAAAATTCATTTTGACGAAAAATAAAAAATACATAGGTATATAAAATCCAAGAAAGATACACAATTGCACAATAATTTGAAATGCACCTGACGACAAAAAATATCAATCAACAATCTACGACTTCCGAATAGAAAAGTGACATGGAACTCCGAATGCATAAAAAAGAGATAAAAAAGCAATGATGGCAGTTTCCAACCTTGCAATCAAAGGTTGCGGCTAGCCGCTCCGCGACCCGATGGTGCCTGAACGCCAGGAATGGTTCGACATGTTTCCGGCATTTCTATTGGTCGCTGAGATTCGCGGTCCATTTGAATGCTAGATTTCAGGGAAACATATGATGAGAGTCAAACCTCCGGTCGACTTCTAATGGTAAAATTGCGGGCAAGGAACAGATTTTTGTAATGGAGGCGCGGAATTATTTGAAATAATGTTGTCAGATTGTTCCAAATTATATTAAAATATCGAAATTTGGAAAGTGTAATTTGTGAATTATAATATTAGATAGGAATTAGGGATAAAATATTGAGATTTAATTTTCAATTTTTTTGCCTCCTCTGATGAGCCGCCACTGAGCTTAATATCGCTCTGCATGCAAAAATTCAACATACCAGAACAATTTCTATAAATTAAAAAATTATCTTTCGAGTTACCCTCTGGGACCACTGGAATAATCGAGCAACTTATTGTCTTTGATTTTATTAAATTTAAATATTTCTCACCATATAGAAACAAATCATCATTTTGAAGCAATTTCCATGAACAAGTAGTTCTGAAAAATCGATATTGTTGTATCACTGTTTTCTTAGAGACACCAGTAGACATAGCAGCACATCCCACTCTAACTTCACACGCCCATTCCCACAACAGAAAAAGTGATACTCGTGAAGGGACTTTAGTTTTTTCAATTTTTTTTTTTTGGCAAAAATCTCAGTTCATCCGTTTTTTTTGTTTTAATAAGTCCAAAATGCATTATTGCATATTCAAAAATTGTTAGATTCTGTGGGTCCTAATGTTCACCAGAACACAAAACACTATCAATTTTTTGACATATAAGCCTACATTACATTTTTTTAAATGGAACACCCTGTATATTATATGTGTGTTCGATAGAATATTTTATTCTGATTACAATGATATAACACACTTCATATTTTGGTCCACTCGTTTTTGACAAATCAGCCAAAATATGAAACTTTTGAAGTGAAACTTATTAGGCGGGGGTCTGATATTTGGGAGGAGAATAATTGAGACTATTGAGAGTGTATACCTAGGTGTGTATCATCCTTGGGGTTAGAGGAGGTATGGCCGTATGCACATAAAAATTTCATATTTTTTTGTTGATTTGTCAAAAACGAGTGGACTAAAATATGAAGTGTATTATATCATTGTAATCAGAATAAAATATTCTATCGAACACACATATAATATACAGGGTGTTCCATTTAAAAAAATGTAATGTAGGCTTATATGTCAAAAAATTGATAGTGTTTTGTTTCATGTGTAACTTGGAAAAAAACTTGGCTACTAACCCTACATTTTGTTTACCTTGATAACTTCAAAAATAAAAAAGTTACAGGTGATCAAAATGATATCAAAGATAAAAAAACACCCGGTACATTTTTCAGTGATGATTCATCAATTATGGGTATAATAATATTGAAATCAATAAATAAATCCTTGCTGAAATGGAGATATTTCAGATTATTTTGAAAATGTGATGAAAAACCTGGAATAATTCTGATTTTGAGAATGATCATTATTCGAGCGGCAAAAATTGCCAAAACTACTTGTACAAAACAATTACATATCATTATTTTTGGAGATGTTATGGAATAGCTTTTTCTTGTACCTAGTATGACCTGTACCTGCTCCCAACACAAACCTATTCCAAGTACCTGTTCCAGCTCCAAAGTATTTCCTGTCAAACTCATGTTAGTGATTCACATGGTCGCCGACTGGTGGCTAGCGCTATTATTAGAGATTAGAACATTAATAAACGTGTCTTTTATTAAATCGAATATGGAAATACCCAACATTTTTGTCGGACAACATTTCACTGACGCATATTTACTCCTAATTAAGCATTCCTGAAACTTTCAGCTTGCTGGTTATCACATAACCCAAAACCATGAAATCGACATGTTTAGAGAGGGGGACAATAAGGAAATACCCAACATTTTTGTCGGACAATATTTTACTGACGCATAATTACGCCTAATTAAGCATTCCTGAAACTTTCAGCTTGCTGGTTATCACATAACCAAATATCATAAAAAGAACATGTTCAGGGTGGGGGACAAGTGGAAATACCCATCATTTTTGTCGGACAATGTTATACAGATGCATAATTACGCCTAATTAAGCATTCCTGAAACTTTCAGCTTGCTGGTTATCACATAACCAAAAATCATAAAAAGGACATGTTTAGGTTGGGGGACAAGTGGAAATACCCAATATTTTTGTCGGACAATGTTATAGTGACACATTACTACACCTAGTTAAGCATTCCTAGAAGAATCAGCTTGCTGGTTATCACATAACTTAAAATCATGAAATCGACATCTTTCCCGCGGTGCCGAAGGAAAACCTCCCGCGGGCAAACTTTTTCCACGTAGAAAAGTTGTCCGACTCGTCACGCTTAAGCTATACACGAGCTTACAGCTTGCTGGTAATCATTTTTTTTTTCTTATGGTGTATCAAGGACTATAAAGGTAATCGTTCACGTAAAAAATTCATATTATTTTTCCAAAATCGGATATTCAGAGGCTGGACTATGAGGAATAAACCTGAAAAACCTAGTATACTTGGAATCAGGTTTGAAAGGCTAATCCAATGGGACAATAATATACGGGGTTTTCCGTTCAAAAAAGTATGACTGCTTCGCCACACTTTTGTAACACACCCTGTATACTTGTAACTAACATCATTGAAAACTTTCTGATATTACCTACAACTTTCACATTTGACATTTCTTGTTATCTCTTCAAACAGGTGAGGGTGCAAAATATAGACAATCATCCGGTACCTATGACTAAATAATAAAATACGTTTGACGGACGAACTCCGACGCCCTCCGCTTCTACCACTTCGCGACACCCTGACGATTAGGAAAGTTCGGAGCTCCGTCTGTCTGTTCCCCAGACTCTTGTGTACTTTGATTTGGTGGGGGGCTTGTGTTTTCATTTATTATAATAATAATAATATTTATTATTTATTTCATTTAAAAGTCTATTCAATGGCAATAAAACATCACTTACAGTTTGTATTTTTCAACCTTTCCGTGTGTCGTACGGTGTCGTACGGTGCCATACAGTCACCAGTAAACCTCATATGATGACGAAACGGGCAAAGTTAAAAAACACAAACTGTAATAAACTGATCGAGAACACAAAAAAATATTATTATTATTAATAAAGTTATTGCAGAGAAATCCAATAAAAAATAAACCACAAATTACAGAAACATAAATTTTTCTGTTAGATATATATTTGTGAAAAACTATACCGGTATGAACCGTTAAAACCGAAATTATTGGTCGGGACCGAATCGAAATATTTCTCTTAGAACCGGAACCGTAACGGAACCGATATTTGTCATGACGCTGTGGACCGGAACCGGAACGGAACCGATATTTCATTTCGGTCCGGATCGCTGTTGAGAAATGGAGGGTTTATATTGACAGGTACAGACTTGTTATTAGTGAAGCCTTAATTTTGTCAAATAAGCGTTTAGAGGGAAAATAAATAAATGATCAGTATATGCGTATATTGATTCAAATTTAAAATTTTGGTGCTCACTGAACTCAATATTTGGTTAAGTATAACTTTTATTCAAAGATTTTTTTTACGTTTTTTTGGCTGTTTCGAAATCACTGTCGTCTAGAAGTAAGTATATTGCAGTTTTCACAAAAGTTTGTAGCCGTGCGCCCAAGTACTCTTTTAATTAGAGTTAGATGGTAAATGGCGAGCGGTTTTAATGATGGTGCTTGTTTATTTCCTCGTGCAACTACTAATAAAATTGTGGAGGGGGTCTATTCGCAAATGAGAGAAACAACTCTAGTAAGGTTTACACAATTATACTTTATTTTACTTAAATAATCGAAACACAATTTGCCAGTACAAAAGTAATAGAACTAATATTTTCTCCAAAGTCTTACAGCCACCTCTATGTTTGCTAATTCAATTTACTACAACACTTTTCAATCTTCAGCATCCTATAAGATTCTTCCTTTATTTTTTGGAACTTGAATTATTCTTTCTATAATGCTTTACTTCTATGCTCTCAATATCTTATAACCAAAATAATTTTCTCTTCTACACAATACTAAATGGATTCGATACATGTTTTAAATAAAACTGCCATTACCTTTAATTATAAATTTTAAAACCCCTGAAGCCATTTACTCACAAACTTATACAAAACAGTTATTTTTAATCATGAACCTAATCAGATTAATTATTACAAACAATATTTTAATTTAATCCTTTCAATAATTCTAATTGATTAATCTTTTAATCAAAAATTCAGCAATTTAGACAACCATCTTACTTCAAGTACAAAACATTTTAATTAAAACTTTTCACTACCTTTATTGATTAAAACTTTTACTAAGGATCATATACTTAACCAGAACAATATTATTTTTCAAATTCCAGGTCAACATTACACAATTTATCTAAATTCTTTTATTAGCTACTAGAGCCCTTAATCTTCAATAGTCAAATTCATTTCAAAATCTTTAATAAATTCATCCCACTAATCGACAATCGTTAAGTGCATTATAATTTCCTATTTAAACTCTTAGCAAAAATATTCAACAGTCATTTCACTCAAAGTCAATCAAATTTTTTCAATAATGTTCCATAGTCATTTCAAATTCAAATAAAAGTCTTCTTATCTTATATGTACTTACTATAATAATAATTGTCAATAACTCCTCTAAACTGGCTCTAACTATCAAAGTATTTTTGTTTTAATTGCTTAGCACGCACAAAATCGGATAAAAGATTTGAATTTACTTCTAACTTCTTAAGTTGTCAATATAGTCAATTAAATCGCGAATTCAATTTGGGCCCGAGGCAGAAATAACGAAAAATAACTTTTTAGAGGAGGCTCAAATTACTGCCAATTTCTACTGTTCTCTACTATCTTAATATGAATCAACTGCTGATTCTACTGCTAAATGTAAGTGTAATTTTTTAATTGCCTCTCCCTCTCATTGTAATCTGTTAAAATAGTATTCAATCCCACCATAAATCTCCGCGTGATTTTAAGTTCATCGTCACTATTTCTAGGAATCGTTATCTTCGAATGACCCTTGCACCTGCGTGTCCTAATTCAGTATTTATCGGAGTACTGTCGCAAGAATTGCGTTTCCGTTTCCGCTATACAAAAACGCCGACAGCGCGTGTACAAAATTGAACAAGTTAGCCTTGTAATTAATGTCTTCTGGTGTTTAGATTTATGAGTTCATATAAAGGGTCAGGAATCTCGTGACTCTTCCGGTTGTTTAATTATTTCATTCGGGCCGCTTCTGTTATAGATAACTAATAAAGGGGCTCCGTATAATAATTGTTAGATTAGATTTTGACCTTTATCGGTGGCTTATGCAGCAAAATAAATAACTAGGCTGATTATTATTTTGATTTGAACTTAGAGAATTTCAATTGAGACTATTGAGAGTATTTTATTTAATTTATTACTTTCCAATTATAACTTTGATTATTGGGATTTGATTTAAGATAAAGTTATTTGATTGAATTTAAATTTTTCTGTTATCACTCGTGGACTTTGAAAGTTTTCTAATTTATTTTACTTATTTCAAACTTCCAATTTGGAATGAAGATTATCAATAATATTTTGAATACTTTCTCCTGATAAAACAACTCTGAAACTGTTTTCATTATTTCAAGTCTGTTATTAAAGTAAATACCTAATAATTGCCAAAACCATTTTTCCGAAAATTCCTCTTTTTCACTTTTAAATCCCTGTAATTTATTGCCTCTTTTCGAGATCTTCACAAGTTCATTAAAATTGGCTTATTCTGACTGACGATGGCAAGCTTATAAATTTAACAGTAACAAGATTGGGGTAATCATTACATGCAGAATTTCATGCTCTTCAATTTTGAATACTGTGACATTTTCCGTACGATGCGTCGTTTGCAGGATATGACCAGAAAACCGGAAAAAGTTGGAAAATTCGAGGTTTTTCGCGATTTTCGGCCTGAGCCGGTTCTGCTATGAGGCAGCAAACTCCAGATTCGTATTCAGCACCCCAAAAAACATATAATTCCGTTGAAAAACCTTCTACCGCACTCATGTTAGCAAAAAATTACCATTTAACTAGACTATAGGTATAGTATTCCTGAAAATGCATTATTTGACTGTTCCCTAGACTCCAACATTTTTATCATGTAACTAGCTCAAGAATTTATGTGAGATGATGCAGATGAGTGCATGTCTTTTTTAAATGAGCACGTATACATTGTCAAAAATAACGATAATTGTCGGGGTGTCGAGTGACCAAATTGAATATCTTGGAGTCACAAGATCAATATTTTTACAAGAGAATCTCAATGGATGTACCATTGTAATTTTCTATAGACAGAACTTATACCTGGCATTACCTAACACATTTTAAACCTGGATATGGTCTTTTTTCGATCGATTTCCATTTATTAAAATAAGCAAGTAAGACAACCTATAGGCAATAATAAATATCCAATTTAAAAATATTTTCTTAAATCACGCAGCGCAGATTGACTAATTGTTAAATCGCAAAGTCTTGTTAAAACTCCTTAGAACAGAAAACTTCTCTAAATAAGCCAAAGTAAAACTTCATTACCAGGTGCTATATTAAGAAAGTTTTAATGGGGAATTACGAAAAAGTGTGCTTGAAAAATTATGTAAGCTTTTTATTTTTGATTGACTTTACTTGTAACCATTTGGATTTTTCATTAGCTGCTGGTGAAGTTAAATTAAACATTCAAATCCAACGACGAGTTGTTTCGAGTTACATACTTTTTGAATTTAAATTAAAAAGTTACATTTGCTCCGATTGGAAAACAATATTATCCGCAGCGGAATGCGTTTCAAATAGACACGATGTACACATCGAATCCATCTATTCACCGTGAGTCCATGAATTTATATTTTTCAATACATGATGGACGGAGGACCGACCGAAACTGACAAAACGTTAAAAAAAAGTCCCATGAAGCATGAAATGAACTCCGCGAATATCTACCAGCGCTTTTGTTTTCTCAGGGATTTTGCCTTTATGGGTTTAGATTTAGATATAACAAATTGAAGTCAGTAGAATGACCACGTAATTTGATTTTTTTTTGCAGCATTTCGTAGAGCTTTTAATTTAAATATAAATATTATTTTCCTCTTGCTTGCGTGGGTTTCTTTATAAAAAAGCCACTTCCAGGTTTTGCCAATATTCTTTTCAGTGAATGCATGGCTTGAATATTTAAGTATGTATGTTCAAACTTTTCATAAAAAGGAAGTTCAAATATTTTCGATCTGGATCCTGGCTAACCAATAAGGAGCAAAATTTTCAATGGAACGAGGCGGATTTGAGAATTATCTGTATAGGTACGTTTGAAGTTGCGAGCTTTTAGACTGTACATTCCGATGATTTATTGAAAAATATTTTCTTGAAATTACGGTTAAAGTTGATTTAATACACTCGAAGGCAAACATATTATTGCCTATTTCATTTTAGGTCCGCATAAATACAATATACCAACAAACTCTGTCTTAATTAACGACGCACCACTCGTGCAAAATCAAAGGCCATAGAGTCTAGTAAAGTTGTTTGGCACGTGCGAAATACATTTGTCCATTTTAATGGGCGACTCTAACCTTGAGAGGGCAATCACGTCCGGTATAAGTAGGATTTGGAGTGGATGGACTACTTTGTCATTTCCTATTCACTCCATGTCGACAGTGTGTCTCTTGCAAAACGGCACCTCGTTTTAGGAGTAATGCAAGTGGCGTTCATGATAAATGAAATGATCTAATTTCTAAGTTCACGTGTTTTAGATTAATTCTGTAAATTCATACATCATATCATTATCAATCATGGATGTGCACATTTTCAATTTGTATTTCTGAAAGGATGGAATGGTTAATGTAACAGTGTCTCAGCCAAAGTTGAAATTAGGTCTAATTTTCATAATATTTTATTGAGTATTGTAAAAAAATTGTATTTAGGCATAGGTGCCGGGTTATTCACTATACAGGATGTCCCTGCGGTTTGTGCCATTCGATTCCTCTTGGCCTAAAGTTTTTTTTTAGTAGGTTGCAAATTTTTTTGAAACCTATACAGGGCCAGTAAAAAAAATCCGTTTTTCAACATCGAAATTTTCCACTATTTTTAATGGAACACCCTGTATATCACAACGTCAAAAAAAGATTCATGTTCAACCCACATAACAGTGAAAGAACATTAATATTCTCAGAATATTCCCTCAAAGTGCTTTTTGGAATGTTCTTGTAGGAATTGTTTCGATTGAAACATTCATTTTTGGACGTTCTATTTATGTAGTAGGAATGTTGCTTCTATGCACTTACCTGAAAAATTGTGCTAAGAACCTACTTTATATAACATTCTTTGAATATTGTCATAGGAACATTATTAACATGTACCCTAAAAAATGTTCTTTCGACTAATATCTCTATCAAGTATTAAGAATATACCTACCAAGTTGTGCTGAGAAGTTTATGTAGGTAGGTAACCATGATAAGAATATTTTCATATTGTTCACCTAATTATCTAAAGTACCTACTCAAAAATCTTAATTGAACAATTAAACAATAATGCTCTATCTAGAACCTACTAAAAATATTATAGGTATATATTTTTTCTTTTGTTTTGTAGGACTTCCAAGAGAGGGAGCCACGCGCTATTAAAGATCTACATCTTGCCTAGCGTTTGAATCACCTTGGAACCTATTTCTCTCAGTTGGCGTGCTTACCGCGACGAGAGCTTAACAAGCTCGAAACCGTAGCTTTGGTTAAACACTTGTGTTTCCCAGGGAAGTTTTCCAACAACTCTTTCACTGCCTTTAATATAAAAGGACAGGAAGGAGCATTACTTAGAAGCCAAAATTAACATTCCAAGTATTTCCCTAGAATCAAACAAGAATGTTATGTCTAGGATGCATATTGAGAATGATACCTATATGTAGATATATTCTAAGAATATTTCAAGCATATTGGTATAATATTCTTTTTAGAACATAGCTATAGTGTCATAGAAACATGTGAGAATATACATTTCAAGTATATTTTTAGAATCAAACAGGAATATTCTTTTCAGGATGTACTGAGAATCTCATAGGTATATTCTAGGAATATCCTAATGGGTTTCCCAGGAAGTACTTGGGTATCACAAACAGTATTTCTACAATCATTTCTCAGAACATTCTTAGGACATTCGCAATGGTTTTGGCGAACATTCTAGGCACATTCCTCCTAAAAAAAGAACATTCCTATTACATTCTAAGGATGCAATTTTGTTACGTGGGAAGGTATCCATGTACGAATAGACATCGTCCCTAAAACTTGAAGTTTCATCCGTAAAAAATCAAAATCGAAATCTTGGTATTTTTGCAAACGCATATTTACAACATTTGGAACTTACGTTTCCCTAATAAAAAAGTACTTAATTAAAACTGCATAGAACTATACAAAATGCTGTATATGTATATGTTAGCCATTCTGTTCCAGGCATTTATGAATCAAAAAATGGTTGAATGGATTTTGTAACATTTCCTGGAGAATTGCTTCAATGACATTATAAAGTTCCGCTTAAGATCTTCTAGGCTATTTGAGCAAAGTATTACGGCATCATTCCTTGGCAATCATAACTCCAGAGAAAAAAGTCTAGAATTCTCAAGTCAGGAGAGAAAGGTGTCCATTCTATAGGACTACCTCTCCCTATCCGTCTTTCCCTAAATGGCATATCTACTGATTCCCTTGCTAACAAAGAATAATGAGGTGGGGGCAGCATCCTGCTGAAAATAGATATCATCCAAGATACCCTCTTGTCTTAACTGTGGGAAAAAGAACATATCAGTGTATACAGTTTCTGTTATCGTTGGTTCATTAATGATAATGGGCTGTATTTTCTCTCACTAGAAACTGCACACGAAACTGTTACTGTTTGGGTATCTCTATTTAACAAGTTCTAGAAAGAAATACTCTGGAACTCGTTAAATTTTTTGGAAAATGCATTTTAACTTAATTGATATCTATCTAGACAATTACAAAATTGTTTGCCTGATATCAAGTACCTAAAACATGAAGTTGCATGCGTTTGCAAAAATATCAAGATTTTGATTTTGATTTTTTGCGTCCCTAGTTTTAGGGACGATGTCTATTGATACATGGATACCCTGAATATTAATTTTTGTTTTGACGTAGTGATATACAGGGTATTCCGTTAGAAATAGTGGAGAATTTCGATGTTGAAAAACGGATTTTTTTTTACTCGCTCTGTATTAGTTTCAAGAAAATTTGCAACCTACTAAAAAAAACTTTAGGCCAAGAGAAATCGAATGGCACAAACCGCAGGTAGCTAGCACACCTGGTTTAAAAGTTATAAGCATTTAAAATGGGTCACTGTCGGCTGGGACACCCTGTATTTTGATCCCCCACCTGCAGCCTTCACCCTAACAGGTAGATGATAGGTGTAAATACAAAAGTTATGCAGTTTTAGCTAAGTTTTCAGAATCCATCATCAGAAACAAAAATTTATTATCAGACATTTGGAGTTTTGCGTACCTACTCTTAAAACTTTTTCTAAATGGAATGCCCTTTTTTTAATTCTATATTCTTGAAGAGCGCAATTTTCCGATTCCAAAAATATATAGTTTTTCTATATTTAGTTGAGCCGTCTCGAACATATTTGGCTCTAAAAATTTTAAAAATACCATCAGAGAAACTAAGTGCCTGAAATTTTACCTGCACCTTCCACGTTTTCAGGTAGGTATAATAGTTCACAAAATCTAAGCCAGTTGGATAGTAATTTTCACATTTTCAATTCTGACGATGGATTCGAAAAATATAACTAATCCGGCACAACTTTTGTATTTACACCTCATCTACCTGTAAAGGTGAAGGCAGTAGGTGGGGGGTCAAAATATAGTGAATAACCCGGTACATAATATTCTGCGGATGTACTTTTAGGGATTCTTTTAGAAAAAAACTGATAGCAAATTCTTGTTTAGAATGGTCTACAACCCAAATGTACCAATTTTTGTTTCAATGCAATACAGGATGATCACAACAAATTTTCAAAATTCAATGGGCCAAACCGCAAAAATGTCATATTTTGCTACTTTGAGAACAACAAAACTTGATAAAACCTCGTTTTCGAACATCCTGAACTAAAACTTGTAGTGCTTTGAATAAAAATGGATCAAGAAAGAATTATCGAACAACTCAGAAGTGATCAATTAGAAGTGACAGCAACCCTTTTTCAACCTGAAGGAACCAGAGGAAAGGAAAATCCGAAGATTGGTGGGTTACAACTGCTGATTCAGTCCAAATTTAATTATCTTTCAAACAGACGCTATGTAACTCTATAGATTCCTACAATGAGGAATACGACGAGTGCTACGAGCGCCCGCGCAGGCGCATGCAAGGCCGCTGGCAGCATGGCAGTCAACAAGGAACAGGTGGCCACTCTTCCAGTTCCCGTGACGTTAATCCATGCGAAGAACCACGCATGCTTGAGAATAGACTAGGAAAGGCATCTTAAAGGGGATTCATTTGTCACAAGCATAGAGATGTTAAGATATGGATAGATGGTATGATAAAGATGATTACCAGTATGATGAAGAACATAGATCTTTAGAATGTTTTCAAAGATATATAGTTCTGAGGACGCTGAAAGGCATAGTCTAATGGTAATAGAGAGATGGATAATCTTAGACGAAGTCATTATGAATCTGAGTGGAGGTATAGACGTGGAAGAGAAGATGGTGCATTTTGATAGGGTGCAGACTTATCACGAGAATAAATAGCCAAATCGCCAATCGGGATGATATATGATTCGAGAGGACAGCAGTGTTACTAAAACTACATTGGTGCGGATAAAGTTACGCAAAAGATAACGCGGTAGCTCGAGTATTCAGGAATCCCATTAAAACAAGCAACCATTAACGTAATTCTAGAGATTCCAAGGATTGAAAGTTTTTGTAGGTATATAGCGCGTAGTAGATTGTAAGTCAACCAGTCAGTGTGCTGCGCCAATTATTAATAGATATTTCATTTAACACATTCACTGTCCAATTACCCATATATAGGTCATACCCTATGTTTTTTGCAAGTCCTGTATCCCATATTTGGCTCACGTTTGGGTTTTATTTCATATGAAGTTTCAAGACGGACTGTCGATCAAGCTAATCGTTATCTACAGGGGACTCTGTAGTATACAAGGCAACTATGCAAAGTACAAATTTGACCCATATTTGGGGCATGGACTTAGGCATTGAGTCATTGACAACTAGGGTATTTTTTTGTTGTATTTTTTTATTGATTAGTGTACAGAATAAGTATAGCAACATACAAAAATAATTTTACTTACTAATCAGCCTTATTATAACATGGTAGGCAGTATGCCTGAAAACATGCGGAGCAATGTGTTGAGGTTTTCTTGAACCAAATATGTCTTATAGGAATCTGCGCATGTAAATTTTAAGTACAGAGTCCCATGACCCAAATATGGGACATAAGTTTTTTTTATATGGACGACTCTTGTGCCTGTTGATGGGTTGTCATTTGGACAGCGAACGTAAGAAAGATATTGCCCGAAGGATGTCTGATGCAACGAATTTTAATCTAGACCTGTGAAACGCTTTACTACATTCTGGCACAGAGCATGCAAAGTCTTGCAGATCATCACCGCCATCGCTCCTGAATATTCATCAGTATCAGAATATCGACGGACGCTGTCACCGCCGTATTTTAGATGGCATCTACGAAAATAATAATAATTATACTGTGTGACATAGAAATTGCAACACCCAGTAATTGTAAATATATTTTAATGACATTTTCAAAACAAATTATTGAAAGGAATTCTTAACAATTCAATAGTCAGTTGTGCCCATAGAAAAGTTATTTATATTCTGATATAGAACGCTCACTTCCATTGTAGTCGCCAAGTGACATTTACGACGGTGCTGCCATAGCGGTGTAGTCATTGAACTAATATTTGGCGGGCCGTTTGAATCTCGGTTTTAAATTAATGGTTTGACATTTCAATTATTTCAAAATAAGCCAGTGCTTCAAAACTAAAATTTTATACATTTTATTTTCATATATTTATGTGAGAATCACTTAATGAATAAAATAATCTATAATCTATTCATAGATGATCTGGCGTATCTGACTCATGAACTGACTGAAGCACTTTCCAATCTGCTTTTTGAAAATGTCCATTTTTCCAGTTAAATGGCTGTCATATTTGATCAAGTTATTTATAATTTCCTCGAGCATGTATGGAGCATCATATAGTGACACGATTTCTAGGTTGTTTATCTCCAACAAAACCAAAATTTCTGTTTCTGTGTTGTTTTTGATGTAAATTTCCCTGGTCTGTGGCTACAATTCGCTTTTGGCCCATTTATTTTTTTGTCGCCTGGTCACACATTGTGGCAACAACTCTTAAACCGGCTGCTTATGATGATGCACTTATCACTTCTTTCACAGTCTTGGAATTCAAAATAATTAACGACGATGCACTCAACAAATTAATTCAGATGACAAGATGACATTTGCTTGCATTATGATGTTAAATGGACACCTGCGTTTTTATGACTGGCTTTTATATATACGATTCTATGTCGGTCATTGTCTTTTCTATTCACTAAACAAAGATAGCTAACTCATCGGTGAAGTCAGAGATTAGAAAAGAAACGAGGGGGACGTTAAGAAACGGCGATATGGGCGCACAGCGGTGTAGTCACGAACTAAAACAAAAAGTGGAGGGGATGAATCCAGTGAATGTTCTATTTAAGAATTTATAAATCACTTTACTATGGTTGTGCCCCCACGTAAGTTTTGACATGTTTTGTGTTTTGACATTCTGTCACTCTTCGTGGCAGGCTGCGAATCAGATGATCGATAGCTCCCTGTGCTAGGTTCTACCAGACTAATCTTACCTCATGACGTAGAGGTTGTATATTCAGTAGAAGATGTGACAATTGCTTCAGTTTTCTACCTATCACATCCCAGATATGCTCAATAGGCGATAAGTCTATTGACCTTGCGGGCCATGGAAGAAGGGATACATTAGTTTGTTGAAGGAAATTTCTAGAAACTGCAGCGGTCACAGAATCTTGCATTGTCTTGTTGAAAAATTGAATCTTGCAGTGGCTGAAGGTAGGGCAACGCGACAGATTGTGATACGTTATTGATGTAGGATTGAGAGTTCATGTTTCTATCAAAAAAAAAATGTGACTCGCTTCCAACTGTTATGGCACCCCAAGCCATAACGCCCATAGTGAGCGCAGTCTCACGCTCCATGGAAAATTGAAGTTGGCGCCTTTCTCCACGTCTGCGACGGACCCTTCTAAGTTGCCATACCTTCAGTAACTGCAAGATCCAAGTTTTCAACAAGCCAATGCGGGACCACTTACCGCTGCAATTACTAGAAACTTCCTCCAACAAGCTAATGTAACCCTACTTCCATGGCCCGTAATGTCACCAGACTTATCGCCCATCGAACATGTCTGGGATAGCTAGGAGCTGTGAGACCTTGATGTTGGTGGAGGGGCACAGCGACTGGCCGTGAATTTGACTGGTCAGCCGTTGCTAAGGATAGATCAACCTTAGGGGCTCACATCTTGTGAGTATGGGAGCTGGCGCTCCCGAGGCACCGTAGCTGGACTCTGACTCTTCTTCAACTAGTCTTGGGTCAGATCCCTCTCTTTCTTCTTTCCTATCCGATCTCTCTTGATCAACTCTTCTTTCTTCCGCTCCCGACGCTATTAGAGCACTCGAGGGCTAGGGAGCTTTCTTTTCAAAACTATCCCTCTCTATATCGGGAAGGAAACCCGAAAAACCAAAAAAAGAAAAAAACAATGATGTCTGGCCACGGAAAGAATAACGAGTTTACGGTGCAGGGGAGGGATACCCCAGTACCGGTCGGGGAAACTGGTGGAGGTGCAGGCCAGACCCGACCGTCAGCCAACTACTGTACAGCGCCCCTGGCAGGGAACCAGGTCGGGGCGCCGGCGACCACTACTGGAACGAGCGACTGCGTTTGGGTTAGTTGCGCGTAGAAGCCACGAATCCCACGGACCCCCCCGAGAGGACGTACACTCTCGGTACCAGGGCCGGAAGAGACAGGCTCATTATTAGTAGACCTCACAGGTGAAGACAACACGGTAGGAAAGAGGAAGCGAGAAAAATCTCCTACGACGGGAGGAGCCCATAAAAAAAAGGAAAGGCTAGAGTACTCAATAATGAAAGAACAAATGGAGGAAATCACACGCCTAAGCGAAGATCTAAAAAAAACCATTGAGCAGAACCAGAACACGAAGAAAGAAATTAAAACCATAGCCCTAGAACTCGAGAAACGGATAAGGATTATAAACGGGATAAACACTAAAAAATGGATGGAGAAGTTCAAGTATGAAAAACTGGAGAAAGCCACCAAGGATCCTGACACCCAAGAACGAAGAACTCCTGCTGCACCCGAGCAGATAGTAGATACACTCAACGGCGCGCAGACATTTGATAAATATGTAAAACTTGAGAAACTCAAATGGGCAGAAGAGGCCTTTAAAAAAACGGAGATAAAAGCTGGAAACCCACTAGAAACCAAAACAGAAGTAGTGAAGGTCGTATTGGTAGAGCCAACGCCAACAGATCAGGGCATGCAGGAAAGCATACAGGCCCTCTACGAGAAAAGATACCCGGAGATCCAGGATATCACCGACAACTTTGGCATCTTGGAACAGACCACACGAATAAGAGGATGCTCGGAGCCCGCAAGAGGACAAAAGATAGTTAAAATAATGCAAGACGATAGTGACAGCAACCTATGGAAAATGCTGGAAAGACTCCGAGAGGAAACTAGGCAAGAGAATGGGTGGCCTTACATCACATCAAGCGCTTAAGCCTAGACAAGATGCGGAAAATGGTGGAAATGGTATTCCAAGAATCAGACACGAACGTTGCTTTATACACAACGAAAAGCTACCTAAGCGAATCAAGGCCGAGTGAAAAAAAGACATACGAGACATACGCCCTGATAGTAGACCAGAAAGAAAGAGACTACAAACAAATCCTGGAAGATGTCAAGAAGAATGTAAGAAGCACAGAGGAAAGCAAAATCATTAAATCGATAAGGCAGACCAAACAAGGAAAACTAATAATTACTACCGAAAAAAACGAGGAAGCAATCAAGAAACTGGAACAGAGAATGAGGGGATCGAACCAGGAGACAAATATAAGAAAGAGCGGAATAGTAGACCGCAAACCGGCGGAATGAGTCCATATAAGAGGGATAGACATATCCACAACTACAGAGGAGGTGATGACAGCCATAGAAGACGTACTCGGAAAGATGGAAGAAGAGCAGTACCTACAGCCTAGGGAAATTCAGGCCTAACTCAGGGAACACGCAAGCGATCACCATAATGCTAGATAAGGGAAACGCGAATCGTCTGATACAGGAGCAGTACATACGCATTGGAATAGTCAGGTGCAGACTAGAAAAAAAATCCAAGTGGATAGGTGCAGCCAATGCTGGGAGTACGGTCACAGTGCAAGGGACTGCACAGGCACTGACTGAAGAGACAGCTGCTACAAATGCGGAAATGCCGGACACAAGGCGAAGACATGCCCAAACGAGGAAAAATGCCCGTTGTGCAACCAAGAAGGACATAAGGCAGGCTCAGGAAAGTGCAAGCTATTCCGCAGGGCAATCTCCACAAAAAGAAGACTGGATCGCCAAAATGACTACTAACAACAAAAACAAGACAGGGGTACTGAAGTTCATGCAACTGAACATGAATAGGTGTGGTGCAGCCCACGATATGCTGACACAAATGGTGAGGGAGGAGAAAATCAAGATTGTGCTAGGACAAGAACCAATACACAGGAGATTGGGAAAATACTTTTGTGACAAGGAAGGGGACTGCTTTATAGGGATACAAACGCCCATGAACGTCGCCAAACATACGAGCAAAAAAGGCTTTTTCCTACGAGCGTGCGCAAAGTCGTACTTTTCCGCACGCATTTCCGGGCTCAAAGTTACACTTTTCCGCACTCAGTGCGGATACAGGCCTTATCCGCACTGAGTGCCGAATAGTAATTATAATTGTCAAGCAACAATAAGTGCACGTGTCGACTTTGACACATGATGACAAATTTTTCCTCTATTTCTATATCAGCCAACATCTATACAAACACCAATTATAAATTAACTTTGACACATCAGATTTGTTCTCTATTCATATGCAAAAATCTACAAACTTTCTCATCAAATTTAAACGCTTTAACCCTTTCGCTCATGAATTTTTATTTTTCAAAACAAAAAATTGGTTTTTTGTATATCAACACTATGATTTTTTTATGAATTTATGGAATAATTTTTTTTTCCGTATGGTGGGCCAATTTTTTGTTTTTGAATGTACACATTTGTGGACATTGGAAGTCAATGGTATAAAAGATAGACTAAACAAAACAATTATTTTGTATGATATATTGAAAAACAGTTGCTCTTTTTTGTGAGAGAGGTGAACATTACATTTTGGACACAAAAATCTAGATCTTCCGTTACACCCTCCGGGTTGTTCCAGCTGTTCAACCTCTTCAGGTTCAGGTTCAGCTCCAAGTTGTTCCAGCTGTTCAGCTTCTTCAACTTCTTCCACTTCTTCCTCCTCATCAATCATTAGCACTTCCGGTAATTCTGCGAGGTAGAAATATGTGTTATGTTACACACAATATCTAATAAATATTAGCGACAAGTAGTATACCTTCAGCATCAGAATTTCTCTGAAAGCCATCATCTTCATTAAATTCACCGTTGCTGAGTCCTTCAACGTCTGATAATCCGGTCTCTATTAATTCTATAGCAGATTATCTGTTAGCGGACGATTTCGACTCATTATGAACCAGGATTCTATAATATTTAACTGTCTGCCAATATAATTGGGAAAAAAGTGAGATCAAGTTTACCTTGTTATTTTATTCCACTCACTCTCAGTATACATAAATGTGTACGTGGCCCTAAGGACAAAAACAAAATACTTCCAGACAAAAAACCGTGAATGTCGCTGTTTGTACTCATAAAACCACCTTTTATTACTTTATTTTTATTTTTTTCAAACTTTTTCTACCACAAAAAAACTGCCAGAAAAATCCAGGAAAATATGTTGTAGGCGGTGCTCAATTTATGTATGTCAGCTGTTGAAATACCAGAAAAAAATTTCCATGAAAAACCCCTAGATGGAAGCACTAGTAATTTATTTTAATAATATGACGTACACAAATGTGGACAACATGAACAAATAGCTGAAATCCTTTCTGAATCTATATAGGGGTCCTTAGAAATTGATGTACACAAATGTGTACACAGTGAGCGAAAGGGTTAAGATGAACAGCTCTGACGAGGATTTTCTGTAATTTTTTTTTGTTATGTAATTTTTTGATAAATGCATAGGTTCCCTTCAAGTTAATTAAAAATAATTAAACAAATTATCGTGTTTTTTTTTAAATTTTTGTTATTACCTACCTGATATGAAGCTCGTAGGAAAAATTTTGTTCCTAACACGTGCGCAAAGTGTCTTTTCCGCACGCAAACACGTATCCGAACTCCGCTTCGCGTCGTTCGTATAACTGTGTTTGCGTGCGGAAAAGTAACACTTTGCGCACTTGTTAGGAAAATAACTATACTAGCATCGAGCTAGAAAACCTACTGGTAATCTCATGCTCAGTGTTGCCAGGTCATATTTCGTTTTTTCAGTAGACTACCAGTCTAAATATCAGTAGAAATCAGTAGAAATCAGTAGACAGATAAGTTGCCTATAAACTGTGAGATAGGGGCTGTTTAGTGGAGTAATTTTTTTTTGTCTGGCATTTTGAGGGCTGAATGTGGCTACTAAACTGATGAGAATATGGGTGATTTTAATGCCTGCCTCCCGTTCGAAAATTTGCAGAAGAAAAAAATTGATTTAAGGTACTTGCTCCAAATATGGCCATATTAAGAAGTTTAATTTTTTCCTAACGTTATCCACCAAGCCCAACAATAATCACGAGCTTACATGTGAAGTATTTCGTTTCTATTACTTGAATATTAACACCAGTTTATTTAATTTTTAAAAAAAGTGGTGGTTTTTGCATACAACAAAGACGCTTACCATTGGCCTTATTTGGATCATTATGCTCCTAATAAGGCCACCATTAAAAAATGTTAAAAATTAATATGTACAATTATTTAAAAAAATATTTTTTGAGAAATAGTATAACACAAAATAGAACCTAAACGCTTGCTGCATTCTGAAAAAACAATAATTTCAAGTCCTGGGATGCTGATTCAAATAGGTCTACATACAGATACGACAAATGAACTGCAGCTTCTATTGCTTGGTTAGATTATAGGCGTTCTAAAACACATCACTTGAGTAATAATATGACACATTTTTTTAAAAAAACAGTATGATGTGAGGCCAATTGAACATTTTTCATATAGGGCCTTATTAGGAACATGTTACATTGATAAAAAAAAGTCTGTAACTAGAAATCTAGCAAAGATATTATTCTGTGCTTACTGTGTAGCTTTCTCAATACATAAATGTCTGTGTAAAAATTATATTCGCTCCATTCACTTTATAAACATGTGTTTAAAGTAATTAAGTTCCAGCCTCAAAGTTATAACGTGACATATGAAATATATGGTTGGCCATTTTTCGACATATAACGAGTTGCTAGGAATCCTGGCAATAATTTTTGATTTGCATTATAGTTATCTTTTTTAATAATATTGTAATTTTTGAAAATATGATTCAATATTAAGCAATAAGGGGCACTGGCCTTATTAGGTACATGGCCTTATTTGGGTCAGGTACCTTACATAAAGATTTTTTTTTAATGATCTAAAATATTTTGGCTTTTAAATAAAAGCTTGACATTGATAAATAATTCACCCATGAAAAATACTAGATGCTTTTCAATAGCTGAAAAAGTGGGGACGGGTGTCAACTTCCAAGAGAAAAGAAAATAACCTTCCGCGTTTACTTTTTGTCTGGCAATCGAGAGAATAAAAGGTTTTGTTGTGAAAATGACGCTGAAAAATTGCCAGACGGTAATCACAGTTCGAAATCGAGTTTTCCGGCGAAATATTCTGTGGACATTTCGAACAGGGGGCAGGCATTAAAACCACTTATATTCTCATCAGCTAACTAGCCACATTCTGCCACGCTTTTTCGCTGATTAAAAAGTTTATTAAAAAAAAAAAAATAATAATAATTAAAAAAAATAAAAGTTGAAAATAAAAAGAATAAAATAAAATTAAAAAAAAAATAATAAAAATAAAAATAAATGAATGGAGAACTTGAGATTGTAGGACTGAAGGTCAAAGTGCGTGCAAATTATGCCCTAGCTCAGAACTAAATAATTCGGAGAGTAGGGGTGGGTTTTAGTTTTGGGCGCCACCGACTCTGAACAGATAAGTCGGACTCTCCAGGATGGTATCTGGCTTCAGGTCCTTACAATTCAAATAATAATTAATAAAAAGAAAAATATTAGCAGAAACAAGGCTGTGTGCATAAAACCAAATAAAAGTCAAGAAATCAAGTGCTACAGTTGTTTATTCACCAAATGGCCGCAGTCCACAATGAACAATAATTTGAATTAAGAAAAAAAAAAAAGAATAATCAAGTAAATTAGCAATATTACCAAAGTGTGAAAACTGTTTACTAATTTGCCATTCAATAAAATGAATTGTCATCAATTCAATTAATAAAATGACCTTGTAATGAAGTGTCAACCAACAAATACAGAAATGCTATACTTTTGAAATAATTGCTATAGCCATGAACAATTAAATTTAAATGCAAAAATGTTATTGAAATTCAATAACCAAATGAATAATAAAAAAAAGGTATAAATAGAAAAGTTGTAAATATAAATTGAAGAGAAATAAAAAAAAAAATGAATAAATAATAAGTTGGAGCGGTTATCTTACACTTATGTAACCAGAACTACCAGTAGGTTGACATAAATTCAACAGGTTATGTCTAGCTAAGTTACCTATTTAATAATTCATTTGCCTGCTTTCACTGGGGCAAGCAATGAATTATTCCCTGAAATACCGAAAGTGATCACAGTGGTGTACAAAGAGGAACAGAATGTAAATAAACAATAATAATAAATAGGTTAACTAAAACTAGTACGATACCAAAATGTTCCAGGTGATAGTAGTTCATACAATTAACCAGATTAGTCCTGGCTACTGGTTGTGGTTAACTTGATTGAAGACCTGAGTAACCGTCCAATTACTTAGGCTGGTGTCGGTTAGCCTTTTAGTTCAGTTTCGGTTACAATTGAACGTCTATTGTAGTAACCGTGAGGGAAAACTTGATGGTAAAATAAAACCCCTCGTAAAACCCTAAGAGAAAAATTGTTATACACTCTGTATTTGTAATTGAACCAATAGCGAAGCACTTCATGAATAAATTGAATTAAAAAAAATGAAACTATAATGTAACTCAATTAGTTTCCAATAGCAAATTTACTTGATAAAAGGACTATAGCTCTTGAAAATTATTTTAATAGAAAAATTGAACATTAACTATTATTTAATTAAATTAGATGAAATCATAATAAAGCTTTGATATTAATTAAGAAAAATGTGCCTCGAGTTTGCAAAAATTGTAGTTATGTTTTTTTACTTGTTGGAAATGGTGTTGTTTTTTTACTTGTTGTTTGCCTCGAAAATCTCTGGAAATCTGGATCGAGGATTGGATATCCTAGAGTGAGTGAGAATACTCCACTCTTTAGGGCAGCTTTTAACTAAATTAAATTGAAAAAGTCAGAATCTACTATGGGAAAAAACGTGTAAGCAACTTACCACATGGAGTTGTAAAAATCCGAATTAATCGGTGAAAATTATAACACTACGAAAACGTAAGGCAAAAAGGCAACTAAATATGTTATAATTTCAAATGAGAATTTAGGGTCGAAATCCCACAAGGGCGAAGACAATCTTCAAAAAGACCCTAATTCTCCAACGTCCAGATGTGAAAAGAAATGTGCTACACATTCGATTAATAGGCTAACCTAAAGGGAGGAATTGAGACTCAGAGATGATTCAGAATAACGACATAATTTTTGATTAATCGATAGAATTTTTACTTACCAAAAATTGCACACAACAATACAATCCGAGAAAAATGACAACGGCTGATGAATAATGATATCAACAACAAATAATTATCCCATAAAACAATAATAACTTGAAGAATCCTAAATAGAGTAAGTGATCCGTTTGCAAAATTAGAGGGCTTAAAGAAGAATCGACGATACTAAAAACATTACTAATCGACCGCCGGTTGACAGAAATTATTGACAATCAAAAAGTAAAAAAAAACCGAAAGCAAGGATAATGCATAAAATATCTTAAAGACCATCGAACCAATGATCGACCCGGGGTTCACTAGAACTTGCTCCGAGATCAATAGCGCTCAATAACCGAACAGAGTAAGTACGAACGGAGTAGTTCTGTACATACACTTGAAAACGGGTCAATATGATTTCGGAACACAACCCCACGAAATATTTTTGACACATGAATTAATTATTTTTGTTATGAAAACAGATGGTCGAATTTAAAATTGGAATCAAAATATTGCTTTGTTTTGATTTTGAAATTGAATTAAATCATGGATTAACGGGAACTAGTAACAAATGAAAATAGAATTTGCCCATTGAAAATTAGGAAATTTAAAGGATCTACAACCGTTGAGATTATTGATGAAATTTTATAGAGAGAAAATGTTGACAAATTTAAGGAAATCTTGAATATAAAATTGGAAGTAGGTAAGAATTAGTTGTGTAATTTTGGACCGTTACAATTCATCCTTCAAAATGCCAGACAAAAAAAATGACTCCACTAAACAGGCCGTATCTCAGGGTCTACTAGTTTAAGGGGTAAACCATTAGGGTATACTCAATTAATTATTTAGTTACATTTTTTCAAATCATTAAATCTTTAGACTGTGCATTAGACTATGAAAACTTGCATTGGAAAATCAAACATCAATACTACTTATGGGAAATAGTTTATCAAGAGACGTGAAATATTCCTATTTAATATGGACTACCAAAGAATGCACTACCTATGTAGTAAGTAGTTAGTAGTCTAGTCTCTGATAATAACAGGTGAAACAGGCTGCAGTTAGTGGCAGTTAGTTGTACAGCATAACGCTATGTGACCAATTGACAAACCAACAACAACGCACGCCTTTAGGCAACTGGCAAGACAAAAGGCAAGTAAACAAGACACAACACAAGCACGCACGAACCCTGGGGATTACCCATTTCCCAGAAGGCTGACTGCTGCGCCTGCACTGCGAGCGTTCGAATGTTCCAATACATACCACACCGGACTGATCGGAGTAATTGGGCATCATTTAGAGTACCTACACTCCCAAGAGTTCTAGCCCACAGGTCAACCATGAAATTATTGCTGTGACATTCTCATACATGATTATAATTAAAAAAATATCATAAAAAGCGGTTAAATAATGACAGCTGCTTTTATCAGTAGAATTCACATTGATATCAGTATATCAGTAGACCAATGACCAAATCAGTAGATCTACTGATAAATCAGTAGACCTGGCAACACTGCTCATGCTATTTCTCTCCTAACCAAGACATAGAAAACTTTGAGCAACTCCTGAAAGACCTAGGGAGCCACATCGAACACATCAAAAAAGATTGCATAATAGGAGGGGATCTTAATGGTAAAGCATTAATTTTTGGGTCAGTAACGACAAACGCGAGAGGAACCTTGTGGCCATCAACACCGGTAACACACCCACCTTCTCAAATGCCAATGGGCATTCATCTCATTGACGTCACCATGGCTACACAAAACATCTGTGACCAACTTCACAATTGGAGTGGACGCAGACAACGAGAACTTCAGTGACCACAGGACTATCTACTTTGACCTAGAGGACCAAAAAAGGACGTCAGGAAACGAACACAATAGAAGGAGAGGCTGGAAGGTAACGACTGACGGACTTGATATCGTTAAAAGAGAATGCAACAACATATTTAGAGACACAGACCTGGAAGCCGGAGACGGCCCAAGGGAATTAATAAAATGCATCACAAAACTCTGCAACAAAGCCCTGCCCAAAAGAACTAACCCTCGCCACCTATACAAACCTGTGTACTGGTGGACTCCTGATATCGCAGGAAAAAGAAAGGAATGCTTGGCAGCCAGAAGGATCTATCAGAGAATGAAGAAAAGACGAGCCACGGACCAAGCAAAACTGGATGCAGAAGGAGAATATAAAAGGCTGAAAAAAGGACTTAACGATACAATTAGAAGGCAGAAGGATATAGAATGGGCAAAACTATGCAACGAACTGGATAATGATATCTGGGGACTAGCGTACAGAATTGTAACCGACAGACTCAAGCTAAAACCCAACGTGAACCTGAGCGAGGAGACAGTCAAGGAACAAGTAGACCTACTATTTCCCAAGTGCGAAATAGTAGAGTGGCAGGCGATACCGATTGATGAGAGAGAAATCCCAATAGTTGACGTAAATGAACTATGCAGGGCGGTTATGCGATTGAAGACAAAGAGGGCACCGGGTCCGGATAGCATCCCTGCGGAAGTAATCCAGACTTGCGCCCTAAAGAACCCGGAGAGCTTCCTAAAAATTATAAACACATGCCTCAAGAACGGCAGCTTCCCAGAGATATGGAAAACGGCAAGACTGGTACTAATACCGAAACCGAGAAAAGACACCTCGGCACCAGAGACATTTCGACCACTGTGTCTACTCGACGCAGCGGGAAAGCTACTTGAAATAATCATAAAGGAAAGGCTACAAGTAGAGATCGAGGAAAAAGAGGTACTACACAAAAACCAGTACGGGTTCCAACCAAGGCGAAGTACGGTTGACGCGGCGAGCCACGTTAAAGCCATCGTCGAAAAAATTAAGGAAAAAGCGGTCAAGAACCAAGAGGTCTCTGCCATGATCACGCTGGATGTGCAAAATGCCTTCAACTCGGCGCCGTGGCAGAAAATCGTAGAAGCACTAAGAAGAACCACGATCAGTCCTTACCTTATAAGAATCGCGCAGTCTTACCTGGAAAATAGGTTCATAATCACAGGAAACAACAATAAAATCCGCACGACGTTTGGGGTACCCCAAGGTTCGGTCCTCGGTCCGACCCTCTGGAATGTCCTATACGACAGCGTCGTGAGAATCAACCTTGGGAAGGACGCGGAGATAATAGCGTATGCGGATGACTTAGCCATAGTTACAAAGGCAAAGAATGGCGTAAAACTGGAGGAAATCACAAAACGCGCGGTGGATAGAGCGAAGAGGCAACTGGATGAACTTGGCATACAGATCGCTGCAGCCAAAACAGAGATGATACTTCTACAGGGAAGACGGAAACTTCAAGCCATAGGCATAGACATAGGAGGTGTCCTAGAGCCAGTAGAAGGCGCATGCTGGCGATGGCGGCTCAGTCGATGCTGATGTATGGCGCGCCGATATGGATGGAGGCACTGAAATATCAGCATTATAGAAATATGATGGAGAGGGTAAACAGGCAGCTGGCTATCAGAGTTGCATCGGCTTATAGAACGGTCCCAACAACTGCAATATTGGTGATTGCATCGCTTCCACCAATTGAACTGAAAGCGGAAGAGCTCGCTCTAAGGTACCAACGAAGAGACATCGGAAGGAATGAAGCAAGGAGAAGGACTCTAGAATCCTGGCAAAACCGATGGGACGGTTACGACGGAGACACCAAAGTCTTTATAAATGACATTCAAAAGTGGTGCAATAGGAGGTGGGGAGAAGTAAACTTCCACATGACACAAGTGATGACAGGGCACGGGGCATTCTGCTCATATCTATTCAAAATCAAAAAGATAGACTCCCCCAGATGCTGGTTCTGTGATCGCCACGAGGACCTCAACATGCACACTGTTTTCCATTGCCAGAAATGGAGCGATGAGAGAAGGATAGCCGAGCTGGCCATTGGAGAGGAAATAACTACAGAAAATATCGCGGAGCTACTGCTTCGCTCAGAGAGAGACTGGAATGCAATCGACAGGATGATACAAGGGATTATACGAAGAAAGGCTGAATTTGAACAGGAGAGGTAGTCCGGTAGCTATTAGTGATAGATATCTTAAGGTAATGCTCTATTTGTAAATACTTTGTAACTTGTAAACTTTCTAAATGAATGAAGAGATCCCGTAGAGAAGAACTGACGAAGGGGGGTGCTGGGAAGTAATGCTTAGGCGGTACCGCAGTTCCCCTCTGACTTCAAATGGTGTAACATTTGAAATGTCACAAGAGCATTTTTTGGTTGTTCTTAATTAATTTCTTATATTTGAACTCATTTAAAAATTCTATTTCGTACACCTGGCCACATCTATGATTCCTTTGACTGGTTTCCTGACCTAATGCCGAAGATTGTATTATCGAAGGGTGGTTCCGATTTGCTCGCTCCAGTACTCGGAGTGACTCCATTCCACTCTCGCCGAACCGAACAAAGGTTCTTCATAAGAAAAACCCATAGCACTGTCATTTTTATAATTTCGACAGGCTTGACAGAGGAAGAAAGACAGAACCACAGGGGTACTTGGGACTTTATTTTTATCTTGTGGTCGGACTGAAACCGGTCGTCCCTTAATGTCTTAAGTTTAAAAAAATCTTTAAATTTTGCCTTTTATTCTTGGCCATCGGTCCCAGAATTATATAACTTTAACTAGCCAGAAGAGTGAGTAGTTGTGCCAGCTGGAACGTTTCCTGAAAAATCTATAGATTGTTGATTTTTGTGTAAATTTCTGAAAGTGAGGTTATTATCGGCCGTTAAGGTATGTAAACCCTTTTTTCCCTTTGATAAATGAGTCCCTATATTTCTTCATTCCGTTCAGGCAAATTTGGGAGAGTCTTAAAAATCCACGCCTACACTTCCAGGTGAAAATTTGACGAATTTGAGACCATGCGGTACTGCATTTCCGAAGAAAGTCTGGGCCCCTCCTATAAGGAAAGTTGTGTCCTGTAAGAGATTGATCCCCGACCATTGTTTGAGTGCCTCCAGCCAATTTGGTACTTCCAGATCTCAAATTTGTGAAAATTCCCAAGGATTCCGTCCAGGCTTGTATAAATACTTACCTAGGGGTCCCGTAACTGTGCCTTAATATTTACCGTTACCGGTTATTAGTATCTTTTTACTGTTCCTTGTCGATTACCTTTATTAGCTAATTATTATCTTCATAATATTGATTACTGTTAATTATTATTATCTATTTCTTATCGCTTACTATCGATTAGCTTAATTAGCTAATTCATAACTGTATAGCATCTATTACCGACTTGTTTGCCGTATTGTAGTATTTGGCTAGAATAGCTAACTACAAATTGAATATAATTATCTATTCAATTAATCAATCATTATCATATTTGACTTTTTACTTTTATTATTGTTTTCTCAGTAATAATTTATTTTCAATAAGTATGCATTATTATAACTATTATAAATTTTGTTTCCTCTATATCGAGTATTGATCGATATAATATGGGTGGGTTCATTAATCTTTAAAAGATTGATTTAACTTCTGATTTCAAATCAATAATGTGGTAGTTATACCAGGGTTACTAATGTAAAATCTTTAGGTAGTCAAATTTGAGTTTTATGGTTGCCTATTTGAACTTTAAAGGTAAGAAGGTAAGAGCTCTTCCGGAAACCGTGAATTTTTGATTTCATGTAGCAGGTTTTTGATATTTATAACTGCCTAAGGATTATTTATTACTTTTCTGCATGGAATAGGTTGTTTTCTATTGATTTGATTGACTTTGAGTCAGAAATTAAAGGTTGGTGATATTGTGACTTCATCATTTATATTTAGGTAGATTTCTCCATAGGTATTTATTGATTATTCTTAAATTTCAATTCTATTGTACTTATTCAAATTGAGTTCTGTTTTTGAAAAGCTTAATAATTTTTTATTCAAAAGAAAACTTGGATACTAGACAATAATTTGGGTTAGTTATATATATATATATAAATATTGTAGGTATTCGTGACTGGCAACTTATAAATGGAAGATATTTTATATATATATATATATATATATATATATATATATATATATATATATATATATATATATATATATATATAAATGGAAGATATACCTACACTATTTATATATATATATATATATATATATATATATATATATATATAAATAATTTGGAGAGGATATCGGGTAGCGGTCTGGACTAGTGAAACTCATTTGTTTTTATACTCAATATTTCGTCTTATATTTTAGACTTCATCAGGAGAAACTACAAGAAAAATAATGAATAAAAATATTTTGGTATAAATAACAGAAATGGCAGTTTAAAATGAATTGTACAATAATAAAATAAGGAACAAAAATAATAAATAAATTAAATATTACTTACAACACAGAGCTAGTCGAGATTTTTGTATTTTCCTATTTTTAATAGATTTTGATGTCTTTTTTTAGAGAATTTTTTTTTTTTTTTTTTGCAACGAAATTGTCAGTCAAAGTCTACCGAAAAATTAAAATTTCAACTGGTTATTGTGGTATGATCTAAGAATATGAACGTTCCATATAATTTCTACAATAGTAAATTATTGAGTTAGGTTTAAAATATTACAATAGATGTTACTTAATTGGTTAGTATCAGATTTATTATTTAATGAATGTTCTGTTTTTTGAATATAACACATTTCCAAAAAAAGGCGACTTTTATAGTTATTTTCTTTTCTCAAAATTTTTACCTCGTTGAAATTAAACTGATGTCCTGTTTTTTGGAAATGCTCAACAACAGCACAAGAGTTCTTTCCCACTCTACAATCGCTCCGATGTTGTGTTAAACGTTGTTTGAGCCATTGTGCTGTTTGGCCAACGTAACAACCTTGACATTCCATGCATGGAATTTTGTAAATTACATTATTGTTGTAAAGTAAAGGAGTTTTATCTTTTATTTTAGAGTATAAGTTTCTGATTGTCAAGTCATTGTATTTTGCAATTTTTATGTTAGGAAAGTCTTTAAAGAGTGTTATAATTTGGTGTGAGAAATCCTTAATATAAGGTAGTTTTTTGTATGTTATCTGTATATTTTCAGGTTCCGTTGGGCCGTCAAAAATGTTGGAATTGTAAATTAATTTTGTCAAGATATGTTTTGGATAACCATTGTTGATAAAAATTTTGAAAAGAGTTTTTAAATTGTCTTGTAAAAATCTCTCATCACTGATATGTGTTAACCTATTTTTCATTGCGATAACAGTATTATACTTTTGGTTTTTTGGGTGGTTTGAGAAATAATTAATGAATCTACCGGATGCAGTACTTTTTTGAAACCAGTCTAAAATAATTTTGTTATCTTCTGTACGGATGACTTTTGTGTCAAGAAAAGGTAAACAACGATCTATTTCTTGTTCCACTGTAAATTGAAGTTTTTTGTGAAAAGAATTAAATATATTCAAGGTCACTGCAACCTGATCAGAAGGAACTGCGCAGATTAGATCATCAACGTACTTGAATATGAAGGGGAGATTGAAAGGCAATTTTGGAATGGTCTTGTCTAAAAAGTGATCCAAAACAATCATGGCTAAAATAGGGCTAATTGGTGACCCCATTGGTGTACCAAAAATTTGTTTATAAAAGTTATTTTTGAAACTAAAATACGTGTTGTTGAAGGTGAAGTCAATTAATTTTAAACAACTGTTTTTTGATAGTGAAGTGTAAGTTTCTATTTTGTCCCATTTCTCTCTTAATATTTCTAAAACAAGATCAAGTGGAATATTAGTAAATAATGATACTGCGTCGAGAGAGATTAAAATATAATTGTTAGGTAATTGAAAACCGTTAATAATGTTAACAAATGTAAAAGTGTCTTTTATGTTGTAGTTCGTGTTATCAGTAAATGCATTCTGTAAAATTCGAGAAAGGAACTTTGACAAATTGTATGTTATACTGTTAATTGAACTTACAATGGGACGCAGCGGAATGTTGGGCTTATGTATTTTAGGAAGACCGTAAAATTTTGGACATGTAGCATTGTAAATCATTAGAAATTTTGCTTCATTTTCATGTATTTCTTTTTTAGATTTATATATATATGATATGCAACTACAAGTTTGATGAAACAATGGTCCAACCTTAAACAGAAATTGGCAAATTTATTGAATAGAAGAATCCTTCTTTTACGATGCAGAAAAGAGAACATTTTCCCTAACCATGTTAAGAACAGTAGAAAAAATTTGGAAGTTACACTTTTCACAGGTAGTAACATTGTTATGACTAATAAAGTGGACAATTTTATCCTTAAGTTAAGCAGAAAAACATTAAGTCTGGAAATTAAAATAACTTGCAACGGCATTTCACAAATCCAAAACCGTATAAATGAAGCAAAAACAAAATTGAGACAAATTTTACCAGGTGAATTGTTCGATGAATACAATAGTAGATTGAACAATAACTATAACAACTTTTTCAAAAAAATTAGGGACAAGAATATTGATAAATTTAATAGACTTAAAGACTATAATTCCAAACAAGAAAAGTTGTTTTTAGATAATAAGAAATGGTTCAAAAACATATCTAACATTGACATTCCATGCGACATATCAAATTTTTTATCTTTGGGACCAAAATTTAGCATACATACTTCAAAAAAAGAAATAAAATTTGATCAGATTCTAGCCGATGTAGAAAATATTATTGATGATATTCCAACCAATTCTAAAGACATATTGAGAGCAAAGGCTACTAACATTATAACTAACTACTACCACAAAGCTCAGAATTTACACCAATCACCATTTATCAATATTTTCAACAAAACTAAAGCATTTTTGAAACTGAACCCTGATTTGTATATTTTACAGTCTGACAAAGGTGGATGCACTGTAGCAATGAATAGGGAAGAATACTTACAAAAAGCATTGGAACTTTTACATGATGATTCCACTTACATCCAACTAACTAAAGATCCCACTACAACTATTCAAACAACTTACAACAACCTAATAAAATCACTTAAATCTAAAAAAGAAATACATGAAAATGAAGCAAAATTTCTAATGATTTACAATGCTACATGTCCAAAATTTTACGGTCTTCCTAAAATACATAAGCCCAACATTCCGCTGCGTCCCATTGTAAGTTCAATTAACAGTATAACATACAATTTGTCAAAGTTCCTTTCTCGAATTTTACAGAATGCATTTACTGATAACACGAACTACAACATAAAAGACACTTTTACATTTGTTAACATTATTAACGGTTTTCAATTACCTAACAATTATATTTTAATCTCTCTCGACGCAGTATCATTATTTACTAATATTCCACTTGATCTTGTTTTAGAAATATTAAGAGAGAAATGGGACAAAATAGAAACTTACACTTCACTATCAAAAAACAGTTGTTTAAAATTAATTGACTTCACCTTCAACAACACGTATTTTAGTTTCAAAAATAACTTTTATAAACAAATTTTTGGTACACCAATGGGGTCACCAATTAGCCCTATTTTAGCCATGATTGTTTTGGATCACTTTTTAGACAAGACCATTCCAAAATTGCCTTTCAATCTCCCCTTCATATTCAAGTACGTTGATGATCTAATCTGCGCAGTTCCTTCTGATCAGGTTGCAGTGACCTTGAATATATTTAATTCTTTTCACAAAAAACTTCAATTTACAGTGGAACAAGAAATAGATCGTTGTTTACCTTTTCTTGACACAAAAGTCATCCGTACAGAAGATAACAAAATTATTTTAGACTGGTTTCAAAAAAGTACTGCATCCGGTAGATTCATTAATTATTTCTCAAACCACCCAAAAAACCAAAAGTATAATACTGTTATCGCAATGAAAAATAGGTTAACACATATCAGTGATGAGAGATTTTTACAAGACAATTTAAAAACTCTTTTCAAAATTTTTATCAACAATGGTTATCCAAAACATATCTTGACAAAATTAATTTACAATTCCAACATTTTTGACGGCCCAACGGAACCTGAAAATATACAGATAACATACAAAAAACTACCTTATATTAAGGATTTCTCACACCAAATTATAACACTCTTTAAAGACTTTCCTAACATAAAAATTGCAAAATACAATGACTTGACAATCAGAAACTTATACTCTAAAATAAAAGATAAAACTCCTTTACTTTACAACAATAATGTAATTTACAAAATTCCATGCATGGAATGTCAAGGTTGTTACGTTGGCCAAACAGCACAATGGCTCAAACAACGTTTAACACAACATCGGAGCGATTGTAGAGTGGGAAAGAACTCTTGTGCTGTTGTTGAGCATTTCCAAAAAACCAGGACATCAGTTTAATTTCAACGAGGTAAAAATTTTGAGAAAAGAAAATAACTATAAAAGTCGCCTTTTTTTGGAAATGTGTTATATTCAAAAAACAGAACATTCATTAAATAATAAATCTGATACTAACCAATTAAGTAACATCTATTGTAATATTTTAAACCTAACTCAATAATTTACTATTGTAGAAATTATATGGAACGTTCATATTCTTAGATCATACCACAATAACCAGTTGAAATTTTAATTTTTCGGTAGACTTTGACTGACAATTTCGTTGCAAAAAAAAAAAAAAAAAAATTCTCTAAAAAAAGACATCAAAATCTATTAAAAATAGGAAAATACAAAAATCTCGACTAGCTCTGTGTTGTAAGTAATATTTAATTTATTTATTATTTTTGTTCCTTATTTTATTATTGTACAATTCATTTTAAACTGCCATTTCTGTTATTTATACCAAAATATTTTTATTCATTATTTTTCTTGTAGTTTCTCCTGATGAAGTCTAAAATATAAGACGAAATATTGAGTATAAAAACAAATGAGTTTCACTAGTCCAGACCGCTACCCGATATCCTCTCCAAATTATTTAATTAGTACGGTCGATAACTGATTTTCATTTTATTATATATATATATATATATATATATATATATATATATATGGATAAAAAAAAAAATTCGCCATCTTGTTACACATTTTTAATGACATAATTCAAGAACAAAGTTCGCCATCTTGTCACAATTTTTTTTATGACAATTAACTTTAATAAATAATTGTGTTTAGAATTCCAAAGCTTGTGTTTTTATTGAATGAGTTAAATGTCAGGTAGCTATTGAATTTTAGATTTCTTTTACCTTTTCAGATTTTTTTGAATTTATCTTTTTAAACAATAACTAATTAATGGAATAGTGCCTAGTTTGGCTATTCCTTGGTCATCAAAATAATTTAAACAAACTAGTGGCGCCCTCTCTCTACTGTACCAACTCCAAGGACCACCCCATGCTAACAACCGCTGAGCAATAGTCGAGCACAATTATGAACATTCTTTTGTCTCAACAAAAGAGCGTTACAATGGGCCTCTTGTTCGGTTAGCTGACGCACCGACTACGTCCTTGATAAAAAGCGCGGATAGCTAGAAAGCTGAGGCAGTTGCCACATCCTCTACTGGATGTACAACGTCTACGTCATGAGATGAGATTAGCCTGGGAGAACAGACAGGCAGATATCGATCATCTGATTCGCAGCATGCCTCGAAAAGTTACAGAATGTCAAACCTACGTGGAGGCGCAGCTGACTATTGAATTGTTAAGAATTCCTTTCAAAAAATTTGTTTGAAAATGTCATCGATTGTTATTCATATTTATCCTAACTACTTCCCAAAATATCAAGAAAATATATTTACAGTCACTGGGTGTTGCAATTTCTATGTCTCACAGTATAGGTATATTCACCTGCTTCAAAGATAGTGAAAACTCTAAATTTTGCGGTGTAATGCAATTGAACAATAATTTTTAAAAAGGTACGGCAAAGTGATAATCCGGACCCAAAATGCCACCTCCAATAAATTAATATCCATATCCATATCCTTCCTCAGTTATCCCTTATAAATTTATGACTAACAAAATAAAGGTGTACGGGCTTCAACTAAGCTACCGTCATGAGCTACATAAACGGAATCTTCCAATGAGATTTATTGTTTTTTGACGCTATATATTTTAAAAACATTACATAAAACTTGCTGTCCATCAAAAAACTCTGGCAATGTAATTTGGCTATTCTTAATCTCATCAGTAGAATAATGTGGAATTCATTGACTCTCATTTGTCATTTATCGGTGAAACTACGATTAGCGATTAGTAGTCGGACTAACCCAAACTTAAAACTTAATTTATCCGTTTTTGAAGTATTTCGCCAATTTCAGTTGAATTTTATTTTGTCTCCTGATGTGACAAAATTAAGATGTTAGGTAAGAATTGATATTTTGGTAGCGTAAATAATTCTGTCACATCTTAAAATTTCGTGGAAAATTATGCTGAAAAGTAAATTTGATCTGAGGCAGTAAGTAACAGTTTTCTGAACCGAAGGCAATCTGAACGAAATCTTCTTTCTTCTCTTCTTGGAGTGGTTATTGAATGGTGTTATTTAGTGGTGCCGTGAGACGAGACTAGACGAGACTTAAGGTTGGTCTCGTCTCGTCTCGACATCTCGAGACGAGACCGTGACTTAGTCTCGGTCTCGAGTACCAAAGTCTCGTCTCGTCTCGAGTGGTCTCGTCTGGTCTCGAGTTAAACAGGGTGTCCGGAAAATAGCGTAAAAACTCTTCACTACGTGGTGGAGGACCCTTCAAAGAACCCCAGAAAAATTATTTAAAAAATTTAGTGGCATTCGTAACAAAGTTATTTGCATTTTAATATTTATTAAACTTGGCAACAATGAAAATACAAAGGGTCCCCTACTTCGTGGAGAGCTTTTACGCTATTTTCCGGACACCCTGTATTTATGATTTTTATTTCTATATTATAACGGAAGTACAAACTGCCACAGTGAAAAAGCAGTTATTTGAATAGTGAAAAATCACAGTAAAAAGTAATCGTGATATTTGAGAAAATTTGAACGTCAAATTAAAAAAACTGTCGGATAAAACAGTTTCTGAAAGCAGAAGCACCCTGTAATTTTTGTGTGAATTAATGGGATGCGTTCTACATACTTTATCTTCAGATCTAACTTCCAGTTTAGCCGAAAGTGCTTATGCTTTAAACATTTTTTTAAATTGATCTCACTTAAACCACAGGTCATTCATTTTAATTTTTCAAAAAAATTGAATGTGTTATATGAATTAATTTAATCTACGACAACCGTTTGTTTTCAAGTTATGACGTGTTCGATATCAAAAGTATGAACCCTGGTGAAACGATGTGTATGTAGAAATCATCCCATTAATTGATAGTATTAAAATTTACTGATTTCATAATCAAATTAACCAATAACCAATATTAAAGCTAGGAAAGAAAAAATTTAATTGTGAACTCGAGACTCGAGACTACGCGAGAGTCTCGCCGAGTCTGGTCTCGTCTCGTCGAGACTTCACGAGACGAGACCAAAAGCCAGTCTCGCCTCGAAAAGTCGAGACGAGACGAGACCAGTCTCGAGTCTCGCGGCATCACTAGTGTTATTAGAGACTCAGAATTAGTAGTAATAACTAGTGGCGAATTGGCGATAATTAGTAGCAAAAACTAGTGGCGAATTGGCGATAACTGAACTTAACTGGCTTCAACATCTGCTTGAATAAGCGAAAGGAACCACCATCTGGGACCACTTTAGAAGCCCATTGGCTACCCCTTAGTACCGGACTTGCGAGAATCGACAAAGTCGTAGGTCTCCAACTCTCCTAGCTTTCAGCGATTTGCTGAAAGTACCCTCCGGTTTCTTGTTGTTTTCCCATTGGCTCTCAAGTTTATTCAACCTTCCCTATCCAAACTGCTCCACCCTGTTTGATGACTCTCCATCAGAGTTCGCTAGTTACATGTGGTCAAATTATCAATTGAACATTTAATGTTTTCCCTTTTAATTGAAAACCTTTCCCTTTTCTAATTACCTATACTTTCTATTCCTATTTCCTAATTTCTAACCTAGTCGAGTGAATAAAATAAAAGTTCCCTAATTTCTAACCTAATTATCAAGGGTGTGAAATGAATTAAACTATCCTCTATTAATTTAATAATATACACGCCTGGCAAGTAAACATCTTACATGCCAATTTCAATGCGATAGAATGAAATGTTCAGAAAAATTCTAAGGTTAAATAGAGAAGAAAAATGATTTCCCCTGTTCCACCTCCAGCAAAAAGCGCTGGGAATGCTAGAGGTGGAACAGGGAAAATCGTTTCCGTTCTCTATTCAACCTTAGACTTTCTCTAGATATTTCATTCTATCGCATTAAAATTGGCATGCAAGATGTTTACTTGCCAGGCGTGTATAATTGAGTAATCACTTCTATCTTAACCTACCTATATCTTAATTATAACTAAGCATTGGACTATCTTACAGTTGACATTTCACCAAAATAATACCCTTGATAATTATATTGTTATACAATTTCTTATTGTATCTTAAAAATCTAGCTCATGTAATCACTGTTTCGCTCCACACACACATGCTTCGAATATAATTTTTTCCAGCAACAGTATCAGTTACCTGACATCTGGGTTCGTCATAAAACGTGCGTATTCAGAGGATTATTCTTGACTTTGAATAAATTATTACAACCACATGGGATCTAGATTAGTCTAAAATTTAGTGTTTACCTAGGAGAACATAAATTTTGCCTATATATTTGTCAATTTCGGGTTAAGCAAAATAATTTTGAATCTATAAAATTCGATACTTTTTTGGCTTTCAAGTGATTTTTACCAGATTAGGTCGTTCGCACAACTTCATGTGTTTGTAAATCCCATTAGGGTGACATTTTAACTATCTATAAAAATAAAACTTTTGCCACGAAAGATGAACTTAGACCGAGATGATGAATTTACTATTTATTTTGTTACACTGGCTCAGAATTAGAGATGTTCCTCGTGTTTTTTTCATCAAAAATCTGTTTGTTTGATCGCTCGTGTTTATCACCAACCAGGATACGATTTTGTAATTAGCACTGCAGGACATAACGATAACAAGCCCACCGAGGCGATAATAACCTTTAAAGACCGAAGTTTGGTGGTAATTTACTACCGAACAATTGTCGGGGGTCATAAGGCTAAAGAGGGTGTGACGTTATTATGGAGTACAAAACCGCCAATTTTACTCGCTTAACGCACGAGAGAAATTTTCCAAATCGTTTATCGACCTCCATAAGCAAATACCTGAGGAAATAGGCACCTACTTTTTACTGCAACCTCTTACAAGTGAAATTTTCATACTTCAGCAAGTATGTTAAAAATCGTTTCAGCAAAATACATAGAAATAGAAGTGAAAATCGGCGCAAGCATTGTTGTGTGTTGTGTGAATCTGCAAATGATTAACGCTTGGTGGATGATGGAATGTGGTATTAAATTTGCCGTGCCAGAAAGTGGATTATTAGGACAGGTGAGTTGCGTTTTTCGCGAATGGAGCATCAGGAACGTTAAATTACAGGGCGAATTATATATTTTCACAAGGTTTATATTTAGGAAATGAATTTTCATATTATTATATTTGAGTGTAACAATTCAAAAACCATACGAAATTGAATCTTGCTGCGATCTTAGTACTATAGGGTTTCAGATTTCTTGATAGTGTTATTGGCTTTCTGCTCATTTCGCATTTCCACTATAAATTTCTATGTTCTCTAGAAAGTATGAGATAATATATAAAATTCTAAGTTTGAAAGTACATTCAGCTCCAGAAATGCAATAAAAGAAACACGACATTTTGTCCGTCTGCGCCTCTATTGCAATGTCGTATGTAATAAAGTTGCAATAAGCAATAAAGTGTAATTTTAAAAATTTGTAAAAGTAAAATACTTTTTTTCAGATTCCAAACTTCATTCTTCTCCAGAAGTTTGAAATCAAAAGACAAAACATTAACTATGCAATATCTTAAGCAATTTATTTAGACTTTAAGCTGTCACGAACATTGAAAGCAAATCCATTTAGAACTTCAAATAATACTCGGATATGCGGACATGACCTTCTATAGGGCTCAGACAATTAATTATCAACGTCGTGTAGGCAATTTGTTTTCTACACAATCTTGTTATTAACCTGCATTCGGGTAGCAACTAACCGAACCAGTAGATAGTTAGGTACACATGTGGGAAAATCTAAATCAATATTTTTCATCAATTCACGTTACAAGTCCGGGATGTTTAGTTATGAAAGTACGAGTTCAGATTTCTATAGCCGATTCCAGAATTTCTAAACTTTGTCTCTCCATCGACTGCAACCATCCTTTAAGGTTCGGAACATTGTTACAGCCATAGAGACTTGATAAGGTGGGTGGCATTCGTATACAAGGCTATTGAAATTACTTTTCAACTACTACCTAGTTGGGTGCAATGTCAAATGGGATACATGCTTATCGATAATAGTTATTTATGAGTGTTAAAAGTACATTTTCAAGGCACACATGTGAAAGTTTCGCTTCGCTCATTCTGCAATTCACATAAGTGCCTTAAAAATACTTTTAACACAAATATCATACAATATTTTTTCTACAAACGGCAATAACTAGTAACAAATCGGATTTTCAGAATAAATAATAAATTGGAAGCATCTTTCTTACATAAAATTATTGAATTTGACTGAGAATTTGACATTCTTCAGAGATAAATACTATATAAACTGTCGAGAATGGAATCTCAGTGTAAATTTTGTTGTCAACAAAATTGAGTCTAGCCAGCGCCATCTACCATATCGGAAAATCACTATTTACTGGTTTTGCATCGATGCTACAGACACCTACTTTACATAGGACTTTTTATGATAGATGGCGCCTTGTTCGCATTACTCTCGGTCTGTTAAAATTCGTTTATTCTAGACTTTAGGGCATTAATGTTTGCCTTAATTAATTGATTATTTGTTAATTAGATCAAAAGACAGTTTTTTTATCGATGGTTAAGGGTGTCCTTAACATATTTGTTCAAAGTTCTGATTGATGTTCAATTGAAACTGTCATTTATCTAATCAACAAAGATAAAAATAGATCTTCCAATCTATAAAGTTTGAAGTTCTTCTTGAAACACACAAAACAACTTTGAAATCAATTAAGAACACTTGACAACACAAAGAAAGATGAAATGCAAGACCGGCGAACAAAAAACATTATGAATAATTATTAGTTATGATCAAATGAATATTTTGGCATATTGTCATATGTTGACATATGGTTGACATGTCAGTTATCGACATCGGACGTGTTCTCGATGTGCTGGTATTTTACAATTTTGACAATTCTGTGGTTGTCAGCGACATCTAGAAAAACGGAAAAGAGTTATTATGTGGTTTATAACTGGCAATGAGAGATCGCAGGGCCTGACATTCGTCAAAAAAGCCAAACAACCAGCACCTTGTTTTACAGGTAATGAAATGTCTTGTCAGTTTCTTGAAAGTCTATCGTGGTTAGTAGTATTTTTAAGTGCTAAAAATGCAAGAAAATATAGAAGAAAAAGAGGTTGCATCGATCCTTTGGAAAATATAGATGAGGCGGCCAATCGCGCTACCTCAGTTGTTCAAATTTTACCATTAATATCAATATAAATAACTAAAAATATAAACTTTTTTTGACGTTCGCTCTCAAAATTTGATGTCTCATTTTTAACACTAGTGCTATAAAGACTTTATGGCACTAGTGCGATAAAGTAACATTTTTAATGCTACGGGGGGGTGTTAAGAATTGCATTTTTAACACGTTTGTAGAAAAAGAAAATTATTAGTAAATATATTGGCGGTGTTCAGTTCCGTCTATGCGCCCTGTATATAGTTGTGGGTTAAATTGGGTATTTAGGATGTCAAATCCTATTTGGGAATGGAAATTGATTCGTTTTTCTTTTCTTCTTAATTTTTTGTTTCTCTTATTCTAATTGAATAATTGCGCGTTTTATGCCTAAGAATTGATACGGCTTTGTTAAATTTGGCTTTTAAGAATGCGCGCGTTAAATACTGAAAAAGAATATCTGCAAGTCCTTACATTGTCGACCAGTAAATCAGTCGCCAAAAACACTTCGACCGATTCGTGTGATTCGAGAAAACAGACCCGTTTCTTTTCGCTTGCCGTGACCGGTTTCAATCAAGACGGTTTCGTTTGTACTCCTTCGCATTGGATTTGAACTTCCTGAAAGAGTTAGCCAGCTGAATGGAGTTTGGAAGTAAAGCCAGGTAAAGTGAAAAAATATCTTTTTCAGTTTCGATATCTTTCAATTTCAATTTAAAATCTTTCATCGTTTATCATTCTATCAGCAACCTGTGGATTTTCCAGTATCAATTTCGCACAACCGGTGTGTAACAAACATGGATAAAAAGCATTAGTGAATGATTCATAGGAAGTTTCAGCTGTCATCAACCCGGAAACCTTTTCAACTTTTTGCCACATTCCAGGTTTCAGAAGCTAATTTCAAATTGAATTTTTGAAGCAATAATTGGAAACCACTTTAACTTTTGATCATATATACATACATAAAAATCGAGTTATCGACAATGAAACTTTTCAAATATCAACCTTTTGCATAGGTACATAATGACTGCAATCTCCACTTACAATTTTTATCTATATAGCTGCTCTAGAATATTCAAACCCTATTCGGTTATGATTCGTATTTCTACTTTCCAATTCATATTGATTGGAATTCTAGCTTAGGTCTCGGTTACAATCTCGGAGGGTTTGCACAATCATCATTTGTTATGTGATGAATTAAATCAACTCAGGCAGACATAAGCTTCTCAACCCTACTAAGTTAATGCACTTAATCCGAAACTATACGCTAGACTAACTGCTGACGTTCCATTATGGAGCCTAAAGTGAATTTCAAAACCAATATTTTCATAAATAAAAAATATTTTTTTAACGAATGTAATTACCTATGTTTGGCTTGTAATCGAAAAAGTTAATTTTCGAACCTTACTTTTTCGGTACACAAAAGCATCGAGGGGGATATAATTTGACCATACTACTTCGTTAGCGATAAAATCAACGCTATTCAACTTTGAGGACAAAATTGTTTGCGAGCAAATCGATTAATTTTTTACCATTATAAAAGTGCGTTGTATTTGACTAGACATGAAAACACTTTTCTAGAGACACAAAAATTGAAAAGTACAACATCCAATAAGCGTAAACAAAACTGTATGCTGCGAAACAGGGCCGTAGCTAGGGGTTGGTCATAGGGGAGGGTTGGGCAAGAAAAAATCGGATTAATTTAGAAACAACAATATTCTTATTTAAAAAAGTTCATATGATTACATTGCGCTTTTTTAGACAGAATCTATTTATGACATCCTTGGAACTAACATTAATTTCTCTGTGAACTGACATTAGAGCTAAACCTTTCAAACGTTCGTTCACCATTTAATTTCTTAGCCAAGATTTTAGGCGTCTTAGAGTCGAAAAAGCTCCCTCTGGTGTTGTCGTAGAGCAAGGTAAAGTTGCTAATATTTGTAAAAGATAATTGTATATTTAGCAAATATTCCAATCATTTTACCCTTAGATTATATATAGTTAACACTAAAAGATGAGTAATCAACTTCCAAATATGGTACAAAGATCTCTCTCCAAATATTTTGATTTTGTCTCTCTTACTTTGTTTACGCTGGTTTTCTATAGTACGTTTTCGAAAAATCCGTTTACATTTTGGATCTTTAGACATCTCTCTCTAAGGCAATATGTAAAAGAAAAGAACACTATACAAAGCTAGCTAAACAGAGTATTGTTTGAGTGGTTCCCAATAGAAATCGATTGCCGTACCAGCGTAAATGTCAATATTCATATTGTTATCATTGTTGTGTGTTTATTTTATCGACTTTTTTGTGTGTTTCACTGCTTTAAAGTGGAATTCTTTGAAAAATTATTAATTACATTTTCATATATTTTGTGAAAGTTTCTTATTCAGGATTCAAAATGACTAATAAGTGTGCAGTGTGTCAGAAAAGAGGAAAACCAGAGGATCGTTTATCATTTCACCCGTTAGTAAACAAAACTTGTGACATCGACATGATTGAAGGGAAAAAAAACCAGTGTCGGAGGTGCATATAGGCCACAAAAATATAATATGGTACCTACATATTTTAATTTTGTATTTCTATTAAACATTAAAACATTATTTTTTAGTATTCTGGATAATTTATGATATGAAAAAAACATGGTTAGGCGCATTAAATTAAAAATTTAGCTCAATAAGCAAATGGACGTATGTTTGTGCAGACCATTTTGGCAGTGGAGAATACAGATTTTCAAAAACTGGTGCTAAAATTTCAAAAGCCTCTGCTGTTCCTGTCGTTGCAAGCACCAGCGCTTCTCGAGTACTGTCCAGGTTAAGAGGTACTTGTCGAGGTATTCATCCATAGGTTTATGTGAAAAATCATTAATTTTGATTTTTGAAGAATCTATATTCGTGATTTGTTTGGACCCCTCAATTAGGAATTAAACCTACTGGAATTATCTTCGTTAATTGTGTTATGTGTACCATTCAATTGAATAAAACGAAAAGTTTGCCAACTTTCAAATAAGGATGAAGTTCGGCTCAATTTGGAACTGGTCGGAAGCAAGAAATTAATTTTCATTTGGATAAATAATTTATCAACAAATTTAAAAAATGTCAACAAATAAACCAAATTATTGGTTGGCCAAGTAGTGGTTTGGTCTGCCTCTACTTCGACTACTAAACAGTGGTTAGTACTAAGTTTGAATCATACATGGCGTCCTTAATTGTGAAAATATGATGCTGATGGTTATAGTCAACTTTAAAAATATAAGTACTCATACTCAGTACTTTTCGTAAGTATTTAATATTCACTTGAAAGTTCAATGAATTATATTTTCAGTATTTGCATTATTGATCAAATTGCTTTAGGTATATTTTTGTTATCAGTTGGTATCTCAACTCTTGTAATATTAATATTAAAATTCTGAATAAACATTGTTTTTTTTTGCATTGTTGTTAAATTATTACAAAGCTACTCTTTTTTGATACAAATCCCCAAAAAATGAAGAAAAAAAAATCTAACGAAACATTAAGTCTGCTTCTGCAGAAATCACAAACCAGTCAGAGTGAATTTCATTAGTTGAAACTAGTTTTCTGACTGCTGTCAACCAATGAAAGTCGCTCTGACAGGTTTGTGATTTTTGCAGAAACAGTATTGTTTTGGTCCCATCTGATGTATTTTTGTTTTTTTGGAAACAGTCCAGTTTGCTTTCGGTTTTAGTGCTCAAATTTATCATTTTTAAAACTACCTTTCGAGAATTAAATATATATTTCAAAAAATGACTTTTTTTATGGGTACGCCTATGGTAACCTTTGCTTCTAATAAAATACCTCTACGTATTACTTGGGAATACGTAGAGATTCTTAACACATGTTTGTGCCACCTTGCTCCAAGGCTTTTAGATAGGCCGTTACCTATCTTGTCACGTTAGTAGATATTAAATCTATGATTTTACCAACAAATTTAATTTATATTAAAATAAATTAATTATTTGCATGAGAAAAAATACGAAACGCCATTTTCCGCTACGCCACTGCGTCAGAATTTATGATTAGCCTCAGAGTAACACTACATAAATAGAGAGGGCAAGTCATTCATAAAATCGTTTGGTTTCTGCGGCCAACAATCCTAAACGACAATAGTGGATTAATGAATGAACTACATGAAGTAGGAAGTAGAAGTATAAGATTGCGGACAATGCAAGCCAATTACAAACAAAACCCGTTTGACATTTCTTACTATGAATACTAGAGCGTATACGCGATTATGGTCGGGCTTGCTCTGGAATCATTTGCATCCTTCTTTATCTGGTTATCTTAACAAAGATAAAATGATTCAGGTGGGCGTTCCTAGACGAATACAACCAAGCTCCGAGATTTTAGGCAGTGTTGCCATTTTCAGCTAGCGAAAATTCTTATTCAAATTTTATTGTGATAATAGATTATTATTTTATATAATAATTATTCTTATTCAATTTTGGAAAGCACCGCGATATTTTATGTTATAATTGTATATACATATACCTACCTAGGTTTTTATATTTTCGATATATTTTTTTCAATTTCCAATTCCACTTTCCCTGCAACTTCGGACAATTTATAAATATGGCACATCTGCAGTAAGTGTCCGCAAGTGATCTTAGAATGGGAGTCAATGTTTGGGGCATTTTTTAATCATAATAAACATATCTATTTCATGTGTTAATCTGAGTGATTAGCCGTTTTCTCGCGTCCATTTTTTTGTCATTTGTTCAAAACCGGTTTGAACCAGTCAATGGAAACAATAGGTCTGTTTCTGCAGATATCACAAACCAGGCATTGGTTGAAACTACTTTTCTGACTGTTTCTGATTGTATTCAACCAATGAAATTCGCTCTGACTGGTTTATGATTTCTGCAAAAACAGACCTACCAGTGCCCGTTTCAAACCTGTTTTGAACCAATGTCAAAAAAGTGGACGCGAGAAAACGGCTCAAAGCTTCATTCTCAGCTGCGCGAAATTCGCTGCTTTTTTTTGACATTGCTTTGACAATTTGACGTTTGATACACGCATAAGACGTCAAATTGTGGAAGCATTGTCAAAAAAAGAGCGAATTTAGCGCAAAACGAGCGAATTTCGCGCAACTGAGATTTAAGAATGAGGTTTAAGGCTATGAGTACCTATTTTCTTTGTTTTATAATTTTTTTTTTTCATTTTTTTTTAAAGAATTTCGTAAATTTTGACTTTCATTTCAATATTGAAAAAAAAAGGTATGCTGTAAGTACCCTTGATTTAATTTTATTGAAATAAAAAAAACATTGAAATTGATGTCAAGTTTCTATGTGGCAACGTTGTATTTCTTTGTAAAATCATAAAAAAAGAAGAGTTTTTGAGGGGTTCCTAACCTAAAAATACAAACTGAAAGTTTGTTTTGGTTTTCCTAGCCAAGTTTGATTATTAATTTTACTTTCTGTACCCTTTTTTTGGATTTAGAGTGAGTGGAAATTTGTTCTTGAGCTTATAAAAAATTCAAATAGATCATTGGCAAATTATTAGAACATGGTTAAAACAATGCTTTTGGGTTTATTTTCTCAAATAGATTTTGAGGGAATGGAAATCCGGAATCGAAAGCGAAGTCGGAAGCCAGACGAATTTATTTTGTATAAAGATGGGAATACATAGTGAACATATACCTAGGTCGAGACTTAGGTACTCTGTGTAGGTATTCACAATTATTTTAACTTATCTAATTTTGTTTTTAGGAAAATCCATTGATGTGAACATAGGTAGGTACATGAAAAAAATTCAAGGTTCTCAAAATCTATTTATTAGCCATAGAAAAGAGCCTGCAAGTCCTGAATAAATTAATTAATAATCTGATAATACTTCAAATAAGTAAATATAAACATAACCAAAATATGCAGATGTATTTATTATAATTCAAGGACAATAATTTTCCACCACACTGTTTTTCACAATCACGACTCTGTTGTAAAGAATAGGTAATTTCCTTCAACACGATCAAAATTATCTACTCATCGATTTCCAACTTGATTTTCACAGCTCCAATTTCGTCATCTTAAAAGTAGATTTTTCTTATCTGTCGAAGCTCTACCCTAATCAAGTTGAAATCATTTCATATCATACCCGTATATTGTAGAAAGTACATTTTTTAATAGGCAATTGTGCTTTTGAGACAAATTTTAATGTGTAGGAAGGTACATCAGCATCAGCTTAAAAATTATGAAACTTTAAAAGACAGGGTGGGGGGGGGGGCTATTATAGGTATAGGTATCCTAAACTGCTTTAAGGCCTATAATCGATATAGAAAAACAAATGCATTTCTCTTCCACAGCTTCACAATAATCGAATTTCATATAATTAAATAAAACAAACTCCCAACAAAATCTCAAAAAAACAAATGTTTTAGGTTAAGTTTTGTTGTTGACATCATTTCAAGGTTTTTAACGGGCTAAATTTTGCGTTACGTTAAGGTACGGTTTGTTAGGATAGTACGCAACGCACAACTGACAACGTAAACGTCGTCATTGGTTCAGGTATGACGTAAACCCGTCTTCTGACGTGAGAAAACGGATGTACGTCATACCTATGGTCATACCTGAACCAATGACGACGTTTACGTTGTCAGTCGTGCGACGCGTATTCTCCTAACAAACCGTACCTTTAGGATAATTGACTTTTTTCAAGTTGACTTGGAATTTATTTCAATATTTTTCCTTACTGCATACCAAATATTGAAATTCACGAGGTCACTTGACTTCATTTCAACATCTTGAAATTATAAAATGTCAATAATTGAAAAGTGGACTTACTGCATAGCAAATTTTGAAATGTCTGTACAATTTCAATTTTATGTCACAATTTCAACCTTGACTTCAAGTCAATGTGCTTACTGCATAGCCCTGATTATCTTCATTTCTCGATTTAAGTATACAGGATGTCCAAAATATTTGTCTAAACACGTCAATTTTAAAGTCCATTTTAAATGAGTTTTTTAAATACAACGCCCCGTATATTATTTTTCTATCGAAAAGCTGAAAATGTCTTCTTTCAGAAAATATCATATTTGCCGTATTTATCTCATTAATATTTTGACATATTAAGATTTTCCCTTAACTTTGCACAAAAAACTGTGAAAAGTATAGTAATTTGGTAGTTTTACCTGGAAAGTTTTTCGGGAGTTTTGAAAATTTTACAGGTTTTAACGTGTTCTTTCCGAATTTCTTCTTTGCCACCTCGTATTTTTGCCGCTCGCGCCGCCATATTGAAAAATTTCGCCAAAAAAACAGGTGTGAGGAAATATTCTTCACTTACATTCGCCGAGATCCAAATAGGTATCTTCTAATACCGCTCAAGGGATTTTCTACTTACTGTTTTCGAAGGACCAGGTGAAAGCACCAAGGAATTGTGTCAACAATAATCAGTAAATTTATTTTCTGAATAAACTGCGAAATATACAAATAGCTTAACATTTAAAATCACAATTATACTAGAATAAGAGAATAAAGGCGTTTCGGATCAGTAGCTTACAACTTTGCTGTGAGAAGTGCTGAAAGGAGGATTAGAGAGAAGAATTCCCCTTGAAGTCTTTTGACTATTTGACAAATTATTTCAACTGATTGACTTTTTCTTTTTCTGGTGCGGGAAACGACCAGTCAGGTGATTACCTTTACCTAGTTACCTTTTTGCACCACCTGTCCCACCAATTGCAGCAGAAGTTAGGTAATACGGTTATTGGATCCAAAGTAAAAGCTTAATAACCAAAGCATGATAAATAATGTAAATTTATATGTAGTGTGGTGAGTTATTTCACAACATATTCCCCCCCTTGGGGTAACTACCCCAAAATAGAACCCTTCAACTTGAAACAAACCTAGTTTTGACACCCAGGAAGAAGGCATATTTTTGCAATGGATCTAGTAAATACTCCATCCCTGGTTCGTATCTTCACAACACGAACACGTCCGTCTTTTCCGGGAAAAACCTCAACGACCCTAGCCAGAGGCCATTTTAATGGAGGAGTGGATTCATCTCTCAATATAACAAGGTCATTAACTTTAACATTTTGATAAGAAAGAAACCATTTAGGACGATTTTGTAACCGATTTAGATAGTCTTTAGTCCACAACTTCCACAATTGTTGTTGAACTTGTGAACATTTTTGACATAAGGTGAGTCGATTTTGAGATACATCCATCACATCTTTCTCTGGGTAACTAGTCAAATAAGAGCCAATTAGGAAATGTCCGGGAGTTAGGTCAGAATAATCTGAGGGATCATTTGAGAGTTCACATAAAGGTCGTGAGTTTAAAACTGCTTCAACCTGAGCCAAGAAAGTAAAGAGCTCATCAAAAGTAAATTTAGTGTTGCACATGGTTCGCATTAGATGATGTTTTGCGCTTTTTATTGCTGCCTCCCATATTCCTCCATAATGTGGAGACCTAGCAGGGATGAACTTCCAAGTAATGAGATTGGCAGAAGAGAACTCCTTTACTGCATACGAATTTTTGCTTTGCCATAAAAACGAATGAAGTTCATGCAGCTGATTGCGAGAACCCACAAAATTTGTAGCATTGTCAGAAAATATAATACTAGGATTACCGCGCCGAGCGATGAATCGTTTAAGAGTAAGAAGAAATGATTCCGTCGTGAGACTGGACACCAATTCGATATGCACTGCTCGTGTAACCATGCAAGCGAAAATGGCCATATAACACTATCCAATCGGAGCCTTTCGAAGAAGTGAAGTTTTATAAGGAAAGGGTCCACCAAAGTCAATACCAACATTGGTAAATGGGCGAGAAATTTCTACTCTTTCTTTTGGAAAGTCTGCCATTATTTGACAAGTCTCCTGAGTTCTAAATCTATAACAAGTGTGACATTCGTGAACTATCTTTTTCACCTCTCGAAGACCGTCTAGTGGCCAATAGTGAAGCCGAATATTAGAGACGGTAGTTTGAGGACCAGTATGTAGGAGCCTCAAATGTTCTTTTCTGAGAAGTAATCGAACTGTATGCTTTTTAGATGGTAGAAGTATGGGAAATTTTTGATGGTACGGGAGATTTGCATTTGACAATCTTCCACCAACTCGCAGGATATTTTCAGAGTCTAGAAAGGGGTTTAATTTTTGAAGCTGTTTATTAAAAGTTTGACCTTTGGACTTTAGATTGTTTATCTCCTGTTTGAAGCATGTGCGTTAAATAACATAACTTACTTTGGTTGCAGCATTTCGCAATTCTGAAACCGAGAGGGAACCTAACAACCGTTTTGAGAATTTTCTTGTAGAATTGATAAATCTGAGACAGTAAGCTATGACTCCTTGGAGACGAGTATATTTTGAGAAGTTTGAGAATATATCATGAAGTCCACTATACAAGTTTTTGATTACATAAGTAGTTTTTCGTTCTTCAGGGAGATTTCTTACATGTTTATTGAATTGAAAATTATCTAAGTTCAACTTTGGATCGGATAAAAATTGGGGCCCATGCCACCAAAGAGCACAATTCAAAAGTTCTGATGGAAGTGAACCTCTGGACAATAAATCTGCTGGGTTTTGCTTAGACCTGACATGTCTCCAGGAGAATTCCGAAGTCGCATCCTGTATCATGGCCACACGATTGGCAACAAATGTTGACCACCGTGAGGGATGCGATTTCAGCCAAGTAAAAACTATTCCCGAGTCTGTCCACAGAGTTTCGGAATCTATTTCGCAGAAATTTGTATAACATTTAAGTACTGATATTATTTTTGTAACCAAAGTTGAGAGAAGAACACAACCCATCAATTCCAGCTTGGGGAGAGTAATTATCTTCAATGGCGAAACTCGACTTTTCGCACTCATGACATGAGAGTAGATTTAACTAAATTATTTTCGTATTGCTTTGGGACTGGCGTCTGAAAAACCATGTACTTCCACTTTTTGGATAGGTTTGGAAGTAGAAAGATGTCTAGGTATTTCAAGCTTTGATAAGGTCTCGAGATTTTCCAGAAACAATTTCCAGTCAGAAAGTATTTCTGCAGGAACCAACCAACCTTTGAAAACCCTTCCTTTGCATAATAATCTTCGACTGTTGGATCTCCATTTGTGAAGAGTTATGCCTGCATATTTCAAACATTCAGTTAGTTCGTTGTGGATCTTTAAGAGTGTGTCGTAATCATTGCAGCCATGCAGGATATCATCAACGTAGCATGAATTTAGAAGAGCGTCGTTTGCAAGAGGGTATTTTTCCTTGTTTTCTTGGGCTAGAGCTACAAGGCATCTAGTGCTTAGAAAGGGGGCACAGTTCGTTCCATAAGTCACGGTTTGAAGCTCGAGACACTGAATATCTTCTTCAGGAGAGTCTCGCCAGAGAATATTCAGCGAAAACGTTTGGTTCGGGTTTATTCTAATTTGTCTAAACATCTTCTTAACATCTATTATAACTACATACCTGAAGGTCTGAACCTGAGCAATATGTTGAATAGTGCGGGCTGAACTGTATACCCTTTTAGAGTTATGTCATTAAGCGAAACTCCTGATAATGATTTCATTAACCCGTCGAACACAACTCGAAGTTTGGTAGTGACATTATCCTCTCGTATAACACAATGATGAGCCAAAAAAATATTTGATTTCAGAGAGAGCATTATGTGAAGAAAGTGGAACATATTTAAAAAGGGCGTAGATATGGGGGGGTAGAGGGGGTAATTACCCCCCCCAGATCTGTATTTTTTTAGGTAAATTAAAAAAAAAAAACTAATATTTTATTAGATGAAAAATACTGGAGCTTCCGGGTTAAGTAAAATATTATTATCAAATAAAAATTCTTTGTTCTTGTTCTTTGTTCTTTGAAAGTTGCAAAGCTAGCTGCTAGAATGAGTATAAATTTATTTTTAGAAAACTGTATTATCTATTACTGTATTCTGTTAGTAAGTCGTGCTGCCCCAGTTTTACATTAACACTGAATCAGTTTAAGTTTAGTACATTCCCAGAAGAACATGAATTTGGCCATTTACACCATTTTATTGTTTTTTTCTTGGATCTGCGTTCGGCTTACATACTTGTTCAGAGCTCACTCTGCCTATGACGTCACGATATCCATGCTCATACAGTTCCGCTCCGTAGAGTGCAAAGCCGAACGAACTGAGCCATTTTAAGGTTGATAGATTTTTAGTGATGTGTCATCTGTCAATTGTCAAAAAAACTGATTTAAAACTAGCATTATAAATAAAGGACCCTGTACACTTCTTATGGGATTTCTGACCGCGGTCAAATTTAACCAAATTTTAGTAATAGATCTCACCTTTCTGATCAATAACTACCATGGGCACAACTTAGGGCGGGTATTATAGAACAACTTTGACAGATAACTAAAAGTTGACTTCTGGAATTTCATAGTTATTCCAGAAGTTAACTTTTAGTTCTCTGTCAAAATATTTTTATAATACCTACCCTTTGAGTAACAGGTAGTTTAATGTAGAAATGTATACATTTTATATGCATTTACATCTACCTGTCACCAGAGCGTGAGGATACCTGTCCATCCTGATATATTATAAGGTGACAGGTAGATGTAAATGCATAAATTATTTATTCACAATCTGTAGTCCAAAGGTACAGGTAAAATTTATCACCTTTCAACGCTTTTTGATAGGAAAAGATGATAAATTTACCTGTACCTTTGGACTACAGATTGTCAATGGGATATAAAATGTGTACATTTCTTGGACATTAAACTACGTGTATCTCAAACACTAGTCCTAAGATTATGTTGTGCCCATGGTATTTTTTAGTTATTGATCAGAAAGGTGAGATCTATAACAGACTAAAATTTGGTTAAATTTGACCGCGGTCAGAAATCCCATAAGAAATGTGCGGGGTCCTTTTAAAAAGTACCTATGTACCTACTTAAATAATAGTACTAAGGTCAAGTTCTGGGAAAGTAAATGAGCTTGAGATGCTCATTGGGGTTTACCAGAGGTAAATTAACTTGAAATCTGCCACAGGGCAAGCGTTGAGTAGTTTTTGTGAATATTTCTTCAGCCTTTTGTTCTGAAGGAGTGAGTAAATTAGAGGAGTTCGAAGGACAATCTTCGCATTCCCAGAATTTCTTGATCAAAATATCTGTGTCATTACAGTTCGAAGAGAAAGAGCTTGGTTGATTATTTGAGTGAGATGCTTCGGACAAGCAGAAATGAGAGTGAACATATAGAGTTTTTCGTTGAGGAGATGAGTGAGACAATTTTCCTGATACAATATATCCGAGATGAGTATTTTGGAGTGTAGATAGATTATGACCGAGTTTGACCAATCCATCTATCAACAGTTCGAAATAAATATCTGCTCCTAACAGCATGTCTATTTGAGCGGATTTGTGAAAAGTGAGGTCTGCTAATTTAATTCCTTCAGGTATTTTTAATGAGTGTATGTTGAAAGAAAATTGAGGGTGATGGGAAGTTATATTATTCAGAATAGCGCTGGAAATTTTAAACCCTTTGCTTGAATTAATTAGAGAGAAAAATTCAATGTCAACCATTGTATTTGTAAAAGAGCAACTTCTCGAAATACCTGAAATCTGTAGTGGTTTATTGTAGATGTTAAGATCCAGTTTTTTAACTAAACTTTCTGTGATAAAAGAGGTTTGACTTCCCGAGTCTAACAAGCAACGAACAGTAATTGGTATATTTTGAGAATTATAGATGGCTACACATGCTGTAGCAAGCAAGACTTCAGTGCTGGATGAATATACAGAAAGAGATCTGGATTGGTTATTTTCGTTAATGCTTTGAGAATTCTGACGAAGATTACTAGTAGTAATTCTAGAATTAGAATTAGGAAAAGACCTAGAGGGAAATGGTGCATTATTATTGAAATGCAATAATGTATGATGCCTTTTGTTGCAAGACATACAGGATACAGTAGATTGACAATTATGAGAGGTATGACCACTGGCTAGACAGTTGTTGCAGACTTTATTGTCTCGCACAGCCTTACAACGTTCAAGCTGCTTAAATTTAGGAATTTTTCGCAATTATAAATTTTGTGTGTGTTATTGCCACATATGAAACATTTGAAGTAAGTATTTTGTGAAGTATATTGATTAGGTGCAGAGCTATGCCCTGAAAACCGTTTCTTGAACTCAGGTTTATATTTGGGATTTTCTCGAGTGTTTTCTTCTGAACTAAGATTTTCCAGTATTGTACATTTTTTCTCGATGAAGTTGAGAAATTCTAGTAAGGTAGGATATTCTTTAATATTTCTTTCCGTTTCAAAAGCTCTTCTCAAATTAAAATGCTGGAGCATTGGTGAGAGAAGCGGGTGCAACTTGTTAGTTAATAGCGGTTTTTTGATTTATATGGCTTAAAAAATTCGCAGCAAGGTTATAGTACTTGTCCTCTATCAATTCCCTATCACTAGAATATTTAGTTTCATCTATAGTCCAACAAATACCTTCTTAAAGTCACGTGATTTTTCTCTATCCTTGTTGCATACATCTCAAACAGCGGTGATAGTAAAATTGACAAAAAAATTGCTGTCTAATTATTGTCCATAATATTCTTACCTGAAATAGAATCCGTCACTGCCATCAATTAGTTTGTCAAGGTTATTTTCGAAAGTAATACAACGAACAAACACAGCTAATAATTTTGACTATATTAACCTTTTTCCAACTCGAAAAGAAGCAAATAGAAAACGGGTACTCAGTTTAAGTTCAGAATGTATTACAACAGACAGAACATGCAACAAAAGTGAGTCTCGCAACAATTGCAAGTATTAAAATTGCCCTCTGATTGGTCAATACTACTTCAGAAACGCGTTTGTAAAATGCTAGTGGGAACATATATTAAAATTCAATAGTAATTAACCACCAGTAGCTTTTTGTAGGTGATATCAACGACATAATCAATGGACATACGTTTTTTGCCACCAGTATCACGTGACTTTAAAATGGTATTTGTCGGACTATATAAACTCTAATTTATTTTGAATGTCACAATATTCTTTGAAGGAATTGTCTAACTGTATTTGGAGTTTTTTCAAATAGGTACCTGTTTTTTTGATGAAATTATACGGGTGTATTTTCATAGCACACAACATAATATCCTGTGAGTTGAGTAACTACGGGTTTTATCTTTGAAGGGATTAAATTTGGTATGCTCCAGATGAATAATTTATTTTTCGGACATTATGGTTTTCTGAAGTGCAACCGTAGTAGTCCCCAGTACATCGACCCTAAAATTTTGTAACTCATGTACACGCCAAACTTCCTGAGCGGCTTCATAACACCAAGTCGGACAATATTTTTCATATCTCCACCCTGGGCGATGGAACATTGCCGCGCTAGCTCTTCGTGAAGTTGTCGTTCTGACGTCCCTAAGGAAGTTGATACATGTACGTGTAGTTTCAATGCCAATCGACTGTTTTTATATTACATTAACAATATCACATTTGTCGGACAAAAACCATGTGGCTTTGGGGAAGGTCCGACGCCCTTAACATGTCGCTGTGGCGTCCCTGAGGAAGTTGATACATGTACGTGTGGTTTTGATGCCAATCAACTGTTTTCTATGTTACATTATTGATATCACATAGGTCGGACAAAAATCACGTGGCTTTGGCGGGGTCCGACGCCCCCAAAATGTCGCTGTGGCGACCCTAAGGAAGTTGATACATGTATGTCCGACAAAAATAATTATGAATAACAATGTAATTTTAAAACATGTGTAGTAAATGTCGGACAAATAAAATCAGTATTAAAGTCAGTCGGACAGCAATAGTCCTTTTGATCAATTTCTGCCGAAATTCAGAATCTTCACTCCTGAGATCGCACAAAAAACACGACTAAATATCCATTCTTTCTCACACGCGTGGTTTTGAATGACCGTTTACAGAATAATTTCCGTAAATACTCGGAGAACTATCAAAAAAACAGATCAGGGAATATGACACAGGGCCCCACAGGTATTTGTCAAAGTAGGTAAATAATAAACTGACTAATATGCACGTTGCGTTAAGGCAAACTAATTTCAACAACTACTCCATGTAGCTTAAGACTCGTAACAAATGTCCTTCCACATTAATCTAAGAATTTTAAATGTATCAATTATTCTTCCTGATAAGAATTTTGCAAATATGTCTACACATAAAGATTATGAATCTAAGTTCTTTAATGATCATTCCCAGTGGGACATGAGCGGAGAAATGTCAAAATTGATATCGTGATGGATTTTGGGTTCACCGAAAGCTCACTTTACAAATAGTAACAACTTTGGGTGGTGAATAATAAACTGACTAATATGCACGTTGCGTTAAGGCAAACTAATTTCAATTTTTTCATTGATTGTCTCAAATTTCTTGTCCGACAAATGTGATATCGTTAATGTAATGTAAAAAACTGTCGATTGGTATTAAAAACACACGTACATGTATCAACTTCCTTAGGGACGCCACAGCGACATGTTGAGAGCGTCGGACTCCCCCGAAGCCACGTGCTTTTTGTCCGACATATATGATATCGTTAATGTAATACAAACAACAGTCGATTGGCATTAAAACTACACGTACATGTATCAACTTCCTTAGGGACGCCACAGCGACATGTTGGGGGTGTCGGACCTTCCCCAATGCCACATGGTTTTTGTCCGACAAATGTGATATCGTTAATGTAATGTAAAAAACAGTCGATTAGCATTGAAACTACACGTACATGTATCAACTTCCTTAGGGACGTCAGAAGGACAACTTCACGAAGAGCTAGCGCAGCAATGTCCCATCGCCCAGGGTGGAGACATGAAAATTATTGTCCGACTTGGTGTTATGAAGCCGCTCAGGAAGTTGGGCGTGTACATGAGTTACAAAATTTTAAGGTCGATGTACTGGGGACTATAGGATAGATTTTAAAAAAATTAAAATGTCATTACTCTCAAGAAAATTTCGGCAAAGTGAAACTGAATTAGAAACCGCAGACGGCAAAATAATCTAAACATGCTTAGAGTTTCATCTAATTAAGGCGTTCGACGAACAAGAAGTAATTCAGTTTTCTTGGAAATTAAAACCCTTAATTGCCAACATCGCGGGGAACAACTATTTAAGATTTACTCGTGAGGAATTTTATTTTAAATTCAATTAAATTGTTTTTAAAATGTCCTAAATAATATTCCATTCCTCTATCCACAAAGGTTAGATGGCGCTGTAGTAGCAAGGTTGTTTTGACTACACTCCCATTTAAAGTTAAAAATTAAGCGGTTTAAAGTTTAAAGTTATTTAAAAACTACACACAAAAAGTTTCTTTGGTAGTGTTGGTTTGCAGTGAATCCGTAGTTTTTTTGTTTTTGAAAATGGTTAACCGTAAAAATCTGCCGAAAAGTTCCAGCGTAACGCCTGCCGTGGTGACTAGAAACATGGCCGCCCAGGTTACGAGTCTAGAATCAAACATACAGCAAGGATTAAAGGATCTTAAGAACCAGCTTCTAAGTAGCACAAACTCAGGTGATAGTAAATTGTTTCTACAAAAAATTGAAGAGTTTGAAGTGAATGCACTAAAGGAAATTCGAAATTTAAAACAATCATTTGAGGTTATGGAGAAGGCTGTCACTGATATGGAGCAGGAAAACAAAGCAAATTGCATCGTTGTTAATGGCGTAAATGAATCAAATAGCAGTATTTATGATGATATTGTAAATATTATAAAAAATACAATAAACATCGATATCTCCACTAGTGACTTGGATTACTGTTTTCGCCTGGGACAAAAACCCAAAGACAGCAGTACCCGGCCAACTGTAGTTCGCTTCGTAAACCGTTGGTTCCGCGACGAAATTTTTAAAAATAAAAAAAAACTGAAAGGCTCCGGTTTTGTGATGAGTGAATTTTTAACAAGCAAAAATTTAGTGTTGTTTAAAAAGGTTAAAGAAATCATAGGAATAAAAAATTGCTGGACACTTAATGGTAAGGTGTATGCGCTGGTGAACGAGAACAGAAAACGTATTCATTGCGTAAAAGATCTTGAGGAATAGTGATTTTCCGCATTTTCTAAAATTTATGTTTATTTAACCATAAAAATCGGGATGTTGTGGTCATTTATCTATATATAAGGTCTTATTTGTCTTCTTTTAGACTTATCTATAGTACCTTATTATTGATATTTCAATTTTTATTACCTTCTTTTTTTTACAATACACAGCAGTATAAATTATATTTTGGTATTTTATTTGGTATAAACACTAAAGATATTATCTTATGGAGAAGAAAATATCATTTGCTCATATTAACATAGCTTCTTTAACAGCTCATTTTTTCGACTTCTCAAGTTTGGTTTTACAAAATGATTACGACATCATAGGTATCTCTGAAACTTCTTTAAAAAAACATATTTCAGACGATGTAGTTGCATTGCAAAGATACAATTTAATTCGTCAGGACAGGATAAGGAAAGACAGGGGAGGAGTAGCCTTATATATTAAAAAAGAAATTAAGTATTCAATAGTGAGCTCATCAGATGAAATTGAACAGATTTGGATAAAAATTATCCTAAATAAATCGAGTATTGCTTGTGGAGTGGTTTACAGACCACCTGATTTTTCTTATGTTGAATTTTTAAACACTTTCGAAACTTTTTTGACTGGCAACATTATTCCAGTTGTTGACAATGTTTTCTGTATGGGTGATTTTAATATTGACTATTTTGTAAAAACACGGTCTGATGCGAGAATGGCTGTGGATGTTTTTGGGGGTTTGGGTCTTTATCAGATTATTGTAGATGCCACCAGAATTACAGAACATTCTCATAAATTGTTGGACTATTTTCTTGTATCCGATGAATCGTTGGTGGATTCTTCAGGGGTTTTACATGCTAGACTGTCGGATCATGAGTTGATTTTTTGCACGACTATATTTAAATATGAAAGCAAAAAACCAATATTCAAAAATGTGCGAGACTTCAAAAATGTTAATCTTAATCAATTTGAGGATGACCTTCGGTCTATTCCATGGCGAAATATATATGACATGAGCGATGTCGATAGCAAAGTTGATTTTTTGAATGACAGCATTACGGCACTGTTGGATATTCATGCGCCTTTTAAAACCTACAGAATCACTAAACCTTATGCTCCATGGCTAACTGAAAATATAAAAGCCATGATGGTTGACAGAGACCGGGTGTTGTCAGGGTATAAAAAAAATAAAAACGTCAGAGATTGGCGGTCTTATCAACAGTTACGTAACATGATAACAGCAGCTGTTGCTCGAGAGAAAAAAGCATATTTTAATATGCAAGCTAATAGAAACTCAAAAAATTTATGGGCCTCTCTAAAATCCTTAAATCTGCTACAAAAAGAAAATAAAGTTGCCCTTCCTGAAAATCTAAGTAACGTTGAAAATATTAATAAGCATTTCATTGAATCAATACCAAAAATAACTGTTGATGACTCCCTGAGGAATTTTTACAAGAATAACATGAAAGATAACATATCAAGTGTCTTTCGTTTTAGTCCAGTGACAGAATCTGAGGTCTTGAATATTATTAAGAAAATTAAGTCAAAAGCAACAGGATTGGACGGTATAAATATTTTAACTTTAAGCCTCTGCTTACCGTTCCTTTCACCCTATTTAACGCATATTATAAACTATTGCTTGAGAGAATCCGTTTTTCCGTCCTCCTGGAAAAAAGCGAAGGTAACCCCTCTTCCAAAAATAAAAAATCCCGAATCTTTCAATAATCTCAGACCAATTAGCGTTCTACCGACGATGTCCAAGATCCTAGAAAAAATCATCGAGACTCAACTGAGGACGCATATTGAAAAATATGATCTTTTACCTGTGCACCAATCAGGATTTCGGCCCAATTATAGTTGCGCAACAGCACTTACCAAAATAACAGACGATATATTTAGAGCAATCGATGAAGGCAAACTAACAGTCCTTGTACTTCTTGACTACTCAAAGGCTTTTGACACATTGAATCATCAGCTTTTGAGCTCCATTATGCATTACTTGGGATTGTCCGGGAGTGCAAACAAACTGATGGATGAGTTTTTACTGGGTAGAAATCAAGCGGTTTTTTATGATAACAATCTATCCTCATTTTTGCAGGTAGCGACAGGCGTTCCTCAAGGAACAATTCTAGGTCCCCTGATGTATTCTTTGTACGTCTTTAGCTTTCCTTCTGCGTTTCTTTCTTGCTTTCATCATTTTTACTGCGATGACACTCAGTTATACTTGCCTTTTTCTATAACTGAATCCGATCAAGCTGTAGCTGCTATTAACTACGATTTAAATAATGTTCTGGATCTTTCTAAAAAACACGGTCTTCAGTTAAATGCTCAAAAGTCAGGTATGATTGTCTTTGGACCAAGGAATCATAGAGAGGAATTTGTGGCTGCGTATGGGGGGTGCATTAAACTGGGTTCTGAGCCTATCGTTGAGCACAAATCTATTAAAAACTTAGGCCTTATTATGGATCAGAATTTAAGGTTTACAGATCATGTTAACAGGTGTCTGCAGAGGGGTTATGCGAACTTAAGGACAATTTACCAGCATCGCTCGTGTTTGAACAAAAAAATCAAAACCATGCTATGTGAAAGTTTTGTTTTGTCACAAGCTAACTATTGTGACACCATTTACAACCCGTGTTTGAGTCAAATAGATTCAAAAAAAATTCAAAAACTGCAAAATTCTTGCTTGCGATTGGTCCATGGTATAGGAAAATTTAGTCCAATAAGCCACACTCTAATAACTAGCAAATGGCTAAATATGTTTAACAGACGATATTTACATGCAGCGACCTTTTATTTTAATATAATTAAAAACAAAGTTCCCAACTATCTGCACAATAAAATTAGATACAGATCCGATGTTCACAATATAAATATTCGGTTCAGTGGAAGGTTAACACCCCCATTACACTCTCTACAAATCTTTAAAAGATCCTTCTCATATCAGATTGTATCAGTATTTAATCAGCTCCCATCCTTACTTCTAAAAACCAATAATAAACTATCATTTAAAAAAAAAATGTTTCAAATTTTATTTGAAAAACAATTTCATTCTGCAACTTGAAGGTCGATGAGTACCTATGTTTTTTCTTCTTTCTCCTTGAAGAGAAAGAAAACTCTGTTTCTCTCCTTATCTGCTTACATTTTCATTTATGGCAGTAATAATTATGAACATGTTAATTATACTGCTGTGTCCTTTTATTTTTATTGTACGGGCTTTTTATTTGGTAGGTATAAACAAAATTGATATTTTTTTTTAGGGTTTTATTTTTTTTGTTTTTTGTATTAAATCTATTCTAAGGACCTTTAAGTGCAATCTAACTTTTCTGTCTACAGGGTTAGGTGGAAGAACAGATACCGATTTTTTTCTAAAAATCGGTAAACTGAATCTCGCCCTTTTTTTTATGAATATCTTGTAATTTCTTATACTTTATTTTGAAAATAAAAGACCTTTATTATTATTATTATTATTATTATTATTATTATCCTCCTAATACAAGCAAGTAGTCTGCCATAGACCAATTTGCATCCCTTTAGATAATCCTTTGGGAGCATTCCAAATTTATTAACCCAAGACGCAGGATGCAAATTGGATAATTAAATGGCTCCAAGTTCATCTTGCGAAAACCGTGGCAATTTGATTATGACATGAAAAATTTAGTGTATATTTGATTTGTTAAATGACCTGGATTCTGAAATCGTTTGTCAGTAAATATCTTGTCTTGGGATCCTATTAATAATTTAACAATCAAACACAACGTTGGTAACCTACAGCAAATATATGCACGCAATCAAAGCCTTATGGTACATGTCAGTTTAGAACACTAATTACCGGCACTCAATCAATTTTCGCCATCTGTTATAGATACTCCCTTTTTTTTTGTGTAAGTAAAGTAACACTTCAATATTTTTAATAACAACATGTATCATTCAATTCAAGTCAGAGGTAATCTGAAAATCCATAATTTAATATTGGCCATATTGCACGGTGCAGTAAAGTTTCTTAATTATTTTAGATTTATGCTGACAAATAATTTATTACAATTTGCATTTGCGTTAATACAGTCTCCCCTTCGTGATAGGCTGTCGGCGTTGGAGTTGTTGGTTGAGGTTTTAATAAAATTTTGAAAGGTTTCATGGTGCAAAAATGGGTGAACACTTCAATTGAATTCAAAGGAGTGTGTTGTAACATTCTGAATTTCACACAAATATAATTATTTTGTTTTATCTATCTCGTTATGATATAACCCCTAGTGTTGATTATACACTTAGAGCAGGTAAAGCGCTGTCCTACTGACATAAAAAGTAGGAACGCGCCATTCTGCTTATGAAACTAAAGTGAAGCCAAGTTTTTGGCAGTTTGGCAAGTTTTAGCAGACCCAAGCAGCTCAGCGGTTGTGTTTTCGCTTTGCATGCAGTGGGTCTCGGGTTCGAATCCCGGCTAGGTGCATGGATGTTTGTTTGTTTGTTTGTTTGATTTGGTTTGTGTGTGATGTTGGAGGCTTTCTCGACAAACCACAGTGGTGGTTTCTGACAAGAAAGCAGAAAAAAAAAAAAAAAAAAAAAAAAAAGATGTTTAGCACCAAATACCAAGTAAAGCATTAAAATTGCCTATACCGCCATTTTTTTGGTGCCAAAATACCTGGAAAAAAAACGGCTTCATTTTCCAACTCCATGTTACTACTCCTCTTTACCTTTACTTGCTCCAAGATTATACACATTTCAATGTAAAAATTGCTATAGGAGTCGCGCGATATTTGTCTGATCAACAATCCTTTTTTTTTTCTGCGGAAAATAACACAAACTGATCATTTTAGTTTATCGCAAATCTTAAAGGAAGAGAAATCAAGAAAGTAGTCAATCTACGCAGGTTTCTGCAAGTGAGGTAGAAAAAATTAGTAACAAAGTGATCTCTGTATGGAAATGAGTAGTCAATAGGGTCCCATCTAATCCCTCAAAAGTAGCACTTTGTCGCATTGGTGGAACTTGGAAAAAAATGGCCGCCATCTTGATTTTTTTCGAATTTATTGAATATTTCATAAAGTACCTATGCATTATATCAGAAAAACTTAAGGAAACTTTTTTGTGGAGAATGAAAAGTTACTTACAAAGAAGAAATCTAAACACTATTAACTAGAAAACAAAAAGGTTATTGAAATTTAATTTATTTAAAAATTTGGAAATTTTTAAGCTTTGGGTAAAATCGCGTAATGTATGCATTTTTCTAATAAAACTTAAAAATGCCTTTTTGTAGGGGATTAAAGATACTTGTATTGAGATGGAAACAAAACATCAGTCATTATCGAAAAGTTTGGTGTCAAAGGTTAAAAGCATCATGGTCTCATGTTTCCAATCTTCTTCTTCCACTTCTAGGAAGGCTTAGTGATTTTTTATAAACCTTGAAGTAGAATTAAATTTATTTGAATTACTTAGTGTCCACCTAGCCAGTACACAGACATCTTAAAGACCTCCATAAGATGTCCACAAAAAACATTCAATACGTCTTTTTTATATGCATTTATATCTACCTGCCACCTGAGCGTGAGGATACCGAAAACGCTCACCGCTTTTCAGTCGCTCGGCACTTTCAATGTAAATTTGCATTTAAAGTGCCGAGCGACCAGAAAGCGGTAAGCGTTTTTGAGAACCAGAACACCGGCCCTGGTATATTATTAGGTGACAGGTAGATGTAGATGCATATAAAATGTGTATATTTCTTGGACATTTACGTTAAATTTGACCGCGGTCAGAAATCCTATAAGTAGTGTGCGGGGTCCTTTGAGGGCGAGACCCCACGGGCGTAATTGACGTAAGCGTAACTAATCACGTGATTTAATTTGTACGATTTCATTGGCGGCATTGCAGCCATGTTGAATTTTTGACATTACGCTGCCACTACGGCAAAATGTTGGGTTTTGTTGAACTTTTCGGCGTAATCGTGGCGAAGCTGTGACGTTTGTTTTTGTTTCTTCTGATATGAGGTGGGTTCGACTTGCTCACTCCGAGTGACTTCATTCGCACTACAGCCGTTCAGGTATTGCTTCTTGGCGTATTAGGGGTGTCTCCATTAGCGTTCCACTATATGGAGTGGAGTAAATGGAGCTCACTCCAAAAGTTCCACCTCGAAAAGAGAATCTTCCAGAGTAAGCATGCGCAGAGGTGAAATGTGGAAACTGTCAAGCTTGTGTTGTCACGTTGTGGTTGTTAAAAAAATTAAAAATCGTTTATGTGTGGATACGGGAATTGGTAAAATCATCGAATAAAATAATTGATCTGATTTTAAAATTTATTTAATCTACGTCGGTGTCATTATGACACATTTAGCATTGTCATTTGAATGTCATTAGGTCCTTCATAATAGCACTAGTGCGTTTAAGAATTCATAATAACACCCAAATTTTGAAATGAAAATATACAAAAAGAAAGTTAGTTGCCAGAAGAACCTTTTCAATAATGCTGTCTCTATATTCGAAGAGACACTTTCGAACTCAGAATCACCAATAATAATATTATTTTCCACTATAAAATTGAATTTATGGCACAAAAATGGACTCCAATATTGAAGCTGCCAAAGTCAAAATTCTAAAAACCAACAAGCAGGTTCTCAACTAGTACGGGCACCTGCTAAATTTCAAATTTTTTTCTTTCTGCTATTTCAAGGCAAATCAAATCTATTTGGACCATTGTAGATTAAATTTTGAATGATACACGTTCGATATGAACTTTATTAATGAAACTTGTGTAACTAAACCACTCGGCTAACGCCTCGTGGTTTAACGTTACACGCGTTTCATTATGGCGTTCATATCGAACTTGTATCATTAATAACTATAACATGATGCGAAAATTTTCTTGACAAAGTTAAACACACGCAAAAGCATCATATTATTTATTATTGTGGAGGGATTGAAGTTAATTTATAGTACACGAAAGACCAAAGACAAAAGTGGAAAAAAACATTGGAAACCGGGGAACGTTGTAAAGTCACAGTTGACTGTTGTTTTGGAACAAAACATATCATTCGTGTATTAATTTTTCACTCTAATCACTCCTAGATCACGTGACAAAAATCTGTTCTTACACCACTCCAACTCCGTGCTGAATAGCCAAACCCCGCTATGATAGAACAATCACAGAAAATCACAAATAACCAAAGGAAAATGACTACAACAACAAATTAGTGAATTTTAATTACAGCCTGGCAACAAATAAACAAGATATTTGGGTTAGAAAATGTTTTTGATTTGGTTTTGAAGCACTACATGCGGGATGTTTCGCCAAAATTGGCGTAGAATTGACGTTCATGCCGATTGCGCTAATAACGCCCGTGGGGATTCGCCCTCACTAATGTTGTGTCAGACTTTTGCATAGACTAATATACAGGGTGTCCCAGAATATGTGGGCAATCTCTCGGATTTAGATAGAACTCGAAAAAATAACATGACAACTTCCTATAAAAAAAAATTCCTACGGCCCCCCCTACGAAGTTACGTGCCCCTAAAGGACGCCTCTGGAAATCGGTTTTTTGTTGATAACTTTCAAAATACTTCGTGTAATTTTTTTCCTTTAATATGATGGATACTAGGTTAGACTCCCTAAAATGGACCCTCTCAAACAAACTTGACCAATCTGGTTTGCCACGGACGGACTAGCTTTAACGCAATAATAAAACTGAGGAAATATTAGAGAGTTATTGGAACTATTAAATAGTGCTTCGCAGTATTGAGAATCTACGTTATTTTATTAGTGCATCAGCACTATTTTTCCAAGAAAAAAACAGTTATTGGAAAGACTGTAGTAGGTGCTAGAGTATTACCTTATTTTGTATTCATATTTTTGACAGATGATAGCTATGTTTATAAATTTCAGCCTCAAAAAGTGTTTATTTTTGTTTGTGATTTTCTGCTGATACTCGTTTTTTGATGTTACTCACAGTAAAATGGAAAACTATTGTAAAAAATAAATTTTCTAAGTAAAATTACGTCATCGTCGAAAAGCAAAACGTCAAAGTCGTCCAAAATGTTAGAAATTTGAAATAAGGGCAGTTTACTGCCTTGCACTAACCATACACAAATAAAGACAAGCAGTAATCTTATTAAGGGAATCCTTATTTTCGGACCCAAATGCGCATGCGTAGATGTCAAAGTAAGGCTAATTTAAATACTGCTTGTCCTTATTGCACGTCCAATAACTCTCTAATAGTAGAAAGGATTAATTTTCACTTTCGCGAAATAAGGCCTAATATCGAAGCATTGTCGAAAGTCGAACAATATTTTATTAAAATAGGTATGGAATGCATAAGATTAGAAGGATCTCATGTTGAGTCGACATAAAAAATTATTTAATAAAAAACCATTAATACACAAAAACAGAGTTTTCTCGAAACCAGCTCATTTTTTTGACATCGAATAAGAGTACCTTTTTTCTAGTTCAAGGTTGAAACAATCTAAAAATATTATTGCTATGCCTATATCATACAGGGTGTAAAAAAAATTAGCATTATTGTGTTAAAGCTAGTCCGTCCCTGGCAAACTAGATTGGCCAAGTGTGTTTGAAAGGGTCCATTTTAAGGGGTCCTATCTAATATCCATCATATTAAAAGAAAAAAAAATTACACGAAGTATTTTGATAGTTATCAACAAAGAAACGATTTTCAGAGGCGTCCTTTAGGGGCACGTAACTTCGTAGGGGGGGCAGTAGGAATTTTTTTTTATAGGAAGTTGTCATGTTATTTTTTTGTGTTCTATCTGAATCCGAGAGATTGCCCACATATTCTGGGACACTCTGTATATAAGGGGTAAATAGACTGGACTCTCCAATGTTGACATATCATGTCGTATTTTAGCGCCCTCTGCCGACTGAGAGTGAACTATAATTACTAGTTCGGTCATTCTCCGAAAGATGGCACTTTGTTATTGATAGTTCTCTGTAATTTTTACAGTAACTCGACAACCCTCTTCAAACATTGGCGACAATGGAGGTCCCGCCGCCATATTCTTGCAAATGTTTGATATGAATAATAGGATCTAAATGAATATCCCCTCAGATATCCATATCTACCATAAAATTAAAAATAACGTATTTAAATTTTAGTCAGAGAAATTCGTTACCTTCAAATTTTGATGATAGATATCCATTTATATCCAATAATTTCTATGTATTCATATTTGAAATTTCAAAAATATGGCAGCGGGGCCTCTATCCATCGTCGCCACTGTTTGCAGAGGTTTGTCGAGTCCCTAGTTTTTCACAAGAGTAAAGAATCAAAAGATAATTTAAATTTAAATTTTGAAATGTCGAATGATCGGAAAGGCCAAATGACAATGACATTTCCGATGAAGGATTTGGTATTTGTTTCATTTTCACTTTCATAACCTCAGTTTTATAAGACCAGCAGAGCCATCAGCGGTCACGAGTGAACTAAAAAAGCTGGCTCAAAGCGGTAATATGAGTGCGCGGACCATGGAACTTTGACAATAATCATATTTAGGAAATAGTGGTATTTTGTAAAGGTGAGATTTTCAATTAATTTTTAATTTACCTTGGTTTACCTCTAATTCAAGCAAAGGAAGCCAAGTATTGCTAAATGATGTTGAGGATGAAGCAACACATTCGTCTTTATTTAATAAAATTAATGCGCTCCCTTTAATTTTACGTGTTTTTGAAAAATGTTCCTTTGCCAGAATGCTAGAAGCATTCCAATTAATTTGATGGTTATTGTCAAAAGCATATTGGCATATTATGTTTGATTTTTTAAAGTCAACTACGTTTTTGTAATAACTTACGAGTTTTATCAATATAGAATTTATCACATTGATTACATGGAAGTTTATAAATTAAGTTTTTAGTACGAACAGTTTCATTATTCAGTTTTGTTTTTGTAATTTGTGATCTTATTGTATTTGGTATTTTAAAAATGGTGCATATGTTGTAGTCTTTACTGATTCGTTTTATTTTGTCTGACATGCCTGGTATATATGGTAAGTGAAGATTGGTTATTGGTGGGTTTGCGTTTTGTTTAGATTTTGGATTTTCGAAGTTTGTAATGCATTTGTTAATAAATTGTTCAGCAGGGTAATCGTGTTGTTTTAGTATATTTTCAATGTTTTGTTTTTCTTTAGTGAAAGTATTGTGATTGATGCATATTGTTTTGGCTCTGTCGTATAGACTTTTAACTACACCAGTTTTAGACATGATTGGGTGATTTGAATTGAAGTTTAAATATCTGTTTGTGTGTGTTGGCTTTCTGTATATTGTAGTTTCAAATTTGTCTATGACTTTTTTGATAAGTACCTATGTCTATGAAAGGTAGTTCGTTATTAAGTTATTTTTCTATTGTAAATTGTAGAGTTGTGTATTTATGAGTTGAAGAAAGTTATTAGGGTGGTTTTCATTGTGAGTGTAAATTGAAAATATATCGTCTATGTAACGCCACCTAAAAATGGGTTTTAAGTTATAATTTTCAATATTATTAATTTCGAAATCTTACATAAAAATATTACTTAAAAAAGGTGATAAAGGTGTAACCATGGCCATACCAGAAACTTGTTGGTAATATTCGTCATTTTATCGAAAGTATGTTATTTTTACACAAAATGTTAGTATTTCTAAAATAGTAGGTATTTACTGAAAAGTTAGTGCGTTCAATTAGTTTATTGTCGTGTTATTTATGTTTAACTATGTCAAGTGTTTTGTCTATGGGAACATTTGTGAATAAGCTAACAACATCAAAGCCAACTAAAATGTGATTGGGATATATGTCAATTTCTGATAGTTTTTCTAAAAAAATATTGTGATTTTTTTAATGCATGATTCTGTATTGTTTATTAGTGGATTGAGTATAGAAAGAAGCTCTCTAAATAATGGCTGTCTAGGTGTAGAAATCTGGTGATTTACTGTGATGTGGAGTAAGTATACTACGTTGTATATTATTAAATTGGTTTTTATGTTTTTTTAAAAGATTTACAGCTATATGCAACATCCTCTTTTAACTTAAAAGTGCTTTTTAAAACTGGTCACTTTTAAAAATGTGTATTTTAAGCAATACAAATTTTTAAAGATAGGTAGGTACCAGTTTTAGAAAACGCTTTTAAGTAAAAAGAGTATGTTACATATAGCTGTGTATGTTTGTCTTTCAATGCGTTCTGTTGGATCTTTCTTTAATTTTGTGTAGACATTTTGAATAATAAGTGATGCTATTTTTTGTTCGTATGTGTGAGAATCTAAGATAACGGTTGCGTTATTTGTCTGCTGGAAGTATCATGTTGTCTTGTTTTAATGATTTAAGTATTTGTTTTTCTTTGAATGTTAGGTTAGGTATGTTCGATTTTAAATGTTTTGTCAAGTGTGATTTTAGTTCTAACTCTAAATTCTTCTTGTTCTATTTCTGGTAAGTGTTGTGATGTTTCTTCAAGTGATGCTACAATTTCAAATTTTGGAATGTGATTAGGTGTTATGAAAAAATTTAAAAATTTATAAATCCTCCTCAAACATACAGACATTTATTACAAAACAGGTATGGGCCTTTTATCTGTTCTACGTTTAGACATTTAGAAACACTGTATGATAAATTTCAACACTCAGAAAATAGCTCAACATTCTGATGTAAATGTAGACAACATAACATTATACCTAAATGCTCACGCCTAAAAACATCTTACACTAACAATAGAACACAAACAATTTAAGGTAGACTAACAAATCATTACTAAGAAAGAGAATACAGTTTCATAGATACAACAAATTAAATATAAAACAACAAATAGACATTACAAGAGATCAAATTCAACAACATACATGTTTTGTAAAAATTGATTTTTTTTACACCCTGTATATCTGGAAAACGAAGCATTTCCATGTTAATTAAGAAAAAAGCTTTATTTTTACGAGATCTACCATCCCTAGAAGTTTGTAACAAACCTTTCGTGACACCCTGTATAGAAACAAGCAATGTTGGTTGGTTGATCAAAATCTTTCTCTAAACTAATCTAAGGGTTTTAAATTACGGCATATAGTATATTAAAATTACAGTACTTGTAGCGAAATGATAAGGTATTAGGAATTATGCCATCATATAAATTGCAAGCGGCCATGGCGATGGTCTTGGGCGTCCATTTTTTTTTCAGTACAATCCTGGTCCTGGTGTTTTGGAGCGAGCATTTGTGGAAAAATCTTATATTCTCTTACACTAAAGTCTTAAGATTTTGTTACAATTTCTAGAAAATGTTGCCTCTTTATCGCTCATAATAATATTCATGCCTTGTTGTTGCCAAAATCAACGGCGGCTCCAGGCAACTTTTTAACTATTCTTGGGGGGAGAGCATAATGCTTTACATCCTGATCCAGGAAGAGGGTGCGTCCCCATTTTGGAAACAAATTAAAATAGATTCTTAAGGTTTTTTTAGTTTTTTTTTTTTTTTTTTTAAATTTTTATCCGTTTGGATTATCCTTGAATCAGTCTGGGGGCGGGGGATGACTTTAAAACCCTTGGCTAAACTTTTATTTTTTTGCAGAGCAAAACATTGACGGATTAGATATAATTAAATTATTGTCAGTAGAAGAAGTAGGCATTCTCACAGAAAATATTCTCGGTGATAAAATAAAGCTGACAAAAGCTATCCAGAACCTAATAGTTGGTGATGATGCATCCAATAATGAGAACAATGTGTATATTTGTACCAATCTATAACCGTCAAAAAATGACAATTTTTGCAAATTTCTGATGTCAGTTTGCAAACTGCCCCTTTCATCCCAGATAATAATTTTTCAACGTTGCCCTAATGACTGATATATGGACTATAATATGACATAAATATATAGGTATGCATTTCGCACACTACGCTGTGCAAAATAATAATTTTAATTGGCTAACAATTTAAAAAAAATTACAATATTTTGGCGCAAATTTGTACTTTGCGCTCGGTTGTAGAAAATAGCTATTCATGCAACAAGTGTGTAAAGTGAATCAAGGCGAGTGCGAAAATCACATGAGTGAAAAAAGGTGCTTACAGATGCACATATTACATACAATTTTTTTCTACTACCAATAAAATATGCGTGAACTATAAATTCACACAAATGCTCTACGCACTAGTAATTTCACTTTGCGCACTAATGCGTTAAGTGATTTAATTGAAAAATACTAAATTGAAAGTGTCGACACCTGTCATTGACATTACTTTACGCAGTAGCGTGTAAAGAGTGAATTAATTTACGCAGTAGTGCGTGAAGTGAAATTCTGAATGGTGCGTTAAGTGAGTACTTTACGCATGGTAGGAGAAAAAATATTGTTTGCAATTCGTGCTCGTAATCTTTTTGGTGATCCCGAATGACTTTTTGACTCAGTTGTGGTACGTGTTATAAAAATTTCGCGATCACCAAATATAAGCGCGAAGTAAAAAAAACAACGTAAAAACAATTGTTGTATCACATACTATCTTAATTGATTCATATTTTATAGGATGTGCCTGCTTCAAACTTTCTAGTTTATATGAGTGTTTTTGTTTAATTTATAAGGTTTTTTGGTAGGCAAGCTTAAGTAGGCAATACAGGGTGTCCCACGGTGGATGGCGTATTAAGCCGGCTTCCAACGGCGCGAGACTTGCCGAACCTGGCTCGCGAATTGTCGAGTCACGCGTCGTGGGAATGGGGAAGCTCGCCGACTCGCCGAGCGGCTTGGCGTTCCCGTCGGTTGTCGGTAAAGTGACACGAGTCAAAAGGAACGCGAGCCTGTTTTTTGCTCGACTTGTCCGAGCTTGTGAAACCGTTCCCACACAAAATGCTTGCATTTGCAGTTTTCTCCCAGTGGCGTTGTGTTGTCGAGGTAGGTACTAGTGCATTGTTTTTAAGTTTTCTTTTATCACTTCGATTTTATTTTCAGAATGGAGTGATCGAACGACTTAGTCTTGGAATTTTTGGAACTGTACGAAGGGGAACCAGCTATCTGGAACCCAAAGGATCCAAAGCATAAAAACAGAAATTTGGTGCATGATAGTTGGAAAAAAATTGAAAACAATTTAAGTATGAAAGTATCTGTTGCGGATCTTAAAAAGAAAAAAGAAACATTGATGGCAACTTATCGGAAACTTTTGCAAAAAGTGAAAATAAGCAGTGGAACTGGCTCCGGAACTGATGATGTCTATAAACCAGATTGGGTTGCTTTTGAATGCATGCATAAATTTTTACATGGAGTTTACAAACCTAGTAAAATAAAAAATTCAGAGGTATGTATTTTTATTTATATTATAAAAATCCGTTCTTATTAAATATTTTTAAATATTGTTGTGGCCAGACCTGTATAATCATGTAGCATTTTTTGTTTGTCAGTTCCTCGCCTCTTCTCTTTCCTTTTTTTCTTTTTTGTTTATCTATGAAACAAGCGATTTTGACCCTTCTGGTGATAAGCAACACGGCAGGGGGCCAATTTTTGGGAATGCACGTTTATTTGCGTATTCTTAAAGATGCGCACGATATGAAACGTTTACTTTTCTTTGTACCAATTTTTGGATGACGTGCGTAAGTCAAAAAACGTCTGAGTTGAGTATTCGCAGCAATACGTAAGGTTGATCAGGCAACACTGCAAATTGAGAGATTTTTGTACTAATGACGGACAAAAATAGGTTGTGTAAACTGTCGACTTTTGCCAAATTTTTATTTTATGAAGAAAATGCCGTAAAACAAGAAGAAACGGGGTGCAAATGCATCAGATAAGCAGAAAAAATTGCTCGTGGGCTATGTGAAAAGGAAAACGTAATTAATTAGCGGTAAACAAACGCAAAGCTATAAAATGTAGTCTATAATTCGTAGTGCCGAATGCCGGAGGATGTTAAGTTCCCAAACATTCGATCAAATGTAAAACGAGATCTTTTGTCAATCGAAACAACTTAATAAATTGATGTCGATGGTTGCTCTATGAAGGGATCTTGATGGTTATGCCAGTTGTTTGGTCGATTTTCTTGCTCTGCAATTTCTATATTTCGTATTGCGAACATATTTATTAGTTCTTCCATTTTCAATGGTTTATATTTATCACGACAAGAAACCACAAGTGCCGAAAAGTTTGCACACAAATACTGAACAAATAGACGAAATAAAATAATAAACGTCGATATAACCACAAATGTAGGTATACGTCAGCGCATACGCAACACATCGGCGAGTCTCTCGCCGCTCGCAGAAAAACGTATAAAAATGTGCGCATACGCAAAGGTGCGAATACTCAGAAATGGGATTTCATAATCTTCGTACATTTACGTAGACTTTCTATAGTTACGAATAGTCAAAAATTGGCCCCCAGGATTCCCTATGCCTTGAAAGGGATCGATAAAAGCCTAGGTACCAAAAATTACAATTCTTTATTAGTTTTTGAAGTAGCAATTTGAACTGCACGTTTATGTTTAAAAACGTCATTTTCAAGATTTTTTGGTTTTGATAATTGTATTGGGCTTGTATTCATATTTTTTGGTTCAATTTTCTATGTGAAATAAAGTCCACGTTAATTTGAAAATTGTTACAGCTGTATGCAATGCAACATCCTCTTTAAACTTAACAGGGCTTTTTAAAACTGGTCACTTTTAAAAATTTGTATTGCTTAGAATACAAATTTTTTGAAAGTGACCAGTTTCATAAAGCGCTTTTAAGTTAAAAGAGGATGTTTCATACAGCTGTATGTGTTTTATTTGTTTTGAACTAAACAACTAAACAATCACGAACAGAACTGAAAAGTTTTGTACAAATATCCGTTAACCAATTTTGTTGTAATTTGGCAGCCTTTATTTGTATGAGGTCATTTTAACCTTTATTGACAAAAAATATACGACACGGAAATTTTTGTTATTTTTTTTTATATTTATTTATATTTTCAAAAATATTCAATAAGCCTTTAGTTTTCTCAATTTTAAACATTATGTTGCCATGCTACAGCGCCCTGGCGTGCAAAATATTTTGCATAGCCATCTCTTACTGCTTTGGCATCCTGCCCAGGTCTTCTAGCAACTTGTCGCAGAGGTAAGAAGGAAGTCACATTATCTTTTTCTGCCCTCCATGAAACAGGAGTTATTTTACCATCAATGTCATTGTCTAAGGAATCTTGCGATAAATACCTTGCGCCTGAGGTTCTGCTTTTACGTAAAAAATTGTGGAGTAGTACACAAGTCATAGTAATTTCTGTCACTTTATGTGGTTCGAGCAGCATTGGTTTTCTGAATATTCTAAAAACAGAAGTCAATATTCCAAATACGTTCTCTACAAGTCTGCGTGCCCGCGAAAGGATAGTTGAAAATTCTTTTCTGGCTTCCCTTGTCGTGGATTCCGGGATATGGTTTTAACAGGTGAGTCTTCAAAGCAAACGCATCATCCCCCACAAAGACATATGGCAATGGTTCTTCACATAAAGGTAACGGCTCATCTGGAGGCAGCATTAATTGATTTTCATTTAGCTTCTGAAATAACGTTGTATTTCGAAAAACACAGCCATCACTAATCCTACCTTGGCATCCAATATGAACGTAAATAAAGTCATAATTAGCGTTTACTAATGCCATAAGTACTACGCTAAAAGTTCCCTTATAATTGAAAAACTCTGTCCCGCTGTTCATTGGGGATTGGATGACTATGTGCTTGCCGTCTATGGCGCCCAGACAATGAGGGAAATTCCACTTCATCTCAAACCCTTGGGCTATTTGGCACCATTCATCTGGTGTGTTAGGTAACTAAAAAATTCATCATTATATGAAAATCATATTCCTCGCAAAAAAGTGTTGAAATTTTTTTTTCCTACGAGCGTGCGCAAAGTAGTACTTTTCCGCACGCATTTCGGTACTCAAAGTTACACTTTTCCGCACTCAGTGCGGATACAGGCCTTATCCGCACTGAGTGCCGAAAAGTAAAAATAATTGTCAAGCAACAATAAGTGTACCTGTCGACTTTGACACATGATGACAAGTTTTTCTCTGTTTCTTTAGCAGCCTACATCTATACGAACACCGAATATAATTAACTTTGACACATTGTCAGATTTGTTCTCTATTTATATGCAAGAATCTACAAACTTTCTCATCAAATTTAAACGCTTTAAGATGAACAGCTCTGACGAGGATTTTTTATTATTATTTTTTTTGTTACGTAATTGTTTGATAAATGCGTAGGTTCGCTCCAAGTTAATTAAAAATAATTGAACAAATTATCGTTTTTTTTTTTTAAATTTTTGTTGTTACCTACTTGATATGAAGCTCGTAGGAAAAATTTTGTTCCTAACACGTGCGCAAAGTGTCTTTTCCGCACGCAAACACTTATCCGAACTCCGCTTCGCGTCGTTCGTATAACTGTGTTTGCGTGCGGAAAAGTAACACTTTGCGCACTTGTTAGGAAAATAACTATTCTCAGTTTCAGATATTAGAGGACATAGAGAATATAAATTCTGAAAATACCAACCAAAACGAGGGTGATCAACCACACGAGGAAGAGAAAAAAGAAAATGATTCCAGTAGAGCTCAGCCTGCTATTATAAATACAGAAAAAGGCAAAAAAAGAAAGGCGGAAACTACAAATAGTACTACTGAAACTCGCATAGAGGAAGCCTACCAAATCCTAAAAAAAGTATCCAAGCCCAAATCAAATACTCTGGATGAATGTTCTTTATATGGTGAATTGTTAGCAACAAAATTGAGATCGTTAGATGCAACCTCTAGAGGACTTGCAATGCTTGAAATCGACCAGTTAATGTTTCGCTTAACGCAGCAGAAAAATTACACATACCAGGGCCCACAATCTAGTACCGCTTATAATTCTTGGTTTGGTCAGTATTCATAGCCCATGAGATACCCATCCACAGCATCATATTATTATCCTATACCTAAACAGTCACGCTCATCATCAGTCACCTCACAACCTCAGTCTTCCCCTCACTATTCCTACCAATCTGACCCAATAACACCTCAAAGTTCTCACCAGCAATCACCTCAGCATTCTCACCAGCCAGCACCTCAGTATTCTCACCAGCCATCACCTCAGTATTCTCACCAGCCATCACCTCAGTATTCTCACCAGCCATCACCTCAGTATTCTCACCAGCCATCACCTCAATATTCCCACCAGATATCAACTCAGTACTCTCAATCACCAGCGTCTACTCCTTTGGCTTCGCCATTACCCTTATCGGAATCCATAGTTCTATCCAGAAATAACCAATCTCCCACTCAAGAGTCACAAGAAGATTCATGTGAAGCGAACCAGGACCAGGACTTGGATATTGATTTATACATGCTTTCGTCTTAAATTAATTAGGTACATGAATAAGTTATCATTGAAGTTTATTTGAGTTCACATTTGGTATTAAATAATTAAATATACTTACCTTTATTTCATCCTTGAGTTCATTATTCAAAGCACGACATACGTCTTGCACACATCGAGATACTGTTTGAATAGAAAATTTAAACAAGTATGACAGACTTGTAAAGCTATCTCCGGTAGCTAAAAATCTTAAAGTTACAGCCAGTCTCTCTCGAATAGGTATACTTTCCCTCATATTTGTGTCCATTTTGGCTATAATTGGACCTATTTTATTCAGTAGGTAAATATTCAAAGTCTGTTGATGACATTCTACAGAAATTTTCAAAATAACTTGATGGTTCACGACGTAAGTCGCCTAACATATCTGTGACATTATATCTGCAACAAAAAAAAATATATATTTTGAGGACAGAAAAAAATACAGTGCCAAAGCTACTTAAGGGCGCCTTAATGACATTTGGAATGTGTCAGTTCTGGACTGGCTTGGTTGATTTTTTAAAATCCGGTTGGAAACGAAAAAAAAAAAACCTCTCATCAGAATTGGCTGAAATTTGGCATAAACATTCTTTGATCGATTATCTACAATCCGAATATTTCAATTTTTCGATATTTTGCTAAGAATAATCCATTAACCTATAACCTGAAAAATAGGCAACCGGATATACACTTTTTCATTTTGAGAAAAACGCAAAATATCGAAAAACTAAAATATTCGGATTGTAGATAATCGATCAAAGAATGTTTATTCCAAATTTAAGTCAATTCTCATGTGAGGTTTTTCTTTTCGTTTCCAAAACGGATTTTAAAAAAATCATATTTCAAGGTCATTAATGCACGCCCCCTCACTTAATGCAACCTTTTTTAAGTTGTTATTATGCAAAATAAATAATATCTACCTAAAAAACTATAACACACTGCATTTGTTTCAAAAACGAAATCTTCTCTGCTACAGTCTACATCATTTCAACCTCAAATTCGGAAAGCGTAAATTCAAATATGACTTGACTTTTTCCGAATTCGGATTTACTTTTTCCGAAATAAAATGTCACTTTTTCCGAAATTGAGGTTGAAATGGTGCAGATAATTTTGCAAATGATTTACTTACCTACTTCGACTTCTATACAAAGTCGTCATCCACCAGCGTTTTTTTCTTTTTTCTTTTTTGCTTTTAAATATTCACCGCTCATTACTATAAAAGCTGCAGCACAAGTTGCAATACGCTGCCTTTGTTCTTGTTGGCGTCTCATCATTTTGCTTGATGTTAACTACTCCACTGTTTTCACCAAAACTTGGCAAGCCGACTTGCCAAGCCATCGGCTTGGCAAGTCTCGCGCCGTTGGAAGCCGGCTTTAGACGTTTATAGAGAACTAAAAAGCAAATCACTTTGAAAATTTGGCAACCGGGATAAACGACCTTTATCTACACTTTAAAAATATTTTTGTTTATGCGGAGTTGCCGCTTCTACTCTAAACCAATGGCAACATCGCTATTTCAAATGGAATACCCTGTATGTAATTACATATTTGGATTCTACGTAAAATTCTAAGCAGATTTCATATGATATACCCTATACCTAAGTTCAACCGTTTTGGAAATATTGACAGTTGAAAATTGACTTTTTGCAACTTTGACAGGCGGTAAAGCCTGAACGGTTAATTTTAGAGGAAAACCGATTTCACATTCCTATCTTAGATTTTCATAAACTATCATTTGACACCAACTTTGAATTTAACCGGAGATTAAATTTAATTGGAATTTTTATTCATGGATTAAATTCACAGTTGATATCAAATGATAGTTTATGAAAATCTAAGACAGGAATGTGAAATCCGTTTTCCTCTAAAATTAACCGTTTAGGCTTTACAGTCTGTCAAAGTTGCAGAAAGTCAATTTTCAACTGTCAATATTTCCAAAACAGTTGAAGATAGGTATAGGGTATATCACATGAAATCTGCTCAGAATTTTACGTAGAATCCAAATATGCAGTCACATACAGGGTATTCTATTTGAAATAGCGATGTTACCATTGGTTTAGAGTAGAAGCGGCAACACCGCATACACAAAAATATTTTCAAAGTGTAGATAATGGTCGTTTATCCCGGTTACCAAATTTTCAAAATGATCCGCTTTTTAGTTCTTCATAAACGTCTAATACGCCATCCACCGTGGGACACCCTGTATACAAAACTACCCAGAGGATGATTTTTTTATTTTTTTCTACTTTCAATAAGGTACTTTTTTGTCAAACATTTCAGTTCATGTTAGTACCTAAGTTTGTTGAATTTCAATAACTAAGGTGTTATTTAATATAAGTTATCTTTAAAATAGTGTTATTTTTATATTACATGTTATGAAGAAATCCAATAAATCTTTTTTTTCGATACTTTTCTTGTCTATTTTCTACTAACACCAACATTATGTTTAGGTTTTCTTATAATTAGTGTTTCTAGTTTTTTTGAGACGTTGCGATGGAATAAAACCCCGGTGAATTTCTCCTAAAAGCACGCGAATTTATCTGTACAGGGCGACAAGTTATGTGTACCCCAAAAACTTGTTTGCTACTCGGTTAAAAAAGTTTTTGAGGGATTCACATATCTGATCGCCCTATATATACATACACAGATAAACTCGCATGTTTTCAGAACAAATTCACCTGGCCATTTTGTTATAAATTCGCAGTGCTTTTGTCGCAAATTCCCAATAATTTTGTCGCAAATTCGCAATACTTTTATCGCAAATTCGCAGAGCTTTTGTTTCAAATTCGCAGTGCTTTTGTAGAAAATTCACAGTGCCTTTGTAGTAAATTTGTAGCGCTTTTGTCGCAAATTTGCAATGCTTTATTAAAAAATTATAATGGACTTTGAAGACAAAGTTGAGACTTTGCCTTAAAATCATGCAGAATGCTGTGCTTTTATGACAAGAACCTACGCTTTTGAAGTAAGGAATTTTAGGCGTTTATCCCCAATTTGTCTTGAATTTGCCCCATTTGAGCCATGCATTTGGCATAATATATCAAATGCATGACGCAATTGATTCAAGTGCGTAGGTACACGCTTGGGCCAATTGGTTTATTTTTTCAGCGGATTGATGGAAGGTGTTGCCTTTGCTATACTGCCACTGGGAGCCGTTTTGGCCTTAGACCGAGCTTGGGCAATTCTTCCTAGAGCCAATGGCCGAGTGACTCTTTTTGAAACAGCCAGCATTATTTTCACGAAACCTTCGCAGTGGTTTTGTCGTATGGCAGGCTGTTATCCACTGTTAAATTGCCCAACTATTTTCCTTCAACTTTTTGTTTCCAAATTGTATTATCGTGGAGTGCTTTCCAAAAGAATTAGAGAAGGATCCGGGAGAAGTTCAGGCTGTGTGTGATAGCTGAAAAATGAATTACCCAATTCGCATATATCATTAATATCATACATTTTTTCATTAGTTCATTGAAGCAATTTCTCTTGAATATGGGTAATAAAAAAAAAATAGACCGAATTATATTGCATTATTTTGTCGAGGCCAAGTCCGGTTATGAAATTTTGGTCTTATGAGTGTCATAAAAAAAAACGTCCCTTATTATGTCAAAAACGATAAAACACCAAGAGGAAAATATTTTGTGGCATTTCAGATAAATGAAAAAAAGTATGGTTAAATAATTCACTCCAACCTTCCATTTTGACTAAATAAATATTTTATATATAAAATAGGTATATCAGCCAAACCAACTTTGTTTAAACACAACGTAGGCTTCCCTTTTTCTAAATAAATAGGTATAGAGCTTTTCATATTTTCTTTCAAGTGTTACAAACAGGTTTCAGCTTTTTAAATAATATGACTTGAGTTGGTTACATGAAATTTCCGGGATCACTAAAGTTTGATTGGAAAAGCTTCCCTTATGCAGAAAAGAGCTTGTATTAACCGCTGTCAAAGACCCGTTTGTCAGTATAGCCAAGCTGACTCCTGAAATAAACCTGATAGGAATTAATGTTCCAATTTTTAATGAAATATTATAGGACACAATGTTTTATATTATATAATTTATTTAGGTGGTTAAGTTTTTTTAATTTTGCAAAAAAATTATAAAGTTTGATACGTAAATAATCATTTTACATGAAATGCAGAAACCACTCGAGCTTGAAAAATAGAATTATGTAAATTCAGAATTTTTGCTGGCCACCTGCCATAAAAGTAATTTAAAGGCCGGAAAAAATTTCACTCTTTACGAGTTAAATCCCGCTCTGGTAAATTTCGTATAATTTAATAAACTTTAAATAATACAACAAAAAGAATTATTTCCCCTAATTCCCATTCGAATCCCATTATTTCCGCATTTTCGAAAATTTCGCCAATTAGCATAATTCGATTTTTTAAATGTACCGCGAACGGGAGAAATAAATTTCAGTCCGTCCTGTCGCCATTTATTAACATCCGCGTGCGCTTTATCATTATAATGATCAAGAAATTTAACTGCTTCTAATTTTTATAGAGATTTATTATTTTGGGACATAATTAACAGATGGACGGACACTGTAATAAACTGCAGCAACAGAAGGAAAAGGATTAAAAACAGTGGGAGACATAAGACGTAGCGAACAAGTCAATGTAATCTTCTTAAGTAGCTTTTGTAAAGGGAATGCAGAAAAAAAAACAAGAATGGGTATTGAATACAGATATAATAATGTAATTTTCGTAGCAATATACCTACATAGATATCCGAAAACCACTCGTCAGATTTTTGGAAATGAAAGAGGTGAATGCCGAATGGTACCTAGACCTAGCAATAAAATTCTGTCTCAGAAAAAGCCGATAACAAAAGAATCTTGATTCTAATTGCTTGGTCTAAGCTAATAACAAGAGAATGGATACAACGAGCTCTGCGCGCCGTTTTAGTATTAAAATACTGCTGATGCTTGCATTTGTGTTGGAAACCTTGATATGACGGTACTTTTCCAGGCAGTATCCCTTACTCAGCATCTTAAAAATATCGTGGGCTTTCACAGTGGCGTAGGCCTATGTTTAACATTGAAAAGGGGAATTATTTGTACCGGGTGTCCCACCGAGAACTGTCAATGACCTATATCTTGAAAACACTAATCGACAAAAAAAAATGTAAAACCCGTTCGGAGGGTTGGAATGGGGAACCAAAACAACGTACTTTTTAGTTCTTTCCGAACAACCCCTGCGGCGGTAGCCACTCTAACCTCAAAATCTTAAATGACACTATAGGTCATGTGATACCTTGTTTCAAAGGTCTTTCAATTGTCTAAATGGATCTGCAAAAAAAAGTTATCCAGATGATGTTATGTGACTCTAATTTTGATGAAAACCTTTTTTGATCGGGTGGAGCAGGTAATTGTGAAGTTGTTTAAATTAAGAAAAATAAAATAAAATCATGAATAACTTTGAAGAAATCATTAAGATTTTATATTTTTGAACCTTTTTTTCCTCACTGTACCTGAAGGTGTTCACCTCCTCAAGAGCGCAAAGTTGTTAACCCGAAGCACGAGATATTTTGTGACAATTTAAATTTGTATCTGGTTAATTTTTTTGCAGATCCATTCAGAGAATCAAAAAACCTTTCAAACAAGGTATCACATGACCTATAGTGGCATGTAAGATTTTGAGGTTAAGGTGGCTACCGCCGTAGGGGTGGTTCGGGGAGAGCTGAAAAGTACCTTGTTTTGGTTCCCCCTTCCAACCCTCCAAACGTGTTTTTCATTTATTTTTTTTATCGATTACCGTTTTCAAGATATAGGCCATTGACAGTTTTCGGTGGGACACCCGGTATAATAATAACATACGATTTCATAATATAACGCCTCCCTCCTTAAGTGGTTGCAAATTGGGATTGATTAACAATGTTGGGCAATTCAATCTGCACCTCAGTTTTAGTTTTACTACATTTTCCTAAAATATAGAATAAGAATAATTGTTATAGTAATAGAACCTAATACTATGATTATAATATAGGTGGACACCTTATTGGTTTTAAAATTTAACTTATTTAATGGGTCAGTCTTTAATTTATTTGCTTCTTCAATTGCTGATTGAAGAGCTTCATGGTCGACTGCTTTTAGTCTTACAGTTGTGGTATTCTCTAGAAGTTCAGGAATGTCGATGATGGCAGTTCAAGTTCTAGGTTGAAGTTCTCATGCGTGTTTTCCAAAATTGTTCGATTGTTAATTGTTATTGAAGATTTACCTTTGGAAATTACTATTGGACTGGAAATTATGTCCATGTATTTCTTCTGGTCACATTGTAGCATTGCTGTTACATGTCGTTTTGGAATAACCAATACTTGTTTATTGGGTATTTCTTCGACTGTCGATTCTTCGTATTGAATTTTCATGAATGGGTATAATTATTGTTCACTAGATACAATGTCGGGGGAGGGCTCATCTTGCTTCAATAATTCTATTTTGCACAAATAAATGACTTCAATATTTGGACATTTTTGTAAAGCATTGTAATACGTGTCTGTGGTAAATAACAGGAAAGGATGCTTAACACTAATTGTATAATTTTGGATAGGTATAGAAAATAGTTTATACAATATAAAAGGTTTAGGATTAATTATTGATGTAAATATAGTAAAAATAATTGGTTCCTTTTGAATTATTACATGAGAGGACATTGTCTCATAGTATTCAATTACGTTGTCAAACGGTATTTGTTTACTGGTGCGTATGTTTTTCAAGATCAAGTTCAATTCATTATGCTGCAGCATTGTATAGTGCATTATGCTTGTGTGTGTAAAACTGATTGCGTTTTGTATGTGGTAATTAACTCGCGTAGTTTACAACTGTGCATATTAATATTTAGTAAAATTATATTCATCATTAAGATAGTTTGAATATTTTGATTATCCGTCGAAATATTTCTTATCTCATCTGAAATTAATCTCTGATTATTTTTGATATTTGAAAATTGATCGTGAAATGTTTTCGTTACTTGTTTGAGTAATCAGATACCTACTCTACGACAATACGAATGTGAACTTCGCAAATGGTTGTCGAATCGGCCAGAAGTTGTTGATCCAAACAATTCAAATGCAAGCAACACAGAGGCAAATTATTACATTATAACAGAAGATGAGGCCAAAAAGACTTTGGTTTTATGTGGCAAGCTAACAGCGACTTGTTGTCACATAAATTATCAGAAATGGAATTCTTAGAGAAAATCACGAAACGCGTAATCTTATCATGAATGTGGAAACTTATGGATCCCCTTCCCTCGGGCTTTTGTCACAAATTATAATCACTTTCAAAATTATGATGCTATCTTTACGGCAAAAAAAAAATTGTTTGAGATGATGACGTACCCGATTCAATTAAAACTATGTGGTACAAATTTCAGGAAAAATTAAACAAAATCAGCGAATTACAAGTATTGCGACAAGTTCTTGCATGCATCCTATCATAAATATATTGAAATTCATGAGTTTTGCGACGCCTCTCAGAAAGCGTATGCTGCGTGCATTTTTACTAAATCAATCGACCAAACCGGAATGGTTAGACTTTTATGTTCAAAGACACGCGTCTCACCATTGAAAACCATAACATTACCGCGTCTTAAGCTCTATAGCTCTATATTCTCTTTTTAAAATAATGTAGTCTTGAAGTTAGATATTTCAAGTATTTGATTAATCACGCATATTTTCTTGGTAGTTAAACATCTTGTACAGAGGAGTATGTGCTTAAATGTATTACACATTCAAGTAGTGATCTTAAGCCAAGATGAATACTTTCATTCAGAGATTCCTGTCTCTTTCTTTTGAGAGATAATCCATAAATAGGCGCACGACGCTGCTCCTAGCCCCGCCACTTTGATTGTACGCCGGTACCCTCTACATTAGTGCATCTTTCATCTTTCATTTCTCCAGGTGTTGTATTTTCTGTTTCGTTGTCACTTATCGGGTCCGGGTTGTGGTTTGTGCAAATAAAGTCGGAAAACTGGAAACCCGTTATTCAGCCCTCGGTTATAGTATGGGATAATAATATAATATTATCTTTAACCTGTTTTATTCAGGACCAAATTATGGGCAAACTGTTAAAGGTCCTGCTTGTTACCAAGCAGGTGAATTCTATTCTCTAGGTATAGAATTTACCTGCTTGGTAACATAACAACCAGGATCTTTACCAGTTAGTCCATATTATAATTTGGCCCTTAGTAGATAGGTAAGGTTTAAGACTGTTATTTTTGTATGCATGGGTGAATTAACCCATGAATTGTTCTAAAAATTCAATTTTCTTTTCTGTTAATTATAGTATAAAGTATAGTCACATATTCCTGGTATTCTTTCGATCTGAAAGAACTGATTGTGATCACATGAGGTTTGTTTATGAGGCGTCAAAAAAACAGCTGAGGCCAATAAAATCGTTGTAACACCGGATGAAAATTGTTTGAAACAAACCTCAAGTGATTTCGGTCAGTTTGTTCAGATCGAAAGAATACGCCTACGTGTTTTTATACCATTTTCTGTGCTATGTTTTGTTTAAATATAGTTATATCAATAAATATACTATGTTTTTTTCAGACAACATTGTTTTTAATCCAAAGAAAACTTCCCTGTTATGTAAAAGTTGTCCCAGAAATCAATTATAACCTATCCCTTTGGATAAAAGTACTTGCTCCAAATTAACAGGTTGTTAAACCAAGGAAAACCTGCATTCCTTGAATGAAGAATATTGATTTTTAATCCAAGCTCATACCTGATTTTGAATGAGCCATTTCTTGTTTTTACTTTCCTCGCCATTGCGTTCTAAATGCTATACTACAAATCTACGTGTATCGTGTATTGTTTGATTGCTCAGCTATTTCAGATACCGCCACCCTGCAAATAGTAGGTATTCAGTATTCACTTTCTGGAGAGGTCAAAATTCGGACATCAAAACTATCAACCAAAAAACGTGCAGCTCTAAAAGTTACAACATTTCGAGAACGAGGAACAACATCAAATAGGAGAGAGTCCAAAGTCTGATCATCTTTTCACCGTGAAGGCGAAGAAATAAAGGAAAGTCTTAGATTCTCCATAAATAGGAAACTACCACAAAACATACCTAGTGACAATTATTCGAGCAGTATCCACCAGTCATATACCTTTTTCTAAAAATAAACACAAGATGAATCCTGAAAATCGTTTAACTATATATCCCAATTACTGATCACTCGCACGACGAGATTGAAACATTCTACGATAGTTTGTATATCCCAAGCCATTTCAGAAAATCATACTCACGTTACTTTACCAATATACACTGTGGGCCGAAATAAAGGAGTACATTTTTTAATTGAAAATATTTTTTTTGGTTTTTGGGCGATTTAATTTCTTTTTGCAGGGCTAATAATCTAACATGTCCTCAACATGACTGTAAACTTGAAAGCAAAAATAATGTACAGGGTCGGACTAATAAAAAAATTTATATAACAGTGCATTTGAGCTCGTTGCAAATGAAAACTGTCTTAGCTAAAATTGTACTAATATGCTTTTTCGGTAGATAAACTATCCAGAACACTTCAGTAAAAAGGAAATTTTCCGAAATTACCGGATTCGCGAAATATCATTTTTTTATTAAATAACATTTTAACAAATAACACATTTATGAAAACAGTTTAGTAATTTTAAAACTTAGAGTAAAATATTATGAATGTGGCCACCATTATTGTTTACCACTTCTTTTATGTCAATTTTACTTAGTAGGCCATGACTGCTCAGGTTGCCATGGAATTTTTTTAACATTTACAGCTAAATAAGTAAATTAGTCAGTTCATAATGCCACTTTTAAGCAAAGAGGACAGGATATTAATTAAATATTACCGTGAAAAATATAATTATGGTGCAAGAAAAATTGTAAATGAATTTCCTGAGAAAAATTGGCATATTGGAACGATAGGAAAGTTCTTAAGACATCTAAGGGAAACCGATGGGTCTATTGAACATAAACGTGGAAGAGGAAGGAAGGAAGCGAAGCTCGAGAACTGAAGAAAATATTGGTAGAGAAAGGGTTGTTTTAGGAAATTTGCAACCTGGCCAATCTGTTGGAACAAGGAAAATCGCAAAAATAACTAGGATTCCCCGTACGTAAAGAAGACTGCCATCTTAAAATATTTAAAAAAGTTTACTGTCAAAGACTTACGGCCAATGTAAGAGAAAAACGATTGGAAAGATGTAATTTGCTACTACGAAGATTCCGCTCTCGCGAAGACATTAGAAAATATGGTTTTCAGATGAAAAAATGTTTTATTTACGGCCACCTAAAAATACCCAAAATAATAGGGTATATTCTGACGTACAATATAAGAGAGAAATTCCTTTAGAGCATCTTTTGATTGAAAAAAGTCATTTCTCAAAAGGTGTAATGATCTCTATTGCAGTATCCATGTTGGGAAAATCTCGTCTGATTTTTGTTGATGCTGGGGTAAAACTCAATTCAGAAACGTATCAAGAACAAATCTTGCAGCACCTATTACCAGAAATTGAAGATGTTTGTTACGATTACACTTTCTTCTTACAGGATGGTGCTCCCTCGCACACTTCCCATTAGTACAAGGATGTTTTTGAGTGAAAATTGCCCGGATTATATTGAGCCAGAAATGTGGCCACCTAACAGGCCAGAATTAAATCCGGTTGATTATTCAATTTCGGGAATTTTCGAACAAAATTTGTATGACGGACAACAATTTGAAACAATCGAGCAGTTGAAAGAAAGAATGCAGTTTGTTTGGAACAATTTTGAACAGGGTGCAATAAATGGGGCTATCAATTTATGGCGCAGACGACTTCAAGAAGTGGTAAACAATAATGGTGGCCACATTCATAATATTTTACTCTAAGTTTTAAAATTACTAAACTGGTCTCATAAATGTGTTATTTGTTAAAATGTTATTTAATAAAAAAATGATATTTCGCGAATCCGGTAATTTCGGAAAATTTCCTTTCCTGAAGTGTTCTGGATAGTTTATCTACCGAGAAAGCATATCAATACAATTTTAGCTAAGACAGTTTTCATTTGCAACGAGCTCAAATGCACTGTTATATAAAATTTTTTATAAGTCCGACCCTGTACATTATTTTTGCTTTCAAGTTTACAGTCATGTTGAGGACATGTTAGGTTATTAGCCCTGCAAAAAGAAATTAAATCGCCCAAAAACCAAAAAAAATATTTTCAATTAAAAAATGTACTCCTTTATTTCGGCCCACAGTGTAGATGCCGATTTCAATACGGAATTGGGAATGAAAACTGCTCTGGAAATTTTTGGTCCAATCCAGTCATAAATTTTCGTGGGCACAAACAAAGTTCTCAATTCTCTATCAGGGAATATCCTGTTCCAAATGAACAGCTCAAGAAACACCATAGAAGATGGACCTGGATGGAAAAAGAAAAATGAAATAGACAACCTTCTGCATGACGAATTTGAGACATATATTCAAGGATATCACAGTCAGTACTGAATAAATTTGCAACAACCAGCGACCATCGAATGTTGAGAGCAATTACCATCAGTAGTAATATCGGGTCTTCAAAAAAAAAACCAATCAAAGATTGCTATGGTTTTTCAAACGTATGTCTTAGCATAATTTTCCTACAATTTTGTCAATGAACTTAAATGTCAAAATGTCATGTCAAAAAATCTGACCAATAAAGAAACAATAATGCGACGTACGTTTTCGTAATCAAAGCAATCTTTGATTGTTTTTTTTTTTGAAGACCCGATATAACTAGTGCATGAAATATTTCCGGAATTTTTTGAAAATTTTGTCTGAAGCCAATTTTTTACAAAATCATGAGTGCGTAGCGCCTGAAAAAAATTTTTCTTCGGCGCTATGCACGAAGTACTTGTTTACCTGATTAGAACAGACCATGCATCGCTAAAATGGCTTCTTAACATGTAACAACCAGAAGGGCAGGCAGCAAGATGACTGCAGAAGTTTCAGCAGTACAATTTTCAGATCAAATACCGTTCTGGTAAGCTGCATAATAACGCAGATGCATTATTCAGGCGACCATGCGCAGCTCAATGCGAGCACTACATCAGAATAGACCAACGTGAACAAGTTCGTATTAGAAGCCTCCGATTTGAAACGGTCGAAAGGGATCAAGAATGGAGTTCCGAACAGCATAAGAAGTGACCAATTACAAGAAAGTTTCATCAAGCCATTTTTGATCTAAAGAAATCCGGAAAATGCGGTAGGAGGTTTTTCAACGGAAGTATATGTTTTTGGGGGTGCTGAATATGAATCAGATGTTTGCTGCCTCGTAGCAGTACTGGCTCAGGTCGAAAAATGCGAAAAACCTCGAAATTTTCGGACTTTTTCCGGTTTTCTGGTAATATCTTGCAAAGGACGCATTGTACGGAAAATGTCACTGTATTCAAAGTTAAGAAGCATAAAATTCTGCGTCGAATAACTTCCCTTACTTTGTTTCTGCTAAATTTATAAGCTCGTCATCGTCAGTCGAAAAAAGCCAAATTTAATGAACTTTTGTGAAAACTGCAATAAACTTGCTTACGAAGGAGAGTAAAATAAATTAGACATTGCTATCAGGTATTCGTCATATAGAGCGTATTTCTACACTTTACTTCAACTTACTAGCTCTTTTTCTTCAGCTGACTATATGCATCTTCTTCCCATGATTTTTCTTACAATATAGGTAGGTACATATTATGTATATTGTATATATTCTCTCATCCTGTCAGAAATTATGTAAAATCATTACCTGGAAATCTATATTTTTATTTGCGCAAGATTTGAAATGTCTACAGCTACAGGTACAGCCCAAACCAGCCGCGTTTTAGAGACACTTCAAGTGGATTTGAAGTTATTTATCTTTTAAGCATGATGAGTTCTGTGCATCAAATAAGTATTGTACTTATAAATTATGCAAAATATTAAACCCTATCGGGCAAAACTTTGACTCAGCTATTAACCTCCTCTGGTTATTGGAGTTGTTCAAGTATACCTATTTAAACCTTACCAAGAAGGTTAATTATAAATGTGGTTAACTTGAACTCACTAAATGTAGTTTTAGTATTTTAACCTTTCCAACATAATAATTTCATGTTTAAATTGGGGCGATGATTTGTATTTAAATTTTTAAGAAGCTTTTCGTTGAATTTCTTTCGCCACTTTCAATCCTTAAGGCTATTGTTTTGATTTGGGCTTGAGCCAAAACAGCATTTCAAAATGTGGCATGACTTGCTATTTGTAGTTTTAATTAAAAATGTATCTGATAAAATGGATTGTGAGAAAAATTAAAACAGCAAAAGCAAAAGTTAGAAAATGGTAAAGGAAAATCGACCTTAGTCGGATTTGGAAAGTTTAATGGAAAAAGTTAGAAAACCAATTTACAAGGTTTTGTAATATGTTTTACCATTTTGTAATTTATTTCAAATTAGGCCGTAAATTCTTGTTTTGGTGTTTGTGGTTTGTTATAAGTGATCTTTAGCAAATTTAAGCCTGAAAGTTTCATAATACTCATTGGAATATCCTTGAATAAAGTAAATTTAATGTTTACGTGGAGCTTCAATCACTTATAGTTTAAGTAGGTACAATGAGTTTAATTCAGATTTTGTCTGTTATTATAGAGTTGGATACAAGAAGTTTAAAGTTTGCTCGACTCCTCAGTTTCCGTATAACATTTTTAATGCGCGTCATAGTTGGAGCTCTTCGGGATTTGGGAATAGTTTGGTACCAAGACGACGTAACGAATAATTTATTATTGTTGTTTTGACAGCTCTATAGGTCCCGTTGCGAACTGTATTCTCGACAAAAAGAAACATTTTCTTTTTCACCATAGACCGGGAGTTAGAAGGATATGAGTATGCAAAATGTGAGGACCGCATTTTATCAATGGATGTAGCTGAGAAAAGTTTAAAGGATAATAATCCGGTTCTTGCCGGTTCATTTTTTGGTCATTTTTTTTTTTTTCAAATCCCCTCTCCTCGTACCTATATAAAGAAAATCCATGGAGCATATGCTATATGTGTGATTTTAATCATTTTTATCATAGTTCCAATTCAGTTTTCTCTTATGGTGAAGGAGACAACAGGGTTTCAAATAAAAAGGACTGTTGCTAGTGGGATTTGAGCTCATCCTCACGACCGCGACCCTGGGCTTCCGCCCTCTAGAGATATGGTGACAGCTACAGCGGTGCATTTATTATTATTGTATCTTGTCTCACAGCTTTTCTTCAGCTATGATAGTATTTTTTTTGAAGAATCACCAGGTACACACCGTACACTTGAGGTGTCCGATTTAGTCTGATGGTTTGTTTTTCCTTGCTAAATTGCTTTTCGCAAAATATGATGAGCTGTGCTCAGCACTACTGCCATTTGCATGCTGAGTATATTGTGATGACCAGGAACTTCTTTAATTATTTCGCATGTATAGTTGGATACAAGTCCTGTGGCTCCAATCACTGTGGGTATAACCTTTGTTCTCAGGTTCCACATTCGTTGTATCTCAATCTGCAGGTCTTTGTATTTTATGCGTTTCTCAGCTTCTTTTTGACTGATGTTGTAGTCCAATGGTATGGTAACATCGATAAGGAGGCAAGTTTTCTGTGTTTTATCTTTCAGTATAATGTCTTGTTTGTTAGCATCGATTCTTCTGTCTGTCTATACTTGAGTATCCCAGATTACGGTTATTTCAGGTTTTTCTACAACAAGATCTGAGATGTTTTTATACCATCAGTCTTGTGTTTGTATTCCGTAAGCTCTGCATATATTCCAGTGCAGTTTTTTTGCCACAGTCTGAATAAGCTCGTTTAGCCAGGATCGGGCAGCCAGACACGACGTTATGAATAGTTTCATCAAATGACCGGCATAGTCTACATTTTGGGTCAGTACCGGTTTTCATTATTTTCGCCTTCATATAATTCGTCGCGGGCATCTCCGGATGTTGCTTGATGTTGGGTTAGTTTGGATTAGTTGAGTTAGTTGAGACGGTTGGAGACTGGAGAGGGAGATCCCAGGATACTACACACTATACAGGATAGCCTATCATCATAGAGATCAAATCTCAAGCCCCCACTGCACCACGCCAAAGTACCAGTTATGACGTATGAATCGGGTCGATTCTCGTTTCGACGTAGCGTTTTTGCACCACAGGTTATCATTCCCCTGGCTTTTGCTTTATGCATACTTGTGTTAGTACATTAATTAACATTCTAAAAGAAAACTTTTTAAATCTCGTCTGCATCTTCCTCGTTGCCTATTATGTTAATCAAAATTAAATAATATTTTTCATCATAAATGTTTATTCTAAACTACGACCGCTGGCGCAAAAAGTTAACGACACCGTTTATGACGTCACCTGGTGCAACACCATATGACCTTGATTCCAAAAATCAAGGCCGATGAGCAATCCTGTAGTACTGTATATTATCCTTGAATGACACCGTAGGTAACGACGACGCGTGCGTTTCGGAGAATTTTTCCGGGAGAAACAGGATTGCGCTGATGCTAACTCGCAGAAAACACATAGGTAAAGGCCGGGACACATCTATCATGCATTCTTCCGATCCGACTCCGATCATACAATCAAGGTCCTTATTCTTGGAACAGGGGAGCAGCGTTCCCAGGAGAACGCCTGGGAACACTGCTCCCTGTTCCAAGAATAACGACCCTGATTGTATGATCGGAGTCGAATCGGAAGAATGCATGAAGCCCGGGGCTGCGTTCAAAAACGGCTAAAGCCGAGCCAAAATTGGCATATTGCGTTCAAGTTCGGCTCCAGCGTGCCAAAAACGGTTGGCTTTACACGTTCCAAATCGGCCGCGGTAAAGTAACTTTTGGAGGCTCTTTCAACTGAGTCTAGAAATGGTTATACGAATTTTAATTGGATGAGACCAAATTCAATATGGCGTGGCGGCCAGCAAGTTAGTTTTGAATATGTGTTTTCATGCATATTTCAATTATTTTGTTTGTTTGCAGCTTCGATTTTGATTATTCAATAAAGTATTTGTTAACTTAGTACGTAAACTATTAAGTCGGGCAGAAACTAGATATTTTTTGTGTTTTTTGGTCCATGTATGGTCGCCACGCCATATTGAATGTCACGTGGTTTGGATTGCCTATTGAGAAACGGTATTTGGCGTTCCAGCAAATTCACACCAGATTTGGGATCGCCGGTAGAAGGGGAATAGTAGGTTTTGGCATTAGCATTGCCGTCTTTGAACGCACTCCGGGACACATCTATCATGCATTCTTCCGATCCGACTCCGATCATACAATCAGGGTCCTTATTCTTGGTTCTTGGAACAGGGAGGGTTCCGTCTTTCTCAATGATATGCAACTGTCAACTGATAATATGAGTAACGAAAACGGAACACTCGTTCTCCTTGGGAACGCTGCTCCCCTGTTTCAAGAATAAGGACCTTGGTTGTATGATCGGAGTCGGATCGGAAGAATGCATGATAGATGTGTCCCGGCCTTGATAGATGTGTCCCGGGCTTAATCCGTAACCCGGAGACCATATGCGAAAACCCGTAGACTCCGGGTGAAACCCGGAGAGGTGACAACCCTACAGTGGCATAGTCGCCGGAGAATATCACCGAAGGCGAAAATTTTTTTCGGATTCCTCGCCCAAAAACGTTTGTTTTTCTTTAAAAAAAAATAATTTATTCAGTTCAATGGGGGCGGGGGGGTTTGAACCCCCAAACCCCCCCCCCTTATATACGTCCTTGCTCTACTTCGTTATGCTCATCTATGCCTAGATATTTGTAAGCTTCATGTTGTTCTAAGGATTGTATTATTCTTTCGTCAACTAAATAGTTGGATATTCTCTTTTTCTTGTACCTTTCCATCACTAATTACTTACTATTTCTAATTGCTCTGAAAGTTCGGCTTCATTCTTCGCTAACAACTTTAGGTTGTCAACATACAGAAGGTGATTGATTTTCTGTTTCTCGTTCTTGCATCGGTATCGTGTATTCGAGTTATTTAGGATGGAGCTTAGGGGAAACAACGCTATGCAGAAAAGTAGTGGTGACAAGGAATGTCCCTGGTAAATCCCGTTCTAAATTCTAATATCTTTGATGGTTACAGTGGACGTGTTTGTTATTAAGTTTAGACCGGTTTCCCACGTAGCCATGGTCTAACATAAGAAATTTAGTAGTATTGGTGATGCACGGTATATGTTTAGCGATTCTATATAATCAATCCAGGTTAGGAATAAACTTTTATTTGCAATCATATATGTAATCTTGTCATTACTGACTTTTTAAAAATTTGGAAGTTACACTTTACCTGTGTCACTTCCCTCTTCGATTTCCCTCACCGGTTTCCCTATTCGACTTCCCTCACCGATTTCCCTCACTCTAATTTATTTACCTTTGCTGGCAACAATGAGAACATGTCAGGTAAAAACGTCAAAGCAGTGAATGACACATTTTGGCATGTTTGTTTTATTTTTTTAATATTGAAAAAATTGATTGACTAATCGTAATTAATGGTGTGCTTGCAAATAAAATAGTATACAAACCTCGGAGGAAAGTTTTCATTTCTGTCTCGAGATTAATAGTCAGTCTCGACGATTGACTATATAAATCTCTCGACAGTAATGAAACACTTCCCTACTCGGTATGTAAAATACTATTACGGCTTAGTATTATTATTATTATTATTCAAATGTTTTCTCGGATTTAACCAGTTTATCCCTAGGCAGAAAAGTGGGTACCAAGTCTACCTAGTAAAATTACTACCTACTTTGAGAAAAGTTCGGGTTGTATTGCGTGTTTTTATTACTATGGCTTTCTGTATGTACTCATGTATGACAGTATCTAGCTGCAGATGTTCTAGATATTGAATGGATGCTTTATGTGTTATGCCTGTTGCGGTCATTATAAATGGTACGATGTGGACTTTTTTCTGTTTCCAAATTCTTTCAACTTTCATTGCCAAGGGCGTATATTTTTTAATTTTTTCTGCGTATTTTTTGCTGATGTTCTCATCTGTAGGTATTGCTATGTCTATTGGATATGTGTTTTGATTTTCCCGTATCTATCAGAGTGAGATCGTCTGTTATGCTTTACAGTTTTGTCCGTGCGTATATCTATGTCGTAGTAGAGTTTGAAACTCTTGTTCTCAAGTATACTGTCTGGCGTGTAGTGGCCATATTTATGGGCCAATGCTTGGTGTACTGTGTACTACTTTAACTGCAATGTTGTGTCTTTCTGTGTATGACGTGCCTGCCAGTATTTCACATCCTCCTATTACATGATCAATAGTTTCCTGGTGTTGGTGGCATTTTCTGCATAAGTCGCTTATCTCTGTATTTTTCAACATATATTTCTGGTAGTTCCTGGTCGCTGTCACCTGATCTTGTATGGCGAGTATAAAGCATTCTGTTTCTGGGTAGAGTTGTCCTTTCTGTAGCCATCTATATGATTCTTGTTTTTGAATCTGCTCGTTGTTCATGATGTACAAGTGTTTACTGTGTAGCTTCTTTTGTGACCATTCCTCCATCCTCTGTTGTTGTGTTTGTATTTGTTATGATTGTGTTTCAGACTGAGAGAGGTTAAGTGCTGTATATTCTTTATCTGCTTGTGCGACTGCTGAGTGTAATGAAGTTTGCTTGCTGTGGAAGTATTCTCTGAGGGTTTGTATCTGCCTTGCATGGAGTACGTGAATGTCTACTAGCCCTCTCTCGCCCTCCATCCTGCTTATTGTGATTTTCTCTTCACATGAGTTTGGGTGTAGTTTCCTATTCCTCGTCAGTTCAGATCTTGTGAGAATGTTTATGTTTTCCAGGTCTGTTTTTGTCCATTTAATTATTCCTAAGGAATATGTAAGTAGCGGGATGGCAAACGTGTTGATAGCTTTGAACAGATTCTTTAAGTTTAATTTTGTATTTAGTATTAGAGTTAAACGATTCTTGAACTCCTTAGTTAGTTGTTTTTCTATTGTCATGTGATCTATTCTTGTGTTCTGTTCTGTTCGGATATCCCAGATAATTATATGTTTCATCAATTTACATGTTTCCTTGTTTAGTGTTTCTGTGTCGACTCCGTCTTTTCATTTACCCCTTTCTATATGTAATGCAATTACATTTTCCGTTATTCTCAGTAATCCCCTCATTTGTGTCTGTGTTGGTGCATATATTTTGATGTCGTCCATATAAAGCAGATGGTTGATTCTTTGTTTTACTCTGCTTGGGTGTTTAATCTGGAAGCCGCATTTTGTGTATGTTGGAAAGTGGGTTGAGGCACAGACAGAACAAAAGTGCACAAAGGGAATCTCCTTGGAAGATTCCCTTTTATACATTAATGTTGTCTGTTTTTAGTTGTTCCGTTCCTGTTAAATATATGTTTGTTCTCCAGGTGTTCATGATGGTTGCTTGAAATGAAGTTTCTAATAACTGGATGTATTTTATAAATTTGTAGCACCTTGTTTAACCATGAATGTGTTACAGAGTCGAACGCTTTTTTGTAATATATGTAATGTGCTATAAGATTTCTTTGTTGCTTTTCTGCTGATTTCATTATTATGGAGTCTATAATTAGTCGTTCCTTACAGCCTTGACTGTTTTTTTTTGCAACCCTTTTGTTCTTCTGTGATTATATTATATTTTTGAAGGTGTTGTTTTATTTTTTTGCATATCACCGATGTTATTATTTTATAGAGGGTCGGCAAACATTGGTCGATAATTAGCCGGGTTCTCTGTGTCATGGTTTTTCGGTTTTATGTATGTTTTCCCTTGCGTTAGGAATAGGGTACTTGCATGGAAAATTAAATTGATTATTGTTTATTGCAATCTGTAAGAAAACGAAAAAAAATCGTTACTTTTTTTTATTTCGCCCAAATATGATTATTCCGGAAGTTATTCAAATATTAGGTTTTGTATATATAGATATACTGGAGCATGTGCAACGTCACTTATTTATTAGATAAGTGACGTCATATAGGCAGATTTCATAGTGTTGTATCTCCGTTAATTTTTGATGCAAGGAGCCTATTGTGGAAATACTTGTGGGTGCTCTATGAATTTATTTATTTGTTTCGTTGAATACTTATATGTTGATGTGAATCTTTTGTACTGAAAGTTTTGTATTTGGTCTGTTCCTGGGCATTTCCAGTTATGTGTGCTGTTTATTATATTTACTAATTATTCTTCTATTGTTACTTCGAATTCTGCTTGTTCTTGGGTGTCTTTGTGTCTGTCTTCTTCTTCTTCTCTAATCCATGTTGCTGTGTGATTCTGTTGCGCAGGCTCTTACCATGACTATATTCCTTCCCAATATTGCGTTACTTTTTCTCTGCTTGGTGGTATTATTTTAATTTCCTCTGGGTTGGTAATTCTCCTGTAGAAAAGCTTTTCGTTATTATCATAATAATAATAATAATAATAATAATAATTATTATTATTATTATTATTTGAAAGTTATCTAGAGTATGGGGCCGGAATCCCTGGACTCGTGGGTTCAAAATTAACAACATAAAAGTTGAAGTAAAACAGCATCGGGATCACGAGGTTCGATTCGATTATTTCGAGTCAAACGATGATCGAGTCGAGTGAATTGTTCACGAAACTCGATTGAGTGGGAAATAGAGTTTATTCGATTGTTGCTAAAGTTACGCACTTTGAATTGAAAGCGATCTCGCTTTTTTGATTATTTAAATCTTTGATTCAATTTTAATTATTTCAAAGTTCAACAATAAACTTGGGCTCAAAATTATACCTTTCACTAGACACCAATGCATCTCTGATAAGACTCTGTGGCATGAAATCATAAAGTACATAGCACCATGTTTTCTAAAGGAACTACCCTAGCAAGTATTCTCTCTGGTACATGTGGTCGTATCAATTGTATGAGTTCTGCAGTTGTCGTTTATTAAGACGAAATAATCTACAAATCTTGCCTCTGGAAAAGGTTTCTTGCTTGTACCTCAAAATTTGTTTTCGCCGAACAAGCTCAAGTTTCTGGCGACGCCTATTTCTTTGTCTTTGCCAAATAGCCTGGATAAGGTAACATTTTGATTTTAATGAGATTTTCACGATATATTGACAAAATAGATAAAATTCAACCTAATTCGAGACCTCCGAACCTATCGAAGCATTTCGATCGAAATAAATCGATCAGTCGAATGTAATGAACAACTCCTTTCGATTTTCGATCAAAGGTGACAAACTTTAAACGGATATCGAGTTTCGTGATCCCACAGCAGAATAAATAATTTAAAAACAGATAAATTTTTTAAAAATTTACAAAAGGAAACAGCAAATACAAATAGAAATATATCGAAGCGAGACGAATAATTAGTCATTTTTATTTAGGGTTACCATTGTTCTCTTCATAGCCAAATGAAGAATAGTCGATATTGGGTTTGATGTGAATTTTTCCAAATGAATGTTTGTTCTGTAGCCCTTAGCAAATGCAAATGTAAAGCATCTGACGTACATATTACTTTTATCTACAAGCGTTTGGTTATGACGTTTTTACATAACCATTTTTCTAGTATTTGAGTTATGTCATGAGACTCATAACACAACTAGTGGTGTTATGGACTAGGTTATGAATTCATAACACAACTAGTGATGTTATAGACTAGGTTATGAATCCATAACACAACTATTTCTGGTGATTTCACAAATGTCAACGTTAAACCTGTAAAGGTAGAATGAAGGTAGACAACTACCGATAAACGAAAATAATTGAGAAAACATTTTTATTTTTCGCTTTGTAGATAAAACGTTGTACATCACACGCGCGTTTAAACATGACTACAAAACTCGTGTGATTAGAACGACTCGGTCTACGACCTCGTCGTTCTAATCTTTCACACTCGTTATTGTAATCATGTTCGTAAACGCACTTGTAATGTAAATAACTATTATTAAATTGAAGCCGGAACAAACCTATGTATTGGGAAATCAGCAGTTAGTTTGTTTTATTTTATTTTTTGAAAAAAAAAGGTACAGTCTCTCTCTAACTGTTTTAGTTGTTCTGTATTCAGCCTCTAGATGAAGGTTTCTCAGATATTCAAGGCAGTGTTGCCAGATCTCACGATTATTCGTAAGATTACACGATTTTGGTCAGAATTTCACGATCTCACGAATGAGGTAGGAATTCTCACGAATTCTCTCTATAGTAATATAAATCAGTAATTAAATAAAATATTTGATCAATTGAAATCAAAATCTACAATAATAAAAATCTACAATATTTAGTTATATTACGCCGCTCCTGGGTACATGCGTGCCCAAGAACACTTAACCTAATAGGACTTCTTATTGAGCTGAATGTGTCTGCCATGTCAGTCTTAGACCTCAACTTTTAGCGTAAAATGCATTATCCGAGTTTTAAAACAAAACACCTTAGGTCAAAAAAACGATTTCTTAAACGTTGAAATCACCTTTTCTAAATTTAAAATCTACGAAATAATTAACTCACAAGTACAGCCTGAATCGAAAGCAATCCATCGACGTCTGCTGGTGACGTCACCTCTATCAGCTGCTGATAGTGGTGACGTCACTCGCAGACCGCAAACCCGCTGCCGACTTGAAAATTGGCGAACATACGCCTTATGAGCAATTCTGCGGATCGTGAACTTTAGTAAAAACAAGGCTAGGGCATAAGCTTCCAGAAACACCTGCTTAAAAACGGAAAATACCTATTTTCTTATAATATTATAAACAATTTCTACTCTCACGATTTCTCACGATTTTTGTTTCTTGATTCTTACGAATTTTTTTCATTTTATCTGGCAGCACTGATTCAAGGGGTTTTTCTATAAACATCTCTTTTAAAATACTGCTTTCTACTGTCTGTTCTACTGGTATTATCGGAACCACTTACCAAATGTAATGCTGGTAAAATATTACATATTCTTTCATCAGCTAAGTGGCATTCTATAAGATGTTTCTTTTTATGAGAACCGTCGAACCTGAGACCTAGACAATTAATATTTGCTAGTGCAAGTAAATTCTTGTTTCCTCTGCATTGCAAGATTCTATTATTGAAAATTTCAAGAATCTTATCACTGGTATAAAGCTATTACGTACCTTTTTCATTGATTGATTTATTAAATTATCACCAAGATAATCCAGGTATTCTATCATATCACCAGGACGAATACAACTGATCAGCACTAAGGATATTAGCAAATGTTTGACTTTCCCTGTATTTTTGAGAAAAGCCAAAATAACCAATTCAAATAGTTTTTTTTCCGGAGAATTCAAAAATAGCACCAAAAAATAATTTGAACGAAAAACCAAAGAGTTATGCCATGAATGAACTGTTTTTTAAATGAAACAACCTGTTTTTTGTATGATTTTTGGAAAAGTCGCATTTTTTTATGTATATGTGAAAATATTTGATATTCCGATAACTGTTTTTATTTTATTTAAATGTTTTATCTTTAATAATTTTAGCTTTGCCTGTTTAATTTAATAGGTTGGTATCATTGGTATTTTTTTTGAATTATCCAGAAAACAATATGCCAACCGGCTATTTTGAATTTATTCAAAAATACAGGGACAGGGAAGGTGAAAAATAAGCTCCAGTTCAGTCGTCGTTGGATGACCCTGTACATCTCGCAGTCTTCTTTCACTTCTGCATATTTTGGACTTTTGGAGTAGAATTGCAAAGATATCGAACAAGTGTAATTTATTTTGAGTGATTGGAAAAAGAGCCTTAGGTATAGTTTATCTATTCTAAATTGAACCACTTTATTGTCAAGCTATGTATAAGGTACGATCAAATATTAGGCACCTTTGGCGTGAATAAATACTCAAAAAACCTATATAAATGTTTTGAATATTCCCTACTAGAAACTACAATCGGCAAAATGAAATACTGGTTGTCGGAAGGAAATTTCGAAAAGATTTCTTCATGTTTATTTGCATGGGCGATGCGACGTGACGCGACGGCGCGGCGTCGCCGGTTAGTTTCACAATAGTTTGTTTTTTTTTGTCAGAGGCGGAGACAGGTTTATACGTGTGTATATTTTTATGAAATAATTGTTTAAAATTTTTGAAAAATATCTCCTAAACGGCACTGGGGCATGTGTATTCCAAAATATCTAAAATAAATAATAAATATAAATTAAATTTTACGTAGAATAATATCTAAATTATATTGATTTATTATTTATTATGAAACCTTTTTTGAAACCTCGCCGCCTATGCTTCATAAAGAAAACGTCGACTGTTAATGGAGATTTATTTTTTGTGGTGGTTCAATTGAGAATAGATAAACTATACAATCAATAGCAATCGTGAAATTACATGAAATTGTGACATTTTTAATAATTTGGGTAGGAGAGTAAGGGACCACTCTAGCTGTCAGCAAGATCTACTTTCCCATTCTTTAAGATCACAGGAATACGAATTTGAGCATTTTTGCCGGTCCTCGCATTTTGCATACTCAACTACTTGCAGCGCCTGCTCTAATAAATAATTGGTGTGATTTGGAAAAAAACTCAATGTATTTTTGTATTAATTAGGCGAAAAATACTAATTAACTTTTTGCAATAAATCAAAATATGTATACGTATACCTACATATTAAACAAAATTGATTGATAAAACATTACAATAGGGTAATTAAAATAATATCATCATTAGTAGACCAGTGGATTGAATTATTCACTTTAAAATATGAACCAATTAGTTAGACAATATTTCTGTTTAAATTCAATGCACATATTGGGAGACCAATTTCCGAAAATTACAAATTTTTAAAATTCAGGCTTCTGCAATCATGTCATTATACTTATTGTATTATTTGACACTGATGTTCCTCAGAATATTCAGAATTTATTGTTTGACATACTCACTACCTACTCAGTTTCTATTTAAATGTATAAGTTCGTTGATAATTCGATTGAGAAACAATTTCATTTGAAATGAAAACTCTTCTGGTATTACGTGTAACATCTGCAGTAAAAATAATTGAGTAGGTACCTACTATAGGGTCGGATATAAAGTACATTTATGTAATTGCCATTTTCCTATTTGAAATGATTCAAGTTTGGATATTCGAGGGAAAAGTATATTTCCAACAAACTCATTTGAATAGGAATTTTAAAAGTTTTTTGTAAGGACGAAATTAAAAGTTTGTGGACGGAAGTGAACGATCTAGATTTGATGGAATTTTTTTCGAATGGATGCATATTAGTTACCTATTTAATTATTAATGCATTAGGTTTTTACGCATTGTTAATTCATTTCATAAATAATTTGTTATTATCCTATTCAAAACAATTTTTTTTTCCGAAAAGACCGTCCTTTTTTAATTTGATGCGATCTTTCACTTTCGCAGCTTGGTGCGGCAATGTTTCTGTCAGATTTTTATTACACGGCCGCAATTGTCTTCTTCCAAATTATAGTCCTGCTAGAGTCGAGAAAAACTTCATAAATTGGTAAAACTAGCTGGAAATTACGGTTCCATTCCATGAATTTTATAATATTTTTTCAAACATGCCAGCATAATGTCCTTTTATCGTCGAGTAGGAAATTAATTTGACGCACATCCAAAATCCATTATCTCCAGATGGAAAACGGATTAAAAGGTATTTTCGCGCTGTACCAAAATTGAGACACCCAATTAATTGAGGGTGGCAGATTTCGATTTTATGAATATCGACCATATATTCAATCTTATGAAAATCTAAATTTGATACTAATTACTTCGTATGTAGGATGTTCCTTAATTAGAATTACGCGGAGCATAAGTCTTTATCAACAGGGTCCTTACTATGGTAGCAGAGAATTATCAGTGTTATAGTAAGGAAAAACAAGTAATAAGTAGTATTATGAGAATAATATAAAACAGTCGTGAATCAAAAGTTTTTATTGTGGAAGAACATTGTTTTCGTCTCTTAATTTTCAATCAACAATTTCGAGTAGAGAGAGCTTAGTGTCCAATTTCAAATACTTGTTTTCATTTAATTTTTATTCACAAACAGGTTGTTTCTAATACTCAATCATTATATTACTATACAACAGGGACCAAGCATGCCTCAGTGGATCTAACTTTTGTTTTCAAACTAATTATCCCTGATTTCAAGAGATTTTAGATGGGCACAGAGCACACAGGAATTTGATTGATTCAGTTGGAATCGCTGGTTGTTAACTTTACTTTATAAGCTGCAAACCCAAGGAAAATATTACGATTAACCATCATTTTAACATATGGATCTTTCAAAAAATTAATTACAAATAAGAAACTGCCAACTTCAATTATTATTTCTAGGAAGAAAGAATGGTGTAGGAAATAATGGGCGAAGGAGTAGCGGTTTTATGATGGTCTTACATGAATATCGGTCTATAATAACCTTCTTCATCTTCCGAATGCTGACCTACAATGATCTCTGTCAATCAAGGCCTCCTCCTCTAAGCATGTGTCTCTTATTTCCTCGTCTATTCCACTTCTCGATCTGCCGCGTCTTCTTCCATTCCCCCTGGCTTTTACTCGATGATTTGCTTGGGGGTTCTCGTATCTCCCATTGTTTGTAAATGTTCGAACCAAATCAGTTGTTTGTCTTTGATATCATGTAGGTACTTTTGTGTGTCTTACGGGGTTTTATAAAAAAAAAGAAGTTCATAATATTGAAGTAACGACTAATAAGGATTTGTTTATTAGGCAAAATAAAGATATTATATATGTTATATATATGACCCAATCCCATAAGATTGGGTCAAATGTAAACTTAAGCTTAAAATAGTATATTATGATATAAGTGTATAAGAGGGCATTTAAAGCACGCGCGACATATTTCAAAACACGACGCGCAGCGGAGTGTTTTGTAAGTCGCAAGGGCTTTAAATGCCCTCTTATACACGCATATCATACGCTATTTTTTATTACGAATGCATCATAATCTCAAAAATGTTTTAAAAGTGTTCATTCAATTTGATAAGTAGTAATTTAAATGGCAGGTATGCAGGTAAATATCTAGGTAATGAAGGTAGATCGAACGTTTCTATAGCAAACCTTTGAAAAGGTAGACGCATCATAAACATCATTTATGCACGCTGCAGCGTGCGATAATCGTTGATTATGATGCATGCGTAATAAAAAAGATTATATTCCAGTTTTTAAGCCACCCAGGAGAGTTCCTTTAGCTAATCAAGACAAATTAAAGAGTAAACTAGATGAATTAATCAATAAAGGCGAAATTGCTAAGTTTGAAGAACTTACTGAATGGCTTAACTACCTACTTGGTAATCATAGAAAAAAAAAGATGGATCGCTAAGATTGTGTTTAGATCCCAGATAATTGAATACCTACTGTATTGGAAAAGGCAATAGGCTATGAAATTCCAACTTTGGATGAAATAAAAGCAAAATTGAACAATAACAATGACTTTCCTGTACTAGATTTTAAGGATGATGATTCGAGGCTCTGTGGATTCGGTTGTCCTTTTGGGGGCTACAGATTCTTGAATGTTTCTTTTGGTCTCAATGTTGCACCTAAGTTTTTCCAAAAGATTAATACTGGAAACTTTGGTGATATTGAAGGGGTATTTGTATATTTTGATGACTTTTTAATTGCAGTAGAAACATTGGGGGAGCATGATCGAATCTTGGCTAAGGTTGTTGACAAAGCTCGCTTTTTGAATGTTAAGTTTAATAGTAGCAAATTGCGATATCGAGTGCAGGAAGTAAAGTATTTAGGAAACATTTTTGATAAATCGGGTATGACAACGGATAATGAGCCTTGAGGATCCAAAAATGCTAAAAAAACTTCAAAGAATTCTCGGAATTTATTTAGGAAATTACATACCCAATTTATCAGAGATATCAACACCATTGAGAGAGTTACTTACTTAAGAATTATTGTGACGGAACTAACTATTGTATTGTAGAAAGTTTGCACCAGGAAAGGAATTTTAATATTGTTACTTCCAGATAATAATAAGAGATCCCAGTCCTAATTACCCTAAGTCCAATGGACTAGAAGGGAGGGCTGTGCAGACAAAATATACTTAAAAAATGCATTGACCTCTATAGTACACTTTTGGAATATAGAAATACACCTATAGTGGAGGTTTTCTTGGGAGTCAGTCAGGTTGAAAAATGAAACAAATTTATATATATATATATATATATATATATATATATATATATATATATATATATATATATATATATATAAAAAGGAAATCAAAAAACGTTTTAGGACACAAAATGAAAGCACTTACCACAGATGTTTTTACATTTTAAAACTTATAAATATTTTTTTGTATAATGACGAGGACGATGTTACATAGAATGACAAACAGAGTTACTTATACAACAAACAAAAATTCAAAAACATTCCTTGGTTTTACTAGGTGTCTTTTTTTTTATATGACGTTCGTACATTCCTTCCTATTAAATATAACTGGTAAAATATTATTAGGTATGATATTGTTTTGGAAGATGAAAAAACTGCAAATGAGTGGTTACATAAAATTTAGAGAAAACAAGAAAAAACAAAGAAAAATTCAACTTGGAACAAACAAAAAAGAAAAGGGCAGTGCAAAAACGAGGTATGAGCGAAATGTTTATACATAGGTAATTATTAAAATTGTGGTAACTACCTTTTAACGCTCTTATGAGTTTATTAAATTATCGTAAATACTGCTTAAATTCTCGATATCAGTGCGGAAGTTAATAGAATTCTGATTTTTTTTAATTTGATACATTTCCTGGAAGAGTCTTTTTGAAAGATTCTGTTCTTCACCAATGATTTCGAAATTGTTGAAGCCAAATTGATGCAGATTGTTAAAGCAGTGTTGTGTTAAAGCAGTATTATTTTCGGTTGGTTTATGTAAGCTATTCTTATCATTTTTTATCCTTTTATTTACGACCAATGTATAATGTGCGTATTATATTTGTGATTTTGGCAGTATAATGACATATGTTATTCCTCCAGGGATTAATGACGAGTAGCGGGATTAATGGTCATTATTCCACAAAAGTGTCAGTGTCAAACGTGTAGTGCTTGTGGATTTGTATTGAAAATTATGAGACGGATGAAATTTGTTCATTGAAAATTTCAAATAAATTAATTTGTCGTAAATAAAGTAGAGTATACTACTCGCAATAATGGCTATTATTCCCTCGGAATGTTACTCCCTCGCCGCTAACGCGGCTCAGTTCGTAATAATCCTCGGGAATAATAGCTATCATTATTGACTCGTGGTATAATCTACTATTATGGATATATTGCCTGGTTTGACCAATGTAGCAGCTGTCACAATCTTGGCAGTTGATTTTGTAAATGGTATTAGTGCGCAGGTATTTTTCAATAGAGGGTTTAAGTTTCGTGAAAAATTTTTTACTAAAATTATTTGGTTTTTCAGAAATTTGAATTTCATAAGGCTTTAAGCATTTTTGTATTTTACTGCAGACTTCAGGAATATAGGGTAAGGAGATATATTTATTAGTCTTATTGATGGGATTCCTTTTAGCTTTAACATTATTGTAGATTTTATGAATTTTTTTCTTTAAAATTGGCTCGTAAAAATGTTGGGGGTAATTGTTTTTATTAAGGGTGTTTTTAATTTTAGAAAGGTTAGTCGGTCTATTTTCAAATAATTTTAGTAAAAAATTTTTCACGAAACTTAAACCCTCTATTGAAAAAGACCTGCGCACTAATACCATTTACAAAATCAACTGCCAAGATTGTGACAGCTGCTACATTGGTCAAACCAAGCAATATATCCATAAAAGGATAAAAAATCATAAGAATAGCTTATACCGGGTGGGGCACGAAAAACTTTCCACCCAGGTTTTCTCGGGTGTTAGGTGTTTAATCAAAAATCGCTCAGACACGTCAATTTTTGTTTTTTGGGGGACACATTTTATTGGTATTTTCACCCCCTACCTGTGAACCCCTAAGTGGGGGTGACAGGTACCCACAAAATTTTAAATGAAAAGGGGGGTCGAGTGATACGTCATTTGATAGCTATTTTCATTAAGATTATATCCCCGACGTTTCAAGATGCTACTATTTACCCTGTCGAAATGGCGGCTTATCAAAATTAGGAAAAATCAATGGAAAAATGCTGTGGTTTTTACCTGTTACCTAGGCATAGGTGTGACAGGTAAAAACTATACAGTTTAGATTATCGAATGTAATACCACAAGAGGTTTCAGGATTACCGGATAATACTTTTACCTGTCACGAAACGCGTTACGCAGCAACACTGTGTTGCTGGTAACGCGTTGAGTGTCAGGTAAAAGTATTAGGTAATCCTGAAACATCGAGTGGTATTCAAAAGGTTATACAACAAACTAAACTTCAATACTTTAAAATTTAAAAAAAAAATCTATAATAGAATTTGCCATAAATGCCACCAAGCGCGATAATCCCAAAAGGCTTATCACTTATTAAGCCTCTCGTGTCATATGGGAATAATGCTCAGTGAGTTGTATAATCGAAAAAAAGCATTTATCCTAACTTTGACATGCCGCCATTTCGGCAGGGTTAATAGTAGCAACTTAAAACTTCGGGTATATAATCTCAATGAAAATAACCTAATCTCAACCAAATAGTTGCAAAATTACTATTGACTCCGCTAAAGAAACATACAATCAAAGAATAAAAAACAGGTTGCTGAATTGTCCAAGTAGTTCTAGGTCTTTTTGGTCTCTTGCAAAAGCTGTTGGATCTAACTTCACCAAGTCATCCATACCACCACTTACAGATAAAAATAATCACTTAGCCACAACATCAGAGGAAAAAGCCAATATGCTTGCCCAAATGTTACTAGGATGCCAACGAACTCACCCCAACTTTCGCAAAATTATTCAATTTGTCTTACAGGCAAGGAGTATATCCATCATCATGGAAGTCTGCCGCAGTACAACCCATTCCAAAGAAAGGAAAAAAGACAGATCCGTTAAACTATAGACCAATTGCTCTACTTCCGGTGATATCAAAAGTAATGGAAAGAGTTGTGAACAATCACCTAACCAAGTACTTGGAAAAGTACAAAATTATCAACGATAAGCAATACGGATTTCGAAAATATAGGTCAACTGGCGATTTACTTACATACGTCACTCACTTATGGCAAAAAGCGATTGAGTTGCGGGGTGAAACAAGAACAATTGCCTTAGATATATCTAAAGCATTCGACAAAGTTTGGCATGAAAATCTGCTCAACAAGCTCAAAGCAATGGGATTATCGCCGAAACTTTGCACTTGGTTTGAAAGTTACCTAAAGGACAGATCCATTTATGTTGCACTGGATGGCCAGAACTCCAACTCTTACCAAATAAATGCTGGTGTGCCACAGGGAGCAATCCTTTCGCCAACTCTTTTCCTGATTTACATAAATGACCTCATAGATAAAACAGTAAATCCACTTTATTGCTTTGCAGACGATGGCAATGTAGTCTCCTCACTCATACCACCCACAGGTCTTTCCGCACGTGAATTCCATCATCTTAGACTAACTCAAATATCGCAGATAAATAACGACCTGGAGATAATAGAGGACTGGGGTAACAAAAACCTTGTACAGTTCAACGCGCAGAAACCCCAAGCAGCTCTGTTTTCAAAAAAGACCAGCACCAGTGAGCCAAACATCATGCTATCTGGAAATGCTGTCACATTACAGAGTCAGTTGAACATCTTGGGGGTTACTGCAGAGACCAACATGTCTTGGCACAGTCACGTGGCAGATATTGCTAAAAGGACCTCCCAAAAGCTGGGGGTGCTATTTCGTACAAGACATCTGTACACACCAAGCCAATTGCTGACACTCTACAAAGCCCAGATTCGACCAACTATGGAGTACTGCTCACATATATGGAGTGCAGCACCCAAACATACCTTAATGCTTTTGAATACCGTGCAAAAACGAGCTATCAAGCTGATCAATGACCCCGCACTTACTCGTAACTTGGATGGTCTCGAACATCGCAGATCTGTGGGCGATTTATCTCTCTTCTACAGGTACTATCACGGAAAATGCTCTGAAGAGTTGGCACGTATGATTCCACCGAGAGTAGCACCTACCAGGCGAACCCGTCAAACAGACGGTAACCATGAATTTACTGTCAAACTAGAGGCACCAAGAACCTCATTATATCAGAATTCATATCTCTGGAGAACAGCATCGCTGTGGAATAAACTCCCTGCGACGGTTTTCCCTGCAGGTTACAACCTGAACCGTTTCAAGACCAACATACACCGATATTTCCGCGCACTTGCCGCTTCTCGAGCGTGATAGGACATTTCCTTGCGAGTGCGCATATCCGTAAAAAAAAAAAAAAAAAGCTACCAAATGAGGTATCGCTCGACCCCTCTTTCCATTTGAAATTTTGAGGGTACCTGTTACCCCCACTAAGGGATTCACAGGTGGGGGGTGAAAATACCAATAAAATGTGTCCCCTAAAAAATAAAAATTGACGTGTCTGAGCGATTTTTGATTAAACACTTAACACCTGAGAAAACCTGGGTGGAAAGTTTTTCGTGCCCCACCCGGTATAAGCTATTCTTATGATTTTTTATCCTTTTATGGATATATTGCTTGGTTTGACCAATGTAGCAGCTGTCACAATCTTGGCAGTTGATTTTGTAAATGGTATTAGTGCGCAGGTCTTTTTCAATAGAGGGTTTAAGTTTCGTGAAAAATTTTTTACTAAAATTATTTGAAAATAGACCGACTAACCTTTCTAAAATTAAAAACACCCTTAATAAAAACAATTACCCCCAACATTTTTACGAGCCAATTTTAAAGAAAAAAATTCATAAAATCTACAACAATAATGTTAAAGCTAAAAGGAATCCCATCAATAAGATTAATAAATATATCTCCTTACCCTATATTCCTGAAGTCTGCAGTAAAATACAAACCAGCCGAAAATAATACTGCGTTAACACAACACTGCTTCAACAATCTGCATCAATTTGACTTCAACAATTTCGAAATCATTGGTGAAGAACAGAATCTTTCAAAAAGACTCTTCCAGGAAATGTATCAAATTAAAAAAAATCAGAATTCCATCAACTTCCGCACTGATATCGAGAATTTAAGCAGTATTTATGATAATTTAATAAACTCATAAGAGAGTTAAAAGGTAGTTACCACAATTTTAATAATTACCTATGTATGTGTTCCTTTTTTTTTATATATATTTTTAGTTTTTACAATTTTGATTTTGCTATTTCTGAGGATGGAATTAAAAGAAAATTTCGAAACGAACGTAAAAAAAAAAAAAAATGTTCATTTTTCAACCGGACTGACTCCCAAGAAAACCTCCACTATTTCAAAAAAACAGTCAAGAAACCGCATCAAAAAAACACCTATTAATGTTTCAGAAAAAAACTCCAGCCCAACTTCTCAATTGCCGTTCTCTTAGGACTAAGCTACCAGTTATGAAAGACCGATTACAAATTGAAAATAACAGAATACTATATAATTACTAATTTGATAGGCAGACTATCGACTATGGCTAGGGATCCTTTTGGAGTTGGTGATAGGGTAAGTGTAAAAGAGGGTAGGACTTGACAACCAGGCACAGTTACTAAAAAATTGTCTGTTCCTATGTCATACACTGTTCAAAAGGACAATATATGTTTGTCAAATTTGCCTAGTGTGAGACAGGCTTGACAACAAAAAGTCTCTTCTGAAAAACTTAGGTTAGACAGTTTTTGTCAACTTCAAAGCTGAACAAAAGTAAATGCAACATGTTTTTATGTTATGATTGGTTTAAATATGACACTGACTTGACTCATTTTGTCATTGTTGAGGTGATAAAGAAGGTCGATCTACACAATACAACAGAATATAAAAATGCGTACCAGTTTTATGATTGGCCAAGTGTACATCTGATGAGCGTCTCAATGATGGAAATAACTTTCAAGTATCTCAGGCTTAGAGAAGTTTCATTGATAGCTCAACAGATATGCGAAAGTGATAATGATATCTTTATCACTCCCAGTGCTGGAAAAGATTCAAGTTGCCATCCAAATTTATTGATTATGTTATGGTTTAGAAGTCTTGTACTTTGTGTAATGATTTAAAATATAAATAATTTCATTTCCTCATTAAAGGGGGAGATGTGATAATATTCAGATCAAGCCGCGTAAGCTAGTAAACTTGGCAACACGGCGTGATCAGCTTTAGTTTTCAGATTAGATGTTTCTTGTAGGTTAAGTTGAGTTGGCCAAGGCAGCATGGCTTTGTTCCCAAAAGAAACATATTTTATATGATTATTAAACAGTTTATAATAATAAATAATAAAGCAGATGAAAACCTACGTGTATTACTCGATAGTCAATAGTATCACACAATCACTTCACACGTTCATAATTTCATTCATCATCTGGTTGGTTATCCTTTCCATTTTTGAGCTGCCTGCCGCTCTCCTCTCAAAGAGTCTATTTCAGTCGCTTCCAGCATTTTTGGATATCCTATCCTTTAGTGGCGAACTTTACAGTGAGATCCTAAAGTCCGTGCCGCCCTGCTACTTCGGATGCACTCAGTATTCACTTGAAATTTACAGATGAGTATTAGGGAGCCAAATATTACCTTTTGCCATAAAATTGACAGCTGCTCTATTACCATGCTGCTGTTCGTATGTTCGATGAACGCTATCCGGAACGTCAGTTATGCAGAAAATTTTCACGAAACTTATTTCAGGTTCACCAGCAGGTACTGAGATCCCGTACGGGAGGCTACTCAGCTATAGTTGTTATTTTGAGCCAATATCTCTAGATTGATTTTTCAATTTGTTTGCTAGGATATTCGCAGGGTAGGAAAGTGTTAGTAAAATCAACAAGGCTCTGAATACCAAAAATTAAAATCCCAGCACAAAAGACAGCACATAATTTCTTGGGTTTCAATTTACTTTCTATCTGCGATGTTCACAGAATGAAACGGTTTTTATTAAATACATAAACAATGCACATGTTATAAAAAAAGTTATAAACGAACAAAAAAAAAAACATAAAAATAATACCTACTTGCATAAACTGAAGTCTCAAAAACAAAATAACATTTATTCAACTGACCTGTGAATACACCTCATGACACACAAACTAATCACAAATTGGATTGAATCAATTTAATACAAAATAAAAATTGAAAAATGAACAATGGCGGAACAGCTTCTTCTTGGTCTCTCATTTTATGTCTAGCTACCCTTCGGTACCTTTTCGTGTGGCGCGTCCGCGTTCCCTGAACTTCACAGCGCATACATGGTTGCAACATTTACTTTTATTTAGTAAACGTTTTAAGAATTTAAGATTTGAAGAAATAATATTTTAAATAGGATTCTACGACGAGCAAAACGTCAACGGCTTGGAAATGCTAGCAGAGACCTCTCTCAGTCGAGATTTTACAGTAGGGCTTTGTTCTTCTAGTTAATGTTACCAGTGTGATTTTCGCTGATTTTAGATTTAGGGTGCCTGACTGACACCATTCCTTGGTGGTTTGAAGCGATTTTTCTTTGAAGTCGTGTAGTGTTCCTTCGAATTGGCCTCTGGCCGTTATAACAATATCATTGGCGTATCCAAAGCAGGCGAGGCCCTGATCGCCTTGCATTCTCAACAGATCATCAAACACTAGACTCCACTAAAGGTGAGAGTACCCCTTTCTGTGCTAGGTGTACTGACTTGAATGGTTTGATCTCCCACGTCAGTTTCTGCAATTCTGGTGGCTAGCACTTCGCACTTCAAGGTGGTTATGGTTTTGCCCAATTCTATTTGGACGAGTAGGTACATTCTTGCTTGTACTCATGAGAAGTGGTATAAAATGCCCCTCCTATGTCTAAAAAAGCATAGATGACTATACTAATTTACTTTGCAGTGGATGCTGTCGGGGAGCTCAAATAAAGCGGCTTTGATTTGCTTGTACTTTCTCAACTGTTTTCAGTAAGAACGACTCAAGGCATATGAGTCTGAAAGACTTCAAACGAGTGGCGACGCTTTTCCCGTTCTTTGAGTTGTATCATAAGTTTGATCAGATACGGCATCAGGTAACCCAATATAGCTATTTATACAATAAGTTACGAAATGAGCGTCTTTTAGGCACGCGACGTGAAAATTGTCCAACGAGGCAAAGCCGAGTTGGACAACACGTCGAGTGACTAAAAGACATCGTTTCGTAACGTATTGTATACAAGATTTTTTCTACTGGCATTTTATAATAAAAAAACACAATTTTATTTCATGTGAATAAGTCGATTACACCCAAAATCTTTGTTACCTGCTTTTACTTGACACCTGACACTTTTCATGCGATTTTCTTTTCAAAATTCGTCATCAATAATTAAAATCCTAGAAAGTAGGTAATGACACAAACTTCTGTTTTGAGTAACCCAAACGTTCAATTCAGTAATTCCATTTTCAATATTCATAATAAATACAAAACAAAATTCAAATATGTGTTTAGTGTGTTTTTTATTTCTGAATAATGAATGACACTTTTAGGCACTAGTGCTTAAAAATTACTTTTACGCACTCATAAGTCACTTTTACGCATTCAAAAGTCACTTTTACGCACTGAGTGCCTAAAAGTAACTTTCACGCACTCAGTGCCTAAAAGAATGTCGTTTCAAAACTGAAATGACAATCGAAAAGTTGCTATTATGAAACGTCAGTAGAAAAAACATTTTTCGCAACTTATAGTAACACCAAGTTTTATACTGGTTGTATAAAGGTAATAGAAGTAAATACGAAAGTTTCGTAGTTTTATAATCCGTACCTTTTGGTGATATATTTATATAACGGTTTTATATGATTACTGTAAGTTACAAGTATATAATAAGGTGATATAACTGTTTCCATTACCATTTCATGAAACTGTTAGTAACCGTTACCAATGTGTTTATAACATATTTATATAAGGTTTGCCATTACCTTATCTATACAGTGAGGGGCAGGCTACTAGGTATATAGGATATAACTTGACGAATTTGCAGGCGTCCGCATGTGGCAAAATGACAAATATATTTAGTGCTAAAGGGTCATTTACATCCACTTAACTTAACTTGACGTACGGAAAATTAATAATAAAAAAATTTGAAGATCACATAGTTGTTACATCCACTCAAAAATTAAGAAAATTAACGTGACACAAGAAAAGTTGAACCAACTTAAGAAAATCCGTGCAATAAATAATAATTTCCATTTCTGTGCATATAATTTGACTTGACAGTTCAGGTTATAAGTGCGCATACGTCATGTAAGATAATTTACTTCATTGTTAACAAACACCTTTTCAGGTTCGTATGTTAGATATAATTTTCCGTACCTTAAGTTAAGTTAAGTGGATGTGAATGACCCTTAACTCATGACAACCAGGTAAAAACAAAACGTGAAAAGACTTGTCACTCAAAAAACTAAGGCTAAAGACACAATGGCTGAGATACGGTTTCGGATACGAGACTAGGCCCGTAACTATGCGGACTACGAAACCACCGTATCTATTCTGCGCGTGCGCAGATCGATGCGGAGACGGATACATATAAAAATTCGGGATAAGCAAGTAGACACTTTAAGCAGGCCCTGAATTTCAAACGTAGGTATCTAACGCAGGATAGATAGTAAATACGGTGGTCTCGTTGCGTTACGTTGTCCGTATCGTTACGGGCCTAGCCTCGTATCTGTATCCGAAAACGTATCTCAATCATTTGACACTATTGAGGGATCTACCTGTCAGTTATTACTAAAATAACTTCAAGAACATAAACACAGTACTTATGGAAAAAATAAAACCTACAAACACAGCTACAAAATCAAAACAAAACTTTTTGTGGTTAGAAAACGTGTCATCATACGATCGTTTACGTAATGTATGACCATGAAAAGACGTTTAGGCGGTCAACGTAAGTCGATGCGTTCACAGAAGCGGATACGGATACGTAGGAATATTTAGGGTTTGCTTAAAGTGTCTAGTGTCTACATTGATAACCAACGCTTAGCTATCTGCACGCGTAAACTTAATAATTATAAATAAATAAAGCTTGACGAAATATCTGAAAGCATGGCGCAGACGCTACGTTTTGCACAACGTTTTGTCTGCATACAGTTAAACACTTAGAGCAGGTAAAGCGCTGTCCTACGGACATAAGGAGTAGGAACGCGCCATTCTGCTATGACACTAAAGTGAAGCCAGTTTTTGGCAGGTGTTTGTACACGAAATGACAGGTAAAGCATTGAATTGCCTAAACCGCCATTATTTTGGATCTCAAAATACCTGGAAAAATACGGCTTCAAATTCCAACTTTATGTTCCTATTCCTCCCACCTAGGAAATTACCTGCTCTAAGGTTAAACACGTTGCAGACAAAACGTTTTGATCAGTAAGCTGAACCGTAGCATCTGAACCGTGCTTAAGTCTGTATCTAAATCGTACTGAAGTAAACAAACGTCAAATTTGTTGAACGAACGACAGTGACAGGGGTTCAAACGGCTGCGGACGGTGGTAAATTCGTCAAGTTAGATCCTATATACCTAGTAGCCTGCCCCTTACTGTATAACTGAAATACCCGTAGTTATATAGAAGTGTGAATAATCACCCTTATAAAAACTGGTAAATTGTAGTAATGGTCTAACTTTGTTATAAAGCTCTTGGTGATGTTAATTATATTAGGTTTATCCTATAAAACTTCGCAAACTTTAGTAAACAATGCCTGGGCTTAACATCATAACCTTATTTTTTAGTTTATTAAATTGCCGTCTTCACTCTTCCGCCTTCCTCTAGTAAACAAATATATTGTAACACGAGTTAATTTTTATTTTTTATTATTATTCATCATGGATTATTTGAAAAACTGGAAAAAAACAAAACAAAGCTCTTCGTTCCGCCGCAAAGTTACAAAAAAAAGTTGTATACTGTTACCGTGTAGTATATAAGGAGACCCTAGTTGATATTATGCTTTCCAATATTTATATCGTTACTCCATTGATTCCGCCATGATTGTTTTGCCAAGATCAATAATATTACCGAATTACGTTGTTAAAATCCAATATTTGACTTATTTTATCTACATTAATACGAAATTAACCCATACTTGTCAAATGGTGACTTGTGCAAATTTCGTTGGTTATTAATTCGTCGCAAATTAAAAAACAAACATATGTATATTTTTTGAAAACCTGACATGAAATTGATTATAATTGGGTATTCCAAGGGCCCCTGCGTTTTTTCGAAGTACTTAATCAATACTCACTGTAAAAAATCGTTCCCACTTACATTTTGTGTCACGGAAGAGCCTAAAATTAATTTAACAAACCAAGCCGTATTTTATAATTCGCTCTCCATTTTTATTTTCCAGTTCAATCCTCTAACTACTGACTTATAATATTTCAGAAGTAGAAAAAGGCCATATCATTGTAAATAAAATAGAGAGAGAAATAAACCTTCGGTTTTTTTATAACTGACACATGACATATTTGGAAAGTTATATAAAGGTTACCACAATATTTCTGTTACTCTAGGTTACATGACCTAAATTTCTATAGCGTTACTAAACAAAGGTTTTCGCAACCTTTATAAATGCCCCGTTTAGGCTCTTTAAGGGGTTCATAAGAGTAACAGAAAGGTTTCTGTTACCAAATATATAACTGTAGGTTATTTAAGATGGATGATACAACATTTACGATGACTATTATACAAACAAAAATGTTTATTGGGAAGGTAGGTATAAGAAAAGTTCGTTTCCAGTTTTTGTTTTTTTGTGTAGTTACCATCTGGTTTCTTAAGTGTCCCTGCCTTTTGCCAGGGTTCTGCTTAGAAGGTGATATACCTTTCAATTGCACCCCTGCCAATAGAGGGCTTGCCAAGAAGGAGACCTGAAGGGTGAACATAGGCAATACTCTTCGCTTCTTTCCGCTGCCTCCGTCTTCTCTTTGTTTTTGGCACTAAAACTCGTTTGAAAACTTTGGGCAGTTTGTGTGGGATCCTGAGAAATCATAATTCATGAAGCCAACGAAGATAAATAAATACCGTGTGCGTCACTAGATATGACAAAGACAGACGTCGCCTACATCAACTTTCAGCCAAACAGCTGACTGTCAAAAAATCATGACCTCGAAAATGTAGATCATTTAATTGAATCAACATTTAATAATTTGAATGAAACAAATACTGCCACTGGTTTAACATGCTGTAGGAAAATATTAATATTGACATATCCACCAGCGAAAGTACCTACTCCTAGCAAGGCTTGACTGTTGAATTGATGGTCAAAATAGCACAAACGTTTAAAAAGCGAAAAATAGCCTTTAAATCTTTGAGAATTTCGACCGTAGCACCATATCAAAAGCTTTGCATTATCCTAGAAATTTCTATGTTGTTTTCTGTTAAACTTTTTCAATGAGATTCAGATCCTTTGCAGGAGATCACTCTTACTGGAGCTACTGATCGTGTAAGACCCTATAATATGAAATTTAAAAGTGCAATTCCAAATAATAATGAAGCAAAATAAAAATAAAAACACGGGTATCGTCTAGTAGCTAAAAAAGCTCCACGAAAAAAAAAAGCAGGTAAAAGGGCTGGTTCGGGGAACTGTTCTGGGAACATTCAAAGGCGAGACAAAGGGTACCTATAGGAACAAATAAAACGTGTTATGAGGCGAACAATTGAATTTTAGAGTAATCAAGTGTATTGGGTCGAAACACAAGAGTGTGTTTGGATTTGGCCGCTTGACAAAATTGTGGCGCATATTTATTTCAAAAATATAAAAATATGTAGTTAAAAACAAATGGAATAAATTAACAAAACTGTTTTATCACAAAAGTAACAAAAGTTCCTAATTCAGATAGAAAAAGTCGGCCTGAAGTTAAAACGAAATTAATTTGTATCAAAATACCTTTTTTCAAAACTTTGAGTAAATAGAACTAGTTTTGGACAAAGCAAACTATTTCATTTTGAAAACACAATCAGCTGCGACTTTCACGTGATAGAAAACGTTTGCAAGCTCCTGATTTTATCCAAATAAACAATTCAATTGCAGTTTAATGAAAATACACAAAACCAAATTCGAAACGATTCTGGACTTTGGCTCTAATTTAATTTAGCTTGTGTCAAGAAGTAAATTTTAGTGGAAATGGTAATAGTGTGAAAGGTAGGTACACGACAGCAAACGTATGGCAGCCTATTGCCTAACATTAAATGAATTCAGTTTGTGCTTTAACTTCAATTACCTAAAGTGTGTTTTTTTTTTAAGATAATTCCCCAAGTCAAAAATCTAGTAACTGTGTTGGTAACACAAGCCTTTTCTACATAAAAAATTTGAAAGCATTGACAATTTTACATTGTATTGCCAACATAATGTCATTTTGACTTTTATCTTTAAAAAAAAACAGACTTTATTACTTTTGGTACTCAGGATACGTAGGTATCTACTTAATTTTGCTGGTTTTGACAATTACTTTTAGTTATAAGTTTATGATTACTCTTAAGTTCCGTAACTTAGGAATAGACTGTTGTTCAGGACTCTGCTCTTTTTTCCTAATCGGTTTTCAGGCTGGAGTTCATTTATTTATTTTCTGGTTGAATGTAGAGGCCTATTCTTTGTATCGTATTCGTAACTCTTGTATCCAAAACTCCTGGATAAGAAGTTTGGCTTAGCCCCAATTAACAATTTAGCAATTTCGGAAAGGATATTCCTCTCCGTGATACTAGTATGTGCTGTCCCTTTAGTTTCAAAGCGAAAAAAATCTTCGTGTTGTTGTTGTTCTCAATAGATTCAAAGTTTTATTTTTCGGGATTTCTACAGAAGATAGATAATTCAGTTTTTCTAGCCTATAAGAGTTGATTTCTTATGCTGGACCATTTTCGTTAAATAAATTCACCATAGCGAAATATTTTGTACGGCTCAACTTTGAGTTATAATGTTTCTTTAACAGCTACTTGGTGAGTTCTTCAACGTAAAAGGATATCTATCTGAATTGAGCGGTACATATACATACCTATTATGTCGTTCAGGCTGACACCGGAAAAAGTCTTGTTGGATGCGTTGAAAACTCCTTATTTGCTCGTTGTTCTTGATTCTTCTAAAACATGGTAATGAGTAATAAAATATTTTAACGGTTGTTGGGTATGTTCAACTCAGACTTTCATGTCCAAGTACCCTTGCATAAATCGTTCGTAGTTAGAGTCTATTCTAGCGTCTCCTAACTTGAGAATTTCCTTTTATCAGTCGTGCTGCTGCTTGTTGTTTTGATTAACCAACAGTTTTTTTTTTTGTTATTGACGGTTACTCGGACATTAAATACCAATTAATTCTGATGGTACTTAGAACATAATATTCTTCACAGAACTGCTCATCTTTCGTCAGTCGTTTTTGATTTGGGCGATTTCTTCTCCTTATTTCCAAAATTTAGTTGAATTAGTTAGTCTTCTTCAATACACTTTGAGTCCTGTGGCCATTTATCTTTGTTAATTTTTGAAAAATATCCACGAATCCCGTGTTCTGGACCGATGCTTCCAATCGTTTGTCTTACGTTTTCCAGTAGATTCTGTGCATACTCTTTGGAAGTCAAGATTATTACGGTTGGATCAGGTCTATGGAATGTTGGATCCGCCACAAAGTCATTGTTTCAATGAGATATATTGACGACTAAGTGTTCTCCTGGTGAAGTTCGAATGAGTTACAATCTCAGGACATGGACTATGGTATCCAATGTCCTGCTTGGAAAGCTTGGTTGGATTGTTATTGTCATCTGCCATTTGCTGTTTGGTACTCTCTTATGCCAATAGATCAACTAGGATCTTCTTCCTGGATAGGGCAACAAGGCTCTAGAATCAAGGCTCGTATAAATACTCAGTCACTTTGTGCCCCTCTTACTTTCAGTGATGCTGTATTTAAAAACACCTTTTTATTTTTCGTACTGATTTTGGTAGCGATTTTCACAATGATAGAAGTGTGACTTTATTGGTTGACTTTTATGTGAGCAAATTCTTCGTGAACAATAATTATTCTCATATTTTATGTGTTGAGTGCAAACACTAGGTTTGTTCCAACTCAGCAAGAAAGAAACCGTACAATGTACCAACGCGATTCTGCGTACAGCCTAAAATTTGTGCGTCGGATCCGTTGACATGTTGGTACAAACTTAATATCTGAGATGGCTTCCAGCGATTAAAATCTCGCTCGCAGGAATCTTTTGGTAACGGTGAAGTTTTTTATTTTATGGGGATCTTTCAGTGATTTCACCTGAACTTGGGTTTTAGGATACTGCATCATCTTCTCAATTTTTGTTTTCATGGACCATTTTCATGTCTGATTTGAGAAACAATAATATTACATGAAAATGTGGGTTGTCTTTCCTCGCTTTTCCATCAACAGACGCGTTTCGATCTATCAGATCTCATCAGTGTGATTTTTTGACGATTAGTGCTAAAACATCAAAATGTTGTATTTTACTAGTCTCTAGTCATAGATGGCGCCACTACCAAAAATCCCCCATTGTGCTGTTTCTAGTTTGCCCACAGATAGGAAACTTGGGTTAGTTTTCTTTGCTTTCAATGCTTTCCTACTTCCTAGCCACACTAATGAGATCTGATAGATCGAAACGCGTCTGTGGATGATAAAGCGAGGAAAGACAACCCACATTTTCATGTTTTCCTATTTTGGGTTATTCGAACGAACTAATTTTTGGTCGGTCTTTTGACGATCAATGCTAAAAGAGCAAAATATTGTATAGTACTGATTTCTAGTCATAAATATCCCCCATCGTAATAATACTTTTGGCAATGAGGTGGGAATTTCTTGGCTTGGCCTGGGATTTTGGTCTCTTATGCTTCTAGAACACCTTCATGTGGAGTATGAAGTCTATAGCTTGATGTCTCCATAGAAGTACCTACTTAACTACTCTAGCATGTTTCTGAAGCTATAGCTCAATTTATTTATTCACTTAATCAGTAAACTACAGAATAACAATTAATTCTCTAAATGATACATACATGAAAATATGGTTAAATAATAAGATATTGGACAAAATCACAGTGAACAACAGTTTGACTAGTAGTACACATAAGCAAATATAAATTAAAATCTGAAGTTTAGACACAGCGTTAAATCGACAATAAAGAACAATTTAAAAGATCACACTCCCTATAATTTCTGTTGTAATTGCAAATCATTCTGTCCACAAAAGCTGTGAATCCATAATTTTTTCTGTGCGGGTGCTCATTAAAAAGTTGATGTTCTGTGGGGTTCGTCTAATGGGGACCAAAAATAATATTGATTCCAATAATGTGCTGCAATCTATCCAATTATTCAGGATTTTGTAAAGAATCATGAGTAGGGCGTGTTTCCGTCTCTGCTCAAGGCTCATCATCCCACACAGCAACAGTCTGGTGTTTATATAGGTACAGTCCGACAAATACCATTTTAAAGTCACGTGATTTTGGTGGCAAAAAACGTATGTCCATTGATTATGTCGTTGATATCACCTACAAAAAGTTACTGGTGGTTAATAACTATTGAATTTTAAGATATGTTCCCACTAGCATTTTACAAACGCGTTTCTGAAGTAATATTAACCAATCAGATGGGAATTTTAATACTTGCAATTGTTGCGAGACTCACTTTTGACGCATCTGCTGCCCGTTGTAATTCATTCTGAACTTGAATTAGGTGCTCGTTTTCTATTTGCTTCTTTTCGAGATGGAAAAAGGTTAATATAGTCGAAATTATTAGCTGTGTTTGTTCGTTGTATCATTTTCGAAAATAACTTTGACAAACTAATTGATGACAGTGACGGATTCTATTTCAGGTAAGAATTTTATGAACAATAATTAGACACCAATTTTTTTGTCAATTCTACTATCACCGCTGTTTGAGATGTATTCAACAAGGATAGAGAAAAATCACGTGACTTTAAAATGGTATTTGTTGGACTATAGTAGGTATTTTAAAAACCTGTTTTGGACGTTCTCTAGTCTATTAAAATGGATGGTATAATGTGGGGACCAGATGACGGAGCAATATTCAAGAGTGCTATGCGTACAAGGGCGTTGTAAAGACATGTAAGTGCCTTGGTGTCGTTGATGTGTTTGGTATTTCGCTTAATGAAGCCAAGCAATCCGCAGCTTCTGACAACAATATTATCGATGTGCATTTTGAATATCAGTTTTTGATCGAACTTTACTCCAAGGTCATTGATGAATTCCACACTATCAATTTATTGACCACCAATCTTATATGTTGACATGTGAGGAGACGTACTCTTGTGGAATGTTATTGATTTGCATTTAGATATGTTAATTTTCAGTAGGTTTGAAGAACACCAAGAAGCAAATCTGTCGAGATCTGGTTGCAGTGGGCTGGAAACTCCTTTCCTAACATTATAAAATTTCAGGTCATCAGCATCTCCTGGAGGTGCGAGGAATGGAAGCTGGAGAAAACATCGTTGATAAATAACAGGAAAAGAACAGGTCCCATTTATGATCCTTGGGGAACACCCGAAGTGACCTTTACGTTTTTTGAGTAGTAGCCACACACTTCAACCCTCTGGATTCGATCTCTAAGATATGCTTTGATCCATGCTAAATAGTTTCCAGAAAACAGTAACGGAACTTGACATCAGGGGGCCTCGGTGCAAGATTAGATCAGCCCGCCCGCCATTGACCCCGCCGGAGTTTTCTTTGGGTGCCACGCCCAAAAACTGTAATTTTAAGCCTTCAAAAATAGTATATTGTGTATTTAGGTGGAAATGATACATTCTCGGCCGATGGTGTAAGTTGGCAAACACCGAAGGCCGAGAATGTGCTTTTCCTCTGAAATACACATAGGTTCTATTTTTTCTGCGATCACTAAGTAATAGAAAAAATGAGGAATGCTTCTGTGTTGTTCCTAAAAATCAGCACACTTTCCCGGCCTAGGCCAGAAAAGTGATTCCCGTACTGTTATCCATTGATTCCTTAGCAATCACTTACCCGCCCTAGGCCGGAAAAGTGATTCCCGTACTGTTATTTATCGATTCCTTAGCAACCATTGAAAATACCAGAATACGGAGTTTTGCTACCTGTCAACCGGTCAAAAATGATGACATTTCTTGTCAATCGCAAAAAAATATTTCTTTTTCATTCATTTACATATGTATTACGAATTTAATAAAATAGGTAGGTAGAAATGAGGGGTCCCTGCGGGGCCCCTTAAGTGTCGGGGGCCTCGGTGATTTGCACCGAACTGCCCTATGATAGTTACGCCAGTGCCAGAAAGACCAATTTCTTATAGTTATATCTCGAAGATTGTATCCCACGGCTTCTTTACACACTGACTGGAGTGCATCTATTTGTCTTGACCAAATGTACAATTATTGCCTTGAGAGAGGCTTTATGTATCTAGAAAAGGTTGGAGAGTAAAGTGATACACTATCACTTCTTAATTTTTCTCGATAACTGATAGGATATTTGATAACACCCTGTGGAACCATAAGTTAATTATTGTGGATTATGCAAACCGCAGATTGGTTATTCTTGTGGAAGTCTCAATCTGTATATGCTTACTTCTGATTTACCGGTGCCTTTCACAGAGTAAAATCAAATGCCAAATCAAATTAGGACCGTTCCGGTAAAACAACCTGAACTTTCATGTGAAAAAAATGCATTCGTGTTTCATTTATCGTTTGACAATAAGTTTACTAATTGATTTCAGATATTTATTAAAACTTCCCTGCCGAGCGAAAACGTATGCAGAGGAGCGCCCAATGGAGTATTTTCCTCTCATTGCTTGCATCCCAAGCCCAACAACCCTTAATTAATTGAAAGAAAAAATTCCATTAGTCCGCTTTGTTTATCTTGATTAAAATACAAGTACCAGGTATTATAATAAATAATTTATAGATAAACATAATCACAATTTTAGAACAAATTTCACTTGACCAACAAGCCGAAAAAAAAAAATTGCGTCTCTGTGATTACTGGATCCATCAATAAAAAGAATAAACCATTAGTGTGATTTATCACTCGTGCGAGATTTAGAACTAAATTAGTCTTTACCTACAAAAGTTTACATCTATCAAGCCTAAGGAAAGAAAGCGGAATCAATTAAGAATATTTTCGCTATTGAAGCATCTTTTTATTAATGTAGGTATCAGAAGCACGGCATATTTGCTCTCCAATTTAAATATTTCATTAAGTATTAAGTGAAAGAACAATCCAAAAAATTAATGCGGACTGCAGAGAAGAATATTAACAATTTAGGCTTTTTATACTAAATATGGATGCCTTCTCAACCTCTGTACTGGAACAATTTAGGACGCAGAATGAGGCTAGACAATGAGGATAGGACGGAGCTTGCATTTAAATGTCGCCCTATAAAATTATCATCACTAATTTAGTTTTGTGTTCTAAATATGGAGCTTATGTGAAATAATGAAAAACAAGATGGTTTAACTTCGTCAGCTTTCGCCTATTTGAAGCTTCTGATTTATTGTATAGTATAAAATATTAAAGTGAGGGCAAGGAAAAGTGATCAATCATTGTTAAATATGGAAACAAATGGTCATGGCTTTTTCTGGGGGGATCAAACTGCAGTATGTTTGCGGCATTTAGATTTTTCAAAGATTTATTGTCCTGATAATATATCATTTTGTTTAAATTTTTGGGAAAAAAAAGTATTTATCTGTATTTATTTATAGGTATATGAAACTTCTAATAGTCAGTTTATCCGATGTTTTTCCACAAATTTCTTAATTGAATAAAATAATGTTAAAGGTATTTGGGAGGGTATAAAGTTAAACATCTTAAAAATAATTGTACCCTGGCTAAAGAGAAAATTATAAGATGACTTCTCAAGGCAACTTTAAAAATCAATCTATACAGGAGAAGAGCATTCAAGTGTTGTTGAGTTTCCTTTTGTTGGTTTTATTTTTTATTGATTCTTGCTACTTAGGTAAATGTCCTGATTTAGCAAGATAATTTTTAAGTTTGTTAAAAAATTGCTTTTTAGAGATCAACCTATAACAAATGAATAGCTTTTCTCTGTATAACAAATCACATGGAAGATAGACGTAGCGTAACATTAAAAGTGAACGTTTTGTTCGTGTCAGATAAGAAAGATATATAGGTATTTTAAGACGTCACCGTACAGAAGTTTAACACAGAATGATAAGGATGAAGGCAACTAAAAAAATGGAAAGTACATGAGCGGAAAATAATTGCCAATAGAAGAAAGATTAGAGCCTGAACACGGCTAGAAAATAATAAAAGTGCATACAAATTAAAGATTAAGGACTCTGTCAGCAAGATTCTGCAGAATAATTAGACAATAACCAGAATAATGACGGAAGCTCGAACAATTAGAATTGCTCTTAGCGAAAAGAAAATGACAACCGTAACCCTAACAATATCAAAAAAGATAGAAGACAGAAAATGTTTCAGAAATGAAAATGCTCAGTAACAGAATAGGTAAGGACATAGGCCAATTAAGGAAAAACGTAATAAGGAACTTAAATGACCAAAAAATTAGGCTTACTCATTATTGAGGAAAAAATGTGTATCAAGGTATCAAAAAAAAAACCATCTAGAAGAAAATACACAATTAAAGAATAAGACAGCGGAAATAACATCAAAGAGAGCCAACATATTGAATATAGTGTCTTTATTAGAACAGTACCTATATATGAATTCTCTATAGACCCTGACGAAAACCTCAAAAATATAGGGTCAAAAGAAATTCCTGATGTAACATTAAATTCGATATAGAAGCCTTATACTACAGGATCTATCTATCGTTTTATATGGGTAATGTTCAACAAATTAGAGTCTGAGCTGAAATTTGGTAAGAGAATTTGTTTAACGGTACTAAATATCCTCTGAAACCCCAGCATCGAGGCGTTGAGCTTTTTTTAAATTAGGTATCTACTAAAGGGATTTTTCTAAAAGCCCCACCTATTTATTTTTACGCTGTGTCTAGCCTCCCGGCACCGGTATTCATATGAATCCCGGTTATTACGCGTTTTCAATGACGTCATCAACAACTGCCGGTAACTATCGTGGATCCCGGCTATTGCAATACAAGATGTTAATAATTATTATGCTCATTGGTATTGGGGCAGAATTATTATGTAGGGTAAAAAAAGTAAACGAAGTCGGGCGCGATAAGCTACAAGTTATGGGAAATGAAATTATGACTTTTATTATATGTACAGGGTGATCCAGTATAAAGTGAACACCCCCTACCTTTTCGCTAAAAAAATTTTTTTTCAAAAAATCAAGATAGCCATTTAATGTATTTTGTTTCTAGGAATTTGAAAACGTTTTTTGAAATTTAATTACATTTTTCGTTGAAGCGCTGTGACGCCAAAAGTAATTTTTTAAATGGAAGAACCTATATTCAAATCAATTTTTTGAACGCCCCCATTTTCCTCATTTCAAATTAGTATATTAAGTATCAAGAACGGTAAGTAAGATTTACTGGTCAAAGACAATGTTTGGAGACTGAGCGAAGCGAAGTCTCCAATATTGTCTGAGACCAGTAAATCTTTACCGTTTGTGATGCTTATACTATTTTTTGTACGACTTGTGGAAGAGAAAGTATACTGCGTTTATAATAATGGTTATCTATACTTATTCGGATCATACCCTAAATAGCAGTGAAAATTTTCAAGATTGCTTTGTTATAAAATTGCCATGGTTCATGGTTGTCATGTATGCGTTTATTTTTTCAAGTGTTTTTGACCAATTTTTTTTACAAACTGATACATTGTTATCAAAAGCGTCGTATTTCGCGTATATTTGTGAATTTTTGGCAAAAAAAATCAACTAACCAACAACTAATGAGTGACGAGAGTGAAAATTCGGACCTAGAAGAAGCTTGGCGAATAGGATGCTCAGCTATAATACCAGAAAAATCGAAGGAACGATATGAAAATACGTATGGACTTTTCCGGAAGTGGTTTGAGGAGAAAAGTGGAAAAAATATCGATGAAAAAATCCTGATGGCCTATTTCGTACAAAGAAATCAACAGCTAAAAGCGCCGGGCAGTTTATGGGCTGAATACTCGATGTTGAAAGCCACAATTTTTCTACATCATTCCATTGATATTTCTAAGTTTTTGACGTTAATTACATTCTTAAAAAGGAAAAATGTTGGACACAAACCAAAAAAGGCTAGCGTTTTCACAAAGTAAGAAATGTCCAGATTTTTATTAGAGGCACCAGATGATATTTTTTTAATTCAAAAGGTAAATTGGCAATAATAATTTCCATTTTATGTATTAATATTTCATATTTTATTTTCAGGTAGGAATGATATTAGGTGTGTCAGGTGCCTGCAGGAGGGAGGAACTATATAATATAACTCTAAATGATATCGAGGATCGAGATTCCTTCATTATAGTGAAAATTCCCAACACCAAAACACACATTCAGCGGTCATTTACAATTACCAATGTGGAAAATGAAACCATTCATTATTTGGAGATTATTCGAAAATACATTAGGCTTAGACCAAGCGACGTAAAATCTGCACGAATGTTTTTAAATTTTCAGAAAGGAAAATGCACTAAGCAAGTGGTAGGGAAAGGCACAATTGGTAAATGGCCCATGATAATAGCAAAATATTTAAAATTAGGAAATCCAACCGATTATACTGGTCATTCATTCGGGACGTACTTCAGCTACGCTTTTGGCCAATAAAGGGGTGGATATTTTAGGATTAAAAAGACATGGTGGCTGGAAATCTTCAGCCGTAGCTGAAAGCTACGTTGAGGACTCACTGCAAAACAAAATTGAGTTTGCAGGAAAAATTTTACATGGCAATACTGATTCTTCTTCAGCAAATTCCACGTCTGTATCATGTGCAACATTTTCAGTTAATGCGAACGATCCTGACAAAGCCACATTCCCTATTACTATTAAATTAAAAAATTACTTTTGTCGTCACAGCGCTTTAACGAAAAATCCAATTAAATTTCATAAAACGTTTTCAAATTCCTAGAAACAAAATACCCTAAATAGCTATCTTGATTTTTTCAAAAAAGAAATTTTTAGCGAAAAGGTAGGGGGTGTTCACTTTATACTGGATCACCCTGTACCATCGTCACCAAAAGTATCTGGGACACAAATAATGCATAATAATCTCCTGGACTAATTCTACTGTCATTCATTTCAATGCATTTAATTCATAGTTTGACAAATATTTGACAACAAAATTCATGTAATAGGACAAGAGCTAATGTGATGCCGTCCCAGTTACTTTTGGTGACGATGGTACATAGAATACATAGGTATAATTCGAACATAAGTATAAATTCTGGAGTAATCACTACAACTTTTTGGTATCAATTGTCTATGCACAGCTTACATTCCAAACAAATCCAATTTTTAGAAAATTTTGGTATTTTTTTTTAACGTTGTACCATCGTCACCAAAAGTATCTGGGACACAAATAATGCATAATAATCTCCTTGACTAATTCTACTGTCATTCATTTTAATGAATTCAATTCATAGTTTGACAAATATTTGACAATAAAATTCATATAATAGGACAAGAGCTAATGTGATGCTGTCCCAGTTACTTTTGGTGACGATGGTACATTTAATATTTCTCCATAGAAGGCATAGAAGATCATACATACAGTATTTCGCCACGGGTAGTTCTGTGATTTCGCTGAATTGTACAGCATTTTGGAACTCTGTTCAGCATTTGATCTTGTACAGCAACGCCGTTATTGTTCAGCAACATCACACAGGGTGCTCCAAAATTAGAGGTTGATATTTTAACTGCGGATTCTTTATCTAAAATTAAGAGCAAAAGTTCCTATAAACATGGGTCCGAAAGTACCCTATTTCAGACATACAGGGCGTTAAAAAAGCTATAGTCCCGAATAATGAATGAAAATAAACCATACTATTCCCTTTTTAAACCGCTACTACGAAAAGTGGATTAACGAAGTACTATTACCACTCTAATACTAATATCACAACAAGAAACAATAGTACACAAAAGCTATTCCGGAATTATTTACAGCCTCAAGCAGCAAGAGAAACACGACTTTGGATTTTGAATCCAATAGCCGGGGTCCACGATAAATCCCGGCGGTCGTTGATGACGCCATTGAAAACGCGTCGTAACCGGGATTCGTATGAATACCGGTGCCGGGAGGCTAGACACAGCGTTATTTTTAACCTTAAAATGAGCATGTAGGTACCTATAAAGGTTGAATCATCCCGTTGAAGAAGTAATTTTTGCCAGTTCACATGATGCGAAATTCCAGAAGCGGATTTTCAGTTATATTTAGGGTATTTCAGATTGTATTTTATTAATGTCATACCAAACCTCTCATAGGTGACAGTAAAAAGTGACAGAGGATAAAAACTCGCGCAAAAGTTAAAAATAGTTTTGAGGTCGTTTATCAATAGCGAGTCACCTCCAGGTTGCACTTGCAATGTTTTCCCTGGAGTTATGCTTAGCCCGGGGGTGACTTGCTATTGAGAAACCGGCCCCAACTATTCCTCACTGCGGTACAAATTTTCAAAATTCCGCGTCCGCAACGCGATTTTCCGCTTCATGAGAATTAAAGGCCTTTTCGGGAACGCTGATCCGATAAACCCAATCACTTTGCCTCTTTTTGATTAAAGAAAGATAAGAAACAAACAGGGGGGCTTTATTTGAAATTGATGCAACTTTGCGTACACGCAAATAGGTATGACGCAGATGACGTCAGTTGCGATTGAAAAAGTGCATGTCAAATAAGCCCTGTACAAATTTTCGAGCGCGAATGACGTCATTTGCGTGTACGCAAAGTTACATCAATTTCAAATAAAGCCCCCCAGTTGGGATCGGGTTATTCGGATCAGCGTTTCCGAAAAATCCGAAAACGCCCATTATTGTCTTGCCTCAACAGCCACCCCCCCTACAAACGTGGGCGTTTCGGATTTTTGGGCACATCATTTTCCGTTTAGTACGCAGGTACTTGTATCAAAAAAAAAGTTATTTTATTGCGAACACGATGATATAGGGTTGTCTACGAAAAATCTGGCCTGAATGACGGTTGGCGAGCCTTGAAAAGCGAAATTTTGGTGCGGATGGAAATATGCGACAGAGTGGTGTATGATTTATACATTAAACAGATGGGTGTAAATTACTAGTATTGACTCACCTGTTCGTTTGAACGTCAACCCAATAGTTATGCCAGGAAAAAAATCGACACCACAACGTTTCTATATTCTTTAGGCCCTATACTTTCGATTAGTATGAAATTTGTTCGTTAAACAAATGAGTGCAATGCCTTTGACAATTATAATTTTTGAATTATTTATTAATAATAGTCTGGCCAGGATTTTTTTAGCCAAACCACACCTGATATATTTTTTAACATACTAACTTTGATATAAAATAATTTTCACCCAATAAACAGATGGGTGCAGATCCTTTCCTATTCGGATCTTCCACTATAAGCTTAAACATATGCAACGGGATTATAGAGTAAGGATGTAAAATCATTGGGCAGTTATAATAATAATAATAATAATAATAATAATAATAATAATAATAATAATAATAATAATAATAATAATAATCCTTTATTTAGCACATGGCTAGTACATAAAAAAATCAACAAAAAATACACAGGCAAATTCTTAGACGACCATAAAATTTCCTTACAACTAGTCATTGCTAATTTCGCACAAAGGAAAAAACAATATATAAAGTGTATAGTGCATACACTCCTAAAAATCGATAACAGAAAATTAGAAAACAAAAATATGAAGAAAAAAAAAGTCAACCGCATGTCATTCACGCTGCAAGTGACTCTTCAATCTATTTTTTAAAATTTGCCGACTACCTGCGTTTTTTATGCAACTGTCCAATGAATTAAAGGCAATTAACCCCTTATGATAGACTGCCCTTTCTGAACAACTTTTATTTTTCCTTTGAAAATAAAAATTATTCTTATTTCGTGTTGGATATTCATGAATTATATTGTTAGTGACGAGTCTATCAGTCAAATAGTTCAGCGCTAGCCCATTTTTTATTTTGTGATTAAACACCAACACCTGACATTTCAAAAAAATTCCTATAGAGAGTCAATTTAACTTATTTAACATTAATTTTATGGGTGTATCTCCTTTTTTCCCAAAATTATCCTCACGACTCTATTTTGCAATTTTTGTAATCTATATTTATTTCATTCTTGTTCGCCAGATATAGCACGGTTTAACCATACACAAGTGGAACAACAGCAAAGTATTGAAAACCGTCATCCTTGACCTCTGTGTCAAAAACCTGGACACTCTATACAAAAAATTAATGTTTTTTGTTGATTTGCCAATTGTACATATATGTTCTTTAAAGTTTAAAGTTGAGGGCTCTGTCAAATGTAAAGCCCAGCACTGGGACTATGTAATGGATAGAGATCGTTATATCTATCGCTATGGCACTTGCTGTCTTCTTCTCACTTTTCGAAATCAATAGAGAGGAGACGTCAATAGAGATAGAGAAAATATCTCTATTCGTTACATAGTCCCAGGGCAGATACTTTATTTTCTCCACCAATTCGACTTTATTCTGTTCAATAAATATGTGAAAATCACCTGCCCTGATATCTGGAAATCTCGATCAACATAAATTTTGACTTGCTGTTATTCAACTTAAGTGTATTTGAATCGAACCACTAACCACTTATTCAATTCGTTCATATCCAAATTTATTTTATCAACCAAACATTGCAAATCCTTTGAATAAAAATATATGAGTGTATCATCTGCAAACAAATGAACCGAACAGTATTTTGTGGCCACCCCAATATCATTAATATACAAGAGGAACAGCCAGGGTCCCAAAGAGCTTCCCTGCGGAAGACCATTGTCATTCGAGAGGTCCGGAGACGTTTCTCCTTTAACTCTCGTTACCTGTTTTCTATTTTCCAGATAATTCTTTAGCCATTCTAATGCATTCTGCACTATTCCATACTGCTTTAATTTATTTATCAGGATCTCACTATTTATTATCTCAAAGACTCGTTTCAAGTCCACGAACACAGCCCTAATCGCATTATTATCATCCAAGAGATATTTCCATTCGTAAATAATATTCTGGATAGGAGACTTACAACTATGCTTCTTTCTAAAGGCTGATTGATTATCAATCAAGATATTATTATGGATAATAATATCAAGCAACTGCCCATAAACCACCCTTTCCAATATTTTTTCTGTGGCAGGCAACATATTTACTGGTCTTAAAAAATCCTTTGCCTCTATGGAGCCCTTGACTTTCTGAACTGGAATCACTGTTGCGACCTTCAGTGTGGACATCCACCTGAAAGCTTTCTAACGATGAATTAATAGGATTTAAAAGAGGATCTTTAATTGACTGAAAAGTATTCTTCAAAAATTCAGAGGCAATCTCGTCCGGACTTCCCTTATCTGGCAATGAAAACACAATATCCTCCAATTCTTTCATGTCAGTCAGCTTAAAAGTAAACTGATTCTGATCCATTCCTTTCTCCGCAACTTCCACAATTGAACCATCCACTCTACGACGTACCATCTCACGCGCTATGATATTCAGCACATTAAGTTTTTCTGATATATCCTTTGGTGATATGCTAATATTATCATCTATTTTTTTTTACCCTATCAATTGATTTCTTATTTCTGTCAGTTATTAAGTAAGTCAATGTTTCCCACATTTGTTTTGGATTATTCCTAGAATATTCAATCTTATTTTGGTAATACTTCGTTTTTTCTTCTCTTCTAACCTTTACTACCTTGTTTCTATATTTTATATATTTTTCCCTATCTTTTTGGCTGTTTGTAGTTTTCTTTTTTTTATAACTTCCATCTCTGCTCGCAATTGCTTTTCTTATATTTTCGTTGAACTACTCTATATTTTTTCTTTATTATTCTGTTTTCTCTTGGTGCGACTTGGTTTAAAATATTCAATAATGTTTCCTGAAATAGTTTGAATTTATATCATCATTTCTATAATCCTAGCAAACCAGTTGTAATCTCCTATTAATTTCATCAAAATTTATCTTGCCCCTTGTGTTAATAAATAAGTCGTCCTTCCATGTCCCTGTAGGCTGCATTTTAGTGCAGATGTACCTGTAGTGATCATTATATACACTTATCACAGGCACAGGCGTCTCCAAAACCTCACTCTTAAAATGCTCTTTATGATTAGTTATCACCAAATCTATTAGACTCCCTCCAGTATCCGAAGGATGCGTTGCTGTTTCAACAATTTGATATAGTCCTCAAGCTTATCTGTATTATAAGTTGACTCACCTGTCAACCAATGAATAATGAAATCCCCCATAATCAGTACCACCCGATCAGTATCCATTATCCCTTCACACCATGGCTCGAAAAAACGGAATAGCTCTGCGTCACTTGCACTCTGTGCATGATATAATACAGCCAGCAAGTAGTTCTCACCTCATATATTTATCTTAACTGCAAGAAACCAGTAATTTGCCTACCTATGCAATCTATCAACACTCCTAATCTTTATACCGTTCCTAAAATACACAGCAACACAGCCAGTGTGCCAGTTTTCACTATTCACATCATATCCTACAATTTCCAACTCAAAATCATTTAAATCCTCATTAATCCTAGTTTCCGTTAAGCAGACTCAAAGGGGATTTGTGTTTAATATAAAATTATGAATCTCATACAACTTTGAAGGAAGACTATGAGAGTTAATTAATGTTATTTTGTTATATCTAAGACATGGCGTTTGCGTAAAAAATCATTGTTACGATTATCAACACATACCCTGTTACGACACTTGGCACAATTCATTCTTTCTTTGCCATTTTGAAATATTCTTTCCGTCAATTCCTTGACACTTATGTATATTTTCCCTCTATCTTCAAATTCAATGACTCATTCTACACCATCCTCGAGGAATCAATAATAGAATTAAAATGAATAAACTGTGCGTACTTACTTCCCAAACATAACTCATTATAAACAATTTTTTTATGCTCATTAATAAAATTATCAAGAAATATGTTATTATTCCATGAAGGCACTGTGTATAGGGTTATCCAACGAAAGTGCTTTTTACCTTATATACCTGTTAATTGAAGAGGTACAAAAAAATGTTAAATATAAAAGTTGCTGGGATTTTTATGAGGAATTAGGAGCATTTAATTTAAAAAAAAAATTAAAGGCGGGTTTAGAAAATATAGCACAAAATTTAACATTTCTTGCTTAAATTGAATGGAATTAACCATTTTTGAATATGTTTTTGGATTCTACATTAAATTTTAGCCCTGATATATGTTACATATCTTATAATTAAATTCAGCAATTTTGGAGATATCGCTAATCAATGATTTTTCTAAATAAATTACGAAAAAAAATATATACTCCTGGACAAAATTATCGCACCACCACTGCACATAAGCACCATAAGCAGTGGTGCGATAATTTTGTCCAGGAGTATATTTCATCGTTGGAAGCTGTTAAGAGTGGTAAGTTCCCGTCTAGTCTTGCTTATTACTATTGTTTATAATCATTATATTGAAAATGTGTTCAATATTAGATGACATATGCAAAATTTTGCTTAAATCCAGCTTCACCTGATTCACTTTTTACGTAATTTAGCTTGGTGAAAGGTGAACCAGGTGAAGATGGATTGAAGCAAAATTTAGCATATTTGATCTAATATTGGACACATTTTCGAGATAATAATTAAAAACAATAGTAATTAGCAAGACTATAGGCGGGAACCTACCACTCTTACGAGTTTCCAACGATGAAATATCATTTTTTTCGTAATTTATTTTGAAAAATCATTGACTAGGGATATCTCCAAAATTGCTAAATTTAACTATAGGACATGTAACATATATCAGGACTCGAATTTAATGTAGAATCCAAAGACATATTCTAAAATGGGTCATTGCATTCAAATTAAGCAAGAAATTTTAAATTTCTTGCTATATTTTCTAAACCCGCCCTTCCATTTTTTTAAGATTAAATGCTCCCAATTCCTCATAAAAATCCCAACAACTTTTATATTTAACATTTTTTTGTACCTCTTCAATTAACAGGTATATAAGGTAGAAAGCACTTTCTTTGAATAACCCTGTACATTAATTAGTACATTTGTATAATTTGTTTGAGAAGATCATTTGCGGAAAATTGGAAACAGACCCTGGGTATTGCGTTAGACTAACATATAATATTATTTTAACTCTCGAATCAGTTAATCAAATATCGAACTGTGACCTACCAGATAAGCGACATTTTGAAATTGGAGAAATCATGGAAACACCTCGATCCAGACTTGAGGAAGCCACATATTTCATCTTGGAAGAAGCAGACGTATTTGCGATGGATAATCAAACCGGTCGAACCAATTTAATTCAACACAAAATTGATACTGGATTCACACACCCAATTAGACAACCTGAACCACCTCGACGTATATCAGTAGCTAAACAAGAGGAAGTGGAAAACAAAATTGATTAAATACTTCAAGAGGAAATTATTGAAGAATTAAATAGTCCATGGTCTGCGCCAGTAGTATTGGTTACGAAGAAAGATGGAAATCTTAGATATTGTGTGGACTACCGTAAGCTTGATGACGTCACCAAGAAGGATAGCTTCCCTCTCCCGAGGATAGACGATACATTAACAACTCTATCGGGCTCCAAATGGTTTTCCACCTTGGATCTCAAAACTGGATACTGGCAAGTGACAATACACAAATATGGCAAAGAGAAAACTGGCTTCAGTACCGGAAGCGGGTTATACCAGTTTAACGTAATGCCTTTCGGATTGTGTAATGCTCCAGCTACGTTTGAGCAATTGACGCATCTTGTTTTCCGAGGCCTTGCATAGAGAACTTGCCTGGTATATTAAGATGATGTCATGATTATGGAAAATTCGTTTCAAGAACATCTCAATAACCTGAAAGAAATTTTGGACCACTTTCGGAATGCCAACTTAAAACTCAATCCAAATAAGTGTTTTCTATTTCAAAAAAAAGTGGAATTCTTAGGTCACGTGGTATCTGAAAATGGAATACAAGTTATGGAAGGAAAGATAGATGCTCTCAGGGATTGGCCAAAGCCACGCGATAAACATGAACTAAGGAGTTTTCTGGGATTATGTTCTTTTTATGGAAGATTTGTGGAAGGATTCGCTAATATAGCTGCTCCGCTTCATCGATTAATGGAAGAAAAATCAACATTCAATTGGACCCAAGAATGCGATTCCGCTTTCCGAAAATTTAAAGGAGCATTATGTACGAGCCCAGTGTTCTCCTATCCCAATCAGAAAGGCATGTTGGTTTTGGACACAGATGCAAGCAACACCAGTATTGGAGCTATCCTTTCACAAATCCAAAATTCACAAGAGCATGTCGTGGAGTCCTACAGCAGAACCTTATCAAAGCCGGAACGAAATTATTGTATCACCAGAAGAGAGTTGCTTGCCATAGTAAAAGCATTCGACCATTTCCATAAGTATCTCTACGGCCGTAAGTCTCTAATTCGAACAGGTCTCGCGGCTTTAAAATGACTTTTAGAAATGAAAACTGCCGAAGGACAGCTTGAAGGATGGATTGAGAATTTGTAGCATTACGATTTCCAAATTAAACATCGATCTGGAAACCTGCATAAAAATGCTGACTCTCTGTCTAGACGGCCATGCAATGAAGACTGCAAGCATTGTCAAAAAATCGATAAGCATGAGAAAAACACTGGTCCGTCTGTGAGAAGAACGGGTCTTATCGTCGATGATAAATGGACTACCAAACAAACGAGAGCAGATCAAGAAGCAGACCAGGACATCGGACAAATTCTACATCTTAAAGAAAATGATGAATGTAGACCAGAATGGAGGGAAGTGTCGAACAATAGCTTGATTTACAAAGCCGTTGTGGGCTCAGTGGAACTCTCTGGCCGTAGAAAATGGTTTACTCAAAAGAGTTTGGGAAAGTGCCGATGGGAAATCCATTAAGAGCCAACTGGCTATTCCATAAGATCGAGTAGAAGATGTATCAAAAGAAATACATCACGGAACTTCAGGGGCACATTTGGGAGTTAACAAGACTTTGGGCAAAATTCGGGAACGTTTTTACCGGGTTCACTATCATGAAGACGTTAAAAACTGGTGCCGAAAATGCAACATCTGTGCTACCAGTAAAGGCCCTAAACCTAGATCTCGGGGGCCTGTGAAACAGTACAACGTCGGTCTCCCATTTGAACGAATAGCGATAGATGTTGCCGGACCGTTCCCTGAATCATAGCGTGGTAACAAATACATCTTGGTTATCATGGATTACTTCAGTAAATGGCCAGAAGTTTTCGCTATTCCCAATCAAGAAGCCATCACTATTGCCCAGGTGCTGGTGGACGAAGTTTTTAGTCGTCATGGTGTGCCACTAGAGTTACATTCAGATCAGGGACGAAATCACGAATTTTCGAATCTGCCATCTTTAAGAAAATTTGTAAGATCATGGAAATTCATAAGACAAGGAAAACAGCAGTCACCACAGTCTGATGGCATGGTAGAACGATTTAATAGGATTATAGAGGAACACCTGACAAAAGTGATCGCAAAGAACTAGCGAGATTGGGACAAACACTTGCCTATATTTTTAATGGCTTACAGAGCAGCTGTTCACGAGCCAACAGGTGAAAGTCCAGCTAGAATCGTTTTTGGAAGGGAGCTCAGGTTGCCTTGCGATCTGATGTTTGGAATACCTAAAGAAGAACAAACAGAAATTCGAGATTATGCCGACGAAGTAAGGGCACGAGTTCTGGGAATACATGATTTCGCTCGGGAGCATATCTAGCTGGCCAGTGACCGAATGAAGACCAGATACGATTTGAAAACCAATTCAGCTGGAGTTCGAAAAGGTGATTTAGTGTGGCTGTATAATCCAGCAAGAAAAGAAAGGAGTTTCGCCGAAATTGTCTTCAGCATGGGAAGGACCCTACAGAATAGTCAAGAGGATCAATGATTTAATTTATCGAGTTCAGCGTAATACCCGGAGTAAGATGAAAGTTGCACATCTAGACAGATTGATGAAATATCATGGTCGTGAAGTTGGTCAGGACGATCAGTCTTAACAGGAGGGCAGTGTCACGGAATTTACGTGCGCCTCCGCCAGAAGATACAGAATCGGATAGCAGAATTCCAGATTTCTACAGTGCTCTTCGGGAAAAAGATCTATCGCGCTTATTCTGGATTTCGCAAGAATAGATTACGGATATATAAAGGCCGGTATTAGTTAGTAGTTTTAAGTTTAAGATTGACTCTGATACGATTTAGAAAGTGAATTTTGTAAAAGTTGTAAAGAGTTAAGTTGTTCGAGTTAATTAGTGAAGTAATTAGTGTCAGAGGTCAGAGTGTGTAGTAACGTGGAATAAATTATTATTGTGCTAATTGGACTTTGATTATTGGAATAAACGAACCCAAGATTTCTGTCACGCACCCTAGAGCCGTGACAATATTATTAAAAACCCCAGAAACAAGAAAAAACAGAAACATAGTCGAAGGCATCAGTCCAAATTAGTTTAATTATTCGTGAGGTGACATGTTAACGCTCTACAGGCATATTCAGATCTCAAAAACAAACATGGAATAAAACAGCTAATTAGATAGGTAAGGTCCGTTTCACCAGGGTTCATACTTGACCTTGAAACTTGAAAAAAAAGGGTTGTAGATTAATTCGTATGACACATTCAATTTTTTGACAAATTAAAATGAATGACTTCTGGTTTAAGAACCGACGAACATTTTTGACGTCATTGATTTGTTTCACTGAATTTTTATTTGTTAAACAAGGAAGGCAAATGCTGGTGGCAAGTACAAAACCCTGGTGAAACAAACTTTACACGTATTTGTGAGTAATTAAATCAACATAAGTCATAAAACCAAAAAGAAATGAGATCGTTGTATCAGTAGGCATTAAGCTGAAATGGGGAAATAATAAAAATGCAACAAAAAATTACGAGTTAAGTTAATGGATGTTGATATTGGACTTTTTTGACTTGTACAGGGTATTTGATTATATTTGGACCCATACCTACAGCCTTTACTATTTAAGATTAAAAAAAAATTTAAATACAAAACTTGACAGTTTTTTTCTATATTTTCTTTTAACGTTATCAGAAAAAACAAAATCGCATCGGAAAATGGAGAAACGTAGACAACTTCGACTATTTTTAATGGAGCACCCTGTATATTTTGCGATAAAATGAAAGATTTTTTTCTTCCTGATTCCAAACATATATTGATCACATTCGAGTGAGCCGTTTTAACATATTTTAGATTAAATTATAAATAATTTGCATTGAAATTTCATAAGGATGTCAAGATATTCAAATCTTTATAAAATTTCTTTGGATTTTATTTATAATTTAAGCTAAGATATAATTAAAAACGGCTTACTCAAATGTGATAAATATATATATAGGGTGGTCCAAAAAAAACCGGAATTTTGTTTTTCAGCTGTAACTTTTTTATTTGTTGACCAATTTTCTTTTGTTTTAGCTTGTTTAAAAGAGAAATGAACAGGCTAACGAATCAGAGTAAAACTTTTGACATTTGACAAAAATCCAAAATGGCGGACTCCTTCAAAAATTGCCTAGTTTTGGATAGGACTGGCACTTTTTTGTGACACCCTATATAAGTTTTTCTAATAAATTCTTAAAGTTCATCATTTTGCGAACATTTTAAGACCTCGACAGAAAAAATCGGTTGAAAACTAAGTGAAATATTGAATTTTTTGTAATATCGAATTTCAATTTTTTTATTGACAGCAAAATCTATAGGATATGCTATTTCAGCTAGAATTTTTTTTCTACTCGACATATTTTTTCTATTTCGGGCTTGTTCGAAAGATAAATAGATAGGATAAGGATTCGAAATGAAGATTTTGACTGTTGAGAAAAAATTGAAGATTTCCCAGTTCCTTTAATATAGCCATTTTCGAAAAAGTTAACGATAAGTTTTCTAACAATACGAGTGATATTTTTATTTATAAATTTTAAAAAATAAAGTAAACACATTTAAGGGGCAAGAGGCGATATGCCCTCCGTAGGCCTCAACAACCTATGCTAAACGTCTACGCCAAGAACCGATAGAATTGGCAATGTTACGTTGTTCCAGCAGTTCTCTCCAACACTCAATGATTCGGTTTCGCAGCTCTCCTGAATTATTGAACGTAGCCCCATTTCCGTAGACTTTTTCTTCCCAATCCCCTCATAAAAAGTAATCGCAGGAATTCAAATCTGGGCTATTAGGCGGCCAATCAACGGGCTGTATAAAATTTGCAACTTGCTCTCTTAGATAGTTGATAGTAAAGCGGCTATTATGTCACCTGGCTCCATCTTATATACAAACAGTATTTCACCAAAGTTTTTGTGAGAACCAAAATCTGAACAATAAATGTAAGTTATAAAGTCACCTGCATAAAAGTGTAGTCTTGAGCTCACAGTTCAATTTCGGATCAAGGTTCCTAAAGTTAACGGGTTTTCTGGTAATGGGTAACTTGATGACGCATCTAGAGTGCCTTATGGAGATTTGCATTATGTTTAGGCATACAGATGACGTCATAAAAATAATCAGGCAATCTACCTCTCTCAAACAACCTTGATTTCGGATAGCATATGACGAACACAAGCTGACAATACTTGCGTGAATCCAAGCGAACTCCTTGGTCGATAAAATTAGTTGTGCTTTGTGGCTTCGAGAAATTGCTGCAGATAGATACCATTAAATAACTGCTGAATTTTTCTCTTCCTTTGTCTGCTTTTCGAGCTTGGAGGCAAATTCGTAGTTGGTCGTTTTGTGAATTCTTTACTCCGGATAAGGTGAAAATTTTCCCATCACTGAACCAAATTTTTCGGATTTCAGCACGGGTTCTAAATCCATTGAGTAGGACAGTTTAAATGTGTAGTCCCGTTTAACATGCTTCAGCATTAAATCACTTTTAATTATTCTTTACTTTCAACTATCTAAGAGAGCAAGTTGCGAATTTTATACAGCCCGTTGACTGGCCGCTGGCCGCCTTATAACCCAGATTTGAATCCCTGCGATCACTTTTTATAGGGGAACTTGGAAGAAAAAGTCCACGGAAATGGGGCTACGTTCAATGATTTAGAAGAGCTGCACAATCGAATCATTGAGTGTTGGGGAGAACTGCTGGAACAACGTAACATTGCTAATTCTATCGATTCTTGGCGTAGACGTTTAGCATGGGTTGTTGAGGCCCATGGAGAGCATATCGCCTCTTGCCCCTTGAATGTGTTTACCTACTTCATTTTTTAAAATTTATAAATAAAAATATTAGTCGTATTGTTAGAAAATTTATCGTTAACTTTTTCAAAATTGGCTATGTTGAAGGAACTGGGAAATCTTCAATTTTTTCTCAACCAGCCAAAATCTTCATTTCGAATCCTTACCCTATCTATTTATCTTTCGAACAAGCCCGAAATAGAAAGAATATGTCGAGTAGAAAAAAAATCTAGCTGAAATAGCATATCCTATAAAAAACTTATATAGGTTATCACAAAAAAGTTCCAGCGCTATCCAAAACTAGGCAATTTTTGAAAGAGTCCGCCATTTTGGATTTTTTTCAAATGTTGAAAGTTTTACCCTGATTCGTTAGTCTGTTCATTTCAAACAAGCCAAAACAAAAGAAAATTGGTCAACAAATAAAAAAGTTACAGCTCAAAAACAAAATTCCGGTTTTTTTTGGATCACCCTATATATTTGGAACCAGGAAGAAAAGATCTTTCATTTTATCGTTTAATATACAGGGTGTTCCATTCGAAAAAAACGAAGTTGTCTAAGTTTCTCCATTTTCTTATGCGATTTTGTTTTTTTCTGATTACGGTAGAAAAAAATATGGAAAAAAACTGTCAAGTTTTGTATTAAAATTTTTTTTCTATCTTAAATAGTAAAGTAAAGGCTGTAGGTATGGGTCCAAATATAATCAAATACCCTGTACGGCACTTTGGAGTCGCTTTCGATTTATTTTTCTAGCTTGTAGAGCGCTGTTACCTGTCGAGCGAATTTGGACGCCACTGGCATGTGAGGTGCTCCAAATGCGAATTATCCTGGCTTCTAAAGCCTGAAGGGTTGTGGCCTGAGTTTATGCTAGGTAGTGGAGGATTTGAACTCTCCTCTTGAATTTTAGGCTTTTAGGGTCTTTTTGGTTTAACTCTGCAGTTTCCTGGCCTCCAGCTGTAGGGTTAGAGTCGCTCTGCCTCAAATATCTTCGCTTAGTTCTGGTGCGAGTGAATTCGGACTCTCTGGCTTCTAGGGCTGTTGGATTATTTCTCCTGGACTCTGCAGCGGTGTAGAATGCAATAGGGGTATCCTTACTTATAGGATCGCCAGTCTAATTTTGTTGGAGTACAGCGGAGTCGATCTGACTGGTTCTTTTTTTGCTCGATGAATTGGATGAAAAGGGTTTGCTACCATGATACACCCTCTTGGGAGAGGAAACTATTAATTAATTAATTTCGAAATTATTATATTCACTATTCACTGATTATAGAAAATATGTTACATGGAAAATATTCTCAATCATTATATAATATATTATTAGAAATAAATTTTACGTTACTTTTAACATCACTAATTTTACTTAAGTTTCCCAAAATATGTATATTCGACTGCTTTTTACGTGCGGCAAAATTAAACCTCGCTCCTGTGCTTCTTTTAATAATTAACATTTAACGCCTTGTGTTAAAGTTATGAAATTAAGCTAACATATTTAATTTATTATTATGCTAGAATTCATAATAGGCTTTTGTTAAAAATAGAGAAAAACAATTAGTGCGGAAAATAATAAAACTTGCTGAATATTTAAATATCAAAACCTGGCAAAATGCTTTCTGCATTAATTATTCTCGTTTGTTTCAGGTTTAAATTTTTGCCAAGCAGACGACAATGAATCAAGGTTAATGAAAAATCTAATGGAAAACTACGACGCGGGCGTTAGACCCGCTCAAAATTCTTCATTACCTTTAACTGTCATATATGGAGTTTCGTTACATCACATCATTGATGTTGTAAGTATGACACGAATAGGGATAAGGGCTGGATTCTAGTTTTGTTTTTTGTTTTATTTGTAAGTATGCTCAATCAGGATTATAATCTAGGAATGTAGAACTAACTACACTCAATCATTAATTTTAGATTGATTGTACCTTCATTTATAATATTCTTAACAAACGGTCTTCTTAAAAAGTACTTGCGACTTAACCATGTAACCAACATTCAACTAGCGCAAACTGTAGTATAGAAGAAGAGTCCTTAGATAACCCAAACTAACCTATCTCTCAAGAAAAAGTTGTGAATATATTATGGTGAATTTAAGTGAACTCTCAATTCTCAATTCACCAGAACTAGTGTGTTCCAACGCATCTTCAATTCATTGTACATATTTATAATATGAGCTTAAATTTGTTATCTACTTTTATTTGAACATATGCATTCGAGTCTGATCCCGGGATATCGCTACCCTTTCATTCACAAAATGGAAGTGAATAAAAAAAATCGAAAATGTTGGAGGATAACATTGTTCGACCTTCATGCAGTCCCTGGTCATCACCAGTATGAATTGTTCCGAAAAAGAAAGATGCCTCTGGTACCCAAAAATGGAGAATGGTAGTTGATTACCGGAAAATAAATGAGAAAACAACTGACGACAGATATCTGTTACCAAACATAACCGATATACTTGACAGTTTAGGGAGAAGCAATTATTCTACAACAGCTTCTGGATTTCATCAAATTGAAATGAACCCTGATTCAATACCTAAAACAGCATTTAACGTAGAAAACAGTTATTACGAGTTTAAAAGAATGCCATTTGGATTAAAAAATCCACCTGTAACATTCCAAAGAACTATGGATAACATATTAGCAGGACTACAGAATAAAATATGCTTGGTGTATATGGACCCATAATCTTTTATGGGTATTGCTTCAGGCCATCTTGTGAAACGGTTGATCGTTGTCACAGCAGACTCAGTGGCCAAAATATTCTTCAACCATTGGAAGCCCAAAAATAATCACAACTGATCAGGTATCATAATTTGAGAGTTCTCTATATACTGCGCTGTCGCGTTTAGTTGGTGGCAAGCGCATACGAACGATAGTTCATCATCCAGCAGCTAATGGAATGGTAGAGCGGTGGCATCGGACTCTCAAATCATCAATAATGTATCAACAACATCCTCAGTGGACTCAGCACAGTTCTACTTGGACTCAGAACATGCTACAAAGAAGATCTCAAGGCATCTCCAGCGAAATTCATGTATGGAACAACACTGAGACGGAGAAGAAAGTCAGAATAGATCTCGACAAAAATCAGCCGATACCAGTAATTTTACATTCATAGAACATCCACTGGTAAATTGTTTGTATTTTGTTTTCTCGATCTCATGAATGTACTAAATTTTATGTTCTTGTATTAGGTATTTTTCAAGTACCACTCAGTTTGGGTTAGAAAATGATGAAAAAAATAGGTTGGTAGGACTTGGCGGGTCATAATGAGATGTAAATTAAAGACAAGAGAAATCTTTTGGCTACCCAAACAAGCCCTACCTACGACTTTTTTCGTTCCTGCAGAGAGTTTTGAAGAAAAATATCAGACAATTTTTTTCCAGCAAGTGTGGTGTGGTGCAAACAAAAATCCTATTTTTCTGCAAAAAAATTCTAGCAGACAAATTGTAAATAATAACTTTAGTTTGCAAAAATAAATTTAATTCAACAATATGTACATAAGCTTTACATACCAATTTTGCCAAGAGGACATTTTCATCAACGTAGTAAACAGAATGTTTTCCTAAGCAATCCCATTTATTATCTGCCACAAAACGGAAAACAATTTTTATATCTCATGAAAAAACGATCCTGAAAAGCGTATAAATATCAGGTGCTGCTTTTTTCATTGTAATTTCAAAAAGGCTTCCAAATGGTATAAAGTAACACAGGCTCGCTCAGATAAACGAATAAAAGGTCGGTTGAGGACGACCTTAGGTTGATTTATTATAATCGCTTTTTGTTTTGCTTTTCTTTTTCACATGTTTAGTTATTACATAGATACCTGTTTGAGCTGAATGACTGTACTGACATTTTTATTTATTAGGTTTCGGAGATTAACATTTTTTCTTTCGTGTCTGATAAAGGTAATTTTATTTGCTATTGCTATAAGAAATTTCAGTGAAAGTGAAGGTAAATGTGCTGTAAATATTACTGTATAAGTTATATTAAAAATCGACATGTTATTATCGTACAAATAATGATCCTTTTCAATGTCAAACATAAGCATATACGCCACTGTAAAATCCCACCATATTATGAAGTTGCTGAATAAGGCATATTCAGCCTGGAAAAGTACCGTCATATCACTCATATCGATAGGGTTGCACCGATTTAGTTGCAGCATCGGCATTATTTTAACATAAATAAGCCTCGCGGAGCTCTCTGTTCATTCTTTTGTTTTCAGATTTCACTATAGCAATTAGAATCAAGATTCTTTTGTTTTCAGGCTTCTGCCGCAGTAATTAGAGTCTTGTATTTTATGTTGTAACTTCTGAGTTTTTAATATGATAAATAGTTAATAGTTTTTAAAAACAAGATCTACCTACTGAATTTATAAAATTGAGATTTATTTTTCTTTGTTCATGAAATATGATTGAAAAATTGCAAATGAAGTCGAAACAGTATAAGGAAGGAATAACCAAATTTGAAAAAAGACGTTATTCAAAGAGCGAACAGGCATTCGGCACTGTAACTAAAAACCAGGTGTCAGCATATGAACTTTTCACCTAACCAAAGGCGCCTTACAACAAACAATAAAATTATGTAAAAATAACTCCAAGTCGCAGGAGCATCCTTTACGAATAACTTCATTTTTTCTGAGCGACATATTTCTGTATGAGACTTTCTAGTACGTTCAAAACTAGGCCCATCATCTACCCATTAACGGAAATTGTAAAATTCTGGATAAGTGTAAATAAAGGACTTCAAATTTAATGTTTAAACCAATGACATCAAAACACAGATAGACCGAACAATAAACAAAATTTTCGTATGACAACATCTCTCTGTCTCTTTTGGGTCTTTGTGCTATCCCCACCACTGAGAATGCCAAATTTTGTCTTGAATCCCTAAATAATATATTTTTCTCCTCTAATTAACATTTTCAATTTTATTTCTGAACTCAATTTGGCAACAGCAGATTATAGCAAAACACCGCCCAGAAGCGGCTTGTTGAATGGCAGGCAGGTGTTGATTGTAGTAGCTAGCTATCTTTATTGCAAACAGGGATTATTCATTAGCGTTAAACAAGAAACGACTAACACGATATTGGTACTCCCAGAATACAGGGCTCGTATCGAATATTTTCAGTTTATTTGTCAATTTGTTATTTTATTTATTCATCCAATTAAATTTCGAGATATATTCACGTGTGGGCGGGGTTTTTTACACCATTTTGAGCAATGATGTCTCCCTACCCCGACCCCGCGAGCAACTCACCTCCCCTGGCCCATGGGTGGTGTTGTCAACACAACAAATATCAGTTTATGAATGGGATGATCCGTCTATCTGTGTTTTGATGTCATTGGTTTAAACTCTTGTATTTATATGCAAATGTGTACATAACTACATGAAAACGTCAACTGGCTTAGTTATTCATTGTTGTCAAATTGCACATTTCCATTTCCTAAATACAATATATTACAAAAATAGTGATTCCTACGAGATTAACGAAACGAGACTTTCATAAAGTCTTATCTCGTCTCGTCGATGAAATAGGAAGTCTTCTCTCGCAGCCTCAAGTCTCGTCTCGTTCGAGAGTCTCGCATTCTCTGTGTACTTTGCATTCACGTGGAAATATTCACCTGCGAGACTCTCGCATTCTCTGTGTATAGTTCGCCTTACGAGTCTAGCACTACAACGTCTGAAGGGCAAGGGGGAATAACGCCATTCATTTCGAGCTTTATGCTGCCTGTCATAGGCGTGCGCGCAGCGTTTTTATATATTACTTTTTCCTTATGAATATAAGTGGGTAACATAGATAAATATTAAGATATTTTCTATTGGAAGTCAAATAGGCAATATTGCAATTTTTTTATCCGCATTCTTTCCATAGTGCTAGACTCGTAAGATGAACTTTACTTTGCATTCACGTGGAAATATTCACCTGCGAGACTCTCGCACAGGACACGAGACGTCTCGCACGAAACTCGAAATGAGACCAATAATCGACCGTTTCACAAGATGGCCTGGAGCAATACCCATAAAAGATTATGGGTATTGCTTCAGGCCATCTTGTGAAACGGTCGAAAATCTTGAGACTTTGGAATTGGTCCCACCAGGTCGATGAGTACGTGATCGCATCGTTGATCTGGGTTGGGAAAGGTTGCAAACTGCACGTGAACGCGGCGTCCTACCTTCGATTTATGCCATAGCAAGCATTTTCGAGCCCATTGTGTTATGTCTTCATTTATAGATGATCAAACATAGGGTTGAGAAACTATCTTGTTAGTGACTCGCCCACCGGGATGTGCCAAGTTGTGGAAAACATAATAGACTTGGCGGCGCAGCGTTTGTGGCACGAAGGGTATGATGTCATTGGTGGATACGTCACAGTAGACACCTTGATGGTCTGCTCCATATGTGAGTCTCTGAAACTTCAGTGAGGTTTGGTTGTTTTTCAATATGTCTTTCAGCTTATTATCGGCTTCTTGTGCACATCCATTCTGGATAAGGCGTCTGCCACATTGTTTTCATTGCCCGCAAGATACTATAGTTTAGTTGTAAATTGGCTGATGTAGCTGTGTTGTCTGACTTGTCTTGGTGAAGCTTAGTCAGCACCTTGTTGAAAAGCGATTGTGAGAGGTTTTTGGTCGGTCCTAATCGTGAATTCTCGGAATTCGACCCATTACTGGAAGTACTTTATACGGCTTCATAGAAGGCAGTGAGCTCTCTGTCGTATGTGCTTGTAGTTCTTCTTAGCAGCCGAGAGTATTTTGAAAAGAATCTCAAGGGTTCCTAATTACTATTGACGCTTCGTTCCAAGACCGCTCCTAGCGCTGTACTTGATGCATCTGTGGTGAGATGGACTTCGGCTCCGATTACTGGATGAGAGAATAGAGTCGCGTTAACTAGTTGCTGTTCAACTTGGGCAAATGCTGCTTCTGTGTCTTGTGTCCAGGGAACTGGTCTTTGGTCACGATGATCCTTCTGCTGTGATTTGATAGCCAAGGAAATTCACACTTGGTTGACCATAAACACATTTGCTCATGCTCTTCAGGCGTCTTAGAAACAATTTTTGGGTCGTCCAGATAGGCATAAATGAAGTTAAGTCAATTTATTACTTTATCTATAAAGCGTTGAATGGTCTGAGTCGCTCTTGAGAGGCCAAAAGGCATGACGAGGAACTCAAAGAGTCCAAATGGCGTCATAACGGCAGTCTTGGCAATTACTTCTTCTGCTACTGGTATGTTGTGGAAAGCTCGTCGAAGATCAATTTTTGAGAATATGCTGTTTCCTGCGAGCATTGAAGAATACTCTAGGATTAATGGTACTGGATACTTGTCAGGGATTGTTTTTGCATTGACATTGCGGTAATTTCCGCACGGTCGCCAGTCTCCGTTTTTCTTTTTGGTTAGGTGCAAGGGACTGGTCCAAGGACTATCGGATGGCCTGGCATAGTCTAATGCAACCATGAGTCTGAACTCGTCCTTGGCAACTTTTAATCGCTCTGGGCATAGTGGTCTTGCTCGCTGAGCACACGGAGTTCCTTCCGTGGGAATGTAGTGCTTAACAGAATGTTTGCTCCCTGTACGATTGGATGGGTTTGCCATTAGTTCAGGAAAATCCTTCAGAATTGCCGTGTACGCGTGTTGTCTGTGACTGCATGAATTGAAGTGATTGGAGCTGGACCGTATGTTCCTTTGCTTTTTGCATTCTCTATTTGAATCGATCGTCCATTTTTTAGGTCCACCAGGAGTCCGTATTTGTGAATGAGATCTGCTCTCATGATGGAGTGGTCGGCGTAGTCCGACATTTAGAGTAATCGCACGCCTTCCATAGGTTTGTACTTCTGTATTATTTGCAGCACAAAGTTTGCGTTGTTTTGGCCTCGCCTTGTCCGCTGTTCTTGCTGGAATCACAGAAACCGCACCATTCTCGACTAAGATCTGGGTTCCTGAGATTCGATCTTGGATGAATAGTCGGCGAGGGGTTTGTGGACCGCCAGCAGTCACCGAAGCTATTAGCGGTCATGGTGGTTTCCCTGCACTGGTTTCTATCCGCATAGGGTTGTGTACTTGGTTGAATTCTTGCCAAACCTGTGGTGATAATAGCAGACTTTTGAGCTGTTCGGTGGACGTGGTGTTGCACTGCGAGAACGACCCCTTCCGCTTGAAGCCAGACACAAATTGTCTACTTTTTGGTCAATCCTTGGACTTGTTTGTTCAATTTCTGCACTTTTTGTTCCAAGGCACTGTTTCCTTGGGTTTGTGAAACGTCCATTATATGCCCTGGCACTGTTTTCTCTGGATTTCCATCACTCAATCTGCCAAGTGTGCCAAAGCTTCGTTGCTTAAACCATCTGCTGTAGCAAGGGCAAATTGCACTTGTTGTGGAAGACGATCAGTCCAGAGAGCTCTCAAAAAGTTTTCGGTCAGTTGATTGCCACCTAGCTTGGTCATTTCTGTTAGAAGTTCTGAGGGTCATTTATGCCCCGGTTGCATTTTTCCGTTTCCTATTTGGTTACCGCTACACGGAGCGCTAATCCTTTAAGACTTGTAAAATTATATCTGACATCGCGTTTCCTATTAGGCCAGCGCACATTGTCTACCGCTACATGGAGCTCTAATTACATAGGTCTTGTTAAATTATATCTGACGTCGCGTTTCCTTTTAGACCATAGCAGCCAGCGCACATGAATTAAATAAAAACTTATGAAACACTTTTTCAGAGTTGCAGGCAAGCACTTTGCCGCGGTAGAAAATATACTTTAGTAATAATAATTGTTTCTACTGCAAAAAAAATATAAGTGGCAGAAAAGAACTTTACTGTTACACAACCAAGGTACTTTTTGCTAACTTAGTAAAGTGCGTTCTACTACTAGAATAGGATCGTTTTGCAATTACAGCTAAAATGTCTGCTATGATAGCCGAAAATCCATTAGTAAAGAACTTTTGGCTAGAGGATTTCTCAGTGCAGAATCAATAGAGATAATAAAACGAGACACAACGAGAAATATTAGTTACAAAATTATTGCACCACCTGTAACCACCAATTAACCTGGAAAAATGACAACGATAATGAAATAGATTGCAGTGCAATGGATGTCTGCAGACGATCGCGGAGGGTGTGCGCTGTTCTAATAGGAAACGCGACGTCAGATATAATTTAACAAGTTCCATATGATTAGCGCTCCATGAAGAGGTATAGACAATGTGCGCTGGCCTAATAGGAAACGCGATGCCAGATATAATTCAACAAGTCCTAAAGAATTAGCGCTCCATGTAGCTGTAACCAAATAGGAAACGGAAAAATGCGCTCCGGTTCAAGATCAGAAACCACTTACTTAAATTGCACTTCCTGTGGGACAGAGTAGTGGTTTAACAAGGTGTCTTTTAGTGCTTGATACTTATCTGTTGCTGGTGGATTTTCAACAATGTTCTCATTAATTAATTCTAGGTCAAGGCGTGCGACGACTGCGTTGTATTTTGCTGAATCAGATGTAATTCTCCAAGTGTGTGCTTCGATTGAGGTGAACCATAAACGTGGTTTACTTGCCAAATTTGTGGTTAGGTGCAATGTCTCCAATGAACTGATTGTTGAAGGAGCCCCTGCTGTGTTATTGGGTTGTTCTTGGCCACCATTATCGCCAGTTACAGCTTCGTATCATTCATTTCCAATATTTACGATGACTGAATTTTTTTCGTAATATTTCTCGTGCCGATCACGTCGGGGTCAACAATTATGTGGGGATCTGCACCACACAATATTATCAATTACTGTTATTTCGAATTTCAACAGAAGGGTGTCAAATTGGCCACAATAACATACAAAAAACTTTTTATTTATTCTTCCACACTTTTACTTTCTTCAAACAGCTGATTATCTCGTCGCCAACTCTTACCAACCCATTCTTTCCGGCATTTTCTCAGGTTGGTAGCATTAGTAGGCAGATCCTTACATCCTAAGTACTACCAACGCCACCTCCATAAAAAATGCATTACCTAATGTATCTTATACTGAAGAAAAAAAGACTGCATTATAATGTTTCAAAACATCGGCAAACTTATTAGTGGCAGAGTCTGTTTGTTTGTTATACCTATATAATCGAGAACATCCCTGTTGACAAGCGCACCTGGATGTCTATTCTCGAAACCGAGGAAAAGCGTTCTCATAAGAACGATTGCTCCGTCTTTGTCAGTGTTATGAAAATATGAAAATGGGTGACGAAGACAGAACCTTCGTTCTCATGAGAACGCTGCTCCTCTGTCTCGAGAATAAGGACCCTGGCCTATTAACCAATCGCCCTATTTTGCAGAACATTATCGATCAATGTTTTAGTTTACGCCAGGAATCAGACTCATTTGTATTCAGTATAGGTTCAATATAACTCATTGATTGATTTTATCTTTTTTTGGATTGGACATCTAAAAATGTCTAGAAAACCTGTTACTAGGTTTTTCTTTGTTATAGAAACCTTCATTGTTCCAGGATGAAAAAAATCAAATCCTCACCACGAATTGTTGGATAACTCAAGTCTGGATTGATCACCACTTAAAATGGAATTCCTCAGAGTATGCTGGAATAAAGGTGATCAGAATACCTTATCATCGAGTGTGGAGACCCGATGTTATTCTTTACAATAAGTAAGTTGAATAATGGATAGTATGTATGTATTTTTTTTTCTCAAAATACAAGCTTCAAGCTTTTATGATTTCTTTATTTTATGGACGACTCACACTGTGACAGCTTATTACGTAACTCATTTTAGCCTGTTTGAGTTACGTAATAAGTTGTATTATCGTACTGGTGATGTAATGAGCTCATTAAATCACACGATGAAAATTCCTAGCATCCCTACTGTTGTGATTGTTGTTGAAATCAATATGAGTCAACCGTGTTATCCGAGAGAAATGTACAATATGAACCAAAAAAGTAGCAAAATAATATTGAAATGTCAAGGAAGTCGCTAATTATGAATGTTAGTCCTATTAAGCCTAATATACGAAGAAGAAAAAGTTCTTTCTCTCATAAAAATTCCATTATGTATCACCATTTTCGGGGGCTTTGGTTATGCTTCCCTGATCGGAACCTAACTAGTAAATACCCTTTAAGCAAAAAGGTTTCTCAATCATACAAAATCTTTGGGGTTGTTTTCATAGAACGAGACCACCAATATTGTATTTTATGGTACTGACAACTTAGGTTCATTCTAAGATCAGATGAAGGATAGTTCCCTCCAACGATATTTCAGTGTTGGCAAATAGTATTATCAAGTCGGGTCCTCTCTCCAAGGGAAGAATAAAAAGTTTAATACATCACACGCTGCAAAAGCCCTTTTAGGTGCTCGGAGGTATTCAAAAAGCCTCGGCTGTGCTTCGCTTCGCCGCGGCTATTTGAATACACCTCGCACCTGAAAGTACGCTTTCGCAGCTTGGAATGTAAATAACTATTCCTGTCTTGAATTAAAAGTCAAGAAATAGAAAAAGCATCAATCTTGTTTTCGCCCGTTTCTTGAAGGCGTCTTGATTGAAGAAATCGAGAAATCTCAAAATATCTTTACACTGCGATGAATCTCTGTTTATATAACCTCTTTTTTATCATATTCTATTATTGCCAAAGTTTTCTAAGGTGTAGTTCGGTAGTAATTTGTAACAAAGGAAATAGATTAATTTGCAGTCTAGTATCCAGCAACGAAGGTAACTGACTAAATTTTGAGGTTAATGAGGTTAATTTTCTTGTGAAACCGAACTGAACCCTCATCAGCTAGCAGATATCAGGTAACTGATGCCGATGGATACTCAAAAACAGATAAAGTCCGAATGTCTTTTGGACCTATGTTTCTGGAAAATGCAAGAATAAACGGGAAAAATATACTTACTTATACGAAACTCAGAAGAAAAAAGATTAATAATTGAAAAGGCCTGTGAAAATTTTGTCATCCGATCTTTTTTATTTCTAATTTTTTTCGAGATTTTGCCCCTAAATCAATAATAGTAAGTAACCCTTGTGGTGTAATCACCCGAGCTCAACCAGCTGAAAAAAATATATAATCAAAGCCATGTCAATGTATTAAACCCCTATCAATTTTTATTTTGAATATAATTTAGGATTATTTATAGCTGAAATTTTTTTTCGAAATTTCTGATGAAGCAATTTTTCAGTGCTGACCCCCAGTATATATCATCAGTCATCAACACAAACGTCATAGTCTCCAGCAACGGGGAAGTAGTTTGGCTCTCTCATGGTATCTACAGATCTTCCTGCGATATCAACGTCGAATATTTCCCTTTCGACGTACAAAGCTGTCATATGAAATGGAGTTCGTGGACCTATGATGGATATCAGGTAAGCAAAATTTTGAAAAATATTGGCATCGAATATAATGAATGCGTAGACGGTATCTACCAAAAAATAGTACCAATGGGCACCTGAAAAAATATATTCAAATCAGTTTCCTATTTAATATACTTGAAGTACTCATACACCAGGTTGTTTAAGCATAAGAAATTTGCGTACCTACGCAATCTTTATTAACTTTTAGCACATTTTTACATAAATGAAAAATTTCGATTATGTATATTGAAGATTATTAAGAGAGATAATTTGAGAAACAAAACAAACTACTGTTGAACAGATTGTCTTTGCGACGTTTATCAATTCTACTTATTCGGTATTATAGCAATAATTTCAAGTATTTTATAGGTAAGTGCGCGCACGTACGTAATTGGAAAATATATTCCATTTAAACTCAGTACTTGATTATTTTCAATTTATTGCTACTAAATCAGAACTTCTCTTTGTATATTGGAGACTTACCTAATTGAAATTAAATTATTTTTTTCCATAGCTACTGGCAAAGTAGCCTTTAATCTACTAAATAGTAGATAAAGTAGTACTTTAACAGCAAGGATAGATAATAGCTATTTATGATATAAGTGCTAAAAGTGACATTTTATTTTGTGAAAAGGAAAGTTTGGGACACGACGCCAAAGGCAGAGTGTTCCATCCCTTTGAAAAAAATAAAATCACTTTTAGCACAAATATCATACACTATTTTTTCTACAAACGCACTAAAAGTGATTACTTTTAGCACTAGTGCTAAAAGTAATCACTTTTAACACCAGTTTCATAAAATGGCATTTTAGACACTGACAGCATCCGTTAAAAGTGGCACTTTTAGTGACGTTTATAGAAAAAGACGTTTATTTTGTCAAAAATATATACATATATTTTGTTTTTTATTTATTTGTCAAAGTTTGTCTAACGAATTTCTACTTATGCAAAAGTGTTCGACTCAAATAATTTCTAAATATTTTTGATACTACAGGCGTCCATAATTAGGCTATGGAAAAAAACTTTGTTTTACACACGACGATAAAATGCCATTATCGTCTCCCGGAATTAATTCACTCGCGATTCCGCTCGTGAATATACTTTTCCGGTCAACGATAAACTACCATTTTATCGTCTTGTATAAAAAATAACTATGATTCAATTTTAATTTTCCAGTTTTTATTTGAGATGTTTCTATTTTATTTATTCTATCGCGAATGGTAAACTATCATTTGTTCGACTCAAAACTCGATGTCAAAGTAATAATTCATTTGAAATAGTGGAATCGAACAAATTTTACCCACTCATGTCAATTTCATCCACTCGTGTCAATTTTACTCACTCATTCGTCAATTTTACTCACTCAATACTTGAACGTTTTGACAACTTTTCGGTTTTTTGTTAAATACTTCCGCTTAAGAATAAAATAGAATATCGCACACAACGGTAAAAAAGCTTTACCGTCTTGTTTGATAAATAATAAAACTATTACTTGATTCGATCAATTCTAAGTATTGTTTCACTCAACCGTTTTATATTTCAATTTCTATTTGACATAAAGATTTTTTGAGAACATATTAGGAATTTAATAAGCTATACAGGGTCCCAACTATTTCATAGGGACAGTATTGCTATTTCGAGAACGGTTAAAGTTACAAAGGTGTTTAAATTAGAAAAAAGTTGCCATTTTTGGAGAATATTGAAAATATATTTTCGTTGTTGCCAAATTTCTATTAGTTTCGCAAATATAGAGTGATTTTTGAAAATTAGCAAAAACAATTTTATCAAATATTTCAAAATGTATTGATTTTAGGGACATAGTTTAAACTCAAAAGTATCATTTTTCTAATATTCTTCAAAAATGGCAACTTTTTTCTAATTTAAACGTACGCGTAACTTTAACCGTTCTCGAGATAGCAATGCTGTCCCTATGAAATAGTTGGGACCCTGTATATGTATAGGAAAATTTCCTCCTGATTAATCTTGATTAAAATTACTCTTGAAACCACTTCTCTTCGAATTCAGAATATTATGCAGGTACAGTCGTGATTCTGTGGTCGTGAGCTTAAAAAGTGGGACTGACAGGTCTTGTCATTTTTCGCTATTTTGGTTAAATCAGTCTTTTCTCTACACAATAGATTTTTTTGTCAAACATGACAATCCCTGATGAATCCCTGTCATTGCCGTTGGTATAGCTGATGAGCTCGTTTCACAATAGGAAAAAACGGGTGTCCCACTTTTTATGCTCACGACACGACTGAACGTCCCTTTACAAAATTGCCGATTGCAAAACTATTCGCTGTGGACTTTCCGAAACCTTTTGATAGCTACTTACTTTATAATAAAGATTTTAATTTGAGTGCTATTTATTTTATTTGTTAATTTATTTATTTATTTATTTCACGTATGAAAAAAGATACATATACGTCGTTTTTAATCTGAAATTTTCCGTATGAGAAGCGAGGGGGTGTGACGTCAGGTGACATTGGCGTTCTAATGTAGGGTGCCACCAGCTAATATTCCTTTGGAGTATCAGATTAAAATCGACGGACTTCACATTCGAAGTTGTACATACGTTACTTTTGTTTATGTTTACATTCTTTGATGTTATGATAATGTCACTCTGCGTTTGTGCCTAGTTGATGATTTTATAATTTCCCATCTTCAAATAATACCAATTTTTCGACTATCATGATCGAAACTGTTTAAATTGTATTCCATTTTCTCGATTATTTCATGTTTTGAGTTTTCCATTATTTCTTGATATTTATTTCTGTCTTAAGTAAATAATGGTCATTACTGCATGTGGCACCTCTGTACATCCTTACAAATTTGGTCAGATTAAAAAAATGTTTCTTGATTTAAATGTGAGAATATCATTATTCTCGCACGCAAAATCATTGAAGAGTGAAGCTCATTCTTCAATGATTTTTCGTGGCATTTAGTTTTCAAAGTATACCTATTGGTACCTTCAAAATTATCGAACCTTTTGAAATAATAGGTCTGTTTCTACAGAAATTACAAACCAGTCAGAGTGAATTTCATTGGCTGAAACTAGTTTTCTGACTGTTTTAAACCAATGAAATTCGCTCTGACTGGGTTTGTGATTTCTTCAGAAACAGACCTGTCTGAACCCATGTGGACTGTATTGAATTTTATTGCCGGGAACGCCAGCAACCATTAAATGAAACACAGACACTATTGCTCTTTTTGGTTTTCACATCAACTACTGAAACTTCTACATTCACAATGTGATTATAACTTTTATTTGTCATTCATTTGTAAAACGTCACTTATCAAGTCAAAACATAAAAAACGAAAATTGATTTTTACAAGCTACAGGCTCTACTGACTTGTAAAATTGACAGCTAAACTGTAATAGTATATTACCATCCGAGACGGGAAATGCTTTATTGCTGATCGAGAGGTTATATAAACTACGCGTCAATTGAACTCGAACACCCCAATTTTTGGTCACTTTTTGAAAGGCTATAACTCAAAATCTAGCAGGCCGATTTTGTTCAAATTTTCAGGAGTGAAAGGATGCTCTAATTGCTATTTAATTTCCAGTTGTTAACAGATTTCCGGCTACCTAGTAAAAGATACAGGGTGAAACATAAGTTGGCAATTTTTTTGCGAAAGTTTGGGTTCACCCCATTCTGCTGGAGGGAGGGTTAAGTAGATTTTTGGTATGCAGTTCGGAAGAGTACCTTAGTACCTCGGGACGTTTTTGAGATTTTTTGAATATCGCAGCCCACTACGATTTTATCTTGAGTTACCTATGCGATTTTATGTAAAATATAGCTATTGACGTCATTATTTCTTTCGAAACAAACACTACAATTATGGCGCATGTGGAAACACACTTTAAATCATATTCATATTATAATATAATAATAATAATATGTTTATAATAATATAATAATATGTTTATTTACGGAACCAGCCATTTACAAATATAAATTTTACAAATATAATGTAACAATATAAATTAAAACTAATTTAGCTAAAAATGATAATAGCAAATAAGTAAACAAATAACTTAGGGCATACTAACATCACAGTAAAACAGTCTGTTTTTCATTGCAGTTTTTAGTTGAGGTAGACTAGAATTAAACATATCAACATCTGAACAATGAACATTACACAATTCACATGATCTATTTACAAATGACGATGATCTGCCATAGTTCGTTCTATGGTGTGCAAATGTGTGCGGTAAAGTGCACTTTACCGCATAGTGTGCGGTAAAGTTAACTTTACAGCATAGTATGCGGTAAAGTGAACTACAAAGTGTGCGGTAAAGTGCACTTTACCGCATAGTGTGCGGTAAAGTAAAATTTAATATTTTTAATCAGAAATCCTCTCTTTTTAGAAAATGGATTTTTGATCATTTCTATATCTAATCTAATTTCATTAATTAATCTGATTCAATATTTAATTTTATCAATGCCTTTTTTTAGAGATGTAGATGCTCATAGGTAAAATTTTGTACCTAACACATGCGGAAAGTGCCTTTACCGCCCTTAACGGCTTGACCGAACTCCGCTCCGCGTCGTTCGGTCAACTAGTGTGCGGTAAAGTTAACTTTACAGCATAGTATGCGGTAAAGTTAACTTTACAGCATAGTATGCGGTAAAGTGGACTACAAAGTGTGCGGTAAAGTGCACTTTACCGCATAGTGTGCGGTAAAGTAGAATTTGATATTTATAATCAAAATTCCTTTCTTTTTCAGAAAATGGATTTTTGATCATTTCTAAACTTAATCTTATTTCATTAATTAATCTGATTCATTGATTAATTTTATCAATGCCTTTTTTTGGAGATGTAGATGCTCATAGGTAAAATTTTGTACCTAACACATGCGGAAAGTGCCTTTACCGCCCTTAACGGCCTTGACCGAACTCCGCTTCGCGTCGTTCGGTCAACTTAAAGTATCACTTTCCGCATTTGTTAGGTAAATAACTAAAACAAGTCAAAACTACGGAGGCATCTCTGAGGTACATTTATCAGAATCATACTCAATAAAGGTGAACAATCAATACTATAGTTTATAATCTTATAAATAGTGTTAATAATTAATTAATTAAGCAATTTTTGAATATCCGAATAAATAATGTGATCCGATGGTATAGACATTTTATAGGCACAGAACCTCAAAAACTTACGTTATACTCTCTCTAACCGATTAATGTGAATATTGTAGCAAGGTGACCAAACTTGGGATAAATATAATAATGATTCAATTACTAATGCAGAGTGCAGCTTCAACAATAGAGTAGTTTTTAGAAAAGATAGAGATAGAATTTTGACCAATAAAATCCAGGGTGGTGGTGTACTTCTGGCTATTAAGAGCAACCTAATTGCGACTGTGGAGGAAGTTTTTGATGATGGTGAGGAGGCAATGTGTGTCAAAATAAAACTGAGCATGAATTCTTTTTTGTATGTAATAGTTGTATATTTTGTTCCTGATAGTGCAAGTGATTCGTACGAGAGATTTTTTGATAAAATAGAAAGTAATCTGACTGACAGGGGTGGGTCTGAATAACAATAATGTTCTTCTCGATCTTGTCATCTCCTCTTTTGAAGGTGTCCAAGTAGTTAAAACCAATGATAGCCTACTCCCGGTTGATGGACACCATCCGTGCCTTGGTTTGTGCCTGAACACTAAAAACGATATTGAATATTGTAGTCAACTCGACAACCAAATTTAACTTTAAAAAGGCAAACTTCTTATTAATGTACAGACTTTTTAGTGAGCAGGATTGGGATGACTTGGAGGGCCTTACCAATGTCAATTTGACACTGGAATCTTTTTATTTACTACTTAATAATATTTTCGAGAAATCCGTCCCTAGGGCAACTCAGGTCGATAAAAAATATCCTGTATAGAGCAGGCGCTACAAGTAGTTGAGTATGCAAAATATGAGGACCGACAAAACTGCTCAAATTCGTGTTCCTGTGATCTTGAAGAATGGGAAAGTACATCTTGCCGGCAGCTGGAGTGGTCCCTAACTCTCCTGCCATTTCCCAATGCAAAGTTATATGGAAAATATCACAATTTCAAGTAATTTCACAATAATTCCTATTGATTGTACCTAAGGCTTTCTTTTCAAGCACTCAAAATAATTCTACCACTTGTTGGATATCTTTGCAATTCTGCTCCAAAATATACAGAAGTTAGAGAAAACTTCGACATGTACAGGGTCATCCAACGAAGACCCAACAGGGGCTTATTTTTGACTTCTCCTGTTCCTGTAGATTTGAAAAAATTCAAAATAGCCAATTAGCATATTTTTTTCTGGAGAATTCAAAAATGATACCAAAAAATCATTTGAACTAAAAACTAAAGAGTTACGCCATGGATTAACTGTTTTTCAAATGAAACACCCTGTTTTTTATATAATTTCTGGCAAAGTCGCATTTTTAACGATTTGTCACAAGCTTTAAAATAATAATAATAATAATAATAATAATAATAATAATAATAATAATAATAATAATAATAATAATATTAAATGCACCGCTGTAGGTATGTCACCATACCTATACCTCTTGAGCAATGGACGGAAACCCAGAGGGTCGTGAGTTCAAATCCCACTAGCAACAGCAAATTTTAACATACTTACAACTTTCTATTTAAAACCCTGTCGTCTTTTTCACCACAAGAGCAAACTGAATTAGAACTATAATAGTCGTTAAAATCACACACATATCATACACTCCATGGAATTCCTCTATAAGTGAGAGGAGAGGGGATAGAAAAAAAATGGACCAAAAAATGAGCCGGCAAGATCTGGATTCTTAATCTTTGAGCTTTTCTCAGCTACAATCCATTGATAAAATGCGGTCCTCATATTATGCATACTCAAGTCCGTCTAACTCCCGGTCTAGTATGGTTTAGCTAAGAAATTATCATGCTTCTCAAACAAAAATATAGGCTCTTCATAAAATCAAAAAAATACAAATCTCACTATTGGAGACATAAGTATGTTACTCTTAGGAGCGTTGTCAAATATAAGGTTAAACTTGCTCATTCCAAATACCTTCGTGATATAGAGGCAAGCTTTAAATCAAACCCTAAAATTTTCTGGTCCTTTCTAAAAACTCTAAAAGATTCTCCTGATTTCTTGGAGGAAATGGTCCTTGATGAGACAACCTATTCAGGATCCCAAGGTGTGGCCGACGGTTTTGCCAATTTTTTTAAATCGGTATATATAAATGACGACGATATGAATTGTAACATAACGAGCGTCAAGTCATATTTCTGTAGTAAGCCTATCACTTTTGATGAGACTGAGAGGGCAATCGGGAGAATCAAGGCAAATAGGGCAATCGGCCCTGACGGAATTTCCGCCTATATTCTAAAAGGTTGTAACGAATATCTTTTAAAACCTTTCAATATTATATTCAATTTAATTTTAAATACTTCGAAATACCCTGACAAATGGAAAATTTCTAAAATTATTCCTATTCATAAAACTGGGGCTAGAAATGAAATAAAGAATTACCGCCCCATAAGTATTATGAGTGCAGTCTCAAAAATATTCGAAAGAATTATTTTTGAGCGACTTTTCGACGAGATTTCAGGTAATCTTGCATCCTGCCAACATGGTTTCTTGCCCAGAAAATCTACATTTACCAACTTAACAACCTTTTGCCAATTTGTTCATGAAACCATTAACGATAAATCTCAGGTGGATGTCATCTACACTGACATGGAGAAAGCGTTCGATAGAGTCAGACATTGTGTGATATTGGAATCTCTTAAGAGCCTCATACCTAGTTTATCTGATCCAGTCATACTTAAATGAGAGATTCCAATTTGTCGAAGTTAAGGGTAGCAAATCAGTTTTCTTTTAAAGTTCTTCAGGCGTTCCGCAAGGCTCTAACCTGGGACCTCTTCTATTTTTGGCAGCCATTAACAGCATAGTTAACAACCTTGAAAATGTACAAGGACTATTGTTCGCAGATGATTTGAAGTGCTTCATTCGAGTCGACTCTGTCGAGGATTGTGAGACCCTACAGAGCGACTTTTCTAGAGTTGCAAACTGGTGTGACATTGAAAGTTTCAATTTAAATGTGAGTAAATGTACTTGTATGACTTTTAGCCTAAAGCAAGAGATTATTAGGTATGACTATACTCTAAATAATGTCAGATTGAACAGAGTGAGTCAGCAAAAAGATCTTGGTGTGATTTTTGACACCACATTGTCTTTTACCGATCACATAATTGCCAAGATTGAGAGCGCTCAAAGAACTGCAGGCTTTATTGCAAGAAATACCAGATGTTTTAGTGTGGAGGTTAGAGGTTAGCTTGCATCTTTTTGATAGCCTTGTTTTGTCGATTCTGGAATATGGTACAATAATTTGGTCCCCTCAGTACAATGTTTGGGTATCACTCATCGAGGGTGTGCAGAGAAGATTCTTGAAGTGCCTGTATTTGAGGAAATTTGGAGAGTATCCTCGGAGAGGGTGTGACAATGAGTACCTCCTAGGAATCTTTGACAGGATGTCGCTTAGTAAAAGAAGAATTAAGATATTTTTATGCACATTGTTTCGTATACTGAAGGGAAACATAGATTGTCCAGACATTCTGAGCCAATTACCATTTGCCATAAATAGAGTAAACTCGCGAAGGTCTAATGTTTTCTATTTAGCCTATCCTCGCACAAATCTTTACAAATGCTCGCCTATTCACAGAATGTGCCATTACTTCAATTTGTATGCTTCTGCAATCGACATTGATGCAACAAGTTTCAGTGAGTTTAAGAAATTGGTTGAAAATAAGCTGAGATCCATCGAATAATTTTGTAATTTGTTAGTTTGTCTGTTTTAATTTATTTCCTCTCTAATTAAGTATGTACTTTATAAACTTTTGTTATTTTTGTGTATGTACCATTGCGATCAGGGAATAGTGGTGCAACAAAAATTCCATAATCCCCTGGTCTGTAATGTTTTGTTATTTTTTACAGGGTAGACATAAGCTGTATCTGTAATTGGCCTATGCTGTTGATACATGTTCAATAAATAAATAAATAAATAAATAAATAAATAAATAAATAAATAAATAAATAAATAAATAAATAAATAAATAAATAAATAAATAAATAAATAAATAAATAAATAAATAAATAAATAAATAAATAAATAAATAAATAAATAAATAAATAAATAAATAAATAAATAAATAAATACATAAATAAATAAATAAAGCTTTGAAACATGACAAATCAGAAAAATCCCTTAGCGTTCTCTTTAAAAATCCCAATGTTTTCAATGCTTTGTTAGTTATATAATCTATGTGGTCGGTAAATGTAAGTTCCTGATCAAAAATTACCCCTAGATCCTTTATAGTATTTACTTTTTCCAAGGGCACAGAGTTAGCCTTGTATTCAAAATTTATCAAATTTTTCTTCCTAGAAAATGATATTATTTTACATTTGGCAATGTTAAGTTGCATGCCAAATATTTCACACCACAATACCAAGTCATCTATATCTTTTTGAATCTTTTGACAATCTTCTACCGAGGTAATGTTTTTGAAAAATTTCAAGTCATCCGCGTAAGAAAGAGACGCTGAGTATTTAATATATTCTCGTATATCATTAATAAAAATATTGAATATTAATGGAGACAAATGGCTTCCCTGCAGAACACCAGATGTAACTAAAATTTCCCTGGAGCAAACATTTTTCAGTTTAACAATCTGATGTCTTTTACAAAGATAATCCTCAACCCAGTTCAACATGGTTCCAAAAATACCCGCAGCTCTAAGCTTATTGATTAAGGTACCATGAATCACAGTATCAAATGCTTTTCTGAAATCGGTATAAACTGCATCTACCTGCTTAAATGATTCTAAAGACTCAATCAAAAACTCCTCATAAACTAGTAAATTGGAAACCGTAGATCTACCTCTCAAGAAACCATGTTGACCTTCCATGATCATTCCATTCAAATGATGAGGTAATTTTTCATTTACAATCAATTCAAAAATCTTTGAAATTAAAGAGAATTTAGAAATAGGTCTATAGTTTACAATGTCAGATCTTTCCCCATTCTTAAATAAAGGCGTAATGTATGTTACTTTCCAAAATTCCGGTAATTTACCCAAGGATAATGACTTATTAAAAATCAAACATAGAACATGAGATAAAATATACTTACAACTCTTCAAAAATAGAACAGAGACGTTATCTGGTCCCATACTTAAGTTATCACTTAAATTTGAGATTGCATTAAAAACTTCCATCTTGCTAATTCTGATAGTACCCAAAAAGATATTCTAAGTATCCTTGAAATCCATATCACCACTAGTATTCTCATTATATACACTAGAAAAAAAATCAGCAAAAAAATTTTCAATTTGCAATGTGTTCTCACTAGACTGTCCGTTATAGATCATACAACCTGGCAAATCATAATTCCTACTTCTGCTATTAACAAAACTCCAAAAAGAGCTCGAGTCATTTTTCATAGTATTTTCCATATTATTTATATATTCTTGATAACATAAGACAGACATTTCTTTACATTGAGATCTTAATTGGGAAAAAAACTCATAATTTTCTGAGAACCAGACTCTTTAAATTTTTTATGTGCAATTTTCTTTTCAAATATAAGATTTTTTAACTTATTTGAGTACCACAGAGGAAATTTAGGTTTCTTTGACTTACGCATAGGAACAAAACAATGAAATGCTTCATATATAATGCCATAAAAAGTATCCAAAATTACATCAACATCATTCAAAGTATAATAGTGCATCCCAATCAGGTGAACCCATAAAATAGTTCAGGCTGTGAAAATTAGCATTCTTAAAGTCATAATGCTCATAGTTAAAGTCAGCTGTTCTCTCACTTTCAAAATCAAGAGATAATTCACACTTAAGTGCTGGATGATAAGCATCACAATTATTAAGTAATGGTACCTCAGCTGTTGCAACAGAAATATGATCATAATCAGAAGAAATAAGTCCAAAAGTCCACCGTAACCATTTGGAATATTATTACATTGTTTTAGGTTCAAGTATGTAGCCACATCCGAGATACATTTAGCCTGTTGCGATACACTACCTGAGCTTTGAACAAAACATCTAGAATCAACCCAATATATACTTGGCAAATTGAAATCTCCACATGCATAAAATCATATAATTACAGTCGCTTGTATCATAAATTTCTTCAATTATCAAGGACAGAGATTCATAATGGTTAATGCTAAGTTGAGGGGGCAGATAAGCTGCACATAACAATATTTTTATTTTATCTATTGTTACAATTACAAAAATGTGCTCAATATTCTCTAACTTACTAATAATCCTTTTTGATGTATAATTCGATTTTACAGCTATCATCACTCCACCTCCACGGTCGCAATCGCTTGTAGCCTTAGACCTATCACATCTGTAGCCTATGAAATTAGTCATACCCAATTCACCATCAAAAATATCACCTTTCAACCATGTCTCCACTAGAACTATGACATCATACTCTTGCTTTTCCACAGATAGTTCAAAATTTTTCAGTTTTGTGCATAGTCCTCTAACGTTCTGCATGTATAAACTAAAACAGGCTGGTCCGTTTTTTACATGTTTAAATTATTATGTCTACGATTTTGATAATTATTTTGATAATTTTGGTAATTGTCCCGATTGTTAGGAGGATATCGCCCATAATTTATTTCTGGATAAGAGCCTCTATTGTTAACTTGATTTCCATTTCTATTTCCTCTATTATATCCTGAATTGCTTTGCCATGTTGATCTGTCTCGGGTGTAATCAGAATGATATTCTCTCGGATATTTTCGATTGACATTAGATGTTCCTCTCCCTTTTTGGTAAAATGTGTTATTTGTTGCAGCCATCATATTTCTTCTTATGAAAAATCTTCTAAAAATTACGTGACAGGGCCAAAACTGTGCATCATTCACTGTATGATATAGACTGCTTTTGATTCCAATTTTATAGGCATTAGTATCGCCCATTGAATTAAGCTGCTCCACCACTAATTCCTTTCCATCGCTTAATTCTAATTTTCTAAGTAAATAGCCTTTCACAGAAACTGGATTTGATTTCTTTGTAACATTTCCTATATACAACCACTCCATTTCTTCTTCACCAAAAAAATCATCCGCAGCGTCACTGGCTATGCTCCTATTAATAGTTGGCTTTTTGGTTAGTTCATTCAATTTATTAGATTGCACCAATGCAAGTGCATTGCCAACCTGTTCTAATGTGATATTATTTTTTACGGTTGTAGTTGCATCCCTCTTTTTTGTAGGATTGTTTGTACCTGATTCAGTTTCCTTTGTGTGTGGACTATCAATCTTCACAATAATCTTATTTATTTCTTTGAAGTTTCTCGCAGTATCTTCGACATTCTGGTCTCTAGTAATAGGACTTTACCCAGTTTCATGGCTTCTCCAATAAGAGCTATACAATCGGGGCAAAAATATGGAAGTCACGATTTGTTAAGATTAGATCTCTTATTTCAGTGGTGCTAAAATTGGCACATGATTTACAATAAACCTTCCTGCAGTTGTCACAGGGGTGACCGAAAATTTCATCCTCTCCCCTTTTTGGTTCTCGAAAAACAAAGGAAATTTTACAGGTTATGCATTTTGACCCTGACATGTTCGTGAAATGATAACAAACAAATACGGGATGGTAGTAAATGCCAGGTTGGTTGGAGAAAAAATAAGAGATAAAATTTCATGGACAGTCCGAAATTTTGCCTTGTAAAATCCGGCAACTCTGCTTTATTCACGTTCGCAGTTCACTTGTGAAGTTCACCGTTCGTTCACCGTTCAAGGTTTGGAAATTTCAGGAATTTGACATTTTGAGGTTAGCCAAGAAAAACAGAAAAACGATTAATCCTCGGAAAAATGGAAACAATCCGCGAAAATTTCAGCTCTCACACAAAAATATAACTGTATTTCACAATTCTACGCCACTTTTTCTTTAGTTAATAGTTATTTATACACCAAGTGAGTTAAATGAATTTTTATTCATGAGAAGAAAGTTTAACCCACGAGCCCTGGCGAGTGGGTTAATTTTCTTCGAATGAATAAACATTTTAACTCACGTGATTTATACAAAATTTTATCCCATTTTGATAGACATTTGAAAAATAAGGTACTTAATAGGAATTAAATTATGAAAAGAATTCATTTAGTGGTTATGAAAGCGCTAATCTCGGCGCTAATTATTGAAATTGGTGGTTGCTAGGGTATAACTAGTTGTTTGTTTGTATTTGTAGCAGATTTTTATACTAGCAGAGTGACTTAAAAGACCGAGAGTGAGTTAAAAATATTTTAAGTCACTCAGGTGATAAACTTCTACTTACCTTTGTTATTAAACGTCAAAATGGGATAAAATACTTTAATCGACAAAATTCTTAAAAAAAGAAACAAGACATGTTTCCTGTTGACGTGACGTTCGCTGTAAGTGTGTAAGTGGTCATACAAAAATATACAGTGTGTCTATTTTTCTAACCAGAGGTATCTTGGTTATTATTAAAGATACGAGGTTGGTTAAATTAGGGCAAAGTCCCGCAATTTTATGGCCAATAAAATGGGATTAGCACCGCTGCTTATAGACATTGCAGGTGGTAAACCAAGAATTACTTCGGCCCGGGATGACAACAAAGTTCTTTCACCAGGGCGACAAAACAGAGCTCTCAATTCTTCGCAATTAAGGATCGCGTTAGGAATTGAAGCCTCAAAATCACTAATTCAAAGACGTCTTCATGAAAGAAATTCAAGAGCCAGGCAGCATGTCAATTATTAAAAGCAGTCCATCGAAGAGCACAAATAAACTAGGTCAATATTCATAGGGGGAGCAGCTGAGTGGTAGGGATGTTTGTTTGTGGATGAATGCAGATTCACGTTGTATCAGAATGACGGGCATGTATTAGCATGTAGAGAAACGCGAAACGCGTGAGAGCAATAGAGAAGAATGCATGGAAGAGAGGCTTTTGGTGGTGGTGGCGTAATAGTTTGGAGGAAGGGGGGTTATTTATCGGAATGGGTAGACTGAACTGGTAATTTTAATGAGAAGGCGGGTTACACACGGACGTGGATGGCTTGAAACATATACTTGCATACATCAACGTGCAAACAAAAATGTGCATGTCACCTTTGTACAGACGCTCGCGCAAAACTGTGAGTCTTGCTACTTTTGCTACAGTATTCCAAGTGTGCATAGAAAATTTCTAGCGATTCCAGAATTCATCTGAGCGTCATTCTACCGCTTTCACATTCAAAAACGCGACGGTATTTTGCATACACATTGATGTTTTTGTTTGCGCGTCCATCTATGTGCGTACATGTTTTCAGACATCCACGCCCGTGTGTAACCGCCAAGAGAAAGTATGAATGAAGAACGGTACCGGTATTTGTGTGTAAAGGCGGTTACACACGGACGTGGATGTCTGAAAACATGTAGGCACATACATGAACGCGCGAACAAAAACATCAATGTGTATGCAGAATACCATCGCGTTTTTGAATGTGCAAGCGGTAGAATGACGGTCAGGTGAATTTCTACGCATCAATCGAACTCGAACACTCCAATTTTTGGTCACTTTTTGTAAGACCATAACTCAAAATCTAGCAGGCCGATTTTGTTTAAATTTTCAGGAGTGAAAGGCTGCTCTAATTGCTAATTAATTTCCATTTGCTAACAGATTTCCGTCCACCTGCTGAAAGATACAGGGTGAAACATAAATTGGCGATTTCTTTACGAAAGTTTGAGTTCACCCCATTCTGCTGGAGGGAGAATTAAGTAGATTTTTGGCATGAAGTTCAAAAGAGTACCTTAGTACCTCGAGACGTTTTTGAGATTTTTTGAATATCGCGCCGACTACGATTTTATCATGAGTTATACGATTTTATGTAAAGTATAGCTATTGACGTCATTATTCCTTTTCGAAACAAACACTACAAGAATGGCGCATGTGAAAACCTACTTAGAACATATTATACAGGGTGATACAAAAATATATAGGGTGTTCTGATAAGAGTTTCTGGATGTTTTTCTCAATTCAAACGAAAAGCCAACTAGGAAACATTTATTACCTTTATTGCAATAAGTAACATGATCGTTAACAATTAGGTATATGTGAAACACAATATCCAACAAATAGCCATCGCGATTTCTCTCACAGCACACAACTCTTTTGCCAAAATTTTTGATTACATCTGTGCACATTTCCGGTGGTATTTCACGAATAATGCTACGAATCACATCTTTCAACCATTGAATTGTTTGGGGATTGTTCACATACGCTTTTATTTTGATGTAAGCGGCGCAGCATGTCACACAGCAAGATAAACCATTGACTTATTGCAAACACTTATTGAAGATGAACTTCTTTCAAGAAATGAGGATGTCAATTGGCCGCCTAGATCTTGCGATCTAACGCCACTAGACTATTTTTTGTGGGGTTATATGAAAAGCAAAGCGTATCTTAATAATCTCCCAAACAATTCAAGAGTTGAAAGATGAGCTTCGGCGTATTATTCGTGAGATACCACAGGAAATGTGCACAGATGTGATCGAAAATTTTGACAAAAAAAATGTTTGCTGTGAGAGAAGTCGTGGTGGCCATTTGTTGGATATTGCGTTTCACGTATAATTATAAACGATCATGGTCCTTATTCTTGAAACAGGGGAGCAGGGATCCCAGGAGAACGAGTGTTTCATCATTGTTACTTATATTATCATTTTCATTCCATTCAGAGACAGAACACTCGTTCTCCTGGAAACGCTGCTCCTCTGTTTCAAGAATAAGCACGCATATTACTTATCGCTATAAATGTTTCCTTTTCGTTTGAATTGAGAAAAACATCCGGAAACTCTTATCAGAACACCCTATATATTTTTGTATCACCTTGTATAATATGTTCTAAGTGTGTTTTCACATGCGCCATTCTTGTAGTGTTTGTTTCGAAAAGAAATAATGACGTCAATAGCTATATTTTACATAAAATCGTATAACTCATGATAAAATCGTAGTCGGTTGCGATATTCGAAAAATCTCAAAAACCTCTCGAGGTACTAAGGTACTCTTCTGAACTGCATACCAAAAATCTACTTAACCCTCCCAACAGCAGAATGGGGTGAACCATAGAGAAATATAATAAACCAAGGTAAGAGTACCTGATTGATAACATGAAAGTTTGTATAGCGCTGACGTCACAGCGACGGTGGCGTCAATAATGGCAGCCAGAACAAATACTGAAATGGCGGGAATTTTGAAATTTGACTTGAGTTGATTGCACAAAAAACTTACTTATGTTGTTCCACATCTTTTTTCTCAAATCCGAATGAGAAAAATGATGTGGTACTCCATAAAGTTTTGTGCCATTTTTTGATGTAGATTGAAAAAAAAAGGCAAAATAAACACTAAAATTGTACTGGAAAAAATATATATTATAGCTAGATAGGTCAAATACCTAAAGAGTTTACAAACACAGTTATTACATCTTTTATACATGCTTTAATGTATGTACAAGCTAAGCTGGCCAAGCCCTAACATCTACATTTTATCTCTTCTGACTGAGGTCTCCTAAAACAGTAAAAAAATATGCCTTATATCACAAAACTAACATGTATACCTACTGGTTCAGTTTATCCTAGTTGTACATAATATTATAGGTACGCGATACCGAGTGCCTTAATAAAAATAACAATTTCTTCTTCTTGTTCTTTAGATTTTGTGAGTTCGAGTCTTCTTAGACGACCGCCCAATCGGTTAAAAATGACAAATTTCAACACGGAAATGTCGTTATTTTAAGGTTACTTATTTGTTTTTTTGGTCACGGTTTCTATAGTTATGGATGTTTGATAGGTTTCTACAAAACAGCTAGGAAAGCTCTGTAACTCATACAGTGCCCTTGTCTTGTGAATTGGTATGACAGAGAAAGATGAAACAGAATCGAATGATCGGACTGATCTTTCGTATGACTCTAGCTTTCCAAAAATTCCGCAATGCGCTATGCGCAACCGGATGCGCAGTAATAGTATAACCTATTTCGGCTATACTTTTGAAGGTCTTTTTATTTTTTATTGTCTATGGGGTGAACCCAAACTGTCGCACAAAAATTGCCAACTTATGTTTCACCCTGTATCTTTCAGGTGGCCGGAAATCTGTTAAGAACTGTAAATTAAATAGCAATTAGAGCATCCTTTCACTCCTGAAAATTGGGACAAAATCGGCTTGATAGATTTTGAGTTATGGTCTTACAAAAAGTGACCAAAAATTGGAGTGTTCGAGTTCGATTGACGCATAGTTTAGTTTATCAAGACGCGTAGCGTCCAGATAAACTGAACCTCGAGACAGCAATGGAGTTTCCCGTCGAGGTTTGTGTACTATTTTATTTTTAACCATAATTTCTTGAAAAAAAAAATAAATAAATTCGTGATAACCAAATAAATGAGGTCGGGAAATAAGGACGGGGAATGAGGACGGGAAATATTTCCCTGCTCCATTTTCCGTCCGTGGACGGGAAATGAGGACGGAAAAAATTTCCTGTCCTCATTTCCCGTCCTGGGACAAGTAATGAACCAGGAAATTGAAAAGACAGAAATGTGATATTTTAAAATTTTTGAAAAGTCAGTAATGACAACATTTCATATATGGTTAAAAATAAAAACTTTTTACAAGTCAGTAGAATTATTTATTTTTAAAAAATCAGTTTTATCACAAGAATAATTGCTTATAGGTACCTTCTGGAAGACTTTTCTGGTGATGAACTATTAGCTCCAACTGCAGCTTCATTAATAATATCTTCTAGCACATTCATTTCTGGGAAAAAATTGAAAAATGGAAATCGGTCAGAAAACCTATTTATAACTAGAAACGACTCAACAACGTCTCATTCTCATAGTTATACCAACTAGCAAAGCTTGTATGGGAAAAAAACATAAAAATTTCAAAATTTTGTTATGTATTAATTTTTTATTAATTTGTCCCTATGTGTTTTACAAATGCGTAACAAATAAATTATTGTACATTATACGCCAGGTAGCAGTTTTTACTGGCTCTTGAAGGTGACAAGCTCGCCTGGCGGCTCGCTAGTCATTGCCTTCAATCGCCAGTAAAAACTGTTTTACCTGGCTAATAATGTAAAATACTATAAAACATACTTTATTTTAACATTAACAAAATTGTGTGCTTGTGCACCCAGGCAAAGAAGCAGCTTTGCTTTTTTCACTGCACGAAGCACGAGCTAGCAACGTACCGCTCGCAAAGATACTTGCAACATGGCGATTGTTGACCCTTATGACGCGACGCGGTTATTCTCTTTCTCTCTCTAACGAACAAAAAAATTCTAGAAGACAAGCTGAAGGTGGCGTGTCTTGATTGGCTGGGATAAAGAAGAGGGAATGTGCGGGTGCCGTAACGGTTTTTAGTTTTAAATTCAAATCGCAACAAGACCTAATAAAACCCACCCGTCAGTTGGTTGGTAAGTAAGTGTTGCCAACTGATATATTTTGCAAACAAAAATCCCCAACTAACAGGGACCACAAAAAAAATTAAAAATAAAATCCAAAATCAGGAATATGTAGCTGTCTGCAACTTGTATTTTGCTATACTATTCTGAAAAAAAAAAAGATGAAATGATATTCTCAAAAAAAATTAATATTCCAATCCCCAAATAAACAGCAATAGGTATCTCCCTTAAACTTTTCTCAAATGCAAAACACGAAAGATTTTAAGGTCGTTACGCAAAGAAAATTATGAAGCTTAGCATAAACTCATTTAAAAAGTAACAATTCGCGTAACGAGATTTTTAATACTAAAATGCGAAAAGTTAGATACAACTTTTGGGAGCCCATTTGGAAAATGGAGCTTCATAAAATTTGGTGGCAGAGTGCTTATAAACAATGTAAATCACAATTTAATTTGGTTTTATTTCCGTTATGAATAAATGTTTGTATGTCTAAGAGCGTATTATATCGAAAGTATTTAAATTATAATTCAAAAATTTTGTTCGCCATGAGTTTTGAAGATATTCACATTTTTTGTCTTAGCTGAGTACAAAGAGCTTGGATATCTGAGACGATCACAATAAATATTGGGTTGGTCAAGGATCGAAATATCTATTATTTTTCCTGGCTTTCGAATTTGAATAAGCCTTTACTAAAAAAAATTTTACAATGAAGGAATGAAGTGAATTTGATCATTTGAATGAACAAGTAGGTACAACTCCTACTAGCAGATTATATCATTATTAGACATGCGATGGCAAAGAACACTCAGTGGCAGCTGAACAAAACGTTTAAGTTTAGAAACTGAAAATCTTTGTAGACCAATAAGAATTCGAAAGAAACCCAAATGTCCGTATATTATCAAGAAATATAGGTAAAAAATTATGCATATTATCATCTTTGTAGATATATACAATAGCTTTCCATGTCAAGCGAATTAGAGCCTAATTTTCAAGAAGATTCTTTTTTTATATCACTCTGCACTTGCTTCTAGTTTAAAGCTGATAGTTATTCCTATCTAAATTTCCTCATATACCAAAATCTCATTGATGATAAATCCACCCAGATTAAATCACGTCGCCCTAGTAACGTTGCGGCAGGTATCCAGAAGTATCTCGATTTCAATCAACTATCGGCAATTTTGCATCGACTAATGATCAGTTTACAAGCGAGATTAATTAAATTAATTCGAGACGATTATCGAAATTTTCAATTAAGCGAGTTCCTATATCCTCTGCACTGCTGTCTTTTGGGTAAAGCAGCGGGGGTTTTTGGATTTAGTGATTGATTACAGCGGTATCCGAATTTGTGACACAAAATTTTATCAAGCCAACGAAAATTAGAAGGCCTGCGGAAACATGAAAATATTTGAAAATAATTTTAAATAGAATAAAAATCTAGTATTGGGAGAAGTTGCAAGAGGCGAGCATCACAAATAACGTAATACTTGTGACAAAATTGAGATGTTCTATAAAAATTGATATTTTGGTAGCGTGAATAATTCTGTCACATCTTAAAATTTCGTGGTATATTATGCTGAGAAGTAAATTTGATCTGAAGCAGTAAATAACAGTTTTCTGAACCGGAGGCAATCTGAACGAAATCTTTATCCTCTTCTTGGAGTGGTTATTGAAGGGTGTTATTAGAGACTCAAAATTAGTACCACTTAGCACTTTTCTGCTGAAGCTGGAAACGCCTTCCTTAACTGCACAAACCGGTACGTAAGATATTTCTATGCCACCACCAGTGTTTTAATGGGAATTTTAAAACCAGAAAAGGAAAGACTAATTCAGAAAGATTAAAATTAATTTATTTATTTCCTACTGAACTATTATAACCATATAATACCTTGGTTACGATAATCATAAACAGGGTCTTAACTCCCAAGGGAGTTAAGGATTTCTATAACTCCCGCTTTTACCTTGAATAGGTAAAACTTTGAGAAAAAATAGAAATTTTGGTTTATGGTTTATTCCTTTATAAAAATGGACAAAATACAGTAAATTCAGTGGGAAATAAAATTATCTATGTACCACGGGAATTATCCGGTGTTAATACCCACGGGCAATTGGTGTCCCTCGGGCCAAAGGCCTTCGGGACACAAACTTTGCCCTGGGGTATTAACATCCTCATAATTCCCTTGATACATAAATAACTATTATGAGTGGAAAGAAAAGTTAGCAATAATTATTTAAAGATAAAAAAAAAGTAAAGTAAAATATAAAAAAAAAACTAAAATTAGCTTATTTAATTAATGAACCATAAACAATTTTTGACTAAAGAAAAATTAAAGACAATTTAAAGAAAAGAGAGTAATTTGCCAATTAAAGGATTTAGTTCCAAATCTGACACTTTGACACTATTGGAATTGAAATTAAAAATAAACTATCACCTCTTTGAAGAGCTTTTACTAAAACACCGGGCGGCAGATGAACTAGAGGATGAGAAACGGATCGAGAACTCGTTGAGACTTTGCGACTTAAATTTCAGGCGATAACAAGTAGTAAAAATTAGTGGCGAATTGGCGCTAACTAAAGTTAACTGGCCTCAACATCTGCTTAAATAAGCGAAAGGAACCACCCTCTGGGTACCACTTTAGAAGCCCATTGGCTACCCCTTAGTACCGGGGCTTGCAAGAATCGACAAAGTCAAAGATCTCCAACCCTCTTAGCTTTCAGCGATTCGTTGAAAGTACCCTCTGGTTTCTTGTTGATTTGCCATTGGTTCTCAAGTTTATTCACTCTCCAACAGAGTTCGCTAATTACATGTGGTCAAATTCCTAATTGAACATTTAGTGTTTTCCCTTTTAATTGAAAACCTTTCCCTTTTCTAATTACCTGATATGCTTTCTATTCTTACTTCTTAATTTCTAACCTAGTCGAGTACCTAAAGAAAATAAAAGTTCCCGAATTTCTAACCTAATTACCAAGGGCGTGAAATGAAGTAAACTATATCCTCTATTAATTTGATAATAAAATAATTGAGTAATCACTCCTATCTTAACCTACCTATATTCTAATTATAACTAAGCATTTGACTATCTTACAGTTAACATTTCACCCAAGTAATAAACCTTGATAATTATATTGTTATACAATTTGTTATTGTATCTTAAAAATGCAGCTCATGTGATTATTGCTTCGCTACACACATACATGCTTCGAATATACATTATTTTTTTCCAGCGCTATCAGTTACCTGACATCTGGGTTCGCCATAAAACCTGGGTATTCAGAATAATATCCTTGACTTTGAATAAATTATTACAACCACATGGGATCTGGTTTAGTCGACAGATTAGTTTAAAGTTTAGTGTTTTTCTATGAAAACATAGTATTTTTATATTTGTCAGTTTCGGGTTACAGCAATAATAATCTTGAAGCTATAAAATTCTATACTTTTCTGGCTTTCAAGTGATTTTTACCCTTGAACAGATTAGGTCGTTCGCAGAACTCCATGTGGTTGTAAATTTCATTAGGGTCACATTTTAACAATTTATAAAAATAAAACTTTTCCCACGAAAGATGAGCTTGAACCGATAATGAATTTGCTACTGATTTTGTTACATACTTTCATTAAGTCCACGCATTTCTTTCGACATAAATTTTATCAATTTTGACTATTTTATATTTCAAGCATATGCCAACAACCAATATAAGTCGAAACGAGGTTTCCTACTATCGATGTGATGTGATGTGATCCGTAATAAAATTTGAACAAAATTTCGTTCTGGCGGTCGAATATACATGAGGAAATGTCCATCCAACCTCCTTCAGTTGTTTTTTATGTTACTCCGACATGGAACTGCCAAATTTTTAAACTGTTTTTTTATAGGGTGCGATTGGTGGGTGTTCCACGATAGATATTCTTTCTACATTCAATATAAGACCCTGAACAGTCTATCTGAGATTTCTCCGAATAAAAGAATCGTTGGATGTGATTAATTTAATATTGTTCCTGTACCGGAAGTAGTTGATTAATGGTAATTTGACTAGACAAAGGTTATCAACTAATCGTAAAGACATTCGGAGACCTGCCTGGAATACGGTTCAGCGATGGGATTGCCAGACTTATTTATCTGCCGGATCTTCTCGTTCATTCTAAATTTCAAATGAAAATTATCCGGAACAAATAAATTTAAATTCTTAAAAATAAGTAACTATCGAACGAGGTAAATACAGAGTGAATTGCAGTTCTTATGTGAAGGCGACAAACATATCCGTATTAATACCAAAAACTTTAAATATTTCAACATAATTATACTAGCAACTCTACTCAAGACTTTATGACGACATAGAAGTTTATACAGTCGTAAACTAAATGAAACCACTTGTAATATATAACATCTCCCTATAGAACTATCAAATAGCTAAATGCATGAAGTTTCCGTGAAAATGTATAAAACAATAATTTATGAAATTGACATAAAGCTGCACCTCAAGACAAGGGACCCCATTAAAGACAATCAGACAAACCATAAACGATAATTGCGGTTCAAAATTAAACTTTTCTCCCTCAGTGATCAGGACTTGTTTACATTAAATTAAAATTAAACTGGTATCTCTTCTAGCGGATCACAATCTCATTATCAGGCGAAAACGTCCACAGTGTTGGAACGCGACGAGGCTTTGTTTGTCTCGGAAATTTGAGGCTTGTATTGGCTGGTGAATCAATTTGGCTAAAACGAAATTGGTATAAATATGATGGGGCGATGGTTGCTCTGACGCTGAAGCAAAAGGATAATTAATTATTGTATCAGGCTTTTTAATCAGTTGGGTAATTAATAGTCTCTTTTATATGTAAATAATTTAAATTTTGCAAATTTAATAGGTTTATTTGATGAACAGAGTAATTGATATGTTGAAGAGATTATTATAAATTTCAGTGTTTGAACATAATTTGTCCTGATATGATACAAAATTTATAATTTTTGAAATTCTATGTTATGCAGCGGATAAAAACAGTCTCAATTCTAATATTTTTTTACTGACTAGGGGAACCGATCGGATTCCAACATTCATTAATCATGAATGGGGAAACTTCAGTCTTGCACTAAACACTCCTACTTCCGGTAACACTTTATAAAAGTTATTTATCAGTTTTCCGTAATGATGATGACACATTAACTGAAATATTTCAAGTTTGTATTATTAGTACGTAGCTAGAGCAATCATTCACATTGACGTAATTACTGATAATGTGAAAAATCTAGAAGCAGAAATGTCCAAAAAAAAAAAATAAGTATTGAAATATTTTCCTGGATGACGAATTCGAATTAGGAAGATACTAGATAAGAGAAATAAACTGAATTTTCGGTTCTTGGTCGGACTTCGGTTCGGCGGCAAAATAAATAAATTTAATTTCAGTTTCAAAAAAGCTTAATTGTAATGTAACCAGAAACACCCTATATTCTGTTATGGTTTTCATGTCGTTTGGTAAATGATTAAAAAATCTATTCCTTCATTAATTACGGAGCACTTCATTAACCGTAATTTTGGGATAAGTATAGGCAAGTAGTAGTGTAGTTTCTAAAGGTTTATTAATCTACCCTGTAAATCTCATGAAACTCCTTATATTGAAGATGCCATCTCCAAGAAAAAAATACATGTGACAGTCAGGACCTGCTCTCGTACAAAGAGACATTTGCAACCCATCCCGGCAATTTACATTGCAGAGGATAGACAGCGGCTCACAACCTTGCTGCGAGGGTCGAAACCGCGATTCACAACAAAAAAGAAGACCTAGAAGCTGACGTTACTCGAGGATGCTCCCAAGACGACATTCTATCGCCACTTCAATGGAACCTAGTGGTGGATGAGTTGCTCGTGCGTCTCGACTCACGAGGAATTGACGGCCAAGTGCATGCAGACGATGTAGCGATACTCGTTTAAGGGAAACATCCCACGGTCATAGCAGTAGTTATGCAAACAGCCTGATAGCTGTACAACGCGGGTGCGAGGAAGCAAACCTCATGGTCAACGCCAGAAAAACTGCTATAGTACCTTTCCCTAGACGAATAAACAGGGGTGAATACAACCTAAGCATCTTCGAGAAAAGGATTATAATAGTTAACGAAGTGAACGCCAAGTTAACATGGAACCCGTATCTAGAGAAAAACCTCAACAAAGCAAAAATGTGTCTAGTTAGATGAAGAAGTCTGTTGGAAAAAACATGGGGTCTGAAATCAAGGATGATGCTTTGCTCCACGGTTATCAGGCCCATAGCTGTATATGGAGCTGCAATATGATGGACAAAAGCACAACAAGTAACGACGGTCAATAAACTGAACAGTCATCAGAGTCTCTGCATCACCGGGGCTATGAGAAGCACACCCACTGCGCTTCATGCATCTAAGCATTCCGTATATGTATTTGGCACCCAACATGGGCGTCGTTACGAGGTTTCTCAGGGGGGGGCAGCACTATAATAAGATGATTCCCAATAGCACCGCTGATAACCGCCGAAGGCGAAATTTTTTTTGGTGCCACGTCCCTTTTTTGAACATTTTAACGCAGGTACTTATTTGATATCGATATATAGTTAAAAATGATGGTATTTTTTTCCGCAACCAATTCACTGTCCCCATCATTTGTTTAAGCTACGTTTACACTTGGAAAGTTTACTAAGGGCCAAATTCTGGACTGACTGGTAAACGTCTGGTTGTTACCTAGCAGGTACTTTCTATGTACTAGAGAATAGGAAAGTACCTGCTAGGTAACAACCAGACACTTACCAGTTGGTCCATAATTTGGCCCTAAAGGAAAGTACTTGCCGCCACTAAACTTGTCATGTGTAAACCACAGGAAAGTGCACTTGCTACTTGCCGGCAAGCGCTTTTCAAAAGTTGATGGACCGGCTAGTTTACTTGCCGCTACGCCAAATTTCTGTTTGTACTTTCCGTGTGTAAACGGGTCACAAAAACGTCCACGTTTCTGTATGAAACAGGCGTCCACGTTTCTGTATGAATACCTACTACAAAGAAGCAAAACTATCACCAGTGGCAAGATATCGTAATGTGACTTCCAATTTGATTTTAAGAGAAATAAGACTTCTCATCTACGTTTCTGACTTTGTCAGTTTAGGCTCGGTTCAACTAGTCTTGACGGTTCTTAAAATTTTTGGTATGATAATCTCATAAAATTCCTATAATCAGGATCTTCAATTGATATCTCCTTCAAGAGTCGTTTCGACGCACCTAGAAGAGTGGGTACTTCTACGTCTGATCCAATCTCTAACCCAAACTCGTTTTTTCCTATTTTTCTTGCGTTCTAGCACGCACTACCCTACTTGGAGCCATTTTATTTTCTATTGTTTGGCAAATAAACTTGAAAATATGTGTACTCACAAAACAATGAATAAGTTTAGTGACGACAAGTACTTTCCAAGTGTAAACGTAGCTTTAGGTAATAGGTAATTGTCTTTACGCCAGACTATAAAAAAGGTACCATCGTCACCAAAAGTAACTGGGACACAAATAATGCACAATAATCTCCTGGACTAATTCTACTGTCATTCATTTCAATGCATTTAATGCATAATTTGACAAATATTTGACAATAAAATTCATATAGGACAAGAGCTAATGTGATGCTGTCCCAGTTACTTTTGGTGACGATGGTACCTAACAAATTTTGAAAAAATGGAAAAAAGCAATACGAATACGAACTATCTTTTACATCTTTCTTGTTCAAAAGACTATTTCTAGGAGGGGCTAGGGGGGGGGGGGCAAATCCAAACGACGCCCACAGCACCCAAGCATATCCTATTGACACCATGTTTTGCCAGTTTTACTAAGCTGGACATATTTTTTTAATTTAATTTCTCTTTTGATCTATTTCCTTTTTCAAAATAGATATTTGACTACCTATCAATATGTTTTGTTTTTCCCACTTATAAAATTCAAAATCGTCAGTCCTATAAATGTGCAATATTCCGTATACGAATTCAGCACTATATCACATTTCGTATACCGGGTGGGGCACGAAAAACTTTCCACCCAGGTTTTCTCAGGTGTTAGGTGTTTAATCAAAAATCGCTCAGACACGTCAATTTTTGTTTTTTGGAGGACACATTTTATTGGTATTTTCACCCCCTACCTGTGAACCCCTAAGTGGGGGTGACAGGTACCCACAAAATTTCAAATGAAAAGGAGGATCGGGTGATACGCCATTTGATAGCTATTTTCATTAAGATTTTATCCCCGAAGTTTCAATTTGCTACTATTTACCCTGTCGAAATGGCGGCTTGTCAAAGTTAGGAAAAATCAATGGAAAAATGCTGTGTGGTTTTTACCTGTTACCTACGCATAGGTGTGACAGGTAAAAACTATACAGCTTAGATTATCGAAAAAAAGCATTTATCCTAACTTTGACATGCCGCCATTTCGGCCGGGTTAATAGTAGCAACTTGAAACTTCGGGGATATTATCTCAATGAAAATAGCTACCAAATGACATATCACTCGACCCCTCTTTCCATTTGAAATTTTTGGGATACCTGTTACCCCCACTTAGGGGTTCACAGGTAGGGGGTGAAAACACCAATAAAATGTGTCCCCCAAAAAACAAAAATTGACGTGTCTGAGCGATTTTTGATTAAACACCTAACTCCTGAGAAAACCTGGGTGGAAAGTTTTTCGTGCCCCACCCGGTATGTGTTTGGAACCTAGCTGTTTATGGGTTGAATGGCGCACCGAACCAATAGAAAAGACCTAGGTGCCAAATACATATACGGAATGCTTAGATGCCCACCAAATGAGAGCTACCGGGGCATGGAAAGACACACCAGGCAACTTCCGCCATACAAAGGTTATCGACCTGATGTACGATAACAGTTGAAATGCAAACGGATCAAATGGTGGTAACCAATCAGTTTGAAAAACTATTCCCAAGAATATGGCAGGAAGGAACGCCTCACATGAAAAGAAGAGGCCTGCAGCCGTATGAATAAAAATAGAGCATTTGCTTCTAAGCAAAAGGTAGAAGTATAAGCAAAAGCTTCGAGTAAAAGGTAGAAGTAGAAGCATTCACTTCATATCATATGAATAATGAAGACCTTTTACTTGCGAGCATATGCTTCAAAGAAATGGAGTAAAAGATAATAATTACCTGTTGTACCTGTTACTTGAATCTAAGGCTCGAATGCCAAAGTTAACCACGAGATCGATAACATCAATGGACTTTGACATTCGATTGGAAGTGGTTGTGAAAGAACGCCAATCATAGAAGAACGCCAATCTACCGCAAGCGGACAACACATCATTGTGGTACAAAGTCACACAGATGGGTCGGAGCTAACGGAAGGAGGCGGTCAGGGAATAAGTGGAACAAACTTAAAGTTTAAACTCTCATTAGCAATGGGTAAAACCTCCACAAAATTTTAAACTGATGTTTTGGCAATAAACATCTATGCCCATCAAGTTTGTATTAAAAGAGGCCTTTCAAGAGCACATTTACATACTGTCCGACAGTCAAGCGGCTCTACAGGCTCTAGGAGCAATCAGGTGCAATTTTCAGCTACTTTGGGAGGGTAAAAATATCCTTAAATAACTGGCTGGTAGGAATAAAGTAAAGAGGGTAACGAGGAGGCAGACCGTTCCACGAAGCAAGGCGCTTTAACACCTTTTCAAGGCCCAAAGCATTTTTGTGTACTAATGAAAAGTCACGTCTCCAAAGAAATCAACAGATGAAGAAGGTTCATATCTGGCATCTGAACAACTTCTTGACGGTGAACAGAAGAGACATTAAGCCACGTACAGACCGAATTTCCAACGTAGACCAACGCCAACGGCACATGTATGTACTGTCGTTGGCGTTGGAATTGGAGAGCAGTGGAAAGGATTTGAGAACATCGTCTACACTGCCGTATAGACAAAAACCAACGCGTTCCAACATGGTTCACATGTGCCGTTGGCTAGTGTTGGAAATTCGGACTGTACGCGGCTTTAGAACAGAAAATTACCTGAAAACAATGGGAAAATCAGACAGCGATTACTGTAGATCTTGCAAACAAGCAACAAAAACTGCAGAACACTAAATCTGTGAATGCCCTTGTCACTTCTGCAAAAGGCTGAAATATCTTTCCAACACCCCCTGAGGTGAGCACTTTACCACCCAGGAAGCTATGGCCTCCTTTGGTAGGAGCCTACAAATCTTGGACACTGAAGCGGCCGGAACAAGCTGTGACGACTCGTAATGCAATCTACAATCTATAAAAAAATGGGAAATAAAAATATTCGAAAATAATTTACAAAAATAGTAAACATACATCTGCTTTGGAGCAGATGCATTTTGCAAGGAGTACATGCTCCCAATTTGAAGCAAATACTCTCTTTTATTCATAAGAAAAAGAGTATTTGCTTTTTCCTGGAGCATTTGCTTCCAACTTTCAAGTATAAGGTTTTGCTTGAAATTTTATTCATACTGGATGAAGCATTTGCTTCAGATTTTGCAAGAAAAAGCAAATGCTCTTTTTTATTCATACAGCCGCTGGTCTGGAATACAGACGACTCCAAAACAGCGGATGGAGCTGACGCTGGCGTAAATGGAGAAAGACCAAGATCAAAACAAAGCATCCTTCTAGGGCTTAACGCAAACTGTGGCGTTAAAAAAATACAAAAGTGTTTTAAGTTTTTTTCTCATCAAAATATGGTTACTTTTTATCAGGTTATGGGCCTAGATATACGCAGGCAGTAGGGTATTAAAACGTAAGGAAATCTGTGCAGTTTTTTTGTGAACAATCACCTTTAAAATGTAGACAGTCGTGGAAAGTTTCGTGTGTACCAAAGCGGAGTAAAAGATTCGAGCTCAGCGAAACCGCAAACTAGGCAGAAAAGTCAGCATGGGAACATATACAGATCATTTCACCAGGGTTCATACTTTTGATATCGAACACGTCATACCTTGAAAAAAAAAAGGGTTGTCGTAGAATAATTCATATGACATATGCAATTTTTTTGGTCAAATTAAAATAAATGACATCTAATTTAAGAACCCACGAACGTTTTCGACGTCATTGATTTGTTTCAGTTGTTACGGGTCAAAATAATAGGTCGTTACAAAATAATTTAAAAACTAAAGAACCTCCGAACATCTTCTCTTGAACCCTCCTGAAATGAAATTAACCGTTAAGTACCTTTGTTTTGAATGTTAAATAAATACTTACCTTGTTCAGTGCTTCATTAATTCATTGAAGATTTATTCAATGATAGTTTCCTTTTGGTTTCATAGATGTCGTTTCAGTTTTGGCTCGAAAATTTGAAGCTATAAACCGTCAAATCGAAAAGTCCCTAACTTTTTCCCCAGAACCAAAATTCCCGCGCGAAGGTATCGATTTCGTGACAGAACCACATTTTTCGTTGAGAAAGAGGCAACTTTTTTGCTTTTCTCGTGGCTTTTTGCTGATTTTCGAAAGTTAAGGTCCCAAATATTTCGTTAAAAGGTGGCTATTAGCCCTTTAATAGCACCGAGGCACTATTTTGCTGATTTAGTGACGAATTAGGGAGAAAAACCTAAAACTTATTTGGTTCCACGTTTTTGAGTTTGTGAAAAAGGCCAATTTCCATTAGTAAGTTTCTTATTTTCTTACTTGTTAATACTTAATTGAGGCTTTACTGCTAGAAATATTCAAATAAATCGTACATACCTTATTCTTCAGAATCCTGACGCAATTTTCATTGTTTCAGGCCTTTTTTTTTAACGTTATGGTCCCCCTTTTCGTTTGTATCTACATCCTACCAAGCAAGTGACATCCAACCCTATCTTGAAGCTAAGCATTTACAGAGGCCTTGAATTTACTCAGAGATTGGTTATTTTTCCGACAAGTAGTCCTGGACCTGGTGAATCGCCCGAAGAACTTTGAGGACTTTGTTGTCCTCTGACTCTTCTAAGAACCTACTGGATCCACCCAGTATATAATAATAAGGTTTGAGTATTGTTGTGCTGTCTTTGGGAACCATTCAGGCCTCTAAATTGATCATTTGATAGAGACTATCCATCTCATTGAGAGCTGGGGCTCCATTTAAGTACCAACAGCTTCAGGGTATTTCTGGATTTTAAGACCAGCGAACCTTTGTCCTATTTTGCTGAAAGATTATTATTATTTTTTTTTTTTAACCCTTCGGGCTTATAATATTAATTAAATTCTTACCTTCAAGTATATGCCAATCACAATAATACACTCAAAATTATCACACATTTGATTATTTCCACTGCTCACTGTACACCAGGTATAAATAGATCTATTTATTTAAAATTTTATTTTAAGTAATTTTGAGGTGCATTGTTACAAATTTAGGGGATAATATAGCCATGGCGTATTGACGCCCTATGTGAATTAATTATTTGTTTCGACGATTGCGTATTTATTTAAAGTGAGTACCGTCTATTTTTAGTATAGGTACGTTATCAGTTATTATTATTATTTTTTTGATGTCTACCAGCTGATTTTCGCCGGTGACTATTTCTGTTTTCAATTTTCAGTTTGATGTTAAAGTAATTTTTGAGGGCAGATTGATTACATTTATTGATCTGAATTGAAGCGTTTCATTGTACCCTTTTAGGCAATTTTAGTTTGACCGGTGCAGTACCGTTTAGCTGTTGAGCTTTCCTGTTTTGTTTTGGAATATCGGAACTCCGGTTAACTGAAGGGCAATAAAACAGGTGGCGCTTTTTAGTTAATTATCCACACCACTCTCCACTAAGAGTTAGTCGGCAACCTTTAGAAACGGAGTCTCCTTTCTCGTCTGGTAGTACTGTGGCCACCTTTCTAAATTTTCATTTTCACTTTCACTCTCACCTTTCTCTTTCTCTTTTTTTATAAATTTCATTATTTTTTTTATTACTTAATACAGTCAATTTCTATTTATTAAAAAAGGGAGGTAAGAGGTATAAACCCTCGTGAAACAAAGATTAGATGCAAAAGCACAATCCATAATCGTTCAAGGAATTTCAGATAAACATTTGGACATGATTAACGAATGCCAGAACGCAATAGCCCAGATAGATGCTTTCAAAGCAGTATTTGTTCGTTCAAGTTCGTTTACGAAACTTGCGTTATGGAAGCATATAACCCATGTACCAGACGACCGCTTAGAAGATCATTTTGTTAACTTTGACGTGATCATAAGGCAACTTGAAGAGAATAGAACAGATTTCAAAGAAGATGGCAAAATATGTCACTTATTTTTAACACTAAAAACACCCAAATTTGACATATTTGTGAGAGCATTGCAAATATTCTATGATTGGAAACGGTAAACAAGGTGCAACTGGATTACATAAAGTCACAGTGGCGCAGCCAGGGGGGGGCCAGGGGGCCCGGACCCCCTCCTAAGACTTCAGAGAAAAATAGAAAAATAATGAAGTAGACAATAGTATATTGTTGTATTAGGAGTAGAAGCTTTACTTTTTTGTGCTGAAGCAGTGGGTTTGCGAGCCGAACGTAGTGAGGCTTGCAATACTGCTGAAGCACGAATGGGGTAAGCTCGGGGGTAACTGAATGGTTAAGCGGCAGTAAAAGTACGAGCGGCACTAAAAGTACTTTTGCTGCCGCTCAAGCGGCACTAAAAGTACTTCTACTGCCGCTGCGGTTGCCTAGCAGCATAGAAATTAAATTTCTACCACCTCGACAGGTGTTCACCCGCTGGAATTGCCTACCAGCATAGAAATTAAATTTCTAAAATCTTGACAGGTGCTGACAAAGTGACGTTTTTTTGACGTTTGGAGAAAAAAGCTTATATCATAAAAAGTTTAAAGGATAGTGGGTCTGTGTTTTTTTCTATAATTTTTTCTGCATGCCCCCCCCCCTCCCCAGATAAAATTTCTGTCAAGGTTATTAGACGAGAAATTAAAATTAGCATCCAAAGAAAGTCAGCTTGAAACAATGTTGCAGGTGTGGGAGCTTGGCACAGAATTTTACTTAGAATCCAAATATGCAATCACATACAGGGTGTTTCATTTGCAAAAACAAAGTTGGTCTGGATAGCAAATAAGCCAGAAGTGACACAAACAATTCGTTCATGTAGAAATGTGAGGAATAATTTACAACTTTCATCAATGTCACTTTTTCGTATATGAGGTAATTAAAAAATTGGTGATAGAATTAACCAGTGTCCAGTACCAGAGTTGTATGGTTGACAAAATTATGATCTGTAAAGAAGTGAGTTCTTGTCAACGTTTAATTACTGTTCACTGTATTGTTTTATGTTATAAAAAAAAATAAAAACTGAATTTCTCGATTTTGATGTGAGAATGTCATTATTCCCGCACGCAAAATCGTTCAAGAATGAAGCTCATTCTTCAACGATTTTCAGTGACATTTAGTTTTCAAAGTATACCTATTGGTACCTTCAAAATTGTCAAACCTCCTAAAATGATAGAATCCACCTGTCAGTTGGTTGGTAAGTAAGTGTCACCAACTGACATATTTTGAAAATAAAAAATCCCCAACTAACAGCGTTCACAATTTTTTTTTTTTTAAATAAAAAATAAAATCCAAAATCGAGAAAAAACTATAAAACACACGTTGCAGAAGGCTATTCTCACACTCATTCGTTCGTCCACTCGCTCCTTCGTCGCTCGTGACCAAATTTCGAATTCGTGCGGGAATATGTTGCCTTCTGCAACTTGTATTTTAATATACCATTAAGTTCTTTCTCATCAAAATACCCATACTTTTTATCACTAACGCGTACCGTACTCAGATAAGACGGGTGGTAGGAATGGTTTGTTATACAGTGACCGCCAAAAAGTTTGCAACAAATGGGAATATATTTTATTATTAAGATATCAACAAAAATGTTACGTGGGATCGATTCAGCATACCCATCAACAAAAAAAATGACTGTCACAGATGTCATGTGACCACTGTCATGGCGGGAAATTTAAAAAGTTCGCCACAAATATGTGAAAAGTGGGGTAAGATGACCAGATATCAAAAAATTGTAGAGAGAAATGTGGTTCAGAATTCGATTTTACGTCTATGTGTCAACTTTTAAAAAGGTACAAGGATTTTTAAAAAATATCACTTTTTTGGCCTGTTTTCTGGTAATTTGAAAAATATCAAAAACTTTTCGCACGGTTCACGTAATTCAAAGTGAAACTAACAAAACAAAATCAGTGCGTTAGTTCTGCTTAATTGTCCTGCGTCAAATTGTAAAAAACCAAAAATTCATTTTCAGACCACTCTGTTGCCATGACCTACAGAGAACAAAAATTTGGAATAACAAATTTAGAATTATCATGAAATGTTTCTAAATGATCCAATACCTCTTATCTAAATTTAATCAAGCCAATATTTTTGCGAAATGTTTTCGATATTTCTCAAATTACCAGAAAACAGGCTAAAAAATTGATATTTATTAAAAATCCTTGTACCTTTTTAAAAATTGACACATAGACGTAAAATCGGATCCTGAACAACTTTTCTCGCTACAATTTTTCGATTTCTGGTCTTCTAACCCCACTTTTCACATATTTAAGACGAACTTTTTAAATTTGCCGCAATGACTGTCTGTGGTAACATGACATCTGTCAAAGTGATTTTTTTTGTTGATGGGTATGCTGAATTGATCCCACGTAATATTTTTTTCGATATCTTAATAATAAAATATTTTCCCATTTGTTGCAAACTTTTTGGCGGTCACTGTATGTACTTGTCGGCTTGTTAACAAATATATGTATAAGGGCCAAATTATGGACTAACTGGTAAGTGTCTGGTTGTTACCTAGCAGGTACTTTCTATTATCTAGAGCATAAAAAGTACCTGTTAGGTAACAACCAGACGTTTACCAGTCAGTCCATAATTTGGCCCTTAAGGTTACAACCTGTCAGTGAGTTAGTTGACAGTCTCATTTCTCAGGCATCCCTTTGCTGATATAGGAAATCCAAAAAGCAATAATTTAGAAATTCTACAAGATTACCCAATAGCGGTCTAAACTACTCAACAATAGGTTCGTTCCAAGCATAAAGTTCACCAATTTTTGAGACGCGACAACTTTTTAATAAATTAACCGAAAAATATGCCGTTTTCAACATTTTTGAAAGCGATGAGGACACTGCCATCTTAAAGCGTACATGCAGAAAATGAAAGCCTATCAGAGGGACGGAACTTGCTTAAGCAAGACAGGGGGGTAGCATAATAAACATTAAGGCTGCAGTGCAAATTGGAACACAAGCACGCCTGACATTGCCCTAAACCAGTGGTTCCCAAACTTTTTTCATTTGCGCCCCCCTTCTGAAATGAAGAAGTGGTCGCGCCCCCCTTCCTTCCCCCATTATACAAATTTTTTTTTTTTACTTACTGTAACTCGTCTGAACTGGACTTTGGAAGAGGAGGAATGGGCATGACAGTGGGCAGCGAGCGTGCGCTGTAGCAATGATCGCATGACAAAGCTGCTTTGGCTTAGGTATGCGCTGTTGCCGGATTGTAGACATGTTTTTTTAAATTTTAACTGATTTTTTATTTTAAAGCATAAAATTTGTAATTATTTTTTAGAAGACTCACGCCTCCCTTAATGTTTCTTCACGCCCCCCAGTTTGGGAACCACTGCCCTAAACGATGATATGCTCGCTTCCTCAGCTGAATCCTTTCCCCAGCTCATGTAGTATGTTCTTGATCAAGTAACAGCCTTTTGACAAATTTTTATCAAGAGCCTCAATATGTGCTTTAAATCTGAGCTTGGAATCTTTTCGTACACCCGAATCCTGACAGTTGGTTACACTTAATAATCAGTCTTTGTTGATTGAAGACAGGCAGTTTGCGTCACATCATTTCTTTATTTCGACCAAGTCTCTTTCAACTGATGGTTTTAAAAATTCTTCGTCTTTATGCTCCAAAGTATTGCTGTGTCATCAGGGCAGATCCTAGGGTGTCGGCCGCCCGTGTGCAAAGCGCAATTTCGCCGCCCTATAGGGATAGCCCTCCGTACGTAGGAGGCGCCGGTGGTGGTAGCCAGCCGCAAGCGCCACCGGAGGCAGAAATTTTTTTTGGGTGCCACGCCCAAAAGTGTTCGTTTCAAGCCTCAAAATGAACGTTTTTGAGCATTTCGAGTTAAAAAAAATACTTGGTTGGAACATATTTGCAAAGTCTATATAGGTATTTGTTTTCTATGAGTTGTTTGAATGCGGGTAAGTGGTGATCAATAATGACAAATACTATCCTAAAACTAAGTAGTGCCTGGGTACGAAAGTAAAAAATAAGGCCAAGTGAAAAATCAAGACACCCCAGTCCCTAGTCGTAATACTTACCTACATAACATACCCACCTGCACTTGGGAGTCTTTGGTACCAAAAAAGTTGGTAACATTGTTAGGGGCAGTATTCACCTAGTTCTGTTGAACGGTTAGTATTAGTAATTATTTTTGCAGAATTAGGTGAATTGGGAACAAAAATAAACATTTTGAAAAAACAAAGCAAAAGTATTTGAAAAAAAAAATAAAAATTGCGATCCAATGATGGATGTGTAAAGATTTAAAACATTATGCGTAAGCCTACACGCTGACTGTGCACTAAACTTTCTATTCAGGCTATCGGGAGATCGGAGTTTATTTTAATTTTTCAGGAGTTTTTCAAAGTTCAGCTTATTTCTTTATTAGAACTAGTTTTATTTTGAGAAATTCTTAAAAAGTTTTACTTGAATCTTGAATGACAGAACTATAGGCGGCCTGCGGCCGCCCCTAAACTTGGCCGCCCGCGTACGGGGCACGCGCTGCACACCTGCTAGGATCAGCCCTGTGTGTCATCCGCAAAAATCACAAATTCTCCCAGAACAGGCAGAGGGGCAAGATCGTTCACGTTGATCAGAAAGAGAACAGATCCAAAAACGGACCCCTAGGGAACGCTGTGATATAACGCCTGTAATAAATCCTACCTGCCTGAAATCCTCACAAAGTGGCTTTTTCCCGAAAGGTACGTCCCATATTGGGGCATTTTTTGGAACAGTATTCCGTGATTCAGATAGTTGCTGCTACAGCCGCGTCAGTGTTGAAAAGCTTGTAGTGAGAAGCGATCAAATCCGCACGTTAATTTTGTTTTTTAATGTCTGTCATAATTTTGGTCATCACATCTCTATTCTATTCGCTGGTATTAAGTTTACATTACATTACAGAGGACAACTTACAGAGAAAATCCAGCGGATCTCTAGTTCTTAAAAACCACTTGCTAGTTTACTGTATACTCTCTGCTTTTTAATCCCAGGGTACACATAATAGTTATTAATGATACTAGTTCGATATGAACGCCATAATGAAACGCGTGTAACGACTGTAACGTTAAACCACGAGGCGTTAGCCGAGTGATTTAGTTACACAAGTTTCATTAATGAAGTTCATATCGAACGTGTATCATTCAAAATTCAATCTACGATGGTCCAAATAGATTTGATTTGCCTTGAAATAGCAAAAAATTTCCAAATTACAATTCAAAATTTAGCAGGTGCCCGTACTAGTCGGGAACGGGTTCAATATTGGAGTCCATTTTTGTGCGATAAATTCAGTTTTATAGTGGAAATAGTTATTTTTGTATCAAGTGCGCCAAAATGTCATTTTGGTGATCGAGAACACCAAAAACATTTCGCGCCCGAGTTGCAAACAATATTTTTTCTACAACTCCATTCAAATATCGATCATTCGAAGCCAAAATTGCATTTCCAATCAAAGGCAGGTGAATTTTAATTATTTTTGGCATCCTGACAGGTATGTGTCACCATGACACCAGTGTGCGAACTAGCTATTTCGCACACTAGGGTGCGAAATAGCTAGTTCGCACACTGGTGTCATGGGAACGTTAAAAAATCAATACCTGGGAAAAAAGTGTCACTTCGCAAACTGTTATGAGTGTGCGAACATCATCATTTTTTGACAGTTGTAGAAAAATAATATTAATATTGGTGATTCTGAGTTCGAAAGTGTCCCTTCGTATATCGAGACAGCATCAATGAAAAGGTTCTTCTGGTACCTAACTTTCTTTTTGTATATTTTTCATTTCATAATTTGTGTGTTTTTATGATTTCTTAAACGCACTAGTGCTTTTATGAAGGACCTAATGACATTCAAATGACAATGCTAAATGTGTCATATTAACACCGACGTAGATTAATGCATTTAATATACATATTTAGTTCATTGGCGTGCCTGTGCCTACATAAAAAGAAAAATTAACGAAATATTGATAAGACTGCAAGCAGATCATAATTATTGTTGAACATCTTCTACCTGCGCCTATGCCTACGGGTAGTACACTGATCTCAAAAATAAATGGATAAACAAAGAACGCTTCTAATGCTGCTAATTTACGAGGTCATAATGTAAACAACTGGGACCGCTGTGAGCGTGCGCAGTAGATTCATGTACTGTGCGTGCGCAAAATATAGCCAATGAAAATGAAGGAATTTCGAAACTTAGAACAGTTGTTCGAAAGATAAGACACTGTGCAGGCATTAGGCTGTTCCGTTGCACAACTATTCGTAGAATATTGACTATTACTGACCCCAAATTTTCGCACAATTTTAGCCAATCAAGCCGTACGATTATTTATCCATTTATTTTTGAGATCAGTGGGGTAGTATCATTCACAAATTATAGGTATTTATGTATCGAGGGAATTATGAGGGTGGTAATACCCGGCCCGAGGGACACCAATTGCCAATTACCCGTGGGTATTAACACCTGATAAATCCAGTGGTATTTACATAGATAGTTTTATTTCCTACTGAATTTACTGTATTTTTTTGAGGGAATATACCATTAACCGAAATTTCTATTTTTTCTCAGTTTTACCGATCCACTAAAGTAAGAGCGGGAGTTAAGACCCTGTTTATGATAATCGTAACCAAGGTATTATATGGTTATAATAGTCCAGTAGGATATAATAGTAGATTATACCACGAGTCAATAATGATAGCTATTATTCCCGAGGATTATTACGAACTGAGCCGCGTTTGCGGCGAGGGAGTAACATTCCGAGGGAATAATAGCCATTATTGCGAGTAGTATACTCTACTTTATTTAGGTACGACAAATTAATTTATTTGAGATTTTCAATGAACAAATTTCATTCGTCTCATAATTTTCAATACAAATCCACAACCACTACACGTTTGACACTGACACTTTTGTGGAATAATGACCATTTTTTCCCGCTACTCGTCATTAATCCCTGGAGGAATAACATATGTCATTATACTGCCAAAATAACAAATATAATGTGCACATTATACATTAGTCGTAAATAAAAAAGTAAACTATAGCTTTAGTACGGCAGAGGTTATTTAAATCCCTGGAGTTAATATCCAAATTGACGTTTTTTTATATGGTTTGTTACCCTACTAAAAACTTTTGTTTCTTTCGTTACATTCACTTTCTTATCTTAGTATAACATTATCAGTTGCTTTGCTATTACCTGAGAATACTTTATAACTGAGATCGGTTTCTTCAATATTACTGCAGATATAATCGATTGCTGTGGTGGAGTAATTTGTTTTACTTGTCGGTTTGTTAACAAATATATAGGGTGTTTGGCGGAGGGTTAGCCAAACTTGGTGGGCGTATAGATAGGCCCATTTCGAAGATATTTTCTTAATACACTAATGCCCTTAAGGTCCCCGTTTTTTTTTATATCATTGCTTTTGTATTATTCTCAAGAATTTTCAAAAATTAAACTTTTAACTTCTGTAACCTTTTAACTTTCTGATATTATCAAGGATAGCCTACAGACCGAAAACACACGCAACAAACGTTTTCATAAATATTTTTAAAAAAGTTACAGAAGTTAAAAGGTTTATTTTTGAAAATTCTTGTGGAAAAATTATGAAAAAAAAATGGAGCTTAAGGCCACAATTGTATTAATAAAATATCTTCGAAATGGGCCTATCTATACGCCCACCAAGTCTGGCTAATTCTCCGCCGAACACCCTGTATAAAGGTTACAAAATGTCAGTGAGTTAGTTGGCAGCACTGACGTTGGCAGTCTCATTTCTCAGGAGTCCCTTTGCTGATATAGGGAATCCAAAACGCAATAATTTAGAAATTTTTCAAGATTACTCAATAGCGGTCTATATAAAGACAAATAATGAAAAAAATTAAACTCATGTACAGGGTGTCCGAATTTGGATGGTTTTAATAGGAAACATCAATTTCTGAGCAAGATACACAAAAATGAACCCCCCACTCCGAGGCTCAAATTTCTTGAAATTTTGATTGGTGCAAACCGCATTTTGATATCTTCAACCGTTTAGCCGCTAGAGGGCGATTCTCGATTTTGAGCAATAATGTGAAACCTCGTGTGAAACCATCATAACTTTTTTGTTTATGAAAATTATTGATTTCCGTAAAAACTTTCTAGAAGCACTTTTTAAAGCAGAATTCAGTGATGTTCTCAGTTTTTTTCTAGTTGGTCCCAACTCCGAGATATTGACCAAAGTCTGGTTTTTTTCAATAGGACACTCTATATATTAATAGCTCATTAGAAAGCTCGGCTTTTTCTGATTTCAATGATAAAAGTTCGATAGGTTTATCTCTAATAGTTTTCGAGAAAAAAAATTATTTCGGTTTTTGTCATAAGAAGCAATGTGTTAGAAAAGGACTTTATATCTGTAAGGAAACTGAGAAAGGTCTCTTTCTAACTCATTGTTTCTTATGACAAAAGCCGAAATATTTTTTTTCTCGAAAACTGTTAGAGATAAACCTATCGAAATTTGTATCATTGAAATCAGCAAAAGCAGAGCTTTCTAATGAACTATTAATATATAGGGTGTCCCATTTAAAAAAATCGTATTTTGGTCAATATCTTGAAATCGAGGCCGAATAGAAAAAAACTGAAAACGTCACTGAATTTTGCTTGAAAAAGTGCTTCCAGGAAGTTTTTACGGAAATCAGTTATTTTCATAAACAAAAAAGTTATGAAGATTTTACAGTATTGCTCAAAATTGAGAATCGCCCTCTAGCGGCTAAACGGTTGAAGATATCAAAATGCGGTTTGCACCAATCAAAATTTCAAGAAATTTGAGCCTCGGAGTGGGGGGTTCATTTTTTTGTATCTGGCTCAGAAATTGACGTTTCCTATTAAAACCATCCAAATTCGGACACCCTGTACAATAATTAGGAAATTTAGGCAATAATTACAGTCTATACTCTCAATATCAAATTTCTTCAGAAAGGATTATGAAGATGTACTTAATGATGCAGCGGTACCGCTGTAGCCTGTTCAAGATCTTGATGTTTCAAAAGTATTTCATATTTACTTTATCCTTAATTGGCTTACACTAAGTACAAATATCTTGATCAGTCGTAGCAGACCTAGCAATGGATGTAACTAGGGCAAGAGGACTGGTTGGCATTGTAGAATCCTGCGGCATAACAGAGTTAACTTTCAATTTTTCCCACAGCCAAAGAGAGTTTCGTCCTGTTTGTTTAAGTTGACTTTGGCAAATCAAGATAATCAGATAGGTACTTATATCATTTTTTTTCCTCGATTTTTCATATTACTGATAGGAGGTTACTCAAACTTGAAATGGAAACTCAAAACAAAAAAAATATTTATATTTTGCATTATGACCTAATTAATTATTGTTTCAAATTCGAGAATGTGCCTGGAGGCAATTAAGCAAACTATCAAATTATTTAGACCAATTTCCATAACTTATTTACCAAACTTTCAAACGCCATAAGTCTGCTGAAAATGGCAAATGTTATCATTGTGCAATTAGCTTTGAAATTGTTGCACTGGAAACAAATTTAGCTTGTTCAGTTCCATTAAAGCAACAACTGTCTGCATTAATTATTTCTTAACGTTGTTAAAATTCTGTTTATTCTTATGTTAGCTTTTCCACGACTATGGACTTTAGTCTAAAATGATCACTGGCTTTATTAGGTAACATGGTCATCAATAATTATCTCCGACTAATTGTCGATAATAGTTGGCTTGCTATATTTTTTTTAACAAGCTTATCTAGGTTTGCATCTCATTTTCGTTCTATATATAGATATATATGAGAAATATTGGAACATGTATTGAATGTCTCTGTGTAATATTGTTTCAGTGACACGTATGAATTATGCATTATTGAATGTATAATGTCACATGTTTGAATCATGGAAACAGCAAAACCCATGCTATGGCCGATATATTGATAGTATATTTTGTTTCACGAGAATGTCTAAGTAGGTATATTTCAAGAAAGGTTATTATTCTCGGAACGGAAAATTTGATGGGCAATAAGGATAAGGCTGCACCTGACGTCTCTATTTGAACTAAGAGGCTTATACCAGACAGCTTTTGCTTCAATTTCCATGTTCGAATCGATACGAAGTTAAGCTAAATTAACGAAATACCAATGTCGATTACGAAACTTTGAATCTTAGCCACCAATTTATGTCCATTAACCGTAATTGTCTTAAAAACAATGGTGTACTATACCGCCTTAAGTTATGTATGCATACACGAATAGAGCGGAAACTTGCAAATATATTATTAATTTTAAGGGTAACTTGATGTTATTGAAATTACTTGAAATTACTGGCTGGTATATAATTTTTAATTTTCAATTTTTTCAAAGATAAAAATTAAATGGAACCTTTACTAATGTAATACATTCTAATACCACAGTAGTATTAAAGTATTTCCAACTGTTAGAGCTGTTTTTACTTGCGATAGAAGAAAATATTTTTTACCTTTTACTAGATGTAAGTAGGAGGTATTTTTTTATTGGAACGAGAGAACCCATCAAATATAATTTTCAAATACTTTCCTACTTATTTAAGCATCAAAATTTCCCAATGGAACTCCAGACAAAATCTTCAATGTATATAACACCAAAAAATTACAGAAAAAAAAACACCCATTTTGTTGAATAGTCCGAAAAGTAATGAAAGAAATAGTCTATAGATAGTTTTTTCCCCAGTAACTTCTCAAGCATCTCTTTTATTTCCAGATTGATATCGTCAAACAAACCGAGGAAGGTGACGTCAGTAACTACCAGGCCAATGGCGAGTTTGATTTAGTTAGTTTTTCATCTGTGAAGCACATAGAGTATTATTCCTGCTGCTCTGAGCCCTACCCGGACATAACTTACATAATAAAAATACGACGTAGGCCTCTATTTTACGTTTTCAACTTGATATTGCCTTGTATACTGATCAATGGTATCGGTAAGTATTAATTTTCATTTTTTTTTATCAACCCTAATGTCTATTTTTCTATTTATGCTCCGTTACCGAAACCCTGCTCCATAGTAATTAAAAGAAAGATTGGAGTTTTAATTAGCTCTAAATCACCGTGGATTTTATACAGTTTATACTCTATTTGGTAATTCCAAAAGCTTCAATTACTCAGAACTAAGGATACAAGTAATATTATTGAATGAAACTCCTCCTCCGCATAAAATATTATGGCATCCCTAAGGATTAATGTTTCTGCTAAATCCGTCTTTAATGAAGATTTTCGGAAGAAACTAATTAATTAAAATTTACATGATATCCCTTTCGCCTAGTTATCGGTAAATTTCGAAATTACGAAAAGCCAGAAATGTGAGAAATGAATAAATATATTTGGATCTATTAGAAAGCTTTTGTCTGGACTGTAATCTGGCCTGATTTATGAGGGAATTGCTTGTGTTTAAGAAATATCTGAACACAGCTATCTTAATCCAGTTTTCTACTACTTTATCCTAGCGACAAGTGCCAGAGATCAGGATCCCCGAGGCGTCGGGGTTGTTCGTCGTTCGGCCAAATAATTATACAGGGTGGTCCTTCGGGAATGACATCGATTGCTTATGGGAAAACTGTGAAAGGTAAAAATTTGAAAATTTGGCAACATAGCAATGTCGATGGGGGACATCTAGGTAAAATATTTTCAAGATGGCGGCATTTCCGGTCATACCGGAAGTTGATACCAACTCGGTTATTTTAAATAGAACACCCCGTATATAAATGTATTTTTGAATTCTACATAAAATTCTGAGCAGATTTCATGTAATATACCCTATACCTAAGTTCAACTGTTTTGGAAATATTGACAGTTGAAAATTGACTTTTTGCAACTTTGACAGGCTGTAAAACCTGAACAATTAATTTTAGAGGAAACCCGATTTAACATTCCTATCTTAGATTTTTATAAACTATCATTTGACATCAACTTTGAATTAAATCCATGATTAAAAATTTCAGTTAAATTTAATCTCCGTTTAAGTTCAAAGTTGGTGTCAAATGATAGTTTATCAAAATCTAAGATAGGAATGTGAAATCGGTTTTCCTCTAAAATTAACCAATTAGGTTTTACAGCTTGTCAAAGTTGCAAAAAGTCAATTTTCAACTGTCAATATTTCCAAAACAGTTGAACTTAGGTATAGGGTATATTACATGAAATCTGCTCAGAATTTTATGTAAAATCCAAAAATACATTAATATATGGGGTGTTCTATTTAAAATAACCGAGTTGGTATCAACTTCCGGTATGACCGGAAATGCCGCCATCTTGAAAATATTTTACCTGGATGTCCCCCATCGACATTGCTATGTTGCCAAATTTTCAAATTTTTACCTTTCACAGTTTTCCCATAAGCAATCGATGTCATTCCCGGAGGACCACCCGGTATAGTTTACACATTGATTCACGCTAGTAAAAAAATAGGGGATAGCTACCTCTACAATGAAAAATAATAAATTAATTTCCATTTTGAAGATAAATAGATCGTACGTAATCCTGGTCCATATTCGTTTTCGTTTTCGCACTTATTATCTTCATTTATAACATTTGGAATAATTCCTATATGAAGTAGGCCGGAAATATCAAATTCCAGGTTAAAAGTAAAGTGAGTTTCTGATAAATTAGCGACATGAAATATATGAATTTTTCCTCCAAATACATTTTCGTTTCGACCTTTTGTTTGAGGGTAATCGCTGGGGTGCAATTCATTTAATCGTTTACGTATTCGACACTAGTCTGACGAATTCGTCTTCTATTTATTTGCTAACTGACTAGGAATTTTATTTGTTTTTTCAGCTCTTCTAGTATTTTACGTCCCTTCTGAATCTGGTGAAAAGGTAACTCTAGGAATCAGTGCCTTGTTGTCGATGACAGTGTTTCTGATGACTATTCGAGAAACTCTTCCGCCGACTGAGAAAACACCTTTAATCAGTAAGTATTTTACTTTTAAAGCTGATTTTTTTTCGAATGGCTCGGAAATATTCAACATCTCCATAACGTTTCCAGGTGTCATTTAGATACATAGCTTCTTACGGCATTCAAGTGATTATTACATACCTATTGTATCCGTCCGCCCAAGTACTCTTTTAATTAGTTAGATGGTAAATAGCGAGCGGCTTTATTGATGGTCCTTGAGCCATAATAAAATTATGGAGGGGGTCTATTCGCAAATGAGAGAAACAACTGTAGTAAGGTTTACTCAATTATATTTTATTTTACTTAAATAATCAAAACCCAATTTGCCAGTACAGAGTAATGAAACTAATTTTTTCCAAAGTCTTACAGCCACCTCTATGTTTGCTAATTCAATTTACTACAACACTTTTCAATCTTCAACATCCTAGATACAAGATTCTTCATTTATTTTTCGAAACTTGAATTATTCTTTTTATAAAGCCTCACTTCGATGCTCTCAATATCTTATAACCAAAATCATTTACTCTTCTACACAATACTAACTGAATTTGATATATATTTTAAATAAAACTACCATTACCTTTAATTATAAATTTTAAAACCCCTGAAGTCATTTACTGACAAACTTATACAAAAAGTTATTTATATCATGAACCTAGTCAGATTAATTATTAAATACGAACATTATTTTAATTAAATCCTTTCAATAATTCTAACTGATTACACCTTTAATCAAAAATTCAGCAATTTAGATAACCATCTTACTTCAAGTACAAAACATGTTAATTAAAACTTATCACTTCTTTTATTGATTAAAACTTTTACTAAGAATCATATACTTAACCAGGACAATATTATTTTTCAAATTCCAGGTCAACATTACACAATTTATTTAAATTCTTTTAATTAACTACTAGCCCTTAATCTTCAATAGTCAAATTCAATTCAAAATCTTCAATAAATTCATTCTACTAATCAGCAATCATTAAGTGCATTATAATTTCCTATTTAAACTCTTAGCAAAAATATTCAAAAGTCATTTCATTCAAAGTCAATTAAATTTTTGCAATAATGTTCCATAGTCATTTCACATTCAAAGTCATTGCAATTAATTTCGAATAAGAGTCTTCTTATCTTATATTTACTTACTATGATAATTGTCATTAACTTTACTACACTGGCTCTAACTATCAAAGTATTTTTGTTTTTAATTGCTTAGCACGCACAAAATCGAATATAGGATTTGAATTTACTTCTAACTTCTCAACTTGTCAATATAGTCAATTAAATCGCAAATTTAATTTAGGTCCGAAGCAGAAATAAAGATAACAACTTTTTGGAGGAGACACAAATCACTGCCAATTTCTACTGTTTTCTACTATCTTACTATGAATCAACTGCTGTAGATACTGTAGCTTCTAAATGTAAGGGAAATTTTAAATTGCCCCTTCCTCTCATTATGATCTGTTTGAATATTATTCAATCCCACCATAAATCTCCGCGTGAGTTTAAGTTCATTGCCTCTATTTCTAGGAATCGTTATTTCCGATTGACCCCTGCACCTGTGTGTCCTAATTTAGAATTTATCGGAGTAATGTCGCAAGAATTTCGTTTCCGTTTCCGCTATTCAAAAATGCCGACAGCGCGTGTACACAATTAAAAAAGTTAGCCTTGTAATTAATGTCGTTTGGTGTTTAGTTTTATGAGTTTATATAGAGGGTCAGGAATCTCGTGACTTCCGGTTGCGTAAATATTTCATTCGGACCGCCTTCGGTAAAGATAACTGATGAGTACATGACTATAGAGGGGGTTCCGTATAATAATTGTTAGATTAGATTTTTACCTTCATCGCTGGCTTAAGCAGCGAAACAGATAACTACGTTAATTATTATTTTAATTTGAACTTAGAGAATTCCAATTTAGACTATTGAGAGTATTTTATTCACTTTATTACTTTCCAATCATAACTTTGATTAATGGGATTTAATTTAAGATATTTAAATTTTGCTGTTATCACTCGTGGACTTCGAAAGTTGTCTGATTTATTTTACTTATTTCAATCTTCCAATTTGGAATAAAGATTATCGATAAAATTTTGAATAGTTTCTCCTGTTAAAACAACTGTGAAACTGCTTTCATTATTTTTAGTCTGTTATTAAATTAACTATTTTTCCGAAAATTCCCCTTTTTCACTTTAAAATCCCTGTAATTTATGGCCCTCTTTTTGGGATTTTCAAACTATGTTAAATTTCCTGACTTTGATTTACCTACAGGGTTAAGTTTTGTCTACAAACAATAAGTAAAATTTTAGAAGTTTTCTCTTTTCATTATCTCCTGCAAAATCGAATGCAAATACCACGCCAGTGTGTTGTCTGAGTGCTTGTATCCGTTTGCGAATAAAAAAAACCGCAATAAAGTCAAGGGATTGCAAAAATTTTGGGATAACCTAAAATGTCAGGTTCATGCAGCACCTGTAATGCAGCAGTAATTTTTAAAGAACCCAATAAATCGAAAAACGAACTCTTTGGATATCCCTGCGAATACTGGGCCTAATGGATCGTATGGAACAACTTGAAAAATCTCTTGAGGATCTACAAAATAACTTATTAACGTTAATTCAAGAGTCTGTGGTCGCCGCTACAACCTCTATTGAGGAAAGAATCACTCGCTTGGAATCTATTACCACAAATACACCGACCCAACAGGTTCCTTCAACGACTTCACCACCACCTTCCAATCCATCTATTGATTTGCTAACTGAACTTCATGACCGTCAGAGTAAAGCTAATAATTTACTACTCTTCAACTTATCTGCGTCAGAAGATGATTTTTCAGAGGTTCGCTCTATACTACAGTTACTGGTTGGCACTCAATTTACGCTTTGTCGGGTGTCTCGCTTTGCCAAGCCCAACTCAAATAATGAATGCCCTATGCGAGCTGTATTGGGATCGGGATCACCATATGAAGTTCAGACTGCACTTCGCAATCGACATAAACTCAAGGGCAAACAAATCTACATAAAGTGTGATTTGACACTTACACAGAGAGAACTTGAAAGAACAATGTTGGAGGATCTGAAAAGACGCCAGGATCAGGGTGAGCAGAACATACAAGTTAAACTCGTCAAGGGCATTCCTCGAATCGTGCCAAAAAAAACCCTGAGGGGTCAACCCTCAGCAGCACCAAACCAAACGTAGAAGAAAACCAGTAAGTTATGACATATACTACCAGAATGTTCGCGGTCTCAGAACAAAGCTGGACAAACTTCGTTGCAATATAGCTGTGAATAACTATCAATAAGTGGCCTTCACTGAAACTGGTTTAAGTGAAAACTTTTACACTGCAGAGCTTGGTTTTGAATCATACAATGTGTTTCGATGTGATCGCTCAAGGGCTACCAGCACTGCTGAGTGCCTTGGTGGTGTCCTGATCGCTGTTCATCAGTCAATACCATCCCGTCTCATTGGTGCAATAGGTGACATCGAGCAAGTTTTTGTCGTTGTAGGCAGTGGTAGAAAAAAAATGGTCCTGTGCTGCGTATACCTTCCACCAAACTCCCCAATTGACAAGTACTAAAGCTTTAGTAACAACTTGGAAGATATCTCTGAACAATTCAGCCATACTAAATGTTGCATCATGGGGAATTTCAATCTCATAATATGGAGGGTTACCTTGCTTCTACTGAAATCAATAAAATACAACATATGTCAGAAGTATGTGCTTTTCACAATCTATACCAGCTTAATAAAATTTATAATATCAATGTCACCCTTGACTTGATATTCTGCCACTCAAGGATCCCTATAACTCAGCCAGATGAAGATGACTACCTGTTTCCGTCGGATAATAACCATCCACCCCTGTTGTTTCAAGCCACACTGCAACAGAATCACTGCAATTCATATCCACAGGGAGATGGATACCATTATGACTTCAAAGCCTCAAATTTCAACGACATAAACTATTTTCTTGGCTCTATTTCCTGGGATGAGCTGCGTTTGAACAAGTCTGTGAATGAGACGATTAACATTCTTTATAGTTTTTTATATGAAGCCTTTGGTCTCTTTGTACCTGTTAAAAGAATAGCAAGTGGAAGGTTTCCCAAATGGTTCTCACAGGATTTGAAGGCACTCATTATACAGAAAAAAATATAAACCAAGTCGCCCACCTTCGGTTTATCTGGCATTTTCTGACTTGCGCTCATAGTGCAATCTGCTCTCTAGGGAGAATTTTCGTGAATACCTAATTGAAACTGAATCGGCATTACAGCGTGACCCAAAACAGTTCTGGTTCTATACCAAATCTATACAAAACTCGAGTAAGCCTCCTTCAAGTTTTAGACATAATGGTAAGTCGGCAGCTATGGGTCCCCAAGCTGCCGAACTCTTTGCCGAATACTTTGGTTCAGTCTATACTGATCAAGTATTGGATTTCCCAGATCAACTTCCTCTATCTCCTCACAATTTATTTGATTTCACTATTCCTATCTCTGACATCTACATGGAGGTAAATAACATCGACCCAAACAAGAGACCAGGGCCTGACCATATCCACCCGCTCTTTCTGAAAAACTGCTGTGTTGTTTTGTCCAGACCCTTGCATATAATTTACAAGTCCCTGAGGGACGGCTGACGGCTTCTTCCCTGAGTATTGGAGAGCCAGCTATGTGGTGCCGATTCTTAAATCCGGTGACTCATCAGATGTGACTAATTATCGCCCAATTTGCATCATCAGTGCAATTCCGAAAATCTTTGAGAATATTGTCACAAAATTTTTATCATCATCTTTGAGCAGCGAAATTATATCCGAGCAGTTTGGCTTCGAAAGGAAGTCATCATCGGAAATTAATCTTCTCACATACTCTGAATTTCTGACAGGCGCCTTGGAGAGGGGTGAGGAGGTACATACTATATACACCGACTTCTCCAAGGCGTTTGACAGAGTCCTGATCAAAAAACTAGAGAGACTTGGCATCTCTGGCTCTCTGCTTCAATGGGTGGGAAGCTATCTTACAGGAAGGACACAGATAGTTTATATTAACAACTTTACCTCTTCCCAAATCTTGGTGTCATCAGGTGTTCCTCAAGGCTCGCATTTAGGCCCACTGCTCATCAACCTGTTCATCAATGACATATATTCTTGTTTCCTACACTCTTCATTTCTTCTTTTTGCCGATGACTTGAAATTATTTTTGAAAATCGTTACTCTTGATGACTGCCATGCACTGCAAGAGGATCTTGACAGGTTAATTCAGTGGTGTCAAACTAATGGCATGAATCTTAATGTTACGAAGTGTAAAGTTATGAAATTCCACGGGTCTAGAACCTTTAATGACTGCATATATCACATCAATGGTACGCCATTGGACTGCGTGAATCAGATCAGGGATCTGGGTGTTTTGCACCAATCTTGATTTCTCTTCACACATCGATGCCATAGTTAGGAAAGCACTTCGGATGCTTGGGTTTGTGAAGCGTAGTACAAGAAAATTTGCGAATATCAACTCCATCAAAACGTTATACTTCTCATTTGTTCGTACACATCTTGAGTATGCTGCATCTGCTTGGAGTCCAAACTATGCCTGTCATATTCATCGCCTTGAAAGTGTGCAGCGTAAATTTTGCAGATATCTCAATTACAAATTTTTTAGCGAAGAGGAATTTTATTATGCACCACTTTGTAACGCACTCAACTTATCAACCCTTTGCTCAAGAAGGAAGCAGAAAGACCTCAAACTGATACCTAAAATCGTAAATGTCCCTTCACGTAACACCCGCACATCTCAAACTTTTCATCTTCAATTTCACAGAACCAACTATGCATATCACTCTTTCATTCCTCGTAACCTCAGACTGTGTAATGAGCTGGGAGACATTGATTTTTTTGAGCCCTATGAACCATTTGCGACTGCGAGAATTGTCAATGGCCTCAAGTTATAATTATTGTTATTTTATTCTGTGATTTTGTATTTAGTTTGATTTAACTTAATTTGATTTTATTTAGTTTAATTAAGTATCTTGGTTTGGCACTTATTGCATTCTTTGTTTCTGCTTTATCTATTTTGATTGGCATTTTCCTTTTATTATTTACTTGTTTCACTTGTATGTACACTTTGTTAATTTTTAATGGGCTTGACCCGTCAATGAAAAAATAAAGAAATTCGTTTCAATTTTATGAGACTACTGGACAAACCTCAACCTCAACATAATTTAAGGTAGTTCCAAACAAAAAGTCTTAAGTTCCTGTTCGACCCGAGTGAAGACCGTTCAAGTCTCAAAACGCAGCTTCGCGTGAATCTCAGTTCATTTTAAAAAGCTAAAGGATTTTAGAAACAAATCAGGTAATGTGTCCAGAAACTTTTCTATTTAGCCAGACAGAAATACATTTCAAAATTTAAAACTTTCTTGAAACTCTACTATTGTAATAATTCGACAGAGCGCAAAGCAGGACAATGTGAATTCTTTCTTTTTTTCGCGTTGGTTGAATTTGAAAGTCGTTATTAAGCTCTCAATTATATTATAATGTGAATTTATTTGCATTAAAGATAACTTCTGCCAACTCCGATTTCCATAATAAAAAGGTAAGAATTTAGGCTAGAAGTGCCTCAGTATTTAACTTCGCTGATTTTAAACAATGCAGGGAGTTTCTCTTTGTACTCTCTCGGCCATCTGGAAGTTTCCCTTTTTCTGAACTTGCTTTTTCTTGTTGAAAACTTTTGGAAACTTCACAGGCGGAATAAATTTTAAAAAAATATGTAGATGTGTGGTGAGAACTTTCTTTTATTGTTTTTCATTCATGAAGAGTACAGTTAAAAATTAATGAACAAGCAATAGTGGCCTAAACAATCCGAGTTCTCTAATCAATATTCGTCAATCTGGTACGATGCAAAATAGTAGGTATCTACTTTATTATGTTAAGATTTTTTCGAATCAAGTTTTGAACTGGTATATCACATTCAATTATTCGAGGGTACTCCATCCTGTTACACCATACTGGATGTCGGAAACTAAAAAAGTAGAATTAACGAAAAAAATTGATAAATTGCTTGCAGAGGATAATGGAATGGAATGTGAATTCCCTGGTGCTGCATATGTGGTACTGGTCCTAGAGAAACATGGAGGAATGAAACTGACAGTGGACTACCCTGGATAAAAAGTAAACGCAAAAATACGCCCAAACCCGTACGCATCATTGAATAGGATCGACGACACTTTCCACGTAGTAAAGAACTTTAGACCTAAGGTCTAGTTATCACCAGGTCCCCGTTAAATATAGTGATAGAGATTTCTTTGTTTTATAGGGGCGTTTGCCTACGGGAATACCGTTTGGCTTAAGAAACGCAACATTGAGATACCAATTCTATGGGTTGATTAGCAGATTTTGCTCTGAATATCTACAATATCCTCGCATATTTTGATCTGATCATATATTATCTTCCGCAAGTATTCGAGTATATAGTATATCTGACACAGCTCTGTTCCAACTGACGAACATGATACAAGAAACTCTAGATGAGCAAAAAGCCTTTCAAGAGATCGCTGGTGCTTTTGACACCACATCACTTGTGGTCATTCGAAAAGTACTATCGAGAAGGGGTCAATGACAAAATATCTCGATGAATGTGTGAGATGCTTGCCACTAGGACAGCAAACTTCAATAGGCAATCAGAGGTGAGCACTTCTGGAGGCACTCCCCAGGGCGGAGTATGCTTACCACTGATGTGGAGCTTAGTGGTGGATGAATTACTAGGAATACTGAGCAACCTGGGCTTGCCGGAAAACTAAATCATAAGCATATACTCGTGTTTTATGCATATAACCCATTGTCATCATAGCGAGAGGAATGTTCGAGGGCACCCTGTGTGAACTTTTACAAGCTGGACTCAAAGCAACAGAGGAATGGTGCCGAACAGTGGAACTGCAGATAAACCCATCAAAAATTACCGTAGTGCCGTTCACTAGGAGAAGGTACCTAACTTCCTAGAATAAAAGACATCCAAATAAACGGAACTATTATTACACCGGTATAGTGTAGTTGTAACCAAAGTTACAAGGGCAGGGTGTGCCGAAATCTTGCAGGCAAAACCTGGGAATGCAAACCAGGGATCTTGAGATGGATGTACACCATGATATTAAGACTAACTCTACTATATGGATCGATAGTCTGGTTCTTAGAAGTTGAGAAACAGAATATAAAGGCAAATCTCAACAAACTGTAACGCCTGGCATGCACATGCATCACTTGTCCTGCAGCAGCCATTGATACAATTGTAGGTCTCGCACCTCTTCATATCGTGGTGGAGGGGGCCGCTAGAAAAGCAATGACTAGAATCACGAGAGAGTGGGCTAGCGAGGGAGGTTGTCTTGAAAGGAGAGAATTAGCATCTCTGAGGAAGCTTATTCTACTCCTCGAACTCTCCAGGCATAATATGATCAAAACATATAAACATAATGTTGAGAATCATTTCACAGAAGTTATAAGAAGCAGAGAAGAATGAAAAGAAAACACCGCAACCATTCTTACAATGCAGTAGAAAGCCGTAAAATGGTAAACTGATGGGTCAAGAACTGAACAAGGGCCGAAGCCGGAGTACTGGGCTGTCCTTATTCTTGAAACAAATATAAGTAACAAAGACGGAACACTCGTTCTCCCGGGAACGCTGTTCCCCTGTTTCAAGAATAAGGACCCTCTGGAATCAAGTTCTCCGAAGCAAAGGAAAAATATCCAGGCATATTTCAGGCGAAAATAGACGTAGTAGATGTGTTCAATCTTGACAGAAAGAAAGAGACAGTCAGACAGACATCGCAGGTTATGAGAAGGCGGACCAATTGGCGAAATTGGGACTACAAACTCCGCTTTCAGGACCAGAGCCTTCCTGTGGCATAGGGACACACACCTATAAGGAATTGTACAGAAAGCAGACCAAATAGATCAGCCTCTGGGAACATCTTCGAGGGTTAAGGCAATCAAAAATGTTTCTTGGGCCCTCTCAGCAAGGGAGGTCAAGAGACCTTATATCACTGAGTAAAAAAAATAATCGCACTCTCACTGGATTCCTTACAGGCCACTACCGGTTCCGTTTTAACCTTGAGAGTATTAAAATTGAAAACGAAGACATAGAACCATCCAGCTTACTTGCGTTCATAAAATCTTTAAAGCTGGATGAGGTGCTTTGAGTGAGTATCCTATCAACCGAAGCACCCAGAAGGGGGGCACAAGATCCAAATGTATTTTTTTTTCATTCGTAAGTATCACACCGATTCCTGACAAAGTCTCTGCATTTCCACCGGAACAATAAAGAAGCTTCCTGCAGACAAGTTCCTGGCATAGACGCTTTATCAATAATTTTTCGGAAATAGTTAGATTTCGCTTACGAAAGAGAAAGCTAAATCGATTTGAGGTCTTCATCACATCCAGCCCAATTTTACAGTAACTCCAGTAACATGCAGGCTAATCCGGGTGAGCCACCAGCTGGACATTCTGGTTGCATGTCTCATTTTTTGGAAGGAAAAATTACCAGCTTTTTCAGTTTGCTATATGAACAGTGTCCTATGCCAAGCAGTACCCTACCGGTTATTAAACATTCGATCGAAAGCTTAAAATGCCAAATGATGTTAACCGAGATTTACGAGAATTACGTTGTGGAACCACAAAAACGACTTTTTAAAAAACAAACTTTATTTTCGAAAAACAAACTTTTGTTTTCCCGGACCGAACATACACGTATGGTTATACAGATGAAAACTGCCTTGAAGAGAACAATCAGATTATTTTATAAAGTAATTAAGCAAATGCAGCAGATTAATATAATAAGCTAAGCAATTCTGAGCACGTAACTCCTTCCCTTTTAATTGGGCATATAAACTTTTAAGTTTTTAGGACCCAAAATATTTGAAGTTCAAATAATGATTTCATTATTGTTTGAATCCAATTTCTTTTTGACATACAACAAAGGGAGCAGATACTTGTACAAGAAAAATAATAAAATCAATAAAATTATAATATAAAGTAAAATAGTCCATATACTGGGCGTATAGTAATAAACTGGATCTTTTAGCATTTCCAAATTTGATTTTCTTTGATTTTGTATTTCATTTTGCAAAGAATCCAATTTATTAAAATTAACATTGTTTAAAGTCACTAACTTAAGGTCCTTATGTTCTATTTTGTGTGAAACATTGACCTTTATATTAGGTAAAGGAAAAACATAAAATTTGTGATTAATATTTTTATAAGATTTGATGACAATGTCAGCAATTTTTAAACTACATGGGAAATTGATTTCTACTAAATGAGTTCCATTCAAAAACACATTTTTTTTTTCACTTCCGCACTGTTGTAATGCTGTAATGTCTTTATCAGTAATCACTATCCACTTTCCTTCATCGATATTTTGCACTTGAACACTTTCGATTTTCACAAGAATTGGATTACAATTTGTGATATTATGTTGATAAGTTAACAATTGCAATTCACATGGTAAATACTTATACAATATTTCTGTGTGTATATGTTTACACAAATATTCATTATCGAGTATTTTCTTACAAGGTGTGTTCGAATAACCAAAATTATGTTCATTAATTATGACATATTGGAAATTTGGAATCAACATTTTAAAGTATTTATTGGTAGGCGTTGGTAAAGGAAACAATTGCACAAAATTGTAGTTTTCTTTTTCTACCAGAGGTACTTCGATAATAAATATTATTTCACTATCTTTTGAGTAGCTTTTTTTATCCAGAATAGTCTCCTAATTCAAGATATTTTCAGGTATGGCTTCAAAAGGTAACTTTTCTGATAAAAGTTGGTTATTTATTAACAATAACTTATTTAAAAGTTCAGGAGGCTTTATGATGGAATTGTGGAAATTATTTAGTTTAGCAAATGATATTGCAACTTCGATTTGTTCTAATATATCATAGATATTTTGATACATCATAGAAATTTGCGTTAAAACCATTTGAATTTTAAAATATTCACGAGCCGTTGCCATTTCAATTTGTAAGCAATTAATTGTTTCAATAACATTGTTAATTCGATCTTTCAAGATTTCTTGATTATGAGATATATTTTGTGTGATTTCTTGGAAATTGTCAATTGTCTTGTGAAGAAGTGTCAGTTGTTTGTCTATGGCTGATTTTTCATTATTTTGATTCTTTTTAAGAATGTCAATTTCAGCATCATATCTTAGAGCGTCTTGTTGGTCTAAGTTTCCAGTTAAACTTTTAACTATGCTACCTAATCCATCAATTAAACCTCGTTTTCGTCTCTTAAGAGAATTAATTGGTAATAATTGATTTATTTGGTTAGTGATTTTCGATTCCAGGTTATTAATAAGTATTTGTGAATTAAAATATTCTGCCTGAAATCCTGTGTTGTTATTTAGGGTTTTTTCGAGTGATTGGTATTGATTTGATAGAATATCAAATTCTTTAATTAAGTTTTCAATGTCAAATATTTGAACGAATGTCCAATGATTAGATACTTTCTGGGCATTACCTAATTTATATGGAAGGATTCCTGGGTTTTGGTTTAGGTCGTTGTATCTAGGAGTGTCGTAGGAGTATCCTGTTGTACAGGTGTATCTGTAACAAGAGGTGGTTTCAGTTCCTTAATATGGATTGTTTCTACTTTTTGTGGGTTTTTTTATGTGTTGTACTTTCACACGGTTATGTTCTAAGATTTCGATTATTTTCGAAGGTCCATAATATTTTGGTTTACTTTTAGAGGAACGCGATGGTTGTTTTTTATATACCGTTTGGTTTATTTTGAATTGTCTTTGTTCGTCACCTTTTGTGTTAATTTTCGTTATTACGCGTTCTTTTTCTCGTTCTGTGTTTTCTAGGATATTTTCATATAATATGTCTACTTTATTCTTGTGTGAGTTCACATAGTCAGAATAGAAAGTTGGGGATATTAAATCCAAAGGATCACGATTATTGGTATGTCCTAGTACGAGTTCGTAAGGAGTAAATTTCGTTACAGAACTTGTAGTACTATTATATGCTATTATTGCGTATGGCATCAATTCATTAATTGGTTTATTAGGGTCTTTAGTTCGCAATATTCGTAAGTGTTCTATTATAGTAGAATGAAATCTCTCTCGATCGGTGAGTTTCATTCATGATGTCCAGGAGTTGTAAAGTGTATATTTATCTTTTGAGCTTTTAGTAATTCTTTAAGAAGCTCGTTATTAAACTCGGTTCCGTTATCAGTAACAATTGATTCGGGGCATCCTACAAAGGAGAAAAACTGGACTAGTTTGTCGCAAACTGATTCAGCATTTTTATCATAGGGAAATGCTTGGGCATATTTAGAGAATTTGTCAATTATTGTTAAGAAATTCTGTTTTTCGAAGATAAATGTATCCATGTGTAAGATTTGGAATGGTTTTGATGGTGATTATCTTGAATACTTTTGAGTTTGACAGATAACACAATCGTTGATATATTTTGTAACGTTCTCTTTCATTTTTGGCCAATAATAATTGGATTTTATTCGATCAAGTGTTTCTGTTATTCCTCGATGATTTGTCTTTGATTTATGCTGATATTTGATCAATAACAACTGTTCTTCGATTTCTTTTACATTATTAACTAGTTTCGTGCATCTTATGATTTTAGGTTTCGTAAAATGGTTGGTGTATATATTAGTAAATAATGTTAGTAGATTCTCTTCTAGGAAATATACATAAACTGGTTTATCATCGTGTGGTAAATAATCTCTTGTAAATTCAAATATCAATTTAGGATCTTGTGGTATTTCACAATTATTGATATTATGATTTTCGAAACGATCGCCGGATACTTTGATTTTTAAATGGGGATTTTTCTTGATAATAAATTGAACTGATTTATTATTAATTATTTCCTCTAGTATTGGAAGATCGGATTCATTTTCATCATTATTACATGTACAGTGTTGTCTGATGTTGTTGGGTTTCTAATTATTTCAGAAATTACATTAATTTTCTTTTGTTTGTCTTGAGTTTCGTTTGGCTTTTCATTTTCTTTGGAAGTATTTGGAATTGGATTTTCGGCCAAGTTTTTTAAATATTCTAGTATGTCTTGATTTACGTCACCGGGATTATTCATTATCGATTCCTGTTCGTAGACATTTAATTGTATGCGAGATAAAGCATCTGCGACTTTATTTTGGGATCCACTTCGATAACGTATTTCATAATCATATTCTTCTAGACGTAGTCGCCATCTAATAAGCTTGGAATCTGGTGTTTTTACATTGAATAGCCAGACTAGTGGACGATGATCTGTGTATAGAGTGAATTTTCGTCCATAAATATAGGGTCGGAATGTCTTACAAGCATAAACAATTGCAAGTGCTTCTTTTTCGATAGTAGAGTATCGAGTTTCTGATTGGTTCAGTGTTCGACTTATAAATGCAACAGGTTTATCATTTGGAATAGTTCCTTGACTAAGAACAGCGCCAATTGCATAATTGCTGGCGTCAGTAGTGACAATAAAAGGTTGGGAAAAATCTGGGTAAGATAAAATTGGGGCATTGATTAGAAGGTGTTTCAAATGTTCAAAAGATTTTATGAATTCTGAAGTATGCTGGACTTTTGCATCTTTCTTTAAACAAGAGGTCATGGGATTTGTTACTTTTGCAAAGTCTTAAATAAAACGTCTGTAATAACCAACTAAACCGAGAAAAGTTTTGATATCTTTTTGGGTTTTCGGCAAAGGGAAATTTTTAACAGCGGCGATTTTATTTGGGTTTGGTTTAATCCCGTCTTTGGTTACAATATGTCCTAGATATTGAACTTCTGGTCTCAAAAATTCAGATTTGTCTAGTTGTACTTTGAATTTAGCTTCACGTAATCTGTCGAAGATTTTCCGTAAGTTCAGTATGTGTTCTTGTAAGCTGCTGTTACAAATTATTATATCGTCCAACTAAACAAAACAAATTTCATTCTGCAATCCACGCAAGATATTATTCATTGCTTTCTGGAACGTTGCGGGGGCGTTCTTTAGACCGAAGGGCATTCTGGTAAACTCATAATGTCCTAAATCAGTACTAAATGCTGTCTTATGAACGCCTTCTGCATCCATTTCAATTTGATAGTATCCGTTTGCTAAGTCTAGAGTCGAAAAATATTTGGCTTTTCCCAATTTATCTAGAATTTCGTTGATATTGGACAATGGAAATTTAACATCAACAGTTTTTTCGTTCAACTTCCTATAATCAACACATAATCTAAATTTTGGTTTTCCAGATGCATCAAGCTTTTTTGGTACTATTAATATAGGAGCTGAGAATGGTGAATTTGACTCTCTAATCATATTTTGTTCCAATAATTTATTGATTTGAGTTTTAACTTCTTGTCGGTGTATTTCGGGGTATCTGTACATTTTGGCAAAAATTGGTGTTTCGTCCGTTAATTTAATAACATTCGTAAAACTCAATGGTACGTCTTCACAATAAAAAATGTCTCTATATTCTAGACATAATTGACGAATGGCTTGTTTTTCTTCCAAATTACAGTGTTCCAGTCTTAAATATTTCAAGTTAGCCTTTAATTTATTGTCTAATTCTTTTGGCATTTTATAATTATTATTTTCTGCACTTATAAAATTCAATTGATTCACTTCGAACGGTTCAACCGGTAAAGGTTCTGAAAAATTAATTTTCACTGGGTTTGAACTTGAATTCAATGCTGTCGTATAAGCGAAATAATTTTCAATTCTAATTAAAGACTCTGGGATCTCGACGCTTCCTTCTTGTGCATAATTTAATATACCATATCCATTTTCAAGATTTACTGGTACCTTTATCTGCGATATCATACGCGGCGGTATGACAAAAGTCACGTTTGTTTCAATGTTTTCAAGACCAGAGGTTTTAATTACGTTGTAATAATGCAATGGTAATTTAATATGATTTGGTAATTCTAAAGTGAAAGATTCAAATTTTAAATTTGCTTTCAATTGTGTTAGTAAATCCAAGCCAATCAATCCATCAAATTTATCCGAGAAATTAAATAAATAGAATTTGTGTATCCCGTTAGTTTTAAAACTGGGAAACAAAGGTAATTCTGCAGTTTGATTGTGAAATGATACTGCGTGTGCGGTTTGCACTTGGAATAATTCATCCTTTATGCCATCTGCGAAATAGTGGTAGGCAATATTTGGATTAATAAAACTGCGTGTACTACCAGTATCGATTAAGAATTTAGAATCAATTTCTGGAATATATATATATGTGGTAATTCTATGGATTGGTTGTTCAAATATACTATTTCGGTTTCTTGGGTTGAAAAGTTGGGAGAAAATTTTGTTCTTGTTGAGTTTGATTTGAAGCTGAAGCTGAAACTTTATTGTCTTGTTCGTAAGGAACTTCATTATATTGGTAATAAGGATAGTATTGATCTTGTTCTTGCAAATAATATTCCTCACCAAAATAGTAATTATTATAGGGGTCATTGGAATATTGGTCATAGCATGATTCATCAAAATAATTGTTTTGATCAATTTGTGCTTGTGTTGTCGAATCCATTGATTGGGATTTATCTGGGGTTGGTTCTAAATCAGATGTTTCTTGATTATATAGTTCTTGAAAAGTGAACCGGGGTCTATTAGTGGCATTGTTAATCACCGTATTTCCGGAACTAGTGTCCATTGGTGTTGGTGGATTATTAGACAAATTTGTTCTTTGTGTGGGATTTCGATTGAAATTTGGTTGAAAATTAGTGGGTCTTATAGGTTGGTTGCCTTGATTTGGGTTTTGTGTTTGCATGTTATTTGGTCTAAAATTATTATTAGAAAAGCATGGTCTGAAAGTATTATTTTGAGGCAATGACCAATTTGGTCTGAAATTATTATTCTGTGGAAATGACCAATTTGGTCTGAAATTTGAATTAGGAAATTGTAGTCGTGGTCTTGGGAAATAGTTATTGGGTTGTTGTGGGTTATATGACGCAAAGTTTGGTCTAAAATTCGTTTGATTGTAAATAGGTTTTGTCCCTAAAATCGGTCTCAAATTTCTTTGGGAATTATTAGCATTTCCAAAATGTGAATTTTGATTTTTGAAATACATAAAATTTTCTTCTTCTCTTACATGTGACATGGCTGTTTCCAACGAATTGGGATTTTTCAACCTTATAACAAGCTGCACATTATAAGGCAATCCATTAATAAAAGTTTTTAACGCAAAACTATCATAATGCTCAATTTTTATCAATTTTACATCTTGATGTTCATTAGTGGCAATTAGTTTTGCAAAAAGCAAACTGCGTGCATCTTCAATACGCATGCCAAAATTTATTGGTGATTCATTCTTTTGAGGTTTTAGCATTATTAAATCCTGAATTAAACAGTCTATCGATCTTTGATCAGAAAAAATAGTTGTAAGTGACTCTTTTATTAATTGCCAAGTATTTATTTCGGCACGTGATGCGATCAATTCTGCGGCTCTATGAGTTAATTCACCCAACATGGTATCTAAAAGATATACATTGATCGGATCATCGGGATTTGCTCTATTTTGGAAAGCTCTCAAAAGATTTTCACATGAACAAATAAATCTCTGTAAAAGTTTTGCATTTCCATCAAATAATGGAATGTTATCGGCTTGATAACGCAAAATTGTATAGTTTACAGCCATTATGTTTGGATTATTGAAATTAATAGGAAAAATTGGAAGATTATCGATTGGTTCTGGTGAATCCAGTGGTAATGCTGGGATATTTTGATTATTCTCGATATCAATTATTATCTCATACAAATCTCGATAATTCACCAGTTTAACTTATTTTTTGAAAGTACGAAATTGTGAAAAATAGCAACAAAATAATAGAAAAAGGTAAAATGTAAAAAAAATCAAAATGCCTTAAATCTACTTAAAACGACTTACATAAAAATAAACAACGTGATGTATCTTCTCATGTTGTATTAATCCTAATGGGCGATGCTTGTCCCTCCTAGTACTAAATTTTGGGCGATTTTTGTCCCTCCTATGGCTAGTTTTTGGGCGATTTTTGTCCCTCCTTCCTAAACTGGGTTTTGGCGATTTTTGTCCGCCCAGTTGTCTAACGATGATCAATCTTCGATCTCGATAATAGATCACGTCAGCCTACGAACCACCAAATCAGCGATTGAATGAATGGTTCGGAGATTCACCTGATACGCGCTCGATCCGTGAAGTGGTAATCACTTCTCTTCGTTTTGCGGTTCTCACGGCCTTATTTTCATTAAAGCCAATTTTCGGTTCGTCGCTCGCGCAAATCCTTAATAGGAACCACTCGTACTTTTCGGCACTAATGTCACGGGACAATCCTACCGACTGCGCCAATTACGTTGTGGAACCACAAAAACGACTTTTTAAAAAACAAACTTTATTTTCGAAAAACAAACTTTAGTTTTCCCGGACCGAACATACACGTATGGTTATACAGATGAAAACTACCTTGAAGAGAACAATCAGATTATTTTATAAAGTAATTAAGCAAATGCAGCAGATTAATATAATAAGCTAAGCAATTCTGAGCACGTTACTCGAGCTATGGCAGATAATGAGAAGTTTTTGTGTCAAATTACATTCTATCTTTAAGGTTAGCTCTACGTAAAGCGCGTGACCACCATGAGCTACAACAAGACCATTCAAAGAAATACGTATATACTCACCTAGTTATCAGTGTGGCGATAGAGTACTAGAACTACCTACTAAAAAATCCTCCAAATCCAAGCTTGCGCCAAAAAAAAAACACAAGCATTGTTTTGGAGAAATACCTTTATTCGGGTTTGCTCAATGAGAAAACGTGGCAGACCTGTCGGAAATAAAGAGTTTGCTGGGACTTGGAAGATGCTGTTAAATACCGATGCACAATGAGTCTCCTGATGATTTTGAAGTACCATAAGCTGAGATTGAACACGTTCCTAGCGAAACTCGGCTGCTTGACCATCAGATCCTTCGAAAAAGACATGCACAAAGGCCAAACGCGTTCACTGCCTAGAACTATGTTTAAATTGTCTTTTTAAGTTCAAGAACCTTATTTTCATCTCCTAAACCCTGTGGACTTTTCATAAAAACCTCTTTATCTAAATAACCATTTAGAAACGCTGTTGCCACATCGAGACGCGTTATTTTTCAGTCACATTTAACAGAAATAGCAAATAATAGTCTTAAAATGAAATGTCTTACCATTGATCTGAGGGTTTCGTCAAAATCAACACCTGGTACCTGAGTAAAGTCTCTACTCACAAGACAAGCCTAGCCTCCATGCTCCGTTTCCATCAAACGACATTCATCTGCCATAGCTTTTCTCCACTTTTCACTATCTGGCCTAGATAGTACATCATTTACTATCACTGGATCTTCTTCCAATCTTACTTTCTCGAAGTATTCATAGTATTGGCTGACAAAAAAGTCATAAGTCATCATAACTTTTAGCCATATGTTCTCTTCAGACCTCCTCACATTCTTTGATTTCACATGTGAAGTCACTATCTGAGATGTCATCCTCCATCTTCTCATCGACTTCTTCTTCATGTGTGCCCTCGAAATCATTTCCTGAACCTTCTGATAACGCGTCAGAATGTTCTTCTTCCACTTCGTGTCTAATTTCATCTGGCTTTATTGTTGTCCGAACATTTTCTTGGCATAACAGGATTATACACCCTGTAACCCTTTGTGTCTTCACTGTAACCTACCAGTATCATTTTTTCCGACTTCTTTTCCCATTTGGTACGCTTTGCTTTTGTTATGTAGGTACACCATAATCTTGCTGCCAAATATTCGTAGATGTTTAGACTGGCATCATACAACAGACATTCTTGCTTTCTCGACCAGTGTCACAGCCTCCTACATTTAACAAGCCATGAAGTTAAAAAGGCAACACCGCAATCTTACCGCCAAGTGGTGCTGGTGGTGTTTGTTTGTATAAATATATATTTTTTATTTTATTAATATGAATCACAAAAAATGCATAATTTATTGTACTAAAGGGCCAAAAACAGTAATTCAATGAATAATTTAACTATTTGTGTAAATAAGAACAGTAAATAATTGATTTAAATGAATATATTTCTAGAGTCTAAAGTGTTATGTTTCAGTATGTCTTTTGAAAATCTAACTTTTTCTTTCTTCGGGATTTTTTCGGAAGGCAAGTCCATTCAAATACTTGAGCTGATTTTCGAAAATAAGAGGTACCTGGTACCTACTTTTAAGAGTTGGACGTTTTAGTTTGAACTCTCGAACTACGCCTTTATCCTTGTTTGTTTCAAATCTAATTATTTCGGTTTCTTCAAAGTGTTTACAACACACCACAGAATTTTTCGTTATTGTATAATCTCGGGTATAATTATCTTGGTGTATTCCTTTCATCCACATTTTTTGCACTTCAGAATTTTTTTGGAAATAAAAATGTTTGCATTTCTTCAGTTTTTAAGGAACTCCTAATAGTTCGATTTGCACCCAGGAACACAGTAGTTTCATGGCATCTGGAACAAGTTTAAATATCTTAGGTAATATATCGAGACCTATGCTCTTGCAGACAAATATTAATATTGTTTTTATTGTTTTACCTTACCTTACCTTCATTTTTGCTCCTGTACTCATTTGCTAAAAATTAGCAATCAAAGCACAAAGGAACAGGTATCAACTAAATATGGGCAATATATTGGTGTGTTTCTATCCACTTTTTCGTCAATAATGCCCATAAAAATACTAAATTGCAACAATACACAATGAAAGCAATACACAGAAACACATAACCCAATAACAAAATATCACCATACGCGACGTTGCCGTCATTTCCAACTTCATGGCTTGTTAACTATAGGAGGCAGTGCCAGTGTCCTATTCATACATTCAGACATTCCGTTCGGTTCTGGAGTATAGCTAGGTATTTGTTTTCTGATGCATGCCATTAGTCTTGAAAATTCTCTCAAATTCCTTCGAACAGTATTCACCACCGTTGTCGCTTCTGAAATGCTTTATCTTTTTTTTTGGCTGATTTTCAACCGGGTTTTTAAATTCCAAGAATTTCTCTAAGACTTGATCGTTGGTTTTCAGAAAATTCACAAATGTCATGCGCGTTGCATCATCTTCAAACAGTGTAAAGTTTCTCGATCCACGTATAACTTCTTTCATTGGACCACACAAGTCTGCGTGTATCAGTTCCAGGTTTTCCTGAGCTATGCTGCTTTTTTAAAGAAATGGCAACCTGTGTTGTTTGTCGTCAGAACGAATTTTGCAGTTTTTCATGAAAATTTTCACCTTGCCTTTGAAATCCAGCCCATCGATAGAATCTTTCATTCTATTCAAATCTGAGTTTGTGTCCAAATCTCCTATGTCAGGTTTCACTCTCAGACTAATAATAAAAATAGAGACCAAACATGCCATCTAGAAATCGCCCAATGTTTACAATCAATCATCTTTTAGTCCATGACATACTTAAGTGACAGAGAGATAGACCTATAAAATGGCAACACTGTCCACTGACGGCATGTTCAGTTTCCTCTGAATTTTTCCCAGAATTCATTGACATAGTCACCCATAGATTGACAATTTTCCATCCTTGTAGAGATCAGTGTCCTTAATAAATTGATTTTTCTTGTTTGACCTTGATCTGCAAACATGCCCTTCAATTTATCCCAAACTTTTTTCGGTGTATTTTCATCTCTAATATTGTGCCGAATCTATCGTGAGTACTATTTGCGCCTTTGCCTTCGCACATTTGTTCGCGTCACTTTCCGAGTCATCAACACAGCCCCAAAGGCCATCCAAAATCAGGATATTTACGATCGCAAAAACCAATTCTTCGTAATTCTCCCAGCCTTTTAGTTTCGGTCCACTAGTCTGAAAGTTAACCCCCATGTCTCTCAAGTGTTTTCGATCAATTTCCACGAAAATTTCCGCGGAAAATACTCAAAAACTTCGAATTGCGGGGTCCATAACCTAACTAAACGCATTACACAACTGCTTCTAGAGACAGCGACAAAACAACAAAGTATGTTACTACGGTAACACACAATCATGACATACTTGATGACATATGTATAACATTCTTAAGCTAGATACAAACTTTACGCATGAATGTCGCGACATGCCATAAAACAAAATAACATATTTGCTATGAACTTTCAACAGTACCGTGATGATTAGAACACTCATATGTTATGAATTTTAATAGAAAGCGTTCTAAATCAGACGTCAGCGATGTCACATATAAACGTCAGTCAGTGGTAGTAATGCACAATGACATATTTATTGCATCATAGCCATAGCACCTATTATTGAAAAAAAATCATCCATATCTCAAAGAGTTGATATGATAAAATTGAAAAAAATTAGAAACTCAAAATCATAATCTCACGAATTATGTAACAGGCGAAATAATAATGTTACCGTCAACCGGTTCACAATATTCTACATTAGATATCTTGTCACGATACAGAGTTTTTTTAATTTACAAAAGGAAATATTTTTCTTCAAAACGGAATATTTTAAATTTCCATAAAACTAGAATCGATTTTGCTGAGTTATTCTTCTTATTCTCAAATTTCTTAATTTCATTTTGTTTATTTTATTTATTTTTTCATTATGCTATTTTGTGTTGAACTTTCCTTTTTTATTTCTATTGATAAATCCTGATTTGTTATTGTTTTAAATTTGACTTTTTTTTTCGGCATAAACGTCCAACATTTGGATGGCGTTGCGACCAAAATCTGGACGTGACAATATTATTTCTACCGATATATCCAAAATTATTTGGATTGAAGATGTTTAAGAAAAATAAATCGGATGTAACATCGACAGACGCTTCAGAGTTTAAAAGCAGAAATAATATTTTATCTTGATATTTCGGTGTTCAAATATATCTGATAAACTGAAAACTGCACACAGAAAAGACGTGTAGGTAATGACGCTCAAGCTAATATTTATTTAGCATATTTACTATACACATAATGTATATAGTTCATACCAAATAAACTTATAGTTGGGTTGTCAAGCTCGACCGGCACAGCGTTGCCGTCTCTTGCATATTTTCCTTTGGTCAAAATATTTTCAGAAAAATTAATGGATTATATTATAATATAATGCAAACATTTATTACTTGAATTATAAACATTGTTTCAAAGCTTGGTTTAATAGATATTTAATAACAACTCATTTGTCAATCATCACATAAAATATAATCAGTACCCATTTTATTTACAGCCACTCTAAATACTATAAATAATTAAATATTATGAATATTTGAACCATCAAAAATATTTTCAATTATTCTGGATCACTGAAATCGCTAGAATCGCTAGAGTCTTCATCAACATTGATAAAAAGTGGAAGAACCTCTTGCCTGTCCATTACTTGTTCCCTGTTATACCACTCGTCAATTATTTCCACATTTCAGGGGTAACAGTTTCCAGTGCCTCTCGCCACATTTTTGAACAAGCATCTTAAGTATAACCATCTCTGCCAATATGTCGGTTATAATAGTTTTTTGCAATTCCCCAAATAAGTTCAATCGGGTTAAACGTGCAGTGGCATGGAGGTAGTCGTAGAACTTTATATCCATACTGTTCTGCCAAGTCATCTACCACATACTTTTTTGTTGGTTTATTCCTGAAAAAGCAATACTTGAAAAGTTGAGCATAAAATGCATACAATTTTGGTATTGTAGGTACTTACCTTGCAACAATGGTAACAAGTTCAGATTTCAATGCTGTATTTGGATACTCAACTTTCTGTTCGGTTAACCAATTTTGAATTTCAGCCTTGGAAGACGAATTATTAGGTGCCTTCGTTAATAACATGCTGTGGTAAGGAGCATTGTCTATAACAATGACAGATGGTTCAGTCAAGTTCTTCAGCAGCTGATTTTCGAACCAACGTACAAAGTTTTGCTGATTCATTTCCCCATGATAGTCGTTAAGTCGAGTTTTCGATGATAATACGAGCGATGCACCTTCAATCAATCCATTTTCATTGCCAGCATGAAGTATGATATATCTAAAAAAGCATTTAATTTGTACATCTAATACAACTGCTCTCTGTATTCATGTTTATATTCACCTTTTACCATCAACTTTGGTAGTTTTAACACGTCGCTTGTTATTGTCTTGCCAAGAGCGATTAATGGTACCATTTTGAAAAGTCTCGTCCAAGAAAACAAACTGGTACAAAGCTCTACAAAGCCTCCTGTTTCAGTCTTAGATAAGACCTCAAAAATGATATGCGTTTAACAGCAATATCAGGAAGTTCCATCGTATAGCACTGCTATCGAGCTTTGAAACATCACAGACTCTCTTTGAAGTGCATTGTTTCTTAGAAGGCGATTCCAAAACTTCGTTATTTTTGATTGCCTTTGAAATAGCACAGACAGTGGACATACTTAAGTTCAAAGCCTCTGCTACGCGCTAAAAATGAGAGAAAATAAAGTTCAAATTGGAAATTCCTATTTGGTCACACGACATCAACGACTTGTGAACTCACCTTCCTAACAGCATTTAAGGGACATAAAGGGCCATTATCATCGCGTTCTCGTTCGAAATATTCTAACAAGGATGCGATTAGTTCTTTGCAACGGCTGTTAAGCTGCTTCGGCATCTTGTACACTTCGCACTACAACCTGTTTTTGAAAAACTAGCTCACAATAAATAGCACTCAAACCAACAACTCGTAAACTGCCAAAACGCAATCAAAATTCAAAATGTCAAGAATTTCATTTGGCAACATTACATTTTTTGAAGTGGTGTTACCAACTGAATGACCAGCGGGAAATTCAAATTCCAATTAAGTCAATCCGACGCCGAATAATTTCACGGTTGGCCATAACGATTTTAAAAATGGCGTCATCGATGTCACAACTACAAGTTTATTTGGTATGAACTATATTATGCAAATTTAAACGATTATGTCCTTTATGAATTAATCGATTGGATCTAAAATAATTTGATGGCATTTTGCTTTAAATGTATCTAGGTCCTAGGATTGTTCATATACGGCCATTTGAGTCAGACATTTAAATATGTGGTTTCTGTGACAGAAACTAGTTACATATTTAAATGTCTGGTTCAAATGGCTGTGTCTCTATTGTCTTGAAACTTTTGCCGAGAAGAAAAGTAAGTAGGAATGATTAGTGACTACCCTTTCTATGTTAGCTAATTACATACTCCATTAAGTACTCAGCCGCTTTAATGAACCATACCAAGTGCCAGAAATGTCAGTGAAGGAAAAATGATGCATTATATTAATATCGTATACCAGAAGTTGCCGGATTTTAAGTGGGATGTAAATATAGTGCGTTAACGAATGTTTAACTATAGAAGTAATTTTTTTCTACAGAACTATTATGTTGGTATAACGTGATACTCCAGACAATAGATTGATATGGAGGATTCGGCAAAACAACGAGTGAAAAGTTGATATATTTTTATTGAAATGGCTCAGTGAAAGTGATTCACTTATTGAACAGCTGTCGTCTACTTATAATTTTTTGTTCGGGACGTGTTTTCAAAAATTCTATGAGGATTATTGATTCCATGTAAAAAAATAATTCGAATATATATTTATAGAATATAAAAATTTTCCACAACTTGAAAAAAAAATCTACACAAATTGTTTACCTATCTACTGTAAAAGTGGATTATAATCCTTGGGTGATTTTCTATACTTATAGCATTTTTGTTATAAGAGAAATGGGTATAGGCTCCACTGAAAATTTTGAAGGAAAAAAAATCAACATTCTGACAGAACAAACTGACCTAACAATAAACACAAAAATTGGTTTCCAACAAAACTTATTTTAAATGGCCCAATAAAAATGTATCACTCTGTTTCGCCATTCAAAACATCTCTTCAAGATTTTAAACTACAACAGATTTCACCCTAACAATAAAATGTTTGGGATAATTTTGCTAAGAGAAATAAGATAATATTTTCTTTGAAAGTTTATTAAAATCCCTGAAGTCTCTCTGGTTGCCAAATTTGTGGTTGAGAGTCATGAATAACTTGGAGAAATGAATTATCATCATCCTACAAAGGCAATCGAAACTCAGTATACGGGGGATACTAGATTAGACAAAAGTGAAACGAAGAGTGAAACCTTATAAATTTATTATAAAAGAAAATCAATTTTCATCTTTTGCTTTGGGCTATACTTATGTAATCATTAGTCTAGCCGTTCCCTATCCGATTTTTATATGAAACTTTATTGTCAAAGTCCTATAACAACAATGCCATTGTTAAAAAAAAATTAAAGGTTTTTTAAAAATAGATTGAAATGATTTTTAAATCGGTAACAATTCGAACAAATTCCCAGCTTTGATTACCTTCTGAGATTCATGCATTGCCAAAGGCATAAGATACCTAATATCCATTTCTTTTGATCTCCAGAATACGATAATATATTTTTTTTTGTGTAGCATCCCTTTTTATTAACCAGAATCCAGAAAGGTCAGAATGTTTTTTTCCATCTAAATTATATATGGCCCGTCAATCAGCAGACGATGAAAAATGGAGCAGAAACCAAAAATATTTGTTTTCAATTCCATCGAACATAAAACATAATATCGTTTCAGGTTTCACATTATGTAAATGATGTAGGTATGGATTTTTCCTAATTTAAACTCTCTCTTTGTTATTTTTATACTCCTATTTTTTTGTATATTCCCATTTAAAAATGTTTTTATTCGGGAAAAAAAGCTAGAGATATGTTCAATTTTAAAAATGGTGCACCTAAAAAGAGAATTATTGTGTAGCGTATCTTCATAAGGCCATAAAGAAATTCTCAGCGCGGTTTAGAATGCATATTCATATGCGAAAAAAAGTCTACATGGAAGTATTTCAGGAAGTTTCATTGAAATTTTTTGTTTCCAAATTAAATACTAAGTTTTACTGAGAACTAATATTCCCAACGGAATTCGAAATTACTACAAATGTTCCCATCCAACTCAAACACTAGCGTCAATCTGCAAAATATTATCTTTCAATAGTTTAGACACAAATTTCCAAATTATTATTCTAACCACCCAGATGCAATCCAGAATCCTAGATCAATAAGCTGAAAGTTACCGACATAACGTGCAAATTTAGAGTATTCAGACCATTGATTCAGACAGTGAATATTAAGTTGACTGAAATCCGAATAGTATAAGAGGTTGTGTGGAGCAAGTTTCTGATCTGATAGTTGGGTAACTCATGTTGCAGCCCGAAGGAGAAAATAAAATGAATTCCTGCTTTGTTCCAAAATATCTTCGAGGTTTCGTCGTTTTCGATTTGATATAAATTTCTTTATATCGGTTGAAAACAAAGACAAAAAAACACGTATCTATTGTAAATTAAAGATAGTTTATTCAAGACAAGAAATATAGTTTATTTAACAAAATTATTATTATAGAAATAGACAATAAGAAAATACTCGAGAGCGTGTTTTTGTCGCGTTGACCAACTGCTGTGCGTAACGCAACTAACTGTGCTCAGCAAGAAAGGATCCGCTGTCCCTTGTTCTTCAAAACATCCCTGCCTGTGAAACGTGCTGGCGCATAAATTATACAGTATCTGGGAACCCGAGCTGCATATTTATATTGGTGATTGCAGTTCGGTTACAGTCGGCCTATATACTTGATAACACTTCACGACCCCGTGAAGTTGGACTTAACTAAAAAAAAATCACAAAACAAAATTAGTTATAATACACTACATAGAATTAAATCCAGATACGAAACACACGTCTACTGGGTTATCGTCACTAATGTCATCATCAGTAACTGGTCGTAACATAAAGTTTCATCCTGTCTGAAGGACAAATGCCCGTATAAACAGTCCTACAGCGCTTCGACCCTTGAAATTCATCAACTACATATCTGTCATTGTCAAGTACCTTTGACACAACAAAAGGGCCTTTATAGTTATATTATGTTCAAGCTTACTTGCCTGAACCAACACTTGTTGGCCAACTACGTATTTTTTAACTGGGGCATGCCTCTTATCGTAATACTCTTTCTGCATCTTTTGCCGTTTTCGAGTAACCTTAACCACCTCTTTACGCATTGCATCAAGGTCTTGCCGTTCTTCGCATGCGACCTCTGAAGCAAGGAAAGAGTCATTAACGCCACGTGGGTGGTAACCGAAGAAAATCTCGTAAGGCGATTTTCCAGTTGTGGAATTAACCGTTGAATTAATTCCCCACCTAACTTTACTTATGGCGTGGTCCCATCGGAACTCATCTTCGATAGAAACCAATAGAGCCCACAGAATTGAGCGATTCATCCTCTCCACTTGCCCATTAGCTCTAGGTGTAGCGGTCGCACATAAAACACGACGTTTAATACCTAACGAATGACAAAAGTCCGTAAAACTTTTGCTTGTAAACGCTGTTCCGCGATCGCAAATCAATCTTCTTGGAACTCCAAACATGTCAATGATGTCACCCTAAACAGGATCGTATATAGTTTTTCACATAATTTCTCATTTCTGGAAACCAATAATGTGCACTCATAGCTTCCAACGTTTTGTCTATTGCAAAGTTACCAGCTCCATCATGGCAATATGAGCGATAGTTTTCCTTGATGATTTCGGTACTACCCATTTCTGTCCACCATTTGTAATTCTGAATAAGCGGTTATCCTGTAAGCAATAATTCTTACGGATTCCTTCGGTCTTACTATCATCTGACGCTGACGGTTTTTGTGATAGCGCCTCTATTAGGTAGCGACAATGTTCATCTTGGAGTTGTGCAGACAATTCCCAATCCTCCTCGGATACATTACCATTCATAACGTCTGTCGTGTTTGACCCAGGTTTCGGAATGCGGAGTAAAATTCCAATATTTAAATAATAATTGACTTCCAAAATCTAGTGTATAGCTGAGCATCAGCTGTGAGAAAAGTGGACTGTATTTTGCGGTTTCAAAATTACGGGTACAATTGAGATCTTACCTAATCCAAATCCAGTTACAGCTGCGAGTTGCGGAGTTGCGGTTGAACTTGATCGATCACAGTTCGCGAATATCACGGCCGGCCGACAAGTTATTTGCGGTATGGTTGAGTGCGAATAAAATTGGTCGAGTACGGAGAGCTTCTAATCGCGACCATTGCCAAAAATGAACTGGTTTTTAATTTCCGACGCGTCACGTCGAATTGTCGTATGATTCTTCCACGCATATATGAGGGCAATGCGTTAAGTAGGTAAAGACCTCAAATATTCAAGAACGCGGAAATAATCTGAAGGGTGAATCGTGGATTAAAAGTTTACTCCAAAGTTAAAGTATGTACTTCAATAAATAATTGGCAAAATAAACAAAACAAAAATAATTCAATGAAGGACAATCTTAACAATTTAACACAAATAACTTAAAACTATTGAGTGGACGAAACAACGTCAATGTTTTGGATTGGACCTCTGCTCAAACATCCACATGCGCCATTTTGGTTCCTGTGCGGTATTCGATATCAAAATCGAACTCCTGCATGGAAAGCCACCATCTAGCAATACATGGAACTAAATCTCTTTTCATTAATGAATTGCTCTGTAACAACGTAACAACTTTAAATTTACTCCCTATGAGGTAAATTCTGAACCTTTTGAGGGCCTCCACTAATGCCAACGTTTCCAACTTAGGAATGATACTTCTGTTCGGCTTGCGTAGTAGCTCGACTGAAGTATTAAATGGGCTTCAGATTAATATCGGTTTGTTTTTGAAATAGTATTGCTCCCAATCCTATTTTGCCACCGTCACAGTGGACTTCGGTTTCAGCTTCCCTGTTGTATATTGCTAGTATGGGTCTCTTTACAAGCTTTTTCTTTAAATCCTCAAAAGCAATTTTCTGTTCCATATTCCAGGCAAAAACGAAGTTTTTCTTGGTAAGTGAAGAAATTGGTCTGGCAATGGAGGCGAATCCGTTTATAAATTTTCTGAAATAACTAGCTAGTCCCAAAAATCTTCTAACATTATGAACGTTATTGGGTGTTGGAAATTCAGCCACACCTTCAATTTCATCCACACCAGGACGTATACCGATATAAGATACTTCATGTCCTAAACATTCTATGTTCTCTTGAAGGAAATAGCACTTATTTAACCTAAGTGTAAAACCGGCTTCTCTAAAGATATTTAGTATCTGTTTCAGCTTTTCAAATCCACCTGGTAATGATATTGACGGTACCAATACGTCGTCCAAATATGCCATAGCTATTTCGAATCGCAAAGAGACCAAGACGTGGTTTATCGTTCTCTGAAAAACCGCAGGAGCATTTACAAGTCCAAATGGCATTCGCAGGAGCTCGTAGTGTCCATCTGGTGTTACAAACGCAGTCTTCGAAATTGAATCTTCATTCAATGGGATCTGATGGTATCCAGATGCCAGGTCCAGGGCTCTATAATCTATGCACATGAGCGGCTCACAATTCTTCTTTTTCACCAGTAGGACGGGACGCATCAAAACATTCTGCCACCCAGTCTAGCTATAGCCCGGAAACCTGACCAATCAAATTCGATGTGGCTATTTTGGGTGGCATAATGTTACTACATGCGCTGCATCAGGGGTCAGAATGTCGGGACGATGATGGCGCTATTTAAAGGGTCGGAATGTTATTGTATGGGCTAGATTCAGGGTCAGAATGTTACAGGCGATAGAGCATTGGTATTAAATTTTTTTTTATTGATAACCTATTTTACTTATTTAAAGTACTCCTCAGCGTGTTTAAATCCAACATTCAAAAACGCGCGTGTTTTAATAAAGTTACCATGACATCAACAACCCAAGAAAGGTAAAGTCTAAATGTCAAGTTTTTAATTATTGGTTTGTCAGACATGTGTCAGACAACGAAAGGTATACCAGATGTCATATCACGAATTTAGCATTCTACAACTATTAGTAATTTATGATTTGAACGTTTAGGTACCAATTAATATCCACTTATACTTTAATATACTAAACAATGTTTGATGTTAAAAAATCTATACTTAACTGTCTTTTGTACGTGTTAAACAATTCCGAAACTTAGATTTTATTTGTGTTCCCGGATTTTTTCCATGGATACCTACATCGTGATTTACGTAGCCCGTGCATTAGAAGTTGTCCATTTTGCCGGTAGATTAGTAGAAATACCATCTAATCCACCTGCAAGCTAATGCACGGGCTACGTAAATCACCCTGTATATTGATCAAATTGTTACTTTGGTTTATATAAATATATTGAATAAATTGTTAGTTTTTTTATTGAAACGGAGGAATTAAAAAAAATATCCATTTTGGACATGCGGGGTCAATAAATTTAGATTCTGCAAAATCTGAATATCTAATAATTAGAAATTTAAGTGCCAAATTGTGTATGATTTTTCTTCATCAAATTGATAAGTAAGGCAAAAAAACTTCCCTAGTGTTTTCCTCTGGCTGAAAGTCGCTTAATAGTTGACGATAAGTGTTTTCACTCACATTAGAATAAACAAATGTTGTGGGTAGTTTTGTCGCATCCATCTCCATCATAAATAAATATTAAAATGTCTCCGTATAAATTTCAATATAGCAATGAGCAGGAAATAAACAAAACATGCGGCACTTGTAACGGACAAGTATGCAACAGGCCGTCCCGAAATTCTGACCCCTGATCTAGCCCATGTAGGTAGTAACATTATGCCGCTCAAAATAGCCACATCGAATTTGATTGGTCTGATTTCCGGAATATGGCTAGATTGGGCGTTAGAATGTTTTGATGCGGACGGGACTTGCAGAAGGTGAAGATGAGTCACGGATAATATCATTTTTCATGAGGTCATGAACTAATACTCTTACCACTCCCCTCTCAGAAAATGCCATGCGATAAGGGCGATATGTGATAGGAATATCATCAGTTAGCGATATCGCCATTTCTGTGGATTTTGTTTTTCCAAGCTTGTCCACATTTGTGGCAAAACAATCACAGTATTCATTAAGAAGGTCTAATAACTGTTTAAAATTGGTACTATTGAGCTGGATATTGGTTTGGTTTTGAAAATCTTGAGTTGTAAATTTTCTGAATTTCGTGACTTCAGTTGTTAATATAGGAACAAAGTTATTAATTTCTTTGTAACAAGTGTAGCCCCTAACTACTACCATACCCTTTTCGTAACATAAGTCCTGATCTGAAGAATTGAATATTGGAATATAACAATTTTGATTTAAATTTGTGACACAGCGCGGAATTATATGTTCTGTGTTCGGGATATTCCTGTACTTGTAGATCAATAAAAATATCACCGCGAGTTTCATCATTCAATACTAGAATATGCTCTCTATATGATGAGAAGGTACAACGGTTGCCTCGGCGGCACACAGGTTTATGTTTTTTGGTGGTAGAATGAAGTTTGGAAAGATAGTTTCATTATTATTGAACAACCGAACCTGATTATCTCATTCATGATAACTCTAACATTTTTATTGTTAATAAATGGTTGTTCTACGATTAGAGACTTTTTGTACATTATCAGAGCAGGCCCGTAGTCGCAGTCAAATGTGCAAAACAAATTTGACATAGGGCATACACTACTTGCCTCCCCCCCATCTTAAATTTTTAAAAGGTAAACAAAATGGGTGTAATGGCGCCGAAGGTGAATTTTTCAATAAATAACATCTCTGGCAAGTAAACAAAATGGCGCGCAGAGACAATAATTTCTTGAGGAACCTCTTGTACTACTTTTAATAACTGCACCTAACAACTTACTCGATTTCAGGCCTATTCATTATCCACTCTTAAATTTCCTAGAGAAACCTGAACGCATGTTGTGTTTTAAAGGTAAAGCATCATCATTTGAAAGATAGGGCATTGTCCCCCAATTCTTCCCCTGTATCGGGGATTACTAATGCTTCTACCTTAACGGAAGTCCACCGTTAACTGTGCCGTCACTTTATTGCTTACGGGCACAGTACCACCACCAATATTACGTAACTAGGCTGAAACTGGTTCACAAAGTAAACCCACCTTCTTTACATCTAACTGTTTAATAGTTGCTGCTCCACAGCCAGAATAGACATAACTTCTAATAGGATGTCCATTAATCATGCAATCAATAAAATAACAAGTGTTTGATTCATTCAAATTGAAGGTTTCAGGTATTTGTACAATATTAAAGATTTACTTGGTGGTTATTCTGAGCGGCTTTTAAATTTTCCTGACACTCTGCAATTGTTGGCTTCGTGACTCAATAAATTGCATTTTCGGCAAACCATCTTCTGTTCTGGACAATCGGACTGGTAATGTCCCCTTGTTTTGCAATTAAATCACTGCACATTCTTATACGGCTCTTTTCTAACTTCGGTGTGTCGTTCCATTCTGTTGGTGGATATTTTTCTTTGAGTTGCACTCGTTTCAGAGTTTTCCAAATTGTCGTCACGTAACGTCGACAAATATTCCTGATACAGAGCTTCTGGCGTGACGTAACGGCATGCTCTTGCACCATTTTGGACACAAAAATCGGTAAGGCCATCAATGATGCAAGAAACTGCATTTCTTCCAATTATTTGGCACGTCCTTACTGATTCCATCTTACTGAAGAAATAGTTGGTCATGGTTTCTCCTCTCTCTTTTGTCCATCCCATCATTTTCCTTAATGCCATGGCGTAATTAACATGATCAGGAAAAGTTTGAGAAATCAATTGTTTTCCATTCTATCCTGGGATATTGTTCTAATCCATTATACCAATTTCGGGCCATACCACTAAATCGAGATTGCACCTGTACTCCAAGACAGTTAAAAATTCTTATATGGTGAATTGGGAACAAAATAACATAAAGCTGCGACTAGTCTCAATCGATAGGATTTATGGTCCTGATGAACATACTAAAAGTCCCCAGACCTCCCCCTAGGGGAACATTGTCAAAAGAGCGTCGCCATCTTGGATTTTTGACATTTTTTGCTTAATTTACGTTCTACTCAAAAACTACTCATTTTTCGAGAAAATATGAGGAGCGATAAATTGAAGAGCACAAAAAAACCTATGAAAAAAGTTATTTTTAGACTTTTTGGATACTACCCCTACTGAGATAGGTACCACAGAAGTACTGTCAAAAAACAATTTTTTGCCTAATTTTCATTTTACTCATAAACTACTTACTTTTTAAGAAATATAAAGATACTTAAATCGAAGAATTAAATCTGAGGTACATAGGTACCACCGAACATCCGCGGTAGTACACTTACCAAAATAGGAGCCGACATAGGATTTTTTTTTTCTTTTTGAGAGAAAAGCATTAGCAGGAAATTTCATATTTTTGATATGGGTGCGATTACAGTTGGCCGAACGATGCGAAGCGGAGTTCTGCCAAGCAATCAAGTGAGAAAAAGAGACTTTCCACACGAGTATGGAACGAAATTTTTTGTACTAGATGAAAATTGATACTTTGTGCCTCTACAGGGGATTGCGATACTGTGAGTGGTTTGTGCAAAATAGGGAAAATCAAAGTTCTTCGACTTTCAGAGAAGCTTCCTGAGTTGAGAAACGATGTTTCTATATTTAACAATCCAAAAGCAGCCAAGGATGATATAGCTTCTTAGTGTCCCTTTACGGAGACATATCAACAATAACATTAGATGAACTTAGATTCAAAAAATAGAATGCTATCACCGCCAGGCAAAGCACAAACTTTAATTTGACTGTTCTTCCTCCCACCACAGATGCCGCAAAATTTCATGTCTCCAGAATTTATTTTCAAATACAAGAGTGTTGGTCTACTCTCCTGATCCATTGGAGGGTATGGAAAGATTTAAATGAAGAGCTACATCCTATTACAATGGAACAAGAGGTAGCTCCAGAATTTATCTTAAGAATTATTTTTTGTAACTGCAAAACGGGATGCACGAAGCAATGTAGTTGCAAAAAATCGAGCGTTTTTGCTCAAAGTGTGGTTCTTGGAAATTCCTGCGAAAAAATTCTTCAACAAAGTTCTCCTTCCAACAATACTGAGTCCGATGAAGGAATGTAAATAGGCCAGGTTGTAGTGTATTTAGTATAGTTAGTATGTTATTAGGTTAAGAAAGTTTTTTTTAAACACTGCTTCTGAAAATGGAGATTTTTGCATGCTAGGGTACCGCTGAAAATTGACTTTTTCACACAGCGTGCGAAAAAAAAAATGCACGCTGTTCTATTTTCGCACTACATAATATATTCTCTGTATTGACTTGACACAGACACAAAAGTGAAGTTGTAAATTTTGGTTGCCTTATTTTGCAGTTGTAGAACAAGCATTACAAAAAACTAGTTTAAACTGTCTCGGCCGTGCGAAAAAAGTCATTTTCAAAATTTGTTGTTCAAATAACTATTTTTGTTACGTGTTTTTAGATTATGTAGTATGTAGGTAGAATACACGTTAGTAATATTATGTTTCGTTGATCGAATTTGTTGTATAAAACAATAAAATTTTCATAAAAGTGTAACGGAAAAAATGAAGCGTTTTTAATGGATTTATATCAGATTTCCTACAAAACTCAACAACATTCAAGTTATAGTAGCTTGCATGTGAAAAACGGTTTTTGGCGGTACTTCTTCGGCTCCTATTTCAATGAGAGTAGTACCCAAGAAGTTCAAGAATGACTCTTTTTAAAGGTTTTTTTATGCTCTCCAATTTATTCCTCCTCATATTTTCTCGAAAAATGAGTAGTTTTCGAGCAAAACGTAAGTTGAGCAAAAAATGTCAAAAATCCAAGATGGCGGCGCCATTTTGACAATGTTCCCCTAGGGGGAGGTCTGGGGACTTTTAGTATGTTCATCAGGACCATAAATCCTATCGATTTAGACTAGTCGCAGCTTTATGTTATTTTGTTCCCAATAAAATTATAACTGTCTTGGGGTACTGGTATTTTTTCGTAAAATCATCCCAGTTATTAATATTTTGAATTTGGTCAATCTTGTCTAACCAAGCTACGGCCGATAAGTTTTCATTTTCAGGATCATATTCTGGAATTCACTCACTTCGGACAGATAAACGCCTAAATTTTGTTTGTAGTCCCTGCCTAACAAAAAGCTCTTATAATTTTTCGAGGCGTTCAACACGCTCATCAACGGAAGTCGCAGTACAGGCTCTGTTGCTCTCAACTTCTTGTAAAATAGCCTGGTGTGTTAGAGGGGGAGTAGTGTCACGATCACCAACAGTACTGGTTGAATTAATGGTGGAAGTATGAGTCATGAGTAAATTCCTTGTGGGAATGCGTCCCGGCCTAGGCTGAAAAAAATATATGTATATACTTTCTTAAGTGATACGCGTCTGGAAATTATGTAGGTACTTTCAGAACCGTTGCCGAAAAACTTCATGCGGAGAGGGGTGTGGATCAATTAAATAATTAAATATAGAGCGCCACCTGCTTTTCCTTGCAGTACACGAAGTCAACCGATATAACGAAAGCAGGTAACATCTACGGACCTATAGCAGCACAACCTGAAATATAAAAGTAAACAAGAAGGAAGGACAGAAGTGAAACGCTTTGATACAATCAGGTACAGGTTTTTAATCAGAACCAGAACAGGTTTGACTCTAGAGTAGGTTCGGAGTGGGTTTTCCGAACGCCCTGGAACACTGAAAATTATTAACACTGGAACCAGAACAAAAACAAAATAAATCGACTAGGAGTACCTAACCTTACGTTCTAAAAATAGTATTTATAATAATTACACTCAACTTGAGTCCCTAAATAAAGTAAAGAGTATTGTATAACAATTATAACAGCAATAATACCTGAAATGTAAATTGATAGACAAGCTTACTAAATGCAGTACCTTCGTAAATGGCCATTTAACCCCAGTGTACAAGTATTTTCCCGTATTCAGTGCAGCATGTATTTATGGGATATTAGAGAGACATAGAATAGATCATTAATTAAAGTTGAAGTAACAATACGTAACCTGAAGGGCAAATTTAAGATTATGCGATATATAGGTAATATGGATAATTATTTAACATTGAAGTTACAATGAGATAATTAAATAAAATTGAAATAACAACACATAACCTGAAGAGCTTTAATATTGTAGTAGAAAACTGCGTCGCCGTGGTGATTTATTCCAACAAGGGGTTGGTAAGGTTTGATAGGTTCCAGATATTGAGACAATACAAGACACTTATCAAACCTGAGTAGTCCCTAATCCCTTGAGGAGAACCTGAAGGATTGGATTGATATCTTCCAGTGTTTCCGATGGCCTGGGACTGAATCAGGGTCGCGACAAGAAGCAACTGGCCCTGGGGCCTTATTCTGTAAGAACGAACCGTTTGATTCGGTAGAATTTCTTCGATTGTGACGTCATTTTTGGTTTGGTTTTCGCGCTACCAAACCGAAAATGACGTCACAATCGAAGAAATTCTACCGAATCGAACGGTTCGTTCCTTGCAGAATAAGGCCCCTGGGCACTGTTCCAATTATGTAGCAGAGGCTGAAGACAGGAGGTACGACTTGAAATTTACAGTAAGCTTAACGTTTAACTCTTTACTCAAAGTTAAGGACTAAAGCGTGACGACTAAAGGCCTAAAACAAAGGGACGTTATGAGACTGGGCGTGGAGCGATAGGTAGATATGTTCTCGTCATAGGAATAGGGAGAGTGACGCAACCGACGACTATTCGAATTGACCCTCTTCAAGAAATGGAGCTAGACTAAGAGGACTGCTTTTGTTTCCTACACATCCTAATTTTTCAAGATGCTTTATGTCCTCAGCAAATGACTCTTGCTGAGAAAGTTCAGTCAGCTTAGTTGTGGCATTCCTATTTCAGCAACTGAAATGTTACCGACGAGTCTCTGATCCTTACAAAGTTAACAATTTGAAATTAATCTTGAGCATGATGTAGCCATTACACGCTTAATGCGAGTGAAACAGGAGAACAGATCCGCTCAAACGGAAACAGGCAACTTGTAATTGAACAAAAACCTTTAAGTTTTTTCGTAATTCTGGAAGTTCTTCCGATGAAGGAAGGTGAGGTTGTAGGTTGTTAACGAAATGTCGATTCGCCAATAAGCGGGATCCTTTGATAAACATGTAGGTCCATGAAACCATACCTTTGAAAACAGAAGAGGGATCTGCGGGATTCTGATCCGTATAGGAACGTAGCTCCAACATCCAACATCTTGATGAAGTAAGGGAATCTCAGAAATGCGATTTCCTACGAAAACTTGAAATTGATGTGAGGAAGAACGAATCCAATCAAGAACAATAGGTAAATCAGACAAAAAATAGGAAGAGTCGATGTAACATAATAATATATCAAGGATGATGTGAAATTTTGGAATAGAGTCGCACCACATAGCTCCAATCTAGGAATACTGATTGCCTTGGGCTACACGGGTTTTTGAAGTGAGTAAAGTCTGTTTTTTTTTTAAAGATAAAAGTCAAAATGACATTATGTTGGCAATACAATGTAAAATTGTCAATGCTTCCAAATTTTTTATGTAGAAAAGGCTTGTGTTGCCAACATAGTTACTAAATTTTTGACTTGGGGAATTATCTTAAAAAAAAAACAGATTTTAAGTAAATGAACACATTGCTTAATGAATCAATGAACGTCAGATACATACTCCATATGCGAATTGAGAGGCGTCTGAGAATCGATGAAGCTCAGTGCGTAACAAATTTTTGCAAGAAGCATGTCTAGAAATTATCAAAGAATTGATATCAATAAGCTTATTGCAATTTCTTTTAGAATTTCATCGTCCCATCCTAATTCCAAGGACCATAATGTTGCACAGTTGTTCTCGCGTGTATGACAATCGGTCCAAGTAAACCCAGAAAGTCGAATATTTTTGCAGTTTCAGATAGAATGACCCTTTTTGTTATAGCCTTAACGTTGGGTTGAGAATCAATATGAAACGATAATGAATCCGCCTTAATACATAGACCATAGCATGACAAAAGTTTTGCTTGTTTCTGCTGAATGGAAATAATATTTATCTGTAGAAGAGTTCCTAAAAACTAAAGATCTGACTTTTAGTTTTCCATTTTCTCAAGCACTGGATAAAACTGAAGCTACTTGGCTACTCAAAAAAAACTAAAATCTTGAACTGAATCTGCGCCAGAGATATAATCATCATCAACATCAACATAAAAAACACGTCTGATAGCATCTGAAATCCTGGCCATAATGTCCTTATTATCTATGGCCTGTTGTTTCAAACAGCTAGTTGCCAGAAACGGAGCACTTGATGAGCCATACATGACAGTACTTCGTGTTCAAGAGATTGCAGGAAATATTGTGTTCATAACAAAGATCAGAACTGTGTTAGTACAAGAAATAGAAGCAATAGGAGAAAATAAAGATACAGTGATCGAACTTCTGGGAGAATTATGAAAGATTGGTACCAGAAGCAATCAAGGAAACTTGTGAGGAGCCAACAAATATTATACCGCTGCGGAAAAAGAGGAAATTTCAAATGCAGTGGCAGGGTGTTGCTCTCCTTCTGGACTGGTGACTCTCGCCCCTCAAGGAAGAAGTTGTGAAAGTATAATATTAAAATGTAGATATCTATCGTTTTGTTGAATTGCATAACAACGCAGATCCCTCAGAATTGATCAGCGTGGAACTACTTCCTGTTCCGAGATTTGGAACGAATCAAGAATGAAGGTTCGAACGGCTTAACCGCGATGTAAGAAGATAATGACATCAAACCCTTTTTGAACCTGAAATGATCGCCAACAAACTGAGAAAAAGAAAAATCGGGCCAGCGAATAAAGTGAAACCGGGATCAAGTTATCTGCTGATCCAGAGGGTCAATATTCTTCTATCAAACGGATGCTTCACAGATTCCTACGATGAGGAATACTAAATACTGAGAACGCGCATGCGCAAATAAGGTGGTCCCTGCATGGCAGTCCAAATAACAAACAGGTGACCATCCATACCTCTCGCAGGCGTGAGACTAGATCTGGATGGACAGGAAGGGTATAAGATGCCGGCAAAGTTTCTAGAGGGCATTCCTTTGAAATGCATACTCATATAGGTTGTAATGTGGAGAATGATTGCAAGGAGGACATCATTTTCAAAAGACATGAATCTTAAGCTCGTGAAAAGCATGGTTTTGATGGTACCTAGTAAGATGAAAAATGTTATATGAAATTATTGAAAGGTTGAAGGCTCAGCACGAGAATAAATGGTCAGTTGACAGTTCAGATGATCACGAGGAAGGAAATTTTACGATATTACATTGTTTCGAACAAGACCGATGCCACTGTGTGGAAATATTTGGGAATTTGTTACTATTATGGGCATTGAATAAACAACAATTTACGAGAATTTTATGGAAAGATTTGTGATTGATAATTCGAAGCGCGTAGTTTGTAAGTTACCATTATCAATTTAAATGAGAATATTGCTGTATTAATTCAGTAAAATAAGCGATAAGTACCTGATTAGTGAATTTCGTAGTCAATTCAAAGGTTCAATAAAAGTTGCTGTTGTTGGTGAGTAGAGTTTAAGTAGACCCACGCAAATTGTGACAACACAAACGATTATTTATGAACACAATACTGGCTAGATCCCATTCAAATTCAACACACGTGCGTTTCTTGAAATTCGAAATTCGACAACACATATCGAAGACTGACGAGTTAAGCGCTCATTTGCTCGAAGGCTTTATTCAAATTGATTCCAATTATTTACATTGTGCATTGTGCAATTTATAGAAGAAACAACAACAAAGATTTTATTTATTAAGTCTGTAATATTTCTTTAAATTGTTCTGTTCCCATGCAGATACATTTTAAACTTTAATAATTCTAAATACCTACTATCTGTTCGCCTTGTAAATGAGGAGCGGTTTTATTGATGGTGCTTATTTCCTTGGGCAGCTACTATTAAAATTGTGGAGGGGGTCTATTCGCAAATGAGAGAAACAACTGTAGTATAAGGCTTACACAATTATACTTTATTTTACTTAAATAATCAAAACCCAATTTGCCAGTACAAAGTAATAAAACTAATATTTTCCCAAAGTCTTACAGCCACCTCTATGTTTGCTAATTCAATTTACTACAACACTTTTCATTCTTTAACATCCTACAAGATTCTTCCTTTATTTCTCGGAACTTGAATTATTCTTTTCATAAAGCCCTACTTCGATGCTCTCCACGGCAATCCAAGTGGAGCTTTGAATGTGACTCTTGTAGAAACAAAAGTCACATTCAAAGCTCCACTTAGAATAAATATCCCTTAATTTCCTTAAGTGATAGCCGTGCAAATGGCCATCAATATCTTATAACCAAATCATTTATTTTTCTACACAATACCAAAGTTCGCCTCACGAGTCTAGCACAACGACGTTTGAAGCGCAAGGGGAAATAACCCCATTTATTTCGAACTTTATTCTACCTATCATAGGCGTGCGTGCAACGTTTTCAGATATTACTTTTTCCTTATAAATGTAGGTTTGTAACATAACCAAATATTGAGGTATTTTTTGCAATTTTTTTAGCCGCATTATTTCCATAGTGCTAGACTCGTGAGGCGAACTTTAAACTTTGAAGGATTCGATACATATTTTAAATAAAACTACCTTTATTTATAAATTTTTAAACCCCTGTAGTCATTTACTGACAAACTTATACAAATACAAAACAGTTATTTATAATCAAGAACCCAGTCAGATTAATTATTACAAACATTATTTTTATTAAATCCTGCGCACCTGCGCGTGTCCTAATTTAGTATTTATCGGAATAACGTCGCAAGAATTGCGTTTTCGTTTCCGCTATTCAAAACGCCGACAGCGCGTGTACACAATTGAACAAGTTAGCCTTGTAATTAATGTTGTTTGGTGTTTAGATTTATGAGTTTATATAAAGGGACAGGAATCTCGTGAGTTTTCGGTTGCGTAATTATTTCATTCGGACCGCCTTCGGTAAAGATAACTGATGACTATAGAGGGGGGTCCGTATAATAATTGTTATATTATATTTTGACCTTTATCGCTGGCTTAAGCAGCGAAACAGATAACTAGGTTAATTATTATTTTAATTTGAACTTAGAGAATTCCAATTGAGACTATTGAGAGTATTTTATTTACTTTATTACTTTCCAATTATAGCTGTGATTACTGGAATTCAATTCAACATAAAGTTATTCGATTGAATTTAAATTTTTCTGTAATTTTGAAAGTTGGCTAATTTATTTTACGTAGTTCAATCTTCCAATTTGGAATAAAGATTATCGATAATATTTTGAATACTTTCTCCTGATAAAACAACTGTGAAACTGCTTTCATTATTTCTAGTCTGGTGTCATTAAAGTAAATAATAATTGGCAAAACTATTTTCCCGAAAATTCCACTTTTAAATCCCTGCAATGTATGGCTGACCTTTTGGGATCTTCACAACGACTGCCACAATAAACTTTAGTTACCTACAAGCAGAAAAGTAGCGCATAATACCTGTAACTATTTAATTTGCCACCCTGTATGTTTGCTCGATTGAATTAAATGCACAATTGTCTAATTAATCTGAAAAAGAAATTATTATTTCAGGTATGTACTACGGTGCTAGTATTTGCCTAGTATCCTTCGCCTCTGGCCTTTCCGTAGTCACCCTCAACATCTACCACAGAGGAGTGAGAGGTCAAGCAGTACCAAACATGATAAAAAGCATCGTACTCAAACGAATAGCACCGTTGGTTTTTATCAAATTCGATAATAAGCCCAGAGAGACTAGGATACAAGAAATTAATCCTAGAACTGGAACAAGGCTAGATGCTCAGTGGCCGTGGTCTGAGCTTGCACCACAAGAAGATGGTTGCGGTTTACAACAGAGGGCGCATCAAAGATCTCCCAGATTTGCTACCAAAACTAGAGGTGACGATTTAGGTAAGCAGGTAAATACCTAAGGTCAAGTATTTTCTATTATAATATATATTAATTATTGTATGGTAGGTAACTATAGGCAAGATTTTTGTTCTAGACTTATTTGAAAAACAAATAATCAAAGTTCTGAACCGAATTCAACAAAACATTGAAAAAAACGAAATTCGTGTTTCTGATCAAGAAAGGAAAGAATTGACTGAATTGGAATGGAAACAAACGTCGATAGTGTTGGATAGACTTTTGCTTGGAGCGTTCTTCTTCATTACAATTATAACGTCGACTACAATTTTGTGTCGAAGCCCTCAGGATACGGGCTAACTAAAATAAATCACAGTGTTAAATATGCCTTTCTGGTATACTCCATTAATCCTAGTGAACAGTCGGTGCGAAAAATTATATGAACTGTGAGAGTTGGTAAATGTTATAAGTTATAAGAGTTGTCAATGTTAAAATAAACCAGAATAAACTTTTTTACATAAATTAGCAGATTATTAAAATAAAAAAACTTTTAGGCTAGAACCACCGATCTCTAATATCTTTCACCTATTTTGGTTTTGGTTCAATTCCGCGTCAAGATAAATAGGAGCTGATTGGTTGAGTCCTCCTATAGGGTTGGACTACCTATATTCCTACAAATCTGTTCTGCTCTTTATTTGTTAATTCATAAAAAAAGAAAAATCAAAATTTTATAACAAAAAATTCCATAAGCAAGTGACACTGGCAAAGATGTTTATATTGAGTAGGTAGGTACTAAAAAGATTTATTAAGAAGTTTAGTTCTTTTTGCCTAAATCGTTCTATTCAGTTTTTCATCCGGGACGGTTCCTCAAAAGTCACATTCAAGGACTTTTTTGTTATCGCTGACATTTTTCGAGGTAAAATTTAGGAAAATTCGATTTTTTAATATTTGAAAAACAGTAGCTTTGTTCCATTCGTCTCCAAATGTTTACTTAACTAACTTCATTTGTAGAGATCAGTGTCTAGGACATATCAAAAAATTTGTTGTGACAAAAAAAAAAAATTCAATTTCAATACTTAATATAGTTTTCTTGCAATTAGTTAAGTGTATGTATATTTGAAAAATGAGTTTTGGTATTACAAAATACTAAAAAGTAAAATGTGTATATTTCAAATAAGTGTAATAGATGATTTATTAATATAGGTGCGTTTTATTTTATGCCTAATATGATTACCAAGCTTTTCCAAACAAACTTATCATTGGTGACTGTTTTCGTTTAACGGAAGGTTATGCAAGCATAATATAGCTAGGTAGGACTTACACATTTAACATATTTAGATAGAAACCTCCGGATATTGTTCGTCGAATAAATTTGCTGAAATATTAGCCGATCTATCGCTTACGAAATTATTGCCACGGATTCTGGGTCCAGTTTAAACTCACTTTACAAACAGTAACTTATATTGAACAAAATTTATTTTATAAGCATTCACTCATCACTCATCAAAAAGTACACAACAAATCTCATATTTAAAATAATTAACTACAACGCATCAACATTCTTATTTAAACGGAACTCAACTCAACATAGCCGACATCTTACTCCGGATTTATCTAGAAAAATATGACGCACTGCTCGAATACAATAAAATTCCCCGAATAGTCGCATTAGACGTAAACAACTCGGTTCTTAAAATCCGGCCGGGCCGGGGTGTCAAATTCGTAACAGCACTATACCTACCTCCCAACCTCCATCTCAGATCAGATTGTCCCGATCTGACTCTCTCAAGATGCACACTCTCGTCTTCTACATCTATACCCCCACTCAGATCAATAATAAGTCTGTTTCTGCAGAAATCACAGGTGGATGTTTATTCGAACCAGGTACTTAAGTTCTTCAGCCGAGATATTCGTCTTCACGTCTTCTGCCGATGCTTTTGCTGCCCTGGACTTTTCCTTGTAGAATGCATTTCAGCAATTTATTTTTGGTTTCGTTTCTCATAATGTGACCCAGATATTCCAATTTTCTACGTTTTACTGTGTACATTATTTCTCTTTCTCTATAAGTTTTTGCAGCACTCGGGTGTTGGATACCTTATCCATCCATGATATTTTGAGGATTCTCCTGTAAGTCCACAACTCGAATGCTTCCAGTCTCTTTGTTTTGGCCTCCGTTAAGGTCCAAGACTCTACTGCGTATAGCAATATAGACAATGGGTTCTGGCATGGGAGCAGTCTGATTTTCAATTTTAAATTTAAATTTTATGTGTTTTGCATAATTTGGACATTTGAATGAAAGCTGCTCTTGTTTTTTCAATTCTTGATCTTGTTTCTTGGGAATGGTCCCACTATTCATTTGGTACTGCACCAGGATAAGTGGATGTTGGCACTCGTTGTACAACTTTCTCATTGATGGAAAACAGTACGCCTCCAAGTCTTTCCTTGCTAATTATAATGAATTTTATTTTACTGGTGTTAACTTCTAGGCCATATTTCTTACTAATTTCAACTATAGGGTTCATTAAAAGCTGTAGGTAGTCCCTGTGCAGTGTCGGCAAAAATAACGATGTCATCGGCATATCTAAAATTGTTTATTTGTTCGCCATTCAATAGTAGTCCTACTTCCGTGTGTATTCTAGGGCTTCTTGGAAGATTGCCTCTGAGTACATGTTGAATATAAGAGATAACAGTATGCATCCATCCTCGTAAAATTTCGACTTCCTCTCTTGTTGATGATTGAGTCTGAGAGTTCAGTATAAGTTTTAAAAATACTCCCAACAAGTGGCCCATGATTCTTAATGTTCTGTAATCACTGCATTTTTTGGCACCCTGCTTTTTTGGCAAAACTATGAGCTCTGATCTCAACCATTCTTTTGGTAGTTTTCCACTGTTGTATATCTCAGTGAAAATGACTTTGCTGTATAGAATTGTGATAGAAGATGAGATGCACAAAGCTCAAGCAAGCTTGGGAATGCTAATAAATTTGAGCGGGGCTACACAGGTTTTAGAAGTGACCAACTGAACATGCATATTTTTAAACATATCTATGGTTCTAATGTAGATGCATGCACCATAGGCGCTCTGCGGCGCATCGTAAAACCTGTGCAATTTTACTCGAACGATATTTTTGCCAGTTACTTGTCGAGGAATTTGCAACCTGTTAAGTTCTGGAAGTTCTGATCTGAATGAATTCCACTTACTTGCAAGATTCTTGGGAACCTCCACGTTCCAAGGAAGATTCAAAGCCCAAAGCTTCTGGACAAACATTTTCGCTCTGACAACGGCAGGACTGATTAGTCCAAGGGCATCATAAATTTTAGCAGTTTCCGAAAGAATTATTCTCTTGGTATAACCTTTGTATTTGGAGGATCGCCAATGAAAAATTAGGTATCGTGCTCACTGAACCATAGCATCCCTAGCGTTTTACTCGTACTCATGGAACCAAAATAGAAATTATCAGTTGGAAAGCATTCGGATTTAATACCCTCCAACACTTCAGTCGAATTAGATTTCCATTTAGTTAGTTCCATATGCCCGGACAAGCCAAGATTGAACTAACCTTGTTTGCAAAAGTGACTGCTTCCTCTACGGACGATGCACCTGTAAGAACTAAGAAGGTCATTCATGTAGTGTGATGAAATTCTATGTTTGATGTCCCGGTTCAGTTAATTATTTTAATTTAGGTGAATCAAGTAGCTATATAATTTTTATTTAAGAAAACTACCTGTTCTTTCAATAAGTTCTTTAAAATAGAAAGTACCTACCGACAAAGTTTAGCAATGTTAAAATCTTTATCTAAAATACGTTGTTTTATAAAGGGCAAGGGTACAAAGCAGGTACCAACCAGAGTTGACTAATATAAAACCAACTGTTGAAAAGTTAAGATATCTGTGTTATTTTTTGCGGTGGCGTTACAGTAGAAATCCCTCTTTATTACCTCTGAAGCTTGAAGATGGAGATGCTGATGATCGAAGGAATTAAAGTTGCAGTAGACATCTCGTATCCAGAAATGGTGCACTGAGTGTGCCATAGACTACAGTGTCTAAAGAAAGTATTTCCAGTTCTTGCTCAGGACTAGAACGCCAAAGAACCAGCTGCAATGGTTTGAATTCATCAGCATCAAGTATTTGCCTATACATTTTACACATGTTAGCGGAAAGAACACATGAGTGCTGCCTGAACCGAAGGATTGAAAAAAGGCTTTTCTGTACATACAGTCGGACTGACCATTTGCAACGAATTGTATAATTTACCAGTCGCTTACTCGTATTTTTTTCTCTGTGTATATTTAGGCGAATTTTTGCCTCCCTCAGAATTTTTGAGGCACACCTTCATTGAGGTGGTATAGGACTTGTTCTCGAAATTATTAACTCCGTACACTTTCAAATTCAAAATAGTTTGTTTTCAGGCGGTAATTTTATGATCACTAAATACAAAAGTTCCATTTGAATGTATAAATTTCATGTCAAGAGTATCGGCTTATTATTTTGGGAAATCCTAACAAAACGCGATGCGTAGGGTCCACGGATGCATCCAGGCCCAGACGTCCGATGCCTTAATCACTCCTTTTTGAACGCTGTGTAAACCTTTGCTACATTTGAGAAAAATGTAATTTCTGAACACATGAGATGATAACTTGGTTGATTTCCTTTTTTGATTGATAAATTGTGAGAAATAAAGCAAAAATGTTCATAAAACCATTACGTTTATTGTCAAATTGAAAAGCATAAATTTTTAACAAAAACTAGCCAAAACCTAGTTTCCTAAAACTATATGTGTATTACAGGGGACGCCTTTAAAAATTCTATCGTGCAGCCTTTAACGTTGATAGTTCAAGATATAAACCTGACCAAATATTTTTAATGAAGATGCAACATACTTTTGAATAGGTATAAGTAAGTAGGTACTATAGATTGATTTCAACAACAAAAAAAGAGCATTTGGGTTTTTGATATTGGCCAAAAACTTTGTTAAATTAAAATTTATACCGCACTAAAAATATTTAGCCAGGCCTACATTATTGGAAGTGGTTTTAAAAATTAGTTTACCCAAACAAAATGTATTTTTCAATATTGTTGTACATAGAAACACTAAGAACAATGGAAAAATGTCTATCACTCTATACAACCATTAATAGATAAGTAAGCGCAATAACATATGGTAACTGACTAAAACTAAAAATTATTATCTGTTTCACCAAAAACCCCAAAGAATATGATTAAGCAGATAAAAACTATATTAATAGGAATAGGTATAATAAAGATAATAATTGATGCATTTTTTTTATAATATTAATTGTGGACCTTTACTTGGTGTCAGTGAAAAATTCAAATACAGATTTGATTTATTTTCTAAAAAATATTTTTTATAACTTCTATAATTACAACAAAATCAAAATGTTAACAAACAAGAGATCTACACACATTCAATTTTTGTTTTTTTTTAATTTTATATACATGTTTGAGGTAATAAATACACTTATTTACTTATTGTGTCTAACATTTTGATATTTAAGCTAATTTTTCAGCAAAGAAAAAATCGACGAATCCGCACAAAACAATTAAAAATAACGCAGCGGCGTGATAAACATCAGCACCTTCTCAACACACAACGTATCTATAGTATAGTCTAGGCATAATTTGATTTTTATTATAAATATAGAACATTGATTTTAAATTCTAGACACAAAATCTAAGAACATGAATGCAAAAAAGCTTAAGGTCTAAGTTATTTTATATAAAGGAGAAGGCCCGATGTATCGTTGGTGATACGCCACTGCATTTTATTCAAAATGTAAAGTACTAATTTTAAACTATATTCAGTCTTTGTTAAAAATATGAAATTTAATTTAAAATACATTATCCTTATTTCTGTTTTTTGTATTGTAGTTTCAAAAGAGTTTATACAAAAGCGGATTATTGCGTCGTTTGGGAAAAAAAAAAATATTGCAGACTGAACACAGAAGACAGAAGAAAACTGATAATACTGCCACTAAATAAAATCTGTACAGGAGAAACTATTAAGTATAGAGTTATATTTGCTAAAACCAACTATAAACTAAATAAAGTTATGTTAGGGCGTAAGGGATGCTGTAACATTTAGTAGCAATTTGAATTTTAAGATGTATTTTTTGGATTTTAAAATACAAAAAGTAGAAATTGTAGGTAGTTCATAAGTCTTGAGGGATATATGTATATTTTAAATATGTGCAATTAGTGCACTTAACAAGCTCAATATTTATGCTATGGCGACATTTTTGTTTGAAATTCCAAAGAAGAGAACATTATCAGCGAGAGAATGATTCGGTCATAAATGATTTTTCAGTCCAATACTAAGCAGGATTTGGCTGATTTAACAGGTAACATATTCTTCTTTACATGTCTGAGATTTACTCCGCTTTGAGATTTACTTGAAGATCATGAATTTGATATCTTTGAGCGGCCATTTCTTTTAAATGGGTACCTATCCGACTAAAAAAAGTGCTCTAATTTTCTAAGGAAAATTCAGATTTGACCTAATGGATTGAAAATTATTCTTTTTACGTTAAAAGTAAATATCAGCTCGCCGTAGAGGTTCGAAAAAATCCTTACGACAGGCAATGTGTTTCTAGTAGAAAATCTTTCGCTGCGCACGCGCAATATTCTTTTCCGACTTTCGTAGAGCTATTTAGATCCTAATGAAAACAATTTGAAATTGAATTCGATGGAATTTTTTCCTACAATATCAGCTTGAAATTGGTCTTTTGCAATTGTAGCATCTAAATGAAACCTGCCCATATGTCTATCCATATAAGCTCTAACCAAGATGTCTGTTTGGTGTTCCTATCGCTTCATATCTTGCACTTGTAGTTTATATTGGTTAAAAACTACAACAGTGGGAATGGAACAGGGATATAGAAAAGAGATTTGTGTGTGATATCTGGCAAATGTAGCTTGGGATAAGTTCAAAGACAGTTTAACTAGAACCGAGAACATCTAACATACCTATTGAAACCTGTTTAGTGGAGATGAAAAGAAATACATTTTGTGCATTTAGCATGTTCAAATTTCCATTGTCAGTTACCCCAAACGCCCTTAACAATAGGCCAGTCTTACTTCAAAGCATGTATTTATGTTACGTATATAATAAAGCAAAAAAAAAACTACCCAAAAAAATCTGTTAGTAGACAATGTATAAGTTCATCATAATAAGATACATATCTTCTCTAAACTAGTTCGCTGTTACAATAATATAATTATTAGAAATATTTTTAATATAATATGTAACCCTGTGCATTATATTTTTTTAGTTAAATTTTAATGGAGAGCGAGTAGATATCATTCAATATGTATTTTTTTAAATTATATACTAATAGTGCGACTCTCATATAGAACTTTAATAATCATCACTACTATATTTGTCTTAATTAAGGCTGTATTTTTTTATGATAATTGATAAGATATTGTGGTTGAAAGAATTTGAGTAGTTTGTAATTTTTTAAAATTTCACCTTATATTACAACAAACATTTTTCACTGGACTTTTCACGAAGATTGTTTTCCTGTACTATTTCTTTTGTACAAAACAGTTCAAATTCTTGTCCAACCAACAGAAACAAAAGGATTTATGGAAAGTATGTGCAAATTGATAAAACATTTTCTGAATAATAATCACCACCACAGAAAAAAGATCATCAACATTTTGATAAAAAATATTTACATATTTTATTTTGGATCAATTATGAATGCGAATTTGTACCATTGGGCGGTAATTTCTTACGTAAAAATATAGAAAAGCTTGCACCTATACTTATTTATCTTAGTATAAATTACTATTATGTTCTCTATTTTTACATAGTAATTACCACAACACCAGGAGGTGCATGGAAGTTGAAATAAATCGAAAGGAACTATGAAAACCAGCTACTTGGACATTTTTTTTTTTTTTCATCTAAACAGTGCAAATATTTACGAACATTTATAAATATATATTTTTTTTTAAACACCACAGCAAAATTCTATGTTATAAGTATTTTGAGAGAAGACCTAGAAGTAAAATTATTCTCAGCGAAATTATCGTTTCAGATTTTGCTTAAATTAGGCAGTTAATTTGTCACATAAGATATCAGTCGTTTCTTGTTTAGATTTGTTTTAAAAAAAATTAATAATAATATTATTATTATTATTAGACATAACGAATGAATCAATTCACAATAAATTATTAACGATAATTTTCCCAAGAATAATTATCTATGATTAAACCTTATAGCAGTGAAAAATCTGATAAATAGTTTTTATTAATATTAATTATATAGGTACCCCAAAAACCTAAGTCTAAGAAAATCCAAAAATATTTTAGTTATTTTACACATCTAGTACTCTAACATCTATAATGTTGTAAAGGTACGAATACCAAGTAAATGATTTTTTGTCCGGTCGAATTTTGATTGCACTTTTCAGTTTTTTCGCCTTATAAATTCACTTTAGTGTGGAAATGTTAACAGTCTTTTGGTTGTTGCACAGGGGGAGTATTATGTACAAAAATAATTTAATTATTAGCGCAATGTAACAGTAGAAAATAAAATGGACGATTTTTTTTTGATCACATTTAAGATTGTGTAGGTTTATCATAATCTGGCAAGTATTTGGAATAATAAAAGCTGACGTCATTGTGCTAGGCTGAAGTTTTAAGAACATGAACCCATAATAGTACAGTAACAAATATGAAATTTGGGCAATCCCCAATACATGCAAGTAAAATACTACTTAAATCTATTTCATATATAAAATTTAAACTCGATGATTGTGACGGTGAGATTTTTGTTTCAACTAACATTTGACGAGATTGCAGCCATTTCACTTAGGTAATCCTGACTGCTACTATTTTCAATCACAAAAAAAAGTTTTAATATTGATCTTTATAGCTGAACCCGTGTTGGGGTTGTGCTAGTCAGTGCATGCCAGAAAGAGCAAAAAACTTGAAGAGTAACTTTTCGTGCCCAATGGTTCGCATCAAGTAACGGCTAATGAAATTTAAGAATCGCAGGGTATTTAAAATTTGCCATAACTTTTGGTTACAGCAGATTAGCTAACCTATTGTGCACTTTTTGATAAAGGTACCAAATTTGGCAGAGAGGTAGACCGATGTAATATGAACAAATTTGGATGTGGAGCCATCGGCCAACTGCACCCCGGCGGCCGTGGCAGCGATTTTCCAAAATGGCCGCTAGTGGACACCACGAAAGATAACAGAAGTTGAATAAAGTTTGCTGCTGAAGGTTCTAGTGAATTTTTATTGAATGTTTTGAATGAAAACATGCCAGATAGTTTGTAAGTTATATTATATATATGTATGTACATACAGGGTGTATATTTTAAGTGATACCAGTATTGCTAATTGCTATATCCGAAATGGTAAGAACTACAAGGTCGGTTGAATTAGAGAAAAAGTTCATTTTTTGATGCCATCCAAGACTCGTTCACAGTATTGCCAAATTCTTTTTAGTTTATGAAATACAGGGTGATTTCTAAGAAACGCCAAAAAAAATATTTCATCAATTATTTCTAAAACTATTGATTTTCGAGACACAATTCAAATTTGAAAGTTTCATAATTTTTTTCGCTCTACAACAGGGCATCTTAAAATTTCGAATCCGACGTTTCGTTATTGAGCTACCATCATCAAGTTCATTTTTTTAAACATGTACCCAGATTTTTTTATGTATTTTTGAGAAAGCGCTCTTTATTTCCTTATTAACGATAGACCTCTTAAGTATGATTGGCTGACGTTTCTGCTCTAAAAAGTGATCATTTTTACCAAAATTTTGTGAAATTACTATAATAATTAGTTTCTAAGTACCTAATTATTTTAATTATTGTTCATAATAAGATAATGTTTAGTGTTCATACAAATTGTTGTCAAGTTTGTTCTAAATAATAAAGGAAAAAAGAACTTAGACCGTATTTGTTACAATAAGGTAACGAATTTCAGAGCCGAATTGAGGTAAAATTTTGGTAAAAATCTCTTTTTAGAGCAGATACGTCGGCCAATTATACTTGAGGTATATCGTTGAAAACGGAATGAAAGGCGCTTTCTAGACATCACATAAAAAATCCAGGTCCGTATTTAAAAAAATGAATTTGATGATGGTAGCTCGATCACAAAACGCCGGATTTGAAATTTGAAGATGCCATATTGTAGACCGAAAAAACTTATGAAACTCTCAAATTTGAATGAAATATTTCAGGCGTTTCTTAGATATCACCCTGTATTTCATAAACTAATAGGAATTTGACAACACTGTCAACGAGTCTTGCATGGGAATCAAAAAAGACAAGTTTTTTAAAATTTAACCGACCTTGTAGCTCTTACTGTTTTGCATAATAGCAATAGTGGTATCACTTAAAATATACACCATGTATAAAACTAGTGGAAAAGAAATAAAACCACTTTAGAAAACACCTTTATTTTCATTAAATTTTGAATAGTAATGAAGTGTTTATTTCCATTCACAATATGGATCCACCATTTTATTGGTATTTTCACCCCTATCCCCTAAGCGAGGACGACAGGTACACAGATAGAATTTAGAATAGAAAGCGGGGACTAGTGATACATCATTTGATAGCAATTTTTATAGAGATTATATGCTCGAAATTTCAAGTTGCTACTATTTACCCTGCTGAAATGGCGGCTTATTGAAGTTAGGAAATAGTACATTGTATCACTTGAACCCCCTTTCCATTTGAAATTTTGCGGGTACTTGTCACCGTCACCCCCGCTTAGAGGTTAACATGCAAGGGTGAAAATGCCAACAAAATGTGTCCCTCAAAACACAAAAATTGACGTCTCCAAGCTGTTTTTGATTAATCACCTTACATCTGAAAAAACCTAGGTGGAAAGGTTTTCGTGCCCCACCCTGTATAACTTACCAACTATCTGGTATTTTTTTCATTCAAAACAATTAATAAACATTCACTAAAACCTTCAGCAGTAAACTTTATCTAACTACCGTTTCCTTTGGGGGTGTCCACTGGCAGCCATTTTAGAAAATCGCCGCCACGGCCGCTGGGGGGCAGTTGGCCGATGGCTCCACATCCAAGTTTGTTCATATTACATCGGTCTACCTCTGTGCCAAATTTGATGCCTTTATCAAAAAGTGCACAATATATTGAAATATTCTAGCTAAGCTGCCGCACTATCGGGACAGTTGAGAAATTCATTTAGTTTTTCACCTGATAATCATCCCGTAGAAAAATTGCCCATTCTGATGTGTTCTTTCAATGAAGTTAAGATGATCTCTAAATATCATTATTCAAGATACTTTTTGACCAGATTATACAATTATTTTAAAAAAAATTATTTGAGGCTTGAATATGGTCCAAGTTGGACACTCGAATACCTATAAGAAAATTTGCCCACTTGTTAGTACCCAAAACACAAAAAAAACACGAGACAAAATAAAAATCCATTCAAAATTCGACCAAAGACATTTTGGAGACTTTTATGTACATTTTTTTTTTTAAAAACGATCTAATATTTATTAAATATCACAACTATATTATATCGTGTTACTCTATTGACGTAAGAAACTCCCTGCTGAATAACATTTAAGACATCTAAGTGCAAACATTTTCTTATATAAGTTTTGGTTTAATTAGTAATGCAACTTTTTTTTTTTGGTCAAAATTTAGTGAGAAAAACAGACCAATATAGACAATAATATTATTATTTTTATAATATATAAACGATGTTAAGGATTCTAAAATCTATTTCTGTCACTTATTTCGACAACTCTATTTTGGTCCCAAAGACTGCGCCACTTTAAGGGCTCTACATCCAAATTTCAGGGTTGTTACTTGGCGCAGTCGTGTGGATGACCTGTTTTATTATTTACCTTAAAACACCGTTAAACGTCAAAAAAAAAAAAAACAATAGAGTACAGACAATTATAGGTTACTTCGAAACAGGCACATCAAATTGTATTTTATTAAACGCTACAGTAAAAATCCTAGTTTAGTTTTATATAATTTTTTTTCTAAGATAATTTGTAGGTATGCCACCTAAGAAACTACAGTAATATGTATATAAAAGAGGGTCAACGTTCGAGATTAGTGGCCCAAAAATTTTCAAATAATTATCTCAACAAATTGAATTTGTACTACAACCTGTCTTTGTTTTATCTGAACATGCCCTCTGTATAATTAAACATTAATTTACACTTAACCCACTACCACAGCACTATAAAAATTAAATAAAAGCATATGTATTTTATTTTAATATAATCAACAAACTATATATTTCTACCAAAGCCATTATTTTATCAGAAAAAAAATTAAATTGACCCTAAATTTTTTTTATATACCTAGGTTGATCCATTGAGAACTTTCTACAAAGGTTGTTGCATCACAAATTTTTGTTTATTACATTGTCAGAAAAAAAACGTAAAACGTTTCCAATGGCGCAACCTGTATAGATTTTTATACAAGTTTTGACAGTTGGTATATTTTGTTTAGTGGTGTGAACATTGAAGACCCTGTACATATTGAAGATTTTTTTTTTATCATGAAATCAGATATTGTGTTATTATTTATATCAGTAAAGCGGAAATATAACCAACTATCCATTATATTATTAATTATTATGAATTTCCTAATAATAACTTTGCCCCCGATTAATAAAAACATATTATAGTGAGTGACCTCAATGTATTATTTTGATATGATACTAACTTAATAAATTACAAAAAAAAAACCTATATACATAATTATAAATCTCATCTTCACCCCATTATAACTTAGGAATCTACAACTATGGGTTAGTTAAAAAAGATCACTCAATAGGAAAGACAATTTGCACTGATCATTAGTGATTGGAGAGTTATTTAGTGCAACAAAAAACAGAACCACAATCACAAATTGCCAGCGCCCTAAATAGAACTACAAATCAAAGCATTAAAACCAATGAAAAAACAGAAAAAAAAAATTATCTTATACTAGAGTATTTGAGGAATATTTCCACGAAAATAAAATTATTAAAATATGGGCCTGATCATCTGATCAGTCAACTAGAAAATGTACGTAAGTGTTACAAATATTTGACATTTTCGCTAATATATACACAAATTAAATAAAAATCAATATTGATAAAAACATTAAAATATTAAAAACATACGAATGATCGAATTAAGATTAATAAAAACATCTAGACTAATTTAATAAATTTGTTCCATCTGTATTCAATCATTCTAAAACCTACCTTAACATCTTATACTTGAAAATCCCGATAGAGGGAACACAAATATGTAAATTTGTATGATATGAAAGGCAGTTAAACGCGTAAAGCTAAAAAGAGTTCTCTTCTAACATACAATTTATTACAGTGTGAAGTAGCAAATGCTCTGCTTTATTATTTACAATCTATTCTTGTTACCTTTATATGTTAAAAAAAAAATTATCACATCTTAAAAAAAAATTAAATACCTTAAAGGAAGAATAATAAAAACTAATAAAATCTCCATAATACCTAATTACTACTATCACTAAGTGCTAGTGTGCTGACTTCTTGGTAACTGATTTCAAGTTAAAATTAGTTATCAAGAAGTAAACATACCCCACATTTTAATAAGGGTTATAATATAGGGTGTTCCAACAAAAAATATCTTGCTCCTAAACAACCTTTTTGTCTTTTAACTTAGATTTTATTTAATTAACTTCTCTGTGTGGAAACTATCCCCTGAGAAATTATAAATGGAATGCTTCTAAAAACATTTTAGTTTATGTGTGGACTGGACTAACAAAACAATAAATGTGAACGAGACTGAAATTAGAAAAAATATTACCAGAAGTTGATAGTGGCTTTAGTTTAAATTTGAAAATTATACAAGTTTAGGGAATAGTAGGTACTTGACTTTTGAGAGAGAAGCTTATTTTTTTTTGTGGAGACAGATATTTAAGGTGGGATGCACCAAGTAATTAAAAAACAATACATTTTAGTCATTGCGTGCGAAATTATGTCTTATTGCAGTGACTTGGCCAATATTAGTATATTTACCATAATAATTAGTCATGATATACATTTTTAATTTACCTACTTTTGCAATTTTGGAACCACTGCTATGATATAGAATTATTTCAGATATTATTTATAATAATAGAGTACCTAATACATTTTAGCTTGAATATGAAAATTTGGTTCCAAAATCGATCATGTCTAACTATATAATATTATGTAATTTTAATTAAACAAAAAGAACAAACTAATAACTACAGATTGTACTAAAAAATTAGGTAAAGCTTTTTTTAAACCTTGATAATAATTTTACAAATGGTTCTTTTAAAACAAAAACCATTATCAATAGGTTTTTTAGTTATTTGCGTATACATAGAAAGCTTTACTTAAATACCTACCACATTAAACCCTATTAGGTAATATTGAAAACAAAAAAAAAAAAAACATTTCGTAAAAAAACTAATAAAAAAGCCCAGCTGGAGCTTCTTTCTTTGCGACATCTTTAGTTGCTTGTATCTAATGTTTTTAACATAAATCCATCTACAATTTTAATTTGCTTAATATAAATTTCTTATAAAAAGTTTTCGTGTAAATTCCTTTGTTAATTAATTAGCCACTATAAACAAAAATCTTTATGTATGTGCAACTATATAGTGCTTTTTTTTCTTACAATAATAATAATAATAATTAATTATGAGCGCCCGATTCCATTTGAAATAAATATTTTATAACTAATATATCTTGCTATATTTTCCAGAATTTCAAAATATTTTTTTCAAATCCCCTATTTACTTATATCCTATGGACATTTTTGGACTTATCTAACTTTGTTTAGAATATGCGCTTAATTTTCCTTTGTTTTTAAATATAATTTCATTGGCGGACTTCTTAGTTTAAACGTGAAACGAGGGGCACAGTTTGTCATGTTGTTTGATTTCACGTTTTGTTTTCTTTTTGGCTCTTGTTGTTCAGTAGATGCTTCTCAGAATTTGGACCCTTCGCGGTATAATCAGGTACCTGAAAACAAGACAAATATTGACTTTTTTTTTAAAATTGGGTAATTATAATATGATTTCGATTACATATTTAGAATTACCTAAGATATTTGTATTACCCATTTAGTCTTAATCAGCAGTTAATCGTATATAAATACTGGATCGTACCAATAAGAAGTTTAGTTCTTAAGTAAGCTTTGCAGTATGAACATCAATGTAATTTCGTGTTTTTAATAAAACATTGATAAGCTTTTATAAGGACAATTGTAATTTTTAGCCGCACAATGTGATTTTGTAGACTGTAGAAAGTACCAAGGAAGACCTGATAATGATAGGAATGATCCTGAATTGGCCCTAAATTTTCCGGCACTGGGGATCGACCAAGAGACCTAAATGGTGAGTTGAAGTTTTACTACCAAAATGTTAGAGGAATTAGATCTTAAATTTAATGTGCAATGTTCTCACTGAAGACTATGACATTGTCCTATTGTGTGAAACATTCTTGAATAGTGACATTTCGACTAGTGAACTGGGGTTGGATGGATATATAGTTTTCCGATGTGACAGATTTGAAAAGACTAGTTTATGTAAACCTCGGGGTGGAGTTTTGGTAGCAATTAAGAACTGCATCTCCTGTCGTTTACTGACACCATGTACAGAAAATGTCGAACAACTTTTTGTGGTGCAAGTAACTCTTGACTGCCACAGGATTTTGGTGGGTAATGCATATATACCAGATGTCTCACCTGCGGACGTTTATAAGGGATTTTGTTTTTCCCCTATGCATCCCCTGGATGATTGAAGTAATTTTACTGATGTCTTCATTTGGGGAGATTTTAATTTTCCTAATATTGTGGGAAAAAGGGTGAGACTGGGTCAGTTCTATCTGGGATATTGGAAAAGGGAGCGTTGGCTATTGCTGACTGTGTGGCCTACCTAGGATTGTATCAAAGATGTCCCAAATATGTATGGGAACTTCTTGGACTTGCTGTTTTGTAATCTCCCAATTGTAAATGTCATAACCTGTTCTCAGCCTTGGTTAAAACTGGATGTGCCATATCCTGCATATGAGTGTTGTTTTAAATTCCGCAAATTGGAAGTGCCTTCTTTATGTGACTATTTTTATCTTAACTTTAAGTTGACTGATAATCAAATAAGTTTTAACGTGTCATGTGTGTTGACTGGAATAGTGTTTCTGAATGTACCGATGTCAATGTAGTGGTTTCGTTGTTTTATGATGTATTGGAGGAGATAATTGACCAATTTATTGCCTTTTTCCCAGCACTTGTAAACGAAAACGAATTTCCTCGAAGAACTTTTGAAACAGCTGATTACTTGGAAGAAATGGACAATTTCAACTTTTTTCAAAAGTTTTGGTGAAGGAAAGAGACCATCATACAAAACATTCCTCAGATTGGAAATACATTGGAAATGGCTGGATGTATAGATGTTAATTTAACATATAAGTTTAAAAATTATATTTTTTACCAAACTGGCGTCCTCTGATGTCTTTTGTATTCCAAAAAAAACTAAGAAGAAACCAAGGCATCCCAGAAAATACTTTTATTATCTATCAATGTTTCTGAAGGAACGATACAGTCCTTGAACCAGCTACTCACAACTTTAGTTTTATGCGACAGGGGGTCACCAGACATCTATCAAATGTTGCAGATTTCATTGGAATTTATCCCAGCACTGTATCTGGAATAGTGAAGAGAACATTCCTGCAGAGTAAACAAATATCAACATCAACTAAAAATAAAAATAGACACAAAAATAATAATAATGTTTTGTGTTTATGCCGGGCCCGGACTCTGGCCGAAATTAAAATAAATGAGGTTTGGGATTATTTTCAACGATTTATTATCTTCTAACGTGACAAGACAAGTAACACCCTATCTAAAAGCATTGGAGCAAGGTGGCACAAACATGTGTTAAGAATCTCTACGTATTCCCAAGTAATACGTAGAGGTATTTCATTAGAAGCAAAGGTTCCCATAGGCGTACTCATAAAAAAATCATTTTTTAAAAATGTATAAAGATGTAAATAATAAAGCTTGTAATTCCCCATGTCAAAAATTTAGTAAAATCTGTTTTTTTTTAAAGATAAAAGTCAAAATGACATTATGTTGGCAATACAATGTAAAATTGTCAATGCTTCAAATTTTTTATGTAGAAAAGGCTTGTGTTGCCAACATAGTTACTAAATTTTTGACTTGGGGAATTATCTTTAAAAAAAAAAACAGACTTTAACTATGCTGGCAACACAAGCCTTTTCTACATAAAAAATTTGAAAGCATTGACAATTTTACATTGTATTGCCAACATAATGTCATTTTGACTTTTATCTTTGAAAAAAAACATACTTTAAGTTTTTAAACAATTCTACTTTAAAGCAGTGAAACACTCAAAAAAAGTCGATAAAATAAACACACAACAAAATGCAACAATATGAATATTGACATTTACGCTGGTACGGCAATCGGTTTCTATTGGGAGCCACCCAAACAATATACTCTGTGTAGCTAGACTTGTATAGTGTTCTTTTCTTGCCTTAGAGAGAGATATCTAAAGATTCAAAATGTGAACGGATTTTTGGAAATCGTACTATTAGACCCTGAGATAGGGCCTGTTTAGTGGAGTAATTTTTTTTTGTCTGGCATTTTGAGGGATGAATGTGGTTAGTTAGCTGATAAGAATATAAGTGGTTTTAATGCCAGCCTCCTGTTCGAAATGTCCACAGAATGTTTTGCCGGAAAACTCGATTTCGAACTGTGATTACCGTCTGGCGATTTTTCAGCGTTATTTTCACAACAAAACCTTCCATTCTCTCGATTACCAGACAAAAAGTAAACGCGGAAGGTTCTTTTCTTTTGTCTTGGAAGTTGACACTCATCCCCACTTTTTCAGCTATTGAAAAGCATCTGGTATTTTTTATGGGTGAATTATTCATCAATGTGAATCTTTTATTTAGAAGCCAAAAAATTTGAGAGCATTAAAAAAAAATTCTTCATGTAAATCAATTTTTTTCTTCTGCAAATTTTCGAACGGGAGGCAGGCATTAGAATCACCCATATTCTCATCAGCTTAGTAGCTACATTTAACCCTCAAAATGCCAGACAAAAAAAAATGACTCCACTAAACAGGCCCTATCTCACAGTCTATATAGAAAACCAGCGTTAACAAAGTAAGAGAGACAAAATCAAAATATTTGGAGAGAGATCATTGTACCATATTTGGAAGTTGATTACTCATCTTCTAGTGTTAACTATATAGACCGAACTTTGTTCTTTATCAAGAGTTGATCCTAAGGGCCGCTGAGCAACGCAACAAGTCTTAGGGGCTACTTAAATAATAAGTGTATCTGAAATCTGAACTATTCCTTACTTAAGGCAATGGGTTAGTATGCCATGTATGAAAATCAGTAATGGCCGTTTTCCCAGCAATTGCCTTAAGTAAGGAATAGTTAAGGTACACTTATATTTTAAGTTACCCTTATGACTTGTTGCCTTGCTCAGCGACTCTCAGGATCAACTCTTAATAAAGAACGGAGTACCGTCTGGCAACGTTGAATTTTTGTCAAAAGAACTTCGAAAATAATCCCTCCTAACCTTATTTATTTCAATTTTGGCATTTCGGGCCCGGCATAAACATAACAAAACACAAACATAATTATTATTTTTGTTTTTATTTTTAGTCGATGTGGATATTAATTTATTAACTCTAAAGGCTGAAGCAAGCTAATGCTTCAGATGTCCTCTTCACTACCTATTCAGATACTGTGCTGGTATCCATTCCTGTGAAATCTGCAACACTTGATAGGTGTTCCTCTGTTGCATGAAACCGTAAAGTTGTGAGTAGCTGGTTCAAGGAACGACTGTATTGTATCTTCAAAAGGAAATTAATAATAAAAGTATGTCCTTGGATGCCCTGGTTTCTTCGTAGAGTTTTTGAATTACAAAGTACATCAGGATGACACTTTGGCAAAAAATATAACTTCTAAACTTAATTAATGTAAGCCGTATGTGAACCTATATGTTTAATCCTTGTAAATTAACATCTATACTTCCATCCATTTCCATAATTGATCCGCAATCTGAGGATTAATGTTTTGTATGTTCTCTTTCCTCGACCAAAACCTGTTAAAAAAAGTTAAATTGTCCATTCCTTCCACGCAATTAGCACTTTCATAAGTTCTTCGTGGAAATCCGTTTCGGATAATATCGAAAACATCTAAATCATCGTTCAAAAATTCCATTATTTCGAGACAATAATCCAATTTGACTAAAGATTCAAACAAACATGCCAAACCAAAAATGACAAATTAAATTTTGAGGCTAGAAACCTCTACTTTATAAACTTAAGACGCCAAATTTGGCCACTTAAGTTAAGGAGTCCTTAAGGGAGAACTAACGAGCAAACCGAACGAAAAGCTACCGCTAAGGCTTTCTTACTACTAAGGTATTCTTAAACTATCCTTTACGAGTGCTGGGAAAACGGCCAAAAAAATTACTCGACATTATTCTATAGGCTAAATGGTGATGGTATAGTGGGATACTAGAACAGAGAAAAATAAGCTGTAATTTGAATTTAGCGCCACAGCGGCGATAAATTGTCGTGTGTTCATTGGTCGTGTGAATCGTGTGACATGTGACATTGTCACAGTAACTACGTTGTTTGATGTAGTAAATTTGACGTTTCATTCTTGACAGTCAATGGGTCATATGATTGAACATTTACGTTATCCGTAACGTACATGTTAGACCGAGTTTTAACAGCAACGATGCAAGTTCGTATGATTCAAAGTTTTTGATAACAGATTACTGTTATTTCCCGCCTGTTATGTTCTAATTTAACATATCGCCTCAACAGCCCCGAACAACATGCCGTTAAGTGCTTAACGTTCATGTTATAAAAAAAATACCAGTGTTTTTTATTTTTTTAAAGATCCTATGAATGACGGGGTTAATTAATTTACATAATTCAAGAGAGAGAATCAAACTAGGAGTTACCTAAATTATAAACTTCATTACTATTTTATGTTAATCAATTATGAGGTACAAAACTTTATTATTAATTTACTATGTAAGGACTGAATTGAATATTCAAAGAAGACATATCACAGATTAAGTAATCCTTTAGAAACTCCTGGATGAGGTTTTATTACTAAGTATGCTAGACTTCCAGAAGAATCGGTGCAGTTAATAATTGCAAGAATAAGACCTTATTTTAATATTTCTCAAAGACCAAGGATTTCATCCATTCCTGGTCTAAATTCTAAAAGTTTATTCTGAATTCTTAGTATAGTTAAAACTGTTTTTCATTTTATACAGGATAACCGTTGTTCGAGAGCAACCATTGAGATTTAGGAAACAGTAAGAGATACAGGTTCGGTTAAATTAGGGCAAAGTTGCGCAATTTCTTGCCTAACAAAACGCCACTTCGAAATTTGGAATATTTCGGATACTTTACTTTTTTCCTTCTACACAATGGTGCAGCCAAATTTGAAATCCGATGTTTCGTTTTTGGCTGATCATCATCAACTTTATTTTTCTAAATACAGGTCTGCATTTTTTAAAATTGTATTCGGAGCTTTTTGATCAATTTAACCGAACGTGTATCTCTTATCGTTCCCTATACCCCAGGTGGTTCTAGTAATGCTTTATTTTCGTGTACAAATGATATCCAATCATCAGATGTATTTTGGGGTCCAACACGGTCCAACACCCAGGGCATTTATATGATTTGGAAATGCCAGAGGCCCCCATACTGTTTCACAGTTATGCTAGATAATCTTTTCGCCCTAATAAATTGAATAAAATGTAAAATGAGCTGCAAAAAAATGTAATTTAATTGTTTGTTATTGTTATTTCAAGAAAAACGTCACTTCTGAAAACGAAGTGAAGCTAGGTACAAATACTTTCGTCCATTCCTAACAGCCAGCTTAACATCTTCTGTTATCGATTTCGTCAATCATACCGAGATATAACATCTACTGTTATTTTATATGTTATCTATTCCCTGTTAGCATAACATAACACATTTGTGGTTATTTTAACGTAAACGTTCAATCATAGGACCCATGTCAGTGCAAATTGTGCATTCTCAAAACCGTGATGTGTTGCCAGATTGGAAAAACTAACTACGTCACGAAATTTTATTTTCCCGTAGGGCGGGGCTAAGAGGAAATTAAAAAAAAAAAATTCCAGAGGCTATTGCGGTTTTTACAAAGCAACTGATTACACTAAATAGTACGATACGTCGAGTATATCACTACGTAGTAGTTAAAAATCACTTGTATACTACCTCATTGCTGGGAAAACGGCTATTCATTACTCCTTTGCCAAGATTCAACTCACCTAAATTTCCGAAATGGATGAATTCTGAATTAAAAACTATGATAATTCAAAAAAAAAATGGCGCATAAGACATATAAAATATCAAAAACTAATGAAAACTACTTGAAATTTGCAGACCTAAGATCACAATGCCGCATTCTATCTCGAACATCACATCGTTATTTATAGAGAGTCTTGAAAACCAACTTCATGATAAAAAATCATTTTGGAAATTTATTAATGCAAAAAAAAGAGATTTAGAATGTCCTAAATTTATGTGTTTCAATAATAATGAAACAGATGATCCACACACAGGTGATTACTGAAATGTTCAAGGATCATTTTTCCGCTGTATATTCACAGTATGAAGACTCATCTTTTGATGGGAATTTTGAGTGCGACAAATTTATTAACCTGGGCGATTTGAACATATCTTGCATTGAAGTTTTTAATAAAATTGACTCTTTGAATGTAAATGTAGGCGCTGGTCCGGATGGGATTCCAGTAACTCAGTAACTCAGTAACTTTATTACAAAATTGTAAGTGTGTGCTGTCTGATAGTCCATGTAAAATTTTTAATCTGTCCCTTCATACAGGCATTTTCCCCTCTGTCTGAAAGAAGTCCTATGTAACACCTGTTTTCAAAAATGGAGATAAACAAATTAACTTCATGACTTTATGGCTTTATTGAATCCGACACCATTGGAAAATAGGAGAATTATTTATGATATATGCACCCTTTACAAGATAATCAACAACCAAATGAATGCCCCAGATCTTCTTGCATCGGTTGGATTTCATATAACATCTAGGGATTCAAGAAATAAAACACTTGGTCATAGAACAAATTATAATATCAATTCACCTATCAATAGAATGTATGTGAGAGCAAATAATATAATTCGAGAGTGTGATGAAATCGACTTTTTCAATGACAACATTGGTGTTTTCAAGAGTTAACTGACGAGAGCTGTTAATAATGGTTGAAAACCCAAATGATCTTGAGCTTTCAGAATGTGTGCCCCCATCTTATCTTATGTTATGTTATGTATTTTATTTTGTGTATAAGGAAGGGGTTGAGTTGTGGCTCTTCTAATGACTTACGTTGAAACTCTGCCTGGGAATAGCTATCACTGACCTTTAACAACTCTTGGTTGTATTTTATTACTTTTAATGTTTGTAGGTTATTTTTATTGTTTTTGTTTTCTATTGTCCTTTTACCCTGTATTGTTTTGTATTGATACTTCACTTTTGTAATTGCCAAGGGCGTTAAGTAAATAGACGAATAGATCAAATGCTTCAAGATGGAATTATTCAACAATCTAATTATTCCTGAAGGTTTCCTATATAGATTGTCCCTATAAAGAAGGACGCGTCAGGACAGAAAAAGACAGTGGAAATTAGTAATCGATTACAGCAAGCTAAATGAAAAAACAGGTGATATTTATCCGTACCAAACACCCTCGAAAAATCTAGGCAGGCAAAAGTTTTAGAATTCCCACAACTCTGAAAGAAATAAAATCCTTTCTTGGTCTCGTAGACCCATTGACAAATTGTTCAAAGAAAAATGTTGAAGTAATTCATAACAAAGTATTTATGAATGCTTTTAACCTATGTAAAGATCTTCTAACTAACAACCCAATACTTAAATACCCAGATGTTAATAAACCTTTTCTATTGACGACAGACGCATCAGATATATGCGATCGGTGCAGTACTTTCGCAAGGTTCTTCTGGAAATAATTTACCAATTGGAACAGCAATTCTAGCAATTGCATGGGCAACGAAATATTTCCGTCCATATTTATTTGGGCGAAAATTTATCATTGTGACTGATCACAAATCATTACAATGGCTTTCTCAATCAAGGACCCAGGCTCGATATTGGTAAGGTGGAGATTAGAGCTTCAGGAGTATGAATTTACCATTCAATATAAAAACGGAACACATAATGTCAATGCAAATGCACTTTCACACCGACCTAAGGAAATTGACCCTATGGATATAGTGAAATCGACATCAACACACATGCCTGCACATTGTGAAAGAAATGAAGAAAAAAAAAAGACCAACATCTCTGGCAAGTAAAAATTAAACATTTTTTTCGAATCACAAGAAGACTTATTTGAAAAACCTAGAAAAGTGTTCCAGAATAGGAAACAGGAAGAAAATAAAAAGAATCCGAAAATCAACATCATAGGTATCTGATTGATATCCGAATCAAACCTTAACCACCTAAAAAAACTGATGAGGTAACTAAAGAAAAAAAATCACCATTATAGTTGAAAAAAGAAAGTCATCTGAACCAGATACGAGTACACAAAAAACACCAGAAAAAAACAAATGGGAAACAGAAACAGCCAGGAGGAACATAAGGCGAAAAAAAAAGATCCAGAAGTAATCGGTAACTCAGAAACAGAGACAATAGGTATAGTTTGGCAAGTGGTAACTTGGTAGAGACGAAAGGGGGAAGAAAACTGGGGCGTAACCTAAAAATATCCACTGACACCTCAACTGACACCGCCTGATGACAGCCATGTCTTTCGGTTCAGTGGCACTGGAAACACCAAGGAAATAAATCAATAAAATTATTAGAAAAAAATTCTCTAGTTTCGCAAATAACCACGCCAGTGCGTGCTGTCGTTCAGACTCTAACCAATAGAATCATGCCTCTGAATAATCACGCCTCTCCACATCAATCATTTCGCAATGTTGCCGGATTTTTTTCTATTTCGAAATACTACACATGGCCATACAGCAAAAAAAATATGTCACCAACTAATTTATCATTGTTTCCGTCAAGTTTGGCAGAGCAGCAAATTCTCTTGGAGTTCGCCGTTTGGCTAGCCAGACTATACGTCGTTTTATTTCAGGAGCAACCTACGTAAATAAATCTGTAAATACATTCAAAAAGCATGCCATTTTCAAATGGACAACAAAGAGACAAATAACCATACGAAAATACAAGATTATTTGAAACGGAAAAGATTCTTAATCTTTATAAATGAAAATTCAATAACGGATGAAATTCAAATACTTTGCATGCATTGTTTATATTTCCCAAATAATGAATTGGAATCTGTAATAATAAGAATTTTCCAGGAAATATTCCAATATATTTCTTATAAACTTGTAATTACTAGACGTATTACATCAAGATGAACGAAAAGGGATAATATAGAGAGACCACACGAGAAAGGCGTGACACCGTGGAATGACAAAAAATATCAAGAATATCGATATTATTGGCATAGCTTAGAGAGAAACGTAATTAACTTTGTAAGTAAATGCGAGGCATGACAAACAACAAAATATAATAGAGATAGATATTCTTACAAAGTTATCTTTAAACCAAGGCCAACAGGATCTAAACTCCTTGAGTATATTTATATGGATATACCGGTATAATCATCGTCAGGTCGAAAGTATCTAATAATAATACGCGGACTGATTTCATTATTATTATTATTATTAATAATATTATTATTATTATAGATATCAGTGATAGGACTAAGTCTATTTCACTGATAAAACACTCTGTTTGTCAGGAAATTTCTTCTAGGTAACTTGTTACATCTTTCTTTCTCAAGTTTCTAGTTATCTCCTCTGGTATTGGTGGCGAAGTTAATGTCACATGCATAGTGACCATTCAGTATTTTGTGAGTTTCAATAAGGTATCCTCTGATTCTTATTTCTTTTCATGTCATTTTAGGGAACACTTATCGTTAAGGCTCCCCTAAAATAGTTGATGGAAACCAAGGTAAGGCGGCTCTCATAAGGAACTCTTTGATTTCATTAGGTATCCTTGTAATACGGCGCTGTAATGTCTCGATCAGTACAATGTCTGATATAATATGGATTCCAGATGGAATGAGCGTATTCGAGCTTTAGTCTTACACAAGCTTTGTAGAGCCTTAGAACCATTTCTTTAGATAGATTTTTGAATGAGGTAGATTAGTGAATTGGCTTTTTTTGTATGTTTAGTGATGTGTTGTTTCTATTTCAAGTCTGATGTGATTTTTATTCTTAGGTCTTTGTGGCACAAAACTTTTCCAATTGACGTTTGTTGGAGGAGGTAATCATGTTCAGGGTTTTTCCGGCCGATATGTAGAACTGTACACTTGAGGTCATTCAAAGGCATTTTCCAAAACATTGTGCACTCTTTGATGATGTGCAGGTCTTCCTGTAGGTGTGCAAATTGTAGTAGTGGATTGCAGGACAGGCATGTGTCATGTGCAAACGATTCACATCTGGTCTTCAGTTTTTGGTATAAGTCACACAAATACACCAAGAAAAGCAAGGGACCCAAGAATGAGCCTTGTGGTACGCCATTGTGTACAGAGTATTCAACTGAGAGTCATATTCCTGTCCTAACCTGAAAGGAATTTCTCAATAAGTCGCAGTAAATCGCCCCCGACTCCAAAATGAGATAGCTTGTGTAATAAGTATATTGTTGTTATCTTTTCAAAAATGCTTTTTCTAAGTCGAGGAAAACTACATAAATTGGATCATTCTCATTATCCGCCTTTGTACACATATTGAGTCTGGTTGAGAGGTTCGTAAAAGTCGATTTTTTGGGGAGAAAACCATGTTATTGGGGTGCCAATATGAGCTTCGAGGAAGAAGCTTGTGAGTTCTTCAGCAATGGTTTTTTCCATGCATTTACCAGAGGAGGGATCTCATCAAATTCATGGCTGGAATTCACCCTTAGGGACTTAATGGCGATTTCTACTATTTCTGGGGTGAAATTTATGGTGGTGATTTCTGTTCTGGAGTAGGATTCAACTGGAAGTGTTGGTCTAATATCTGTAAGGCTGAGTTTAGTAAAAACAGTTTGGAATTGCTGTGCAAAACATTCTGCAACCTCCAGGTCAGATTCAAATGGAACCAGAGTTACTTTGTCAACGTAATTTTCTTCAGTATAGTTGTTTCTGTTTCTATATTTGTGCCACAATTCTCTTTTCCTTTGTATTTCCCTAAATACTGCCTTAGTTAATCATGGTTTTTGGGCATTAACTTCGTGTGGTGTGTATGGCATTTATGCTTGTTAATTCTAAATCCCAAAGAATTTCTTCAAATGAATGTGGGTTAGTTCCTGTGCAAGTTGTTGCTGAAGGGTTTGGTTTACTTCAGTGTAATCTACCTTCCAAAAGTTCCTTTTGTAGATTTTATGTGTAGGCTGTGCAATTATTTGAGGCTGTGTTTTAGCAGTTATAACAATGTGGTCACTTTTGCCAAGGGGTGCATATTCTTGAAAATCAAAAATTTATTTCTTCTCATTTACAATAAGCAGGTCTAGAAAAGATGCTTGGTCTCTCCGGAACAGAGGTTAGTTTGTATAACTCTGCATTTTCTTGATTATTTAAAAATTCATTGTGCCTTTTTGTCTGGCGCTGTTTTGTCCAGCTCTGTTTTGTCCTGCGCTGTTATTTACGCACCATTCCTTAGAGCAGGTAAAGCGCTGTCCTATGGACATAAGGAGTAGGAACGCGCCATTCTGCTATGAAACTATGCTAAAGTGAAGCCAGTTTTTGGCAGGTGTTTGTACACCAAACGACAGGTAAATAATTGAATTTCCTATACCGCCATTATTTTGGATCTCAAAATACCTGGAAAAAACCGGCTTCAAATTCCAACTTCATGTTCCTACTCCTCTCACCTAGGAAATTACCTGCTCTAAGCACCATTCTGTCCCGCGCTATTCTGTCATAGTCATTTTTAAACGTCGTAACGTAACGTCATTTTCGCTTTAGCATGTATTTCGGGTAGTTTGGCTGCCAAAAAAAAAGTGTCAGCTAAAACGAGTGATTTATTTTGCAAAGACGTTGAGTCCAACATTTCAGAAAAAGTCACGCAAGTCCGGTCCCGTCTAATACTTTTTAATCAAAACTCACAAGCCAATAAGGACAAAGCAATGTACTTGCCCTCTAAAAATAAATCAAACCGTTGCAATACAAAAGTGTGGAACTTTAATTTGGCCCAGTGTAGATATACAAAAATAGGAGGCGAACTAGAGAGAATCTGTTTGAACATAGTTCCAATTGAATAAAAAATAATGAACTACTTGTATAAACTACATTTCAAAAAGCACATTCGTACTAGTGAAAATACCATGTAATATTTAGCAGTTATGCCGCTTGTCTGATCATAATAATAACAGTAACTTACCACTATTCGGTGAACCACAAATTCGTCTGATAACCTTTACCAGGACTCAAAGGTGCAAAGCCATAACTTGCTGCTGCAACCTGAATGAAAAAAATAGTAATAATATTTGATTTGAGAAAAACATTTGATTTCACACAGTATCATAAAACATGAAGCAAATCATTTTGCGTTTTCATTTATGATAAGTGTCCAAAATAAATAGAATTAGACTGCGCACAAATATTTTTAAAGCGCTATAAATTTCGATATGGCTTTGCTCAAGCCATGATATATTTATCCAAGACTCAATGCCTTAATGCTGCCATGTTATCATCTATATATTCCTGGAGATTTTATTACACTATCTAGAATTAAATCCAGACGCAACTTTTATTATATTTATTTAATGCTGAAAGTTACCTGCGCGTGCGATGGAAACTGTAAATGGGCTGGCAACGGGTGGCTTGGATGGCTGGCCAGTACTGGGCGAGCAGATGAATGATGAGCCGGTGGAGGCGGCAAAGCTCGACTAAAAAAATAATAGAATTTTAAAAAAGTTTGTAGTTTTAGTGAATTAAATAGTCAGAAAGCGACGCAGAAACTTATCAGGGCATTATTCACAAGTGAAAAATACTTACTTAAAAGCTAAAAATTTCTTTCAAAATATATGTATATATTTTTTTTTAATAAATGCAATGAGAGGTTTTATTATATTCTGAACAATAAGTATTCTAGCATTTCTAGTTGCAATGGTTACAGAGATAGTCATAGGTTGAAATGTACTTTATTGTTCCTTGAATAATATATCTTGAGTAATCCACCAGATTTAGCAGAGTTTAAATGCAGATGATACTTTTTAAGTAATGGAACATGGGAATACATTATTTTGGGTTATATTAGTTAATTACCAAGCAAATCGAAAGGTTAGTATTGGAAAAATTCAGAACAAACACCAAAAATTATGATTGACGAAATGAAATGTTTATTAATGAAAAGAAAAACAAAGAACCTTACTTTACCACTTGGTAAAAGTAAAAAGTTTGTGCAAATAAAATGCTTCAATGAATAAAAACAATATGTTCTCTTGAACAAACAAACAAAGAAAAAAACTGCTATCGAGTGGTAAAGTTTACAATAATAATAGTTGCAATGTTAAAAGCTACAAACCAAAAAAAAACTTTTGCCACAATGCAGGAAAGAAAATAAATATACAAAAGCATAATTTGTACAAAAATAACTTAAATAACTAAAGCGTATACAATAATCACACAACCCAAATATTAACTAAATAATATTGAGGGATTTCCTGCATCCTATCAAAATATGCACTAATTTTTATTTGCTCAAATATGGTACTATTTAGACTCAGTTTATCCTGTAAGGATGAACTAATTTATCTACAAATTAAATGTTATATGATAAGTGTAACGTCTTGAGGATTAAATTTTCGCCCGATATCTTTGAAAATCCATCCAAAGTAATGTAAAACTAGAATACAATTTATGCTTATTTTACTCGCAAAAAGAATTAGGTACCCTGATTAGCTGAAGTTTTAGAGTATCAGTAAAAACTTCACCTACACTATCAAAATAAACTAAATTCGGTATAACAAGCCCGTAAAATTATGCCTAATATAATTTCCTACAAAAAAGCATAATGCTGAAGCTCAATTCTTTAAAAAAGATCTCTTACAGAAAATTGCATAAGAATATTATTTCAAAATTTCAACTCATACCTTATAATTTCAGTATGTGAAAAACAATATTCAAATTTTCAATAGAAGATTTTCGAAGAATTGCTTTTATCTGTCAAAATTTAACTTTAATTAACAAGCCAATTAAAATTTAATTTCCGTTTTTTCGCTGGCAAACCATCGTCAATAGACGAGTCAAGTTCCCTACGCAATCCAGTATAAAAATTATTACTGTAATCAATAGGCGTATCATATTCATAATATGACATAGGCATAGACGATTGACCAAAACTACCGTCATTTAAAACCTGATCTAGTAAAGCATGTAAAGGACTAGGCTCAGGATTTCTAACACTATTATTCGCAGATACGCTTCCGTAACTATTTAACAAGTGACTACTGTATGGACTAATATTTAAGGTAGATTGTGTGACATTTTGAGTAGACGATGTTGCTAAACTAAAATGGTTAGCTGGCCATTGAGTAAACGTGCTACTATGGTTGTGTGATGGTAAGTTGCTGAAAAGAAAAAGTGAAATTGTAACTAAAAAAACACCAAAAAAGCGAAAAAGGGTACTATGAGATTATCCACTAATATTATCTTCTTGGAATTTGAGAGGAGCACACATAAATTGGCGAAAAATTAGGTAAATGCAACATATGAAAACTGATTAAATGCAAAATTAAATAATGTTAGTGGGAGCACAATTAGCACCCTATCATGCCAGCAAAACAACAAAAACTCGAAAGCACACATTGACTTATATTCAAAAGACAGCATGCTTGTTTAGTTGTGGTTGGGTGTCTTTTGAATCATAAGTCTGTGTAGAAGCTCATTATAAAGACTACCAATACCAAAACAGGCAAAAGCCAAAAACTATAATTATTTTATGAGCAAGCAAATTGACTACCTATTTGTCATAGACTTACCCTCCTGGTGCCACCTGATGAGTAGCTGGCAAATATGCAGGCTGAGCAGTAGTAACATACACAGGTCGCCTATACAGCTCGGTCTGATGATGATAGAGAGGTTGACCTGCAGCCAACGGGTGTTGTGGTGACAGTCTGGGAGCAGCTGCTAATGGTTGTGGCGATAGGTGCGCCGAGCTGTGTCTTAATAAGAGCATGCATTAAACAACACTAACTACATTACCCGTTTTACTTTTATGGATATAAGCCTATAAATCCTAATTTTCATTTAATTTAACTGTCCCTTAATCTAATCTTGTTAAGTTTTTTATATATACCTTATACCCAGTATCTCAAAAAAAACCGCATGCAAACAATTGATTGTGGCTTACCTATAGCCCTGTGGTATCGCTTGTGGAGGTCCCCAACCCTTTCCTGGGGGCGCTAGTAGATGCTGATCCCTGCCACTAGAGTGTGCTGCCGGTGGTTGCACGTAATCTCCATGAGGAGCTTGAGGCGCGTATTCGCGAAGATTTACTACAGGAACTGCCGAGTGTCGTCTAGAATGGCTGTGCATAAACAAACAATAAATTTAGAGTTGGGAGGACGATCAAGAGTAAAGGTGAATCAATTTTGTTACTATTTTGATTAGGGCTCAGTAATTTTATAGTTGATTCCACAGTCTGACGAAACAGTGGTGGTTGAGAAGTTTTTCAGTGTTTTTTGATGTATGACTTTTTACCATAACTTATCGGATAAGATAGTTATGAGCTGTCAAATATTGCAACTCAAGAAAGCGGATAACTTCAAAATGACTCAACGAATTGGGTCGACCTTAGGTTCGTTGGAAAGACAAGAGTCTGTTCTTTAATTTTTTTGTAAAAAATTCCAACTTCAGTTAGTTGGACTGACTCTATGGGTGGATATTTGAAAAAAATTGCATTTTTCTAATTTTTCTTGAAATTTTCAAATGGAACGGTATATTTAAGATATGTTCAATCGATTTTTGAGGATGTTTTACAGTTTTTCTTTATTATACCTTCCTACAAACGAATTCCAGAGAGTGTTAAATTTAATTTTATCAAAAATAATCAATATTTATGAAAAAGCCCTCGTAAATAATGACTTCGCTTTTCTGACAGTTGATTGTCATCATTGATGAATGTTAAATAATGGAAAAAGTGCGTTAGTTAATTATTATAGTAACATATTATGCAATGATCATGTAATGATAGCCATTAATTCACGAGCATGTTGTAGGATACGGAACTTGAAGAGGAAATACATATTTATTTTGAGAATAGTAAACTACTCAAGTGGTGGTGCCATCTATTAATAATTTTGGAAATTAAAATCTAGACGTCATTCCCGCATAAATTCGGCTCTCGCGTATTCTAAAGTCTGTTTTTTTTTTAAAGATAATTCCCCAAGTCAAAAATTTAGTAACTATGTTGGCAACACAAGCCTTTTCTACATAAAAAATTTGAAGCATTGACAATTTAACATTGTATTGCCGACATAATGTCATTTTGACTTTTATCTTTAAAAAAAAAAACAGATTTTACGCTCTCGCGTACTGTGGATTTATTCATTTTTCATTCTGCTCTTTCTATAAATACTAACAGAGATAATCCAAAACCAGTCTAATATATTTTTTTTATAAGCATTGTCCATTTTCAAAATAATTAGATTCCAGTGGCTGCGATTGCTGCATTTCCATTACATTCATGCTGAACCTCAAGGATGTCCTGTGCTTCTCCATTTGGGAAATGCATTTTGACTTTAGAAAATAGCGTTTGAAGTTTCAAAAATGTGTCAGCCTGACATACTTTACTAGTATCTGCTCAATTTACGAGGGCTTTTTCATAAATACTAAATATTATTTTTAATAAAATTAATTTGAACACTCTTTGGAATTCGTTTGTAGGAAGGTATAATAAAGAAACACTATGTAAAACATCCTCAAAAATCGATTGAACATATCTTAAATATACCGTTCCATTTGAAAATTCCAAGAAAAATTGTTTTCAAATATCCACCCATAGAGTCAGTCCAACTAACTGAAGTTAGAATTTTTTACAAAAAAATTAAAGAACAGACTCTTGTCTTTCCAACGAACCTAAGATCGACCCAATTCGTTGAGTAGTTTTGAAGTTATCCGTTGCAATATTTGACAGCTCATAACTATCTTATCCGATAAGTTATGGTAAAAAGTCATAGATCAAAATTGTGTGAAATTTCATCAAAAATCTATTGCTAGCATTTATGAGATACGTTTCCATTTGAAATTCAAAAAATAAAACCATTTTTGTACTTTGACAGTTGGGTTACGCCCCCTTACGGTCATTTTAGAAAGATGGAATATATTTCCAGCATTTTCTCTTGGCCATATTTATGGGATAACTTTTTTCCGACATGAGTACGATGAATAGTTTTTGAGATATGGCCGAGTGCCATTCTCAATGAATCACCCTGTACATTATGTATGTATATTTTAGAAACTCGGTTAATATGAAGTATAGACGCGCGTACCTTGGATAATCAGGGTCTTTGGCTCTTCAGATTGGCTCAGTTAATCCAGAGTTCGTATAATTATTATATGTATCGGATTGAAAAACAAGTAAAAATAATACCAATTGAAAAAAACAAGACACAATGTGAATAACATACAGCAATCCATCTATCTAATTGGAAATTAAGACATTTATTGCAATTAAGCCAAATTGTTTCTGGCCAACTTTCTAAAATGTTTTTGTAAATAAAACTTAAACCCTCAGTGTCCGATCTTAAGTTTACAGTGTCAATCAAATGAATCTGGATCATCTCACCTACGTTCCATTTGTACCAATTGGATATCTTGACAAATTTTTACAATGACTACCAAACACCAAAAACACACAGTGCAATTATTGTTCGAGATGTCGAGACATCGAAAAGGTTTCTGGAAGATAATCCAAACATTATGGTGGGTAAATTGGATAAAGGTAATTCAACTGTAGTCATGGATAGGAAAGAATACAATGACGAAATGTGTGAAATGTTAAGCGACGAAAGGGTATATAAAACCGTCACCAGGTACCCCATAAAGAAATTAAAGGACAAGACCAACCTATTTTTCAAACAGCTAAGAGAAAATAGTGTTATTGACGAAATCCAAGAAAAAAAATAATGAAAGTTCACGACTCCATTGTCCCAAAAGAAAACACACAAAAATAATGTTAGCTTAAGGCCAATTGTTAGTTGTATTAATACGCCCTGCTACAATTTTGCATCTTTCTTACATCAGGTCTTTTTCCCAATTACTACAACATATACCTTTAGAGGAACTCGTTTGAATTTGTAGAAATTTCTAAATCAGTCGTTTTGCCGGAGACGAGCTAATATCTCTAGATGTAACTTCATTGTTCACAAATATTCCTAAACAACTTATAATAGATATTTCAAAAAAGACTGGAGTTTTATCTCCGCCTACATTGACACTCTGAAAAATGTATTGGTAAACATGATATCGTTTTGTTTTGACTCCAGTTATTTTACAATTAAAGATACCTTTTTCTTACAGATGGATGGCAGCGCTATGGGCAATCCTTTAAGCCCCATTCTGCCTAATATTTCAATGAATGACCGGGTTTTAACGGTCTTGAAAACTCTTCCATTTAATGTTTCTTTTTTCTGCTTATATGTTGACCAATCGATCAATCACAGCCATACCTGCTGAATATTCGCATGTCATTCTAGACTTTTTCAATGATTACCATTCCAATCTACAATTTACACTAGAAAGGGATGTGAACAACAAAATAGCCTTCCTAGATACTGACACAACCAGAGAGACAATGAAAAATTAAAACCCAACTGGTTTATCAAACCTACCAGATCAGGAAGAATATTAAATTACTTTCCCAACCACCCAGCATCTCAGAAAATCGGCACAATTACCGGCCTTCTTCACAGAGCCAAGAAACTAAGCCACCCCCCCTTTTTTAATGAGAGCATCCGAAAAGTCAAATCTTTGCTGAAACATAACAATTATCCCACCAGCTTTGAGCCAGGGCCCCATGTATAAGTACACAGGGTGTTCCAGATAAGGATGCACTCTTCAGGGATCTCCGTAACCATAAGAGATACAGGGTTGGTTAAATTTGGAAAAAGTTGCGCATTACTAAGCTCAGTGGCGTCATGTTTTGATATTTCAGAAATTCCGAATGATTCCGAAGATATCTAAAAAAAACGAATTTTGTCGAAATCGTTTCTATTTGAAATGATATCGCAAAATAAATGTCACTTCAACATTGCCATTTTTTCTCCTCTACAAGATGCTACCATCAAATTTAAAATCTGACGTTTCGTCTTTGGGGCCACCATCATTAACTTCATTTTTTTAAATGCGGCCTTTGATTTTCTATTTCAGATTTTAAAAGCTTCTGATGTCCCAAAACCTATGACGTATCGCATTTATTCGTTTTTTTTTTTTTTACTTTTTAGTAATTTCCTACCATAATTCTTTTCTATGTCTCTCTTTAACACATTAAATTCTTATGGAAAGTGCCAATAATATAAATTTTTCGAATCAGTACGATACGTCAATGGTTAAATCTGATGGTAACATCTTGTAGAGGCAATGATGAAATTACATTTATTTTGCGATGTAATAATAATATGATAATAATAGTAAATGACTTATTGCAAGATGGATTTACAAAAGGCGAAGTTAAAGCTTAGCTTCCTATCTTAACCTAACTTAATCTAAATTTAAAATTAGTAAGTCCTTTTAATATATTTGGAACCTTGTTGTAGCAACTGTAGACTTGGTAACTAAATGGTCTTTCATATTGTGATGTTCTATGCAGAGGTGGCGAAATCAATTGCTTGTGCCTTAGATCTAAATTATGAGCATCATACCTTAATTTAATTTTCTGATAAAAATACTGTGGACGTGTATTTAACATGATTTTATTATACAATACAAGGCTAAGAAGAAGCCTTCTTTATTTCATGGAGATCCATCTGATTTCCCTCATCCTTCTAGTCACGCCGCTATCGTATTTCCTAATACCACCGATTAACCGAACAGTTCTGGATACACTGGATCCGCCTCTCATCTTGTTTTAAAAGGCAAGGACCATATACTACATCGTAAAATCAAAATTGAGAAAGTACCAAGCCGTCACATAATAGCGTTTTTAGTTTCACATCCAATAAATTTCGCTGATTGTATATGAGTTTAAGATTAGTGAACGCTTTTCTTATGCAGTTACTTATGTGAGATGAAAATCTTAAAGTAACATCAATTTCCAAACCCCAGTTCCTAGCACTGTTCGAATTTGCAATTCTATCAGTCCCTACTAGAATGTTCAGATTGTTCAAAGATTTCGCCTGGCAGATGTACAGTGGAAATCATTGCAATTGGCACACACTATGTAAATATCCCTCGTAATGTGTCAAATCTGACACACAGTAATAGCAAAATGCTGCACTGAGTGCTGCACTAAATAGATTTATTGGTTAGAATTTTGACTTAATACGGGGGATTTTAAAGAGTGTGTGCCAATTGCAATGATTCCGACTGTACGTCCGAACAAAAGTACTTGGCAATTTTTGGAATTTAGTTCCAAACAATGTTTTTCTGAAGCACTGATTAAACGACTGAGATCTTCATTAATTTTATTGTTAGCGTCTAAGATATGTTCAGACAAAAATGAGAGATGAACTTGAGAGTCGTCAGCGTAGAGATGGATACATGAATATTTAAGATAAGTAGAGAGCTGAGACGTATATAAGGTGAACAGTCTGCGTTACTTTTTTTGTTTTAAAAGTAGAAATCTAAGGTATCGATGATCCGGGCTTCCAGAAGTAGCCGCCTCAACAAAACAGCGGTTAATTTTTTCCACGTCGTCAAGTGTGGCAGGAATTGTATTTTTAGGTTTGCAGAATATGTTGAGATCATTAAGGACTTTCCAGTTATTTTTGGGATTATTGATCGCAATATTGTTGGAAATATAATTTTTTTTGCATTATCTACTGCATTTGTCACCTGGGTTTCTAAGAATTTCATATGCCTCCCAATTTGCAGGAGTTCTATTTTTCAAGTGCTTTGTTTCTAAGCAACATTAAGTTTTTCATTTCTTGTGTAAGCCAGGGAATTTTTTTTTTCGTAATACGATATGTTTTCATAGGAGCGTGTATGTCAAAGAGATTAATAAGGTATGTGTTGAACAGTTCCAGTTTTCTGTTAATATAGCAGGCAGGAAAGATGCTATGGAACGGAGTAGATAAAATATCATTATAAAAGTCCTCCTGGTTGAAATAGCGAATGTTCCTGAATTTTAAATTAAAAAAAAAATTGTTTAAATATTTGTAGCTTTAGTTCACATTTGATTACTAAGTGATCTGAGATGTTGAGAGTAGGATCAACGCCAGAACTTACTTTGTAGTCTGAGTTTGAACATAGAATAAGATCTATTAGAGTAGCATTGGTATAACAATATCTAGTCGGTTCATCAATGACTTGCTTAAGGCTATAAAACTGCAAGACTGAGAGAATTCTTGCGTATACGACAAGTCCAAGTCTACCAAATTAACATTCCCAAGACAGACAAGATTATCGGATGTCAAGAGATTTTGGGAGATATTCAACTCGAATTCATCGAGTAATTCCGTAAAACTAGCAAATCCTGCTCTTTTGAGCAGGTATGGATTGAAGAAAATAAGTTATTTGAACGTTAACCATTTCACAATGTGGTGAATTACGCACATTAAGTAAAATCTCTCCACCTCTGCCGTGCCCACGATCACATGTTACAAGCTTAAGGGCGGGTATTATAAAGCTACTTTGAGAGTTAACTTGAAGTTAACTTCTGGAATTACATGTAATTCAAAAAGTTAACTTCAAGTTAACTGTCAAAGCAGTTTTGTTTTAGTTAGTTAAAACCATTAATATTCAAACTTTCATCAATTATTAAGTTTGTTAACCACGTCTCAGTTATAGCTAGAACATCGAAATTATTTTCTTCCATATAATTTTTCACATCATTAAATTTAGGAAATAAAGATCTACGGCTGTATGCAAAATCCCCTTTTAGCTTAAAAGCGCTTCTTAAAACTGATCACTTTTAAAAATGTGTATTCTAAGCAATACAAATTTTTAAAGATACCAGTTTTAAAAACCGCTTTTAGGTTAAAAGAGGATGTTGCATACAGCTGTTAGAGTTTATATGTCCTATCAGCAAAGTTTCCTTTTTATTATTTATTGTATAGAAATAAGAATTTATTTTAGGCATTGATATATTTTCCATTCTTTTTTATCTGACACTTTCCGTATGAGGAGCAAAAACAGGTGTGACGTCAGGTGACCATTGGCGTTCTAATGTAGGGTACCATCAGCTCACATTCCTTTGGAGTACCAGATTAAAATCGACGGACTTTATAATATATAAGTTAACCATAGAAAGAAGAAGAAAATAAAAGTCAACCCAACAGCTCATTTAGGTGATCTTCATTTCTGCTGACAATATGATCATGACCATCCTTCTTGCGCACCAGGATCCTTCAATTTTTCTACCAAACGTATTTGTAGTCTGATTCACTCTTAAGACGTTTGCATTTCTTGAAAAGATTAATAGGTATAGGTATTTGGAAGTTCTTGCAAAACATAGATCACGCCGATAGGGTCATCAAAGCTGACATTGCCTCTAGTGAGTTTTCCTCTCTCGCAATATTTTTTGTTTTAAGCCCGGGTCTGCGATTTTAACTAAAGACCTAGCTTGGTTGTCAGATTTAAACTGCTTATTTATTTCAAAATTGCTCTTCAATGTGGGCACATTAAGAAAATTACATAATGTAACAGGTCTGTCAGCAACAGAATCCCCTTCCAAATCATCGCAAATCAAACCACTGATGCATATACAGAGTGAGTTACCAAGCGCGCGGTGGTCCATATCTCCTATACTAACGGAGATCGGAGGAAAAACTAAATACAAAACTTGTAGATAAACATGACTACTACATTCCCAAGTTATTTTTCAGTATACGGGGTGGCCCAATAACTAGTAGTGACATAATGTTATGTTTTTTTAAATGACTCCCCCTGTATATTATGACATTTCTGGATTCTGCGGCAAATTCTAGACATATTTCATGTGTAATGTCATATACCTATCTTCAACTGTTTCGGAAATATTGACAGTTGAAAATTGCCTTTTTTGCATCTTTGACATACTGTGAAACCTAAACGGTTAGTTTTAGAGGAAAACTGATTTTACATTCCTATCTTAGATTTTCATAAGCTATAAATTTGACACCAACTTTGAATTTAACCGAAGATTAATAATTTAGGCGGAATTTTTAATCATGGATTAAATTCAAGATTGGTGCAAAATGATAGTTTATGAAAAACTAAGATAGGAATGTAAAATCCATTTTCTTGTAAAATTAACCGTTCAGGTTTTACAGTCCGTCAAAGATGCAAAAAAGTCAGTTTTCGACTGTCAATATTTCCGAAACAGTTGAAGATAGGTATATGACATTGTAAATGAAATGTGTCTAGAATTTTTCACAGAATCCAGGAATGTCATAATATACAGGGGTAGTCATTTAAAAAAACATAAATTTGTGTAACTACTAGCTATTGGGCCACTCTGTATACTGGAAAATAATTAAGGAATGTAGTACTCATGTTTATCTACAAGTTTTGTATTCAGTCTTTTCTCCGATCTCCGTTAGTATAGGAGATATGGACAACCGCGCGCTTAGTAACTCACCCTGTATTGTTCTTTATTGTATTTGCTTCCTATATGCTTGCTATTTGTTCTAATCTAAAAACTCTTTCTTTTAGTAGTTGGTTTTCCCTAAAAATTTTCCGAAAACATTTCCGACATGACCCTATTACGTTTTCTCCCCTCCTCATACTTTTCATTTAGAAACTTCATTGATAGTTTCATTTCCCTAATATCGCTCTGTAGTTCCCTTAGAATGCTTTTCAATTCATAAATGCCTTCATCTTTTCTCTCCGGACTTGCACAAGTAGGCATTATAGACCCTGAGATAGGGACTGTTTAGTGAAGTCATTTATTTTTGTCTGGCATTTAGAGGGCTGAATGTGGCTAGTTAGCTGATGAGAATATAGATGATTTTAATGCTGCATAAGACGAGCATCGATCTCAGTTACTTTTCCGCATTCTAATGAAATAGGCCTTTGCAGGTCCCGCAGAACAATTTCATTTTCATTTTGCCAAAATTGCGCTGACAGCCTGCAAACTTTTGAAATTCGTCATTTTCTTACTGATGAAATTATCCAACCCTGGATTTATTTACTTAACAGTCGGACAACAGTGTAAATTTTCTATGTACAAATTGGTTAAATTCGAAGAGTCCAAACTCCAAATCAATCTTGTCGAGAAGTAAAAGATGGATAAGGGATTAAGAGTGAACTTTTTTAGATTTTATTCACTCCCCGTCAACACAGATAACTGGACCACCATATCGAACCGTTCAAAGTTTTTTTTATTGATAATCATATCAATAAATCACCATTTTTTACCAAACACAAATATTGCTAGTATAAACATTAAGAGCAGCGTTGCCTATCATCTCAAATAGATTCAGAAAAAAATAATAACGATTTCAGCAAAATTCGGATTTTTATAGATAGATATCTTCAAAATCCTTTGGAATTTCCGAAATATTAAAGCATGACACCACTGAGCTCAGTAATGCGCAACTTTTACCAAACTTAACCAAGCCCTTATGGTTACTGAGATCCCTGTAGAGTGCATCCTTATCTGGGACACCCTGTATATCGGAAGAGCAACACATCCAATCATCGCAGTCCAAAGCCAAATGTTAAATAAGTATTTAAAATTCCCTTTTATTAATGGCCCTTCATAAATAATTAATAAATGTTTTGAGGAAACCAATTCAAAACTGGCATTTTACAGTACAAAAACCTGTTCTTGTGGAAAATGTTTTATTGGACAAACTAAACAAGACTTTGACACCAGCAGCCAAACTCCGAATGACACTATAAGCTTAAGATCGGACGCTCAAAGTCTCTTCGTGCTCCTAAAACCACAGTTTTGGTAATTTTTGTATCTTAAAATACTTATATCGTAGAGAATAATAAAATAAAATAAAATAAATGGAACAACCCCGTATTTGATTGCATATTTGGATTCTACATAAAATTCTGAGCAGATTTCATGTGATATACCCTATACCTAAGTTCAACTGTTTTGGAAATATTGACAGTTGAAAATTGACTTTTTGCAACTTTGACAGGCTGTAAAACCTGAACGGTTAATTTTAGAGGAAAACCGATTTTACCTTCCTATCTTAGATTTTTATAAACTATCATTTGACACCAACTTTGAAATAAATCCATGATTAAAAATTTCAGTTAAATTTAATCTCCGGTTAAGTTCAAAGTTGGTGTCAAATGATAGTTTATCAAAATCTAAGATAGGAATGTAAAATCGGTTTTCCTCTATAATTAACCGATCAGGTTTTACAGCCTGTCAAAGTTGCAAAAAGTCAATTTTCAACTGTTAATATTTCCAAAACAGTTGAACTTAGGTATAGGGTATATCACATGAAATCTGCTCAGAATTTTACATAGAATCCAAATATGCAATCAGATATAGGGTGTTCTATTTAAACTAGCGATGCTGTCACTAGTTTAGAGTAGAAGCGGCAACACCGCATGGTCAAAAATATTTTTAAAGTGTAGATCATGGTTGTTTATCCCGGTTGCCAAATTTTCAAAATGATCCGCTTTTTAGTTCTCCATAAACGTCTAATACGCCATCCACCGTGGGACACCCTGTATTTTGTATTGATTTTGTCAGTCAATAAAGTTAGGATGCTTGAACCTTCAAGCTCAAAAGAGATAATACTATGTATCATAAACAAAAACGCTCATACCAGTAAAAGTCGAGATTCCAAACATTTAAACGTAAACTTTGAGAGTACTTTTGTTTTAATTATGTGTTTAGAAAATGTTTCCTGTTCTTTTTCGGAAAAAGAAACTTACATAACTTCGAGGGCACAGAGACAGGTAGGAATTTTAATATTGTTAAAATTTCATTTACGTACATATTCTGTTTCTATTTCTTGTAGTGCTTAAAAAGTAGCAATAGTTACGAAACGCCGCATAGAAAAACACTGTGTTTTGTAAGCCTTCCCCGTTACCACGATCATGTGACAAAATAGTTCATTAAAATACAAGTTTTCGCCCTTTAGAAAACTCGCCTCCGGCTCGTTTTCTAATATAGGGCTTATGCGATAAAATGACGTCTTATGAAACGAATATTTTATACTACTTTTTCTATTTTGGTATTGTTTAATTTTAAAAAAAAAACAACTTTTTCTTGGACATTTTTTTCTCATATTTCCATGCCAAATATAGAATTAAATCTACTTGTAAGTCTGTTTCTGCAGGGGTACGTTCGAAATCACCCTGGGCGTTACACCGAGTGCACACCAGCTAAAAATATGAATTATTTATGGCTAGTGTGAACTCGGTGTGATGCCCAGGGTGGTTTCGAACGCACTCCAGAAATCACAAACCAGTCAGAGTGAATTTCATTGGTTGAAACTAGTTTTCTGATTGTTTCTGACTGTTTTCAACCAATCAAATTCGCTCTAACTGGTTTGTGATTTCTGCAGAAACAGACCTAATAAAATCGCGAATGAGAGTTCGCAGTTAGATGGCCATCAGTCAGCCACTGTTACCAACTTCCGATAAGTAAGAAAGGAGTGTCACAAAGAGCTTCCTTTCGAAACTACTTTTAGTGTCGAAAAGACTTCGATATGACCCCAAAATAGAAACACATAATGTACTAATATTATATAATCGTTTCAGAACTAGTCATGCGACTGTCAAGTTTCATACAAAAAAGGAATTAATCTGAATACAAAGAAAATATAATTCTCACCTTGAAGAAGTGTTATGAGCAACAGGAGGTGCCCAACTAACTCTTTTCTCAGCATTACTCGATGGATAATTAGGTTGTTCATGGCCCATATTTGAACCTGAGTAATGAGAATAATTTTGAGAACTTGATGGTTGTTGTTCCTTGCAAGCGGAACTGCATTGGCTGTAGTACTCATTTACACCTGGAAAATAATAATTTACATATATGTTTTTTTGAATACAGAAAAGTAGTTACCAGGTTCTTGCTTGGTAGCCACATTCAGCATGCATTCAGACTGAGCTTTAGCCAAAAGCCGTTTTTTCTGGGTGGTGTAAGCGCCAGTGTTGCTACTACTGCTACTGGAACAAGAAGATGGTTCGTTTTTAATGACCGGCTGACTGTTATAAGATGACGGCTGAGGCTGGGCTTGTTGGTGTTGGTGTTGCTGGTGATGATGATGATGGTTATGTTTTGACGAGCTCCTGTCCTCATTATCACTATCCTGGACATTCACACAGCTGATGACGTTCTTTCTACTTGGTACGTGTTGTTGACTTGTATGGTGTGTTTGACTCTGTTGGGTACCAACATTGTTGGTTTGTACCTGAAGAAATAATTAGTTGATATATTTTTGACTTTAAACTACAATAGGAAGTTTATTTTGGATCGCATATTTACTTTGAGGATTGCTTTCCTCATAAGTTTTAGCATTTGATTATTTTTATTCCTCAAATCAAATTAAGTCAAATGCATCACAGTTGCTACATAATAAGGAATATAGAAACTACTACGTATTATATTCTACATTCTTATTATAAAGCCCTGTTTTTGCCACCTTTGCCTAGTTAATTGAACAACTGAATGTGAGATGTATTACAGTCTTATCCTTCTCAAATCATTTTAGCCAAGTAGTGAATTTCATTCTGTATATTAAATTAGTTAATCGGAATATTCCCAAAATTTGAATCATTTCTCTGTTGTCCAACATTTTTGGGACAAGTATGTACTATTTTCTTTCCATTTTCTAGGTGGATTACACAACAATAAAGGCCATCAATCGAGAAAGCGATGCTGGCTACTTAGTGACACTTGAAAGGCGTAAATGATTTCAATTCTAGTTCTGCAGTTGTCACTAGTTTCTCACTTTTCTTTTTATTAGATATGCAGTCATTGAGAAATAATAATAATTTTTGGTTCTTCAATCCTACAAGTTCCCAGAAATTTTGGGTTGTTTCTTGTATAGAATTACCATTTTCATAATAAGAGATGATTTACATTATAAAACTATGTTGACATTTGAAATTTTACGTTTATCAACACAGAAAATGTTAACTTATACTGTTGATAATATTTTACAAAAAAAACTCACTTTTCTTACTAGCCTCTTTCCTGGCAACCCTTCATCTTCACTGTCGGAAATTGTAATCACGCTGACGGCCGGCGAAGGTGTATCATTGATGGTTATTGTATGTTGATTCTTTCCTCCATGATGGTGACCATTGTGATGGTGATGATTGTTATAGGTCTGTGTATGGTGGTCTTGGGAGGTAACCTGATGATGACTTGGATGCGACCATGCACTATTAGAAGAACTATGATTTCTTCTGCTACTGGAGTACTGCTCCGAAGGTGGGGTGCCTTCTTTAACCCGCTTTTTGACCGGTGAAAGTTGAGTTTGTTCCTTTTTGTCGTGGTGAGATCGATGATGAGTAGGAACCTTTCAAGAAATTTTAAGGTATTACATATAAACTTATCAATTGGCAGAATTTTTTTATAATTACCATCAAATGATGATGACTATGATGAGGTGCAGTTTGTTGGCTATGATGATTTCTGGAACTTCTTTTGCTACTGCCCCAAGAACCACTGTGATCTACTATAGCAGGATTATAGACTTCAGTGGCCACATCCACTGGAAATACTGGTCGCTGGTCCTAAAAGACAAAATTATACTAAAGATTAAAAATATAAATCTCAAATTAGTCTTACTTGAAGAATTGCAGTTGAATCGGCTACTAAAAGCGGTCTACCCCATTCAGCTTCTGACAGAAGTGGTTGTTGAATGGCTGCATGTTGAGGCGGTAATTGTTGCCAAGATGGTACTATAGCCATTTGTTGTCTGCTGGTAGGCCAAGAAGTTTGTACAGCGTTCTGAAGAGAAATAAATGTTTAAAGATCAATAAATAATATTGATATAAATTATATTTTACTCACAGTAAGTAACATTTGTCTTCCTGAAGGTTCCACGACACTAACAGGGACATATTGCTGCTGACCAGGTTGACTCAAAATTGGAGGTTGAATCTGTAACGGGGGCTGTTGAACAACAGTTACATGTTTAGCAGGAGAGCCACCCATTCCCTGATAGCCTAAACAAATAAAAAAACAAGTAAAAAAGCTTTAGTTGATTCACAAAATAACTCACCAGCTGGACAAAGAATACTAGACACGAGTTGATGTTGAAATGGATCAGCGCGGGCACTGGTCGCATATTGACGGCCCACTGTTCTTCCGTTATAAATTTGATACTGAAATAATTAAAAATTTATTCAAGACATTGCTTTCCTATGTAATTGATAACCCTTACCAAATTGTCATAGCCAGAACGATCCCTAACTAACCTCTGTACCTGATTGGTCAGCTGGTTATTAATGGTAAAAGTAACATTACCATTTGAGCTTGGTACGAAGTTAGCGACCAAAGATGGAGCCTGCTGTGCAGGTTGATGGTGTGCCGCCGTCGACGACGTGCTATAGTCGTTGCGACGACATACCTCCATCATTTGAACACTAGCCTTCACATTATTACAATGAGCATAATCGATTAAATGTGCCAATCTTACAAACGGATGATTAAGAGCCTCGCCTGGTGTTGTGCGTCTTTCCTGTAAAATCAAAAACAAAGTTGCATAGGATTCAAAATGAAACAAAACAAATAAAATATGATAATATTATATTTTATACCATATTAGCATATTATTGTTTTGTTTTTGAAAATCAGAATAAATATTGCTACCTGGTCCATTGTCAACATCCTTTTCAGTAGATCTATAAATTCTTTTCTATCGACTTTCTCAGCCAATAGCTGTCCACCCTCTAGGTCAGTTGGAACATTTACTTGACCAATGTCGTCCAAACAATTAAATATATATTTTCTGGCTTCTTTTGATTTGATAGCAGTTTCGGCTTCATGTTCTTCTGGTGTTTTTAGCCTCCAAAATGGATAAGTACTGTCCATGTCTCTGTAGAAAAATTTCGTGGTTTTTGATGCGTTATTGAGCATATGCTCTGTGGGTAAGCCTAAAAGGATTTGTTTTTGTGAACAAAAAACTTAAAATAAACAAATAGAAAACGTACCTTGCGTTTGGCTGATATATCTAATTTGGTCATATTCTGATGAGCCTGGATAGAGAGGCCACCCTAAAAATAGTTCGGCAACCACACAACCGAGTGACCACATGTCTATGGCTTCACAAAATGGTAATCCTAAGATAATTTCTGGAGCCCTAAAAGCCAAAGTAAATTTCCAGCGCTGAAGTCAATTTTCAATTACTAATTCTTACCTATAATATCTGGACTGTAAATAGGTATTACAGACGGCTTTGCTTACATGACTGGCAGACCCGAAATCAATTACTTTGACGCGATAGGGTTGACGTACTGGATCTACCAACATGATGTTTTCTGGTTTAAGATCAGCATGAATCAGTCCCAGTTGCTAAATAAAGGAAAAATATTTCACTATATTAATTATTCAGAATTTCATAAGCACACCTGCATTACTCTGAGTCAGAATTGATTGAGCCAATACCCACCTTGTGAAAATTGAAATCCATGGTGAAGTGAAATTTATTTCTACTATATTTTTATTAACAGTAGTAACATGTTTTGCTTACTTTTATAGGTCTTATATGAAGAAGAATGAAAATTTAATACGCAAATAATCTTCCTGGTTTTTAAGCATTATAAGGAAGCTATTCACATGTTGATAATCTCATTTCTAAATAAGTACCTACATAAAAAATTTATGCGTCAAGTTTTTTTTTTATATTGAATAAATAATAGCTTAGACCTATCATAGCCACATATTTCTATGTGACAGACACAAGATATGTATTTTTAAATTGTATGTGCATTTATATAATAATTGTTGTAAATGATATCTTAATCTCTTTTTTCCTGATAAAACGTGATAAAAACATCATCAGACACTAGGTGGAAGCCATAATAAATTAATAATATTTTATTACTTCTTACAACATGCAAAAAAGTTTTGTAACACTATTATTTAGAACAGCTTACCAGTTGCCAAAATATTTTTTATCCGGTACAATGTAATTAACTTTTAAAATTTAACAAGATTTTTTTTCAACCTCTTGGAGACTGAATTCTTACCTTGAGTTTTAGCAACGCAGTCAGTACCTGCTGCAAAATCGGGCGAATATATTTAAGGGGCAGTGGACTGAATTTGTTCTGTTTCAAGAAATCATATAGATTCTGTTCCAGCATCTCGAATACGAGACAGGTGTGAGTCTTGTGCTGGAAACACTCATAGGCGCGTACAAAATTGAATTCGTCCGCATTTTCTTGACTTAATCGGGATAGGATACTAACTTCAATTTGACCCTATAAAAAATAAGTTGATGTAGTAACAACAAAGACAATATTTGGAAGATAGCTAACACGTTTCAGAACAGATTCTCACAATTACCTGTCGAGCATAAGATGGATGATTTTTCAAAATTTTGATGGCAACTATTTCGTTGGTGCCCTTCTTCCAGCATTTCACCACTTGGCCAAAGGTACCTCTACCCAAGAACTCGAGTACCTCATATTGGTTGGTCATAGAGTAGAGTACCTCATGCTGGACCAATTGGTAATCTCCATCAGCGCCGCTGCCAGAACCTGAGGGAAAATATCAAAATTAGAAATTTCATCTGAACAAAGAGTTAAATCTTAAATGTAGTGGCTGGTTACCATGATATATGGTAACATTAAAAAAAAAAATTGACATAAAATATGCTAACTTTCCATGATAACGGTAGATAATTAAAAAATGTTGTATGATCTTCATGTAATTTCACTAATATACAAAGTAGGTATAGGAAGTTGTCTTTAAATATCAGAAGCATTTTAGCTAATCAACTTTTTCTTATTTAGGTAGGTGACAATGTCAATGGGATTATTTGTCAGTTTTTTAGGTAACTACCTAATTAATTGATAATTTAATTTTCTTTCTCGATATCCATTCAATTGTGGAATATTGCAAATGTCTGTTTTCTAAATTTTTTCAAGATAGTGCTGTGGGAACTTAGGATGAGAAGGTGGTGCACTGGAGCATAGATACTTTTTCATCTCAACTTCTAGAGAATTCTCGATTGAATAAGATTGTATGTAGAGGCCACAGCGAGCATCTCACGGTAAAGTTTACTGCGAAACTGAGGGCCATTATCGGCTATAATTTTTCGAGGAACCCCATAAACAAGGATGACGTGAACTTCCAGCCATTTAACGATACCAGACGCGGTGGCGCTGCGAAGCGGGAGAAACAGACAGAACTTACTAAAAACATCACACACCGAGAAAATGTAACAAAACCCAGAAGTGGATCGCGGTAGAGACCCAACGATATCTGCACTAACAACCTGCCACGGCTTAGTAGCAGTAAGCTGTTTACTCAGCACCACAGGGGAAATTCAGAGGGACGACCTGATCTGATACCTTTTTCTTCATGCCCAGGTACCACTGATCTTTTATTTGGGAAGACAAAACGTCATCGGACAATAACGGAGAAATGTTAATAGCATCGATAACTGGGACAGAACGTGATAATGTTTCGGGAACGACATTGTCCTTATTTGCTGTCATATTGCTGTAAGCAAACGGCCTATCGAGCAATACGACCTACCGGGTTCTTGATGGAATTGAGCCACTTAAGGCTGTAGTGGTCAGTGATCACCGTGAATCTATGACCCTCAATGTAAGGGCGCAACTTCTCGATTGCAAACAGAACGGGAAGGCACTCCTTCTCGGTAAATGTGTACTTTCGTTCGTTCTTGGTGAGTGATCGACTCAGATAGCATATCACATGCTCAGCTTCGTCATGTATCTGAATTAGCAGAGAACCAAGTCCAAAGTCAAACGCATCACTGGACAATGAAGGGTTTGTCGAAATCTGGACACGACAATACTGGAGCCTCACCTTAATGTTCTTAGAACAAGCAAAAGGCAGTCTCACAAGAATCATCCCAGATAAATTTGACATTTTTCCTTGTCAAGACATCAAGGAGAGCTATAAGGGTCGAAAAATTATTGACGAAGCGCCGATAACAAGAGGCAAGACCAATGATTCGACGAATCTCAGTTACTGATTTGGGGGTAGGGATGTTAAGAATAGCCCCTATCTGATCAGAATCGACCAGAAGGCCCGAAGAATTCACTACGTATACAAGATATTTCAATTCTGGCTTGCAGAAAACGCATTTGTCCTTATTTAGGGTTAGTCCAGCGCGATTCAACCGATTGATGACCTCACGTAAGACCTCAATATTATGTTCTTCGAATGAACTTGTACAAATTCATCAAGGTAGATGAAGACTGAAGATTCCATCTCGAAACCAATAACGCGATCGATCAGCAGCTGTCACATAGCTGGTGCGTTAGTTAACCCAAACGGCATACGCCTAAATTGAAATAAACCGCGTGTCGGGAAAGTAAAAGCTGTCAGAGGTTTTGATTCCTCAGAAATTGGAATCTGCCAGTACGCTGACTTAATGTCCAACGTGCTGAGAAAACGAGCATCCCGCAATTTGTCAAGGCGTAACTGAAACATAGGGTATGGGATAGGAGTCGGGAACCGTTACACCATCAAGTGCCCGATAATCCGAGGGGGTAACAACTGGTGGCAATACAAGTACAAATTCTATAGCATTACAACACATTACTTGCGCATTACAACGCATTACTGGAATTACAGGCATTACGTTGGCATTACTCGGTATAACCAGGAATTACGCTGACATTACAAGGCATTACCTACGGATAAGGCGGAATTACGCTTGCATTCAATGGAATTGGTTGATCTAGCGGTTGATTTTTAAGTTTTTAATGTACATACAATAATTGTATGCATCTAATGGGGTATTAATCGAGCATGTATTATTTTATCAACCCTCAAATTTTCCAAACATCCACTGGAAGATCATATTCATATTACTTACCTCAATGTTCATAATAATTTCATTCATTCAAAATTATTTTCACATACAGGGTGAATAGAAAAAAAGTTACAGTAAAATATGTATTTGTTTTAAACGGGACACCCTATATATCTTATTATCATTTTTTGATTCTACTCAATGTGCTTTATCTAAATTCGACTGTTTTTAGGCTAGAAACAATTGAAAATTATAAGCTTTGTTCGGGTTCGAAAAAAATGTAAGTTGTCTTGTCTTGTCTGGTCTGCAGATTGTACGTCATTTTCGTGAGGCTATATGAAATTTCTAGATCATAGCTTTGTTTGGGTTCGAAAAAAGGACAGTTCAAAACAATCGCGCAGTTTATTATTGAAATTTGTGATAGCCGAGCCTTTGTCATTTTGTTGATTGATCTCGCTATTGATAGACTGTGCGATTGTTTAGAACCGTCCTTTTTTCGAACCCAAACAAAACTATGATCTAGAAATTTCATATAGCCTCACGACACAATGACGTACAATCTGCAGACAAGACAAGACAGCTTACATTTTTTATGGACCAATAAAATCATTGGATCAGAACCATTTGAAATCTTGAGACAGGATAAATCGAGGGATAAATTAACCATTGTAAAACTCTTGGTAAAACTACCAAAATGGAAGACAAAATGTATTTAACAAGTTGAAACGGTTTTTGCTGGGGTTTTTGTAGGATAGATTACGAGAAAAATTTAGCATTTTATTTAGATTTAGGACCGGTTTATTTACCTTCTGATAAACTGTCAGGTAGGCAATCTGACGGAAAAAAACGTAGTCTGTAATCCCATTGTTTGGCCAGTTAGCGGCTGATCAATAGAATTATAGAACGGTGAATTTATCTTGCAGATAGTTACCAGCAACTTTATCTGAAGATGAATAACCAGAGCCTTAGAAAAATACCTAACTATCTATAGAATAATAATAAATATCTACAAATTATAGGATGTGATGTTTGTTTTCAACAATGTATAATGGTTTGTTTTTCTGGTCGATTTATGTAGAACTGTGAAACTATTTCATATAGCCTAGGTATACATAATTACAATGGCATTACATAAAATTACATGGCATTATGATATAATTACTGGCATTACATTGGAATTACCGGAATTACTCATGTAATGCGCAATACATGTACAAATTTTGGTCCAGTTGTCACCCCCTCGCGATAATCCACACAAAAGCGCCACTCACCACATGTTTTCTTGATCATCACGATCGGAGAAGACCAAGGCGAGTTAGAAGGCTCAACAATACCATCCGCTAGCATCTTCTCTAGTTTTGTGTTTACTTCAGTCTGAAGAGCACGGGAAAGGGAATAGTATCGCTGTTCAATTGGGGAAGAGTTCGTTTCTTTGGAAACTCCTATAGAATAACGCATTTCTTCGACTTTTTCTAAAAAGTTCGATAAACTCCCCTGACCGTCATACTTTAGAGACCATCGACTAATGTCCCTGAAACTAGGAGTATGAGGCTCATATGAATGAGAAACAGAGGGGCCACGAAGCGGGGACCATTGCAGCTCCTCCATTCTTCTGTAAAAACCTGGAACTGGATCAGTTGGTGCATTTGTCCCATGCTGAGTGGAGTTTGCACGAGAAGCAAAATTTTCGGGCTCAGCAAATGGTACACGAGAGTCACTGGCTTCAGCGGAAGGAAATTCTTGATACCTAGTTTGTCTGATGCCATCAGAAGGTCTTTGATTGGGGACCACAAATGTGTTATCTCTGTCCTGGCGTAACGATGACTGTACCGCACTCGGGGGTAACCAAGAATGTATGTTGGAGATCGAGGCAACCTAAAGTCCAGTAGATGTGGGAACGGATGTCCGCCAGGCCACCAAGTGACTGGGTAAGTCCGCAAGGGAAGCGTCTATCAGAGTATGATGGGGATTATCCGTTCGAGGAGTAGGCACAGAGTGCGAAGAATAAGTCGGTGGCAGTGATGCACGAAACGAAGCTTGAGATTGGGATGCAAAATTATTGTTCTGAGCTTGCAAGGTATTCCTAGACAAGTCGAAAGGGTCTTTTGAATACTGCTGACCACGTGATCTGGAGTCCAGAAAATTAGAATAGAGGTTCGTGGAGTGGATGGGAGGATCAGGAACCTCTTGATGTGTCTCCAACGGTGCTTGTCTGTCATCTAAGGAAATTAAATCGTTGGATACCCCAGGTTCGAGAGAAACCAGTTCAGAAGTTTCCGTGTATTTTGAATGTAACTGTTGGAAAAGATCATTGAAGCGTTCCCATAAATTATTCTCCAGAGTCTGGTTAGCATTAGTGTCGGGCAGTATTCGAATTATTCTGGATTTAATGTGTTCCAGAAGTGTGCTAATTTTTCTGAAGTGAGTGTCCCTGTTGTCATCATCGAAATTTAAAATATCACGACCCACTGAATACAATTTCGCACCACACAAGCATAGTTCGCTAACTGATTCAAAAAAAGGAGAAAAAGAAGGTGGTTGAACAGAGCCTTCACGTTCCGACTTGAAAGCATTTCGAAGGACTGCTCGTTTCTGAGCGAAAGTACCTGTTATTGGTAAACCTCGAACTGTCAACTCGTACTTAAGTTCTTCATTACCCAATAAGTTAACGTCCATTGTAAGAAACTATTGCTCAATAAAAATATCTAAAACTGATTTGTTATATCCAGAGATCGCGGAAGGGCGCCACAGCCTTGTGTTTATAAATCGATCAGTTAGTTGTAAGAGAATTCTTCTAGAAAGTTGAGTTAAAACTAAAAGTACACTCAATTTGTTCAATAAAAATTGTTGATGTTAGTAAAGAGTTTTAGTGGACACGCGCAAGTTGAAGAAGAAATTGACTATCCAGAGTAACATAGGTCCAGAAATTCAACGTAAAATGTCGGTAAACATGGGAACTGGCAATCAAATAATGAAATATTGTCTCTAAATAAAAAATATCCATATATTGAGTACTCATCATAAAAAATGTCTGTAAATGATTGAAAATTTTACAAATAATGAATTAGAGATTAGAAAATACGACTCGATTTGCTGTTTTTCTTCTAATGTACATATAGGTGGGATACTGATTGTCAATAGCATAAAGATAAAAATTAATTATGTGGCATAAGAAACCAAAAATATTATCCTTGTTGTTTGTATCATTCATAGATTGCTAGTAATGCGGAATATCTGAAGGTTTTTGATAATTTTGTCAGGGATATAAACTTGGATATATTCATAGTAACGCGGAGAGAAAGAGGTTCCTTTGTGGGCAAATTGAATGAACTGATTGACAAATATAAAATGTACCGATTGACTTATGTACCCACATAATTAATCATTATTGTTGCCTGACACAATGTATAGATGTTTTTTTTGTGTCTCCAACACGCAGGGTTGGCATACAGATAAACCCATTTCAAAAATCCAGTGGGTTTTTGACACAAAAACCCATCATCAATATTGGCAAAAACCCAGTGGGCTTTGCCTGGCCTTGGGCTTCTTGTGTAGCCCCCCACCCACTTATACAGAAACAACTAATTTGGAAAAAAAATTCTTATCTATATTGAACAGAATAAAAATTCCAGGAAAAAATAGTCAACAAATATTAATCAAATAGTTCTTAAATACAAACGTTAAAATCAAAAGAAACTTTTCTTAGGATAACTACTTTACTAGTAACGTAACTAAGAAAAGGAATTTGTACTAATAATATGTAATTGGAACTAAATTGAAATGTTAACGAATAGGTTTATAGAGAATTTATTTGGCTTTAATAAGAGCTTAATTACATCAAAATCGGATGAAAATTAAAGGAGCTGTGAGACAAAAACTGTCTTTGGAAAATTTTCAATGTTCGATAATTTCAATTTTGAAGCTTCTCAGGTGCAAAACTATTGAAACCAAATAATTGAAATCTAAATTAACAGGTTTGTAGAGAATTTAATTGGCTTCAACTAGAGCCTAATTACATTTAAATCAGATGCAAATTAACAGAGCTGTGAGACAAAAACCTGTCTCAGTGTAATTTTTGGCAAATTTTCAATGTTCGATAATCTCCAGAAGTTATTTGCATCCCCAAAAGGTAAGTCGAGATTTCTCATTTCTTTCACCTTCTTTTATTAATTACATTTTCGCATATTGTTACTTTACATTATACCAGACCGAACTGCGTAATTTCAGGTGGTGTAAGCCAGCTCAGAGTAAATTGCAGCTAGTGAAATTATTTAAACAGTGTATGCACGTGATTAATGACGTCGAAATTATTGCCAATTGCAGTTTGTAAGAAATTAAAATTCGTTTCAAGCTGAGAGCTCATTCTCCTTTTTATTTAAGCTTAGTTAAAAAAAGACAGAACACTGTTCGCATTTAACCGAATGAGCCGATAAAATGACATTTAGATTGGCACTCATGGGTTATGTTGCCAAATATTGCTGCAAATCTGCGGTTACTGATTTTAATAATTGGAAATTATTTCTATTTGTGTATCTATAAAATGCCAAAGTATTGAATAGTCAGAGTCAGAAACTCGTTGTGTCTCTAATTAGTTTCTTTGAACAGGAACGAGATAATGGGGGCCCCTTTTTGCCATGAAATAGCGTTAGAGAGGTGAAGTATATTGATACTATCAAATATAAATCTTCTGGGGCTTTAATTGGGAATATTTGTCCAGCGTGTTGCAGCTGCTCTGAATATTGGTATAACCACTGTGAGTGAAATCTAATGTAAAATCTCTCAAAAAGTTAGAGATAATTTAGCGTTAAATTCACCAAAGAAAAAACGTCCACATAAGAAGCGGGTTACGAATCAAGATCACCTTGATGTTAGCTCTATTCGCAATCAAATTTACGACGAAAAGTGAGTAGTACACTATCTATACATATAAAAATCGATGTTTGTTTGCTTTAGTGATAACAAATTGTACTAGACATGGTATGTCAAAGTAAAACGAAAGTTAATAGCGGCAACATTGCGACGTGCTTATGTCATTAATTTTGATCACGTGCATACACTGTTTAATTAATTTCACCAGTTATACTTTTGAAACTATAGTCTATAACAACACCCAAACAAGGGGTCCCGAAATCTGTCTCACTACACGTAACTAGGCTTGACCCAAAACACAAAGCCTGATGACTTGAGAAATATGTTAGCTAAGCAGTTTCCCGAGATAATATGTGAGCAACATCCATCGAAACACCCCACTCTCATAAGTTACTCTCAGGCAAAATAACTTCCGAAATGCGTGGAAAAGAGAGATATGGCCAAATGGTACACTTGTATCTCAGTTTTTTGCAAAGAAGAGGAACCTTGCACAAACAGAGACAGTTCTTCGGAGAAAATGAAAATAAAAATAAATGTAATAGATTCGCAAACAAAAAATCCCACTTCAACATATGTTTCAAGTAACCACTGTCAGGTCTACTACCAAAATGTGCGTGGTCTAAGGACAAAGACTGAAGCTTTCTATACAAACTTGTTATCTATAGATCTCGATATAGTGGCTCTGACTGAGATTTGGCTATGTGATGGAATTTTCACATGAGAGTTGATTGATGATAATAGGTGCATGGTGCTAAGAAGAGATAGAAATACTGGTGCTAGAGATGGAGGCGTGTTGATCGCTTTTGACAGAAGATTCCCTTATGAAATTATAGATAATAATATTGATTGTACAGGGTGCTGCAATTTGGAGTGTTTTAACAGGAAAAACACACTTCCCGACCAGATAGAGGAAAATTGACAAAGATGTCATGGGATCGATTTTCGAGAAACGTCGATTGTCAAGAACCGTATCGCGATATCTTCAATGGTACCTACCATTAATACAGGGCGATTTTCGATTTTCCCCTAATATGAAAAATGGCTATAAGTTTTTTATTTATCAATTTTTTTTATTTCTGTAAAAACATTATGGAGACACTTTTTTGAGCACAATCCAGTGGCGGACTCGGTTTTTTTCTATATCGCTCCGATTCCGAGATATTGACCAAATTCCGATATTTTCAAATGAAGCACCCTATATATTAATAGCTCATTGGATAGCTCTGTTTTTGCTGATTTTAATGATATAAAGTTGGATAGGTTTATCTCTAATAGTTTTCGAGAAAAAAAATTATTTCTGTTTTTGTCGTAAGGACCAATGTGTTAGAAAAGGATTTTATATGTGTAAGGAAAGTGAGAAAGGTCTCTTTCTAACACATTGTTTCTTATGACTGAAACAGATATAATTTTTTTTCTGGAAAACTGTTAGAGATAAACCTATCGAACTTTATATCATTGAAATCAGCAAAAACAGAGCTATCCAATGAGCTATTAATATAAAGGATGTTTCATTTGAAAATATCGGAATTTGGTCGATATCTTGAAATCAGAGCGATATAGAAAAAAACCGAGTCCGCCACTGGATTGTGCTCAAAAAAGTGTCTCCATAATGTTTTCACAGAAATGAAAAAAATTGATAAATAAAAAACTTATAGCCATTTTTCATAATAGGGGAAAATCGAAAATCGCCCTGTATTAATGGTACCATTGAAGATATCGCGATACGGTTTTTGACAATCGACGTTTCTCGAAAATCGATCCCATGACATCTAAGTCAATTTTCTTCTATCTGGCCTGGAAGTGGGTTTTTCCTGTTAAAACACTCCAAATTGCAGCACCCTGTACTGTTCAATGTTCAATGTATTCTTGTAAGGTTGAAATTAAAAAGGTTGAATGTAATTGTCTCTGTTGTATATTTCCAACCAAACTCAAGTTAAAGATAAAAATACTTAGCCTACTGAGTGCCTTAATCTTAATAATTTGACATCAAAAATTTCGGGGACAAATGCCTGGACCTAATTTTGACAAACATGGAGATACCGCGCAAATCATTAGATCTCTGCAACCACTAGTTGCAGAGGACCCCTATCATCCTGCATTAGTATTTGGAGTTCCAACAAAGGATAAGTATGTACAATGTATATCTACCAAAAGGGGATTTTCTACTCCTATACCTTAGATTAGGGAAGAGAGTGGATGCGTAACAACTCAGGGGCATTTGTTACCACCTGCCACATCGCCAATAATTATCAATTTTCGATTTATTTTTATTTTAAGGCATTAATAATAAGAAATTTAATTTTACAGATTAATAAAAATACCTTATGAGGTGCTATTTAAATAGTTTTCTGCATTTTTAATTATTTTTCAGGACAATTTGATATTTAAAATAAAACATGACAAGACAGGATTTTTTTAAACAAATTTTATTAATACAAAAATATCCTGCTTCCTTTTTCTCGCTGCGACTTTTAAATCTATAGGCTGAACAATTCACCATCGTAAAATTCTCTATTTTTCAATTCACCGCTGATTTTCACTGGAAAATAGACGAAAAATACCAAACACTGCATTCGATTTGTCTGCCACATAAACAATGGCGGCGTGGTAACAGAATCGAATCAGTGCGCCTATAGGCTGCACGGTATCCACTCTCTTCCCTAATCTAAGTCCTATACAATCTTGTGAAAACCTGTGATTGGACTGAAGTACTTTCAATTACAGATGTAAATACCAGTCTCAATGTTTTTTTATCAAAAGATGTATGATCTCTTAGATAGAGCTATTCGAAAGAGACAAATTAAACATTCTTCCGGTAAACCCCGATATCCACAGTGGCAGATCTGATACACAAAGTCAAGAAAAAGAATAAGCTTCATAAGAGTATTTCGGGAAAGTATGCTGATCCATCATTGCAATTATACTTTAATGAATTAAGAAAAAGCATCAAGCTGCAGACCCAAGCAGAATATAACTTGTATAAGAAAAATGTGGAACTTAACCTAAATTCTGATCCTAGTTCATTTTAGTACTTTTTGCATGATACAAGAATCGAAGGGAAATGAAATATAATGAAAAATTGCACTCAGGTTCTGAGGATATAGCGATGGCTTTTGCTCAGCATTTTGAGTCGGTTTATGAAAGGCCCACTGATGTAAGTAAAAACATGGGGAATTTTAAATAGTATTAAAAGGTTGAAGCCAAAAAAATCGACGGGGCCTGATCAAATCTCTGCCTGTATTTAGGTACAAAAAGTTAGCTGAGTTCATAGCTCTACCGCTCAAACATATTTTTAATCTTTCTATTAGAAGACTCTATAGGAATTCTTTTTGCTGATGACTTCAAGCTCTGCAGGATTGTCAGGCGGCGAGAAGACTGTGGAAGGCTTCAATGTGATATGGATAGTGTGATTGACTGGTTCAAAAATAATAGAATGTCCCTTAAAATGTTCAGAAGTGTTCACACGATTTTGATGAAATTTTGGTATGTTGTAGATCTCGATCTGCTGATCAAAAGTTCTCATGGACCCAATATGATCTTATGACTGGTTTCCAAAATAAAGTTGCGGGTATGGGGCTACCCAAAAATCCGAGTAAATAGAAATTCTTTCACAAAACGTAAACTTTAATACAAAAAGTGTTGAAATTAATTGAATCCTCTTTTTATTGGTCATGGTAGATGTCAGGAGACAATTTCTATCTACAGGGGGTACTCAAAAAACATAATTCTTCTGTTTAATTCATACTTCTTATACAAAAATCAGACGTTCAAGTTAAACTAAAATAAAATAATATGAAAATATGATATGAACATTTCCACTCTAGTCTCGAGCGCAAACAGTATTGGAAGTTATAGGCAGTACCAATATACACCGTTTAAGGAACCTCATTGGACTTGCAAATTACTTTGAGGGTGGTTTAAGGGGTTAAAACTAATAATTGCGATTCATCGAAAAATGTATTTTTGTGAAAATATGGACATTTCCACCCTAGTCTTGGGCACAACTGGTGCTGGAAGCTATAGGCAGTACCAAGATATCTCACCTCATTTGACTTGCAAATTACTTTGATGGTGATTTAAGGGGTTAACACTTAACACTAATAATTGCGCTTCGTCGAAAAAAGGGTTTTTGTGAAAATATGGATAGTTCCGCCCTAATCCAATCCACTTAGTATTCGGATACAACGCGTGAAATAAACCTAAGTAGTCTTTATCATTTTATTTCGGAAACCAGTCATAGGATCATCTTGGGCCATGAGAACTTTTGATCAGTAGATCGAGATCTACAACATACCAAAATTTCATTAAAATCGTGGATTTTTTAAAATCCCATCTAATGTGTGCATCGTCTTTCGAAAGCCACTGGAAGCCACGCATATTGATGAAATTGAAAAAGTGCAAAAGAGATTTTTGCGGTATCTCTATGTGGTTGAAAATAATAGATACCCTTATAATATTCCATATAGGGATATGCTTGATAGCTTTAAGATAAAGTCTCTAGTGAAAAGAAAGAAAAATCAGGCTGTGATATGTATTTTTGTATTATATACTAAACAACCTTTAGTACCTATAGGGATTGTAATGTAATTAACTATGTCTCCTTAATTGTACCAAAGATTAATTTAAGAATTGTGAAAAACCAGAAATACATTATAGACTATGTTATAGACTGTCAGATAATGACAGATTTTGCTGACCGATTTTCTCTCTTTGGGGATTTCAACCACTGAAAATTATGTCAGTGCTGAGCTCAAAAAATTTAGCGACTGGATGTCTGCTAGGTATATGGAAAATCTATTTTCCTGTTGCAGAAGAAAATAGGTTATTTTTTCAATTTCTCTTTCATGTCATTTTAACACATTAACCTTATAGAACAATCTAATAATGAAAAACCAAAGCCATAAGGTTTGCACGTACTCCTACTGAAAGGGTTGAAATAAGGGCGCGATCTTGTGAAAGAATACTCGATTGCTGATCGTGTTCTTGCTTATGGCAATCGACAGAATCAAATTTGATTTCGTTAGGAACCAGAAATCCCATAAGCCGGTCAGGTGTTGAAGTATATTTTACGGCCGCTACAAAAAGAAAGTAAATTTTCCATATGCTTAGCAGACGTCCGGTCGCTGAATTTTCCTTTTTTGAGCTCAGCACTGACATAATTTTCAGTGGTTGAAATCCCCGAAGAGAGAAAATTGGTCAGCAAAATCTGTCATTAGCTGACGGTCTATTAGTACTGATCCAAGTGATATGTCACCATTTAATCGAATGACGACAGTTACAAATCAAGCACTCAACGAAGTCCAGGTACTTTAAAACAGTCGAAGGTTCTTTCAAATTAGGCATATGTGTGTACTCTGTTTTTATTTTTATTTTTGTGTTTCATATTTTTCTGTGTTTACGTTTCCTCCCAACTTTACATGTACTATTTTTGGTGTTTGTAAAGGAAAAAATAAATAAATCTCAATTTTGAAGCTTCTCTCTGCAAAACTGTTGAAACCAATATAAAATCTCAATTAGTAGGTTTGTAGAGAATTTTATTAGCTTTAATTATATTGAAATTGAATAAAAATTAACGAAGCTGTGAGGCAAAAAGCGTCTCAGTGTCATTTAAGGAAAATTTTCAATGTTCGATAAATTCAATTTTAAAGCTTCTCAGGCGTAAAACTGTTGAAACAAATATACAATTTTCTCTAGTTAAGTAAACACAAAAACTTTACAAAAATACAAAAAATTGTCACAATAACCCCCAAAACCCCAATGAAAAAATTTCAAAAACCGGGGTTTCTGCCAAGCCTGCCAACAGGAATTATTTTTATTCAAAAATCTAATCACAGTCCAGCCATTGAGAAACCTTTAAAGCTGCCTATTGGCAGACTGTTTTCTCAACTCTCCTGGACCTAATCAAAGAACAATAAGTTTTACAAAGAACAAAAATCCATTCATCTAGAAAACAAAAGCCTTTTAAGAAAATGTAACTAATTGGTTTACTAGGAATCAGATAATGTTTAAAACACCATGAAGCCGTATAGTAGTGAAGTACTTAGAAACTGCGGACTATTGGAAAGCGGCGGATTCTGGGCTCTCAAAATTTCTGAAAGTCTTTATGAGTGAATTTTGGGATTTATCAGCTTGCAATATTGTATCGATAAAAATTTCGTGGAATTCAAAATATATGGTCATTGATGAACAATTCAGATATTTCGGTATCATGTCCGTATTGTATTTACAAGGTTGAAATTTGGTTATTCTAAGGGCAGATAACTTAAGCTATCTCAGGCAAAGGTTTCGATTGTCAAATAACAAAACGAAAACCCCATCATTATAATATGTATGTGAAACTTTTTAATAAGCTTCCCCCAACCTGAAATCTTTTGTTTTTTTCCGCCCTGTTAAATTTCTGGACCGCATGTAGCAACATGATACTAATTATTGGCTCCAATAAAATGTATATACCTAGTAATTAACATCCTAAATCAAGAAAATACGAGGACCGTTCCAAACACAGAAAACTCTTGAACTTATTAAATTAAGAATTATTCAAAACTTGTTGCCGTTAATAAACAAAAGTGGACCTTGAAAGAACGTGTTCGCCATGGTTTTCACTCTGCGTTCTCATTTCTCGAAGTCTTTTACATAAACTACGTCTTGCTAATATATTTTTAATGATATCCATAGCCCCTGATTTTTGTCGGGAAATTACAACAAAATGACAAAGTGTATTGTAATTATTTGTTCTGCTTGCGAGCACCTGAAACATCGTTTCGAATAAATCTTATGGCACAAGCAAATTTTTGCAATTGATATTTTACCACAAAATAAAAACCTCAGTTAATGGCTACTTTTTACATAATGAGGTTGTGACCTGAATTTAAGTTTTATCAGTTATTAAAATTATTAATTATTGCAGTAATGCCATTTTATTTTACATACATCAACCCAAATGATGATATATTTAACGTATTAGAATCAAACCAAACAAAAGATTCTTATCTCGTGATTAAAACTAAGCGCCAATTAGGTATCGGGCGCATACCCTGGCGTCTGCCAAAAAATATTCGCAAGTAGTGCCAGTGTTGGTCGACCTCCTTTCGGTGCTGGCTAAAATAATGCATCATAATGACTTTTATTTTTAACCTACACTCAACTCAAGTCCGATTGTATGTGCAGCTCCTGAACATATTTAATCTTGCTGTAGTTAAGTTTAATCAGTACAAGTCTCATATGATAAAGTACTGCTGAATGTACTGGAAAATTAAAATTTGAAATGTCTTATCAATTAATCCCTAACAAAATAAATGTTTACTACAGGGTGGCGCAGTATGAACGTTATGATTTGATTGTTTTATAACTTTTTTATTAAAATTTTTAATTTCTCTTTTGTTTCAGAATTTTGTAAGGAAGACTTGGGGAATTTAAAATGGAAGAATACACGATACAACAACGAACAAAAATCATTAAATTTTACTTTGCGAATGGAAACTCAATTATTGTTCTTACGCAGCGTGCATAGCGTCGGTATTTTAATGTGCGTGTTGGACCCTCCGTGTCAACAATAAATCGTCTGGTTACAAATTTTCAGCCACAAGGTTCAGTTAGGAACCTCCGTGGTGCCGGAAGACCACGTAATGAAATCCGTGCTATAACTCCCGAAATTTTGCAAAAAGTTATGCAACATGTGTCGGAAAGAGCACGACTTTGCGGAGCAAAAAATGGCAGACACTTGCGAGATGTCTTTTTCAGATTTGAGTCAAAAATTTTCTCCATTCATAAACTGTGTTAAAAAAAAATATGTTAACAATTTACTTAAAAATAAAAAAGTTATAAAGCATTCAAATCATAACGTTCATATTGCCACCCCGTATAAAACCTTTATGAGGGTAAAATCAGTTCATTGCATGAACAATGAAACAATAATTAGAAACGAATCGAAATAATCTTTTTTTTTTTTGTTTAAATTTTGTTCACCTTATTGGTTCAAGAACAAATTCAATTCAAGGTTATGTTATAGTTGGCACAAAATCATTGAAATTTGTAAATATTTGATGCGCTGTGGTTCCATTTAAAAAAAAAACATATTGTCCCTTGACGTAAACGTAAAATGTATATTAATTATTTCAGTTGGACAATAATTAAAAAGTGATTAAGTGGTAACAGATTGATTTATTCATAAAAATTGGAGTGAAAAATGTATAAATCCTAAACAATTGAAATTGGAAATTTCAAAAATTTCTTATTTTAATCTTTTTAGTCTGTAGCAGTTAAAAACCATTGCGTGGATTATTCTTATAGCATTAAAAACAATAACTTTCAAGGCCCACCTTCAAGCAATTATTTTTGTTCAATAATGACTAGGATTTCGATTTTAGAAACTTGAAATAGATGAAATATATTGTGATTCATAGTATAAACCGTATTGACGACTTATTGAAAATTCCTTTATTATATGTCAAATGAATAGTTTTTTAGAGCAAAGTAAATCAAGGACAAGCGAGTGTTCAACAGTTACTGTAACGGTGGTCAGCGTTCCATTTATTTAATAAAAGCTATTAATGTACGTATTCGTGGTCAAAATACATACATGTTTTCTAATTATCATCTTGCTGCTAACAATACAATTGGGCCTATGATATCACTTTAAATTAGAATGTATAGCACATGGTTAAAAGCTTCTGATAATTTATAGACTGTGTTAGATAGAAATAAATTGTGTTTTATTAAATACAGGGTGGGGACTTTAACTGGAACTAATTCGCTAGAGCCTTCGAATAAAATATGTGGACAAAACGCAAAAACACGTCGATCAAGATTTTTTGCTTGAGTTTTTTTGACATTAATTTTTTTATACAGGGTGTTCCAAGAACAGCTGTACGGTTGTCAACTTTATTTTTCCAAATGGTAGCCCCTGTATATTATGACATTTCTGGATTCTGCAAAAAATTCTAGATATATTTCATCCACAATGTCATATACCTATCTTCAACTGTTTCGGAAATATTGACAGTTGAAAATGGACTTTTTGCAACTTTGACAGGCTGTAAAACCTTAACGGTTAATTTTAGAGGAAAACCGATTTCACATTATTCCTATCTTAGATTTTCATAAGCTATCATTTGACACCAACTTTGAATTTAATCCATGATTAAAAACTCCAGTTAAATTCAATCTACAGTTAAATTCAAAGTTAGTGTCAAATGATAGTTTATGAAAATCTAAGACAGGAATGTGAACTGGTTTTCCTCTAAAATTAACCGTTTAGGTTTTACAGCCTGTCAAAGTTGCAAAAAAGTCAATTTTCAACTGTCAATATTTCGGAAACAGTTGAAGATAGGTATATAACATTGTACATGAAATATGTCTAGAATTTTCAGCAGAATCCAGAAATGTCATAATATACAGGGGCTACCATTTGGAAAAATAAAGTTGATAACCGTACAGCTGTTCTTGGAACACCCTGTATAAAAAAATTAATATGGAAAAATTTCAAAAAAAAAATCTTGATCGACGTGTTTTTGCGTTTTGTCCACATATTTTATCCGAAGGCTCTAGCGAATTAGTTCCAGTTAAAGTCCCCACCCTGTATAGTGTAGCGTTGGTCGTGAAACCAGCTTTAATTATTAATAACTACTAATAAATTATAATATCTAATCTGGATTTTATGATAAGTTATTGGAACTTTGGCAATATAAGGGCCCCATACAACTAGGTAAATGACTCAACGCATTCATCGACCCACGGATACTGCGACTCAAACGTCCAAACTTCCTACCGACGTTAATAACGTCTTTGGATAATTTTCGGCAAAATCGGAAAAATAATGCAAAGGACTGTTGGAGTTTACACTCATCCCCTTTTGCACAAAAATTAAGTCATCTAACTAAGTAGGTGGCCCTATATTAAAACCAAAAAGCAACAACCTTAACTAAAAATTATCAAAAAAAACCCATTAATACATAAAATATAATAGGCATGCAGAATAAAAACAAGGTCAGTATAAAAACAAAAAATACCCCAGGATTTTTAGTTTAGAACGAAAACCAACTTTGAAGAATAAGGTAATTTTCAGGTGAAACTTAAAAAGAAGTAAAAACGTATACATACATATACCATAATTGTATGGAATTATTAGAAGAAAGTATAAAAGGGGTCTAACTGTATTTATCCTAGATAAAGCTATGGCAAATGAAAAATATTATGCAAAGTAAGTCGCAAAAAAATAATATTATGTAATCTATTGCGTAGTTTTACAAAAGTATTTGTTCAACAGGGTCAAACTAAATAAAATATTTATTTAAAGTAACATAAATAATTAATTATTGCTTGATAACTACAGTAAATGGGTAAAATCTTTTAATATTCAATATCCACTAAAAGGGGCTGACAATTTTAGCTTCAAATAAACATTCACATTTTCTACAATTTTGCAATGTAACATCAAAATTGTAATTTTTTCCAATTCTAGGGCTGATTGCACAATATTTCTTCACAAACGAATCGCCATTTATTTTTAAACTTTACTGCCTTTCTGGTTTGGCTCAATGCCAAAGTCGTAAAGGCATAAGCTGTCGGCTTATTGAATCATTTATATACCAACACCTTCTTTGTAATGTGCGATCTTATTCCATATGCCAGTCACAAATAAGTAAGTTGATGACTGTTGGATTAATTTGTTAAAAGAATGAAATAATTGCACTGATAAAAATAGGTAATTATTGTTATTACCTTTACATTACTCATTGATGTTTTATGTAGGTTGCAAGGGATTTGGCACAAAGTATGCGTAATTTCGCTCCGGTGAAGGCGTGAAACATCCTTTGATATTTCAATACATATGTGGTTATGCTTGGTCTGACAATACTTTTTCACCACTGCATTATACCTCGCAACCTACAGGGTGTGTCAGAAAAACATGTTAAAATATGTTGCATGCAGAGTTTACAAACCTGGAGTAATTTTTGTTTGAGCAAATTTTTTATAATTTTATAATTCTTTGATTTGTGAAAATATTTAGTTCATCATTATTAAAATGTGATCATGTGAAAGCGCTCATTGTCATGTTTTAGTCTTTTCATTTGATTTTCAAAATGACACAATGTTATTTATTTTGTGATCTAGAAAACTGCCAAAATTTAATATCTGGTGCCTTCATCTACCAATATTTTATAGCATCAAGTTTGAACTGCCTGAAAAAGCTATTATAAACAAATGAACGCGACCATTTTGCGCTATTCAAAGACAGTTATTTAATTTTAGAACCCACTGTAGGCCAGCAGGCAAGTAATAAATAAAGGAGGTAGCTGGAATTATTCAAAAGTTATTGATATTTTGGCATGTCATTTGTGGTTAGTCTGTGGATTACCTATACTCCAAGTTTTAGACCTCGAGAACCCTGTGCTAACTTGGGGGGAAGTCGAAGGACATAGAAATTTTAAAACTTTTTCAGTTTTTTGCTCATAACTTCTAAAGCATGTCTTTAATTAAATTTTCTACAAATTTAACAGTATTCTTCAACACAAAAGTAACTGAGATACAGCGGTTCAAAGATACAAAAAAAACGAACCAAAATTAGCACGGACGCGACGGTAAGTACTTCATGTTAGGAGTAGCACTCCAACAGCCCCTGTATTTCATGTTAGGAGCGGCTGAATACTGTTCGCCAAAGACCTGCTGGCAAAAGCTTATCTCATAACTCAATTTATTTGAAGCAATGAAAATACAAAATAAAGGAAAAACCAACTGTGACAGTAGGGATATGGAAGCCAGTACCCTTCAGAACCGTCGTGATGTTTCGCTTACAGTGGATGTTGATGAAGCAAGTGGCGCCACTCCATTGAATGGAACCACAAGAATGGCTACAAATAAGGACGACGAGATCTGCAGCAAACCAAACCAAAAAATATCTTCTACCAGAGAAAATATAATCGGAGACGTTAGCTGCCTTTTTAGAGCGGAAAGCTTGCACATGTATGGGCATCAAGATTCTCATGATCGGCTGAGACAAGATGTCGTCAAATATATACGAAGAAACTGGAAAAACCTGGTTCATGTTGAAGACAGGCTAAAAAGTGCTAGTGAATATTGCACAAATATGAGTAAGACGACAACATTTGAAACAATCCTGGAAATACTGGCACTTGTAGAAACACAGAAAACAACATTCAAAATATATTCCTCTGAATCACAACCAACAACACGAATATTCAGCACAAAAAATACTCCAAAATTGAAAAGTAAAGGAAATTATAAAAAGATCATTCACTTACTATTAATTGGAGATCACCTTGCAGGCTCAAAATGGCCTTTAAAACCTGTCATTGCAAAGAACGATAATGATATTGAAGCTGTGGATTTTCTAAGTGAGCATGAACTTGCAGAAAATAATGGTGAGGTTGCAGCTTAATCTGAAACCAGCTTATGTGTTACACGGAGCGGAAATGCTCTCAAACCTGCGTCCACTAAAGCTGGGAAGTAGAGAGTACGGATGAAATGGGATCAGAATATTTTTTTTATTATACGTACTTATTGGTTCATAACAAAATTAGAAACGGACTTTACGGAATATCGCAAAATTACATGAGGAATTTACTAAAAAATATCCCAAAGTAAATGTGTCTAAGCAAAGATTGTCTGATCAAAGAAGAGACATAATTAAAAATAAACTGTTAAACAATTGAGATACTTGCAGAACAAAAAGGTGAAGCGGCCAAAATGATCCAGTATCAGGAAAATGAATCGGAGCCACCTGATTCTGTATCAAACACAAAAGAAAACGGTGGCTCAGAAAGCACAATAGTGGTAGGATCGGTATCGGAGAATCAGAGGATTGATGATGTGTTATTGAATACTCAGGAAATGTTAAACAAGGCACTTCAGGAAAACTTAACACCAAAACTTCTAAAAAATCTTGAGGAATATCAACATGTACCTCCTGAAAATAGACCAAAACTGCGCAGATTAAGATGTAACAAACGAATGGTTAGCATAACTGCGTTTTTTAACCTCCAGAATTTACCAAAACTGCTAAGTGGATATAATGATCTGAAAGAAATATAAGGACTTGTCTACTGTAGTGCCTTAACAATATCGGAATACCTGGGATATAATGTCACATGCTCTGTCACATGCTATGTAAACTCGAAAACTCCATGCAAACAGGTCCGAAGAAGACCATGACAAATCAGACTCGAAAAAACATAGTAGCTTTGAGAAGGGACATAGGAAGAATTCCTAGACACTCTTAAACAAAAGATACCATTAAAATCCAGCAGACTTGTACGGTACAATAAAGCCCAGGAACAAAAGCACCAAAACTCATTATTCTGTGCCAATGAAAAGAGATTCTATCAAGATATCATAGAAACAAAAGAGACACAACCTGATGCACATTTGAGATTGTCCAATATTGAATCCTTGTACGAGTTTTGGTCTGGCATTTGGTGTCACCCAGTCGAACATAATATACAAGCTAATTGGATTGAAGAAATAAAAGCAGAAAATGAAAAAATAAATGAAATGATACCTTGAGAATTTTTAACAACAGAAATTACAAATATCATAAAAAAAAACAAAAAAACTGGAGGGCTCCAGGACCAGATCAATTGCATGCTTATTGGTTAAAGCTTTCAAAGTTATCCACGAAAGGCTCACAAGAAATTCCACTATGATTTTTTTAACTAAGGGTATAACACACTTAATTACCCAAAACAAGGAAGCACGGGACCCCACACAATAAAGGCTCATAACGAGTTTACCAACACTCTGTAAGATATTCACTTCGGCAATCTCTACTCGAATTGGAGAATATCTTGAAAATAATCAAATATTATAAGAAGAGCAAAAGTTATAAGCAAAAAACTGGAAAAGTCCGATAATTTCGAAGTTTTAGTTGCGGTTAACGCGGAAAATAACTTAGGTACACAGTAGACATATATCGTCTGCGGATGGATATATGTGAAAGAGATGAAGATAAAATATGTTTATCTCATGCTTGGTTTGAATTGTGGTCGGCCGGAAGAAATTTTTGACAAGTTGAGAATTTTTCTGTATTTTTGAAGCACTGTATCTTGGTTACTATTAATACCATTCCATTACATAATACGTTTGACTAGTGGAATTTGAAAGAAATTTATTGTTCTTCAACTTTATAACTAGGTGTACTCCGCTAAAACGCATGGTTTAGAAAATATAAGCAAAAAACTGAAAAAGTCCAAAAATTTCGTGGTTTTTCGTCTCTCCCCAAGCTAGCACAGGGTCCTCGAGGTCGAAAACTCAGATTTTACTCCACAGACTACCCATAAATGACATATCAAAATATCATTACCTTCGGAATAGTTCCCAGCAGAAAGTACTTGCCTGCTGGACTACTATGCCAATTCTCTTTTAATTTGAAGGTCCGGTATTTAAAAGCATTATAAAATATAAACTCAAACAATTACAGCGGGTTGGTTCATGCAACATTTGAACTCGTTTTTCTGACACATCCTGTAGATTGCCAGATATGGTGGAATGGTGAAAACGTATTGTTAGGCTAAATATAGAAACATATCGTAACATCAGAAGGATGGGACCGAAATTACGTAACACGTATACTTCTTGTCATTTTTAAAAGTTATTTTGGTAACTTGTTTATTAGTTAATTTTATAAAATAAAAGCTTTAAAGTATAAGTGAAACCCATTGTTGTTTTAATCACTTGTTCTAATAATTCCAACATTTAAACTGATAAGCAAGTAAACTATAGATTAATAAATGAAAATAAAAAAAAGAAAAGAGACCCATAAGATAAGAGTATAATGAAAATAATTATTATAAACAAAACAGGAGAATGCTGAAATGTCTAAATCATGATTTACCTTCTTTTTCAAAAGTGAGCTGCATCTAAAATTACTGGGGTCCCAGGTGACCAATGCTAATTTTTTTAAAATTAATTTGGCAAAGAAATCAAGTTGAATGAGCTCGATATATTTTTTTTTTAATCATGAAAAGTTTTAGGAACAATTATTATGTTTAACCAGGGGTCACCCAAAGACTAGCTACAGCTATTATTGCCTTCTCTCCTAATATTCTGTTGTTAAAACTCTCCCTCCGTTCACACAAAAGACAAAACAAAAAAAAAATTTGGTCATCGTACATTTTTTCTTACCTTGCGGCTGGGGGTTCGCTTGCGCGGCTGCAGCAGGAGGGGCAGCTGTACCCCCCTGCTGCGCCCCCTGAGCCGCTGGCTGGGCTGCAGATGACTGCGTCTTGGTTCCGTTCTGGGCCGCCGTCGTGGTGCCGCTGCCGCAGACTGCCGTTGTTTGGTCCGAAACGTCGTCCGAAGAAAGGGGGACACTTCCCTCCCCAGATGCCGCATTACCCCCTGCCGACCAGGTCTTGCGCTACAAAAATGAAGATAACAGTTTAATAACATTTCCAGGGTCTATGATCCAAGTTATCAATTGGGACTGGAAGAACTTTTAATCTATCTAGTATGATGCACCAGCTACGGAATTTCAATGCATCTGTTAGTTGTTACGAAATTGCATCGACAACATGTCCAGAATCCTAGAAACTCGGCCAAAATTCTAGGAACCCAGTTATTACATCTACATCGCGTTTATTGTAAAGAACACAGATTCGATTAGTCTAAGATCATTTGGAATTGAATTATATGTTGAAGAGAAATGTTTGTAGTGTACTTTCCAGCATTAGTTCTAGAGTTGAGTGTATGAAAATCTGATTTATTACAAGTATCATATTCATGTATTTCTGTTAGGTACTCTTGTTAGTGTGATATTGGTCTTAATTTGTTTAAACATAATTTTGTGCATTAATTTGCATTCTTCTGTATTTATTACATATCTGATCAGGGAATTTGTAATTTTTATATAGGTAGGTCAATAGTAAAGTCTAGGTACCTACTTTATAAATATATTTAATAAACCTGTTTTGTACCCTCAGTGTCTTACTAATTCAGTCCTTCAAATTTCCGCCCATATAGTACAGAGATATTGGAGATGTGATTCGAAGGTGGCTTTATATTCAGCCACCTGGTTTCATTACGTTTGGTATATGCTCCGTGTATAATTTTATTGCTCCACAAGCATTTGATAACTTAGATTGCAAGTGGTTTACATGTTGCTTATTAACATTGATGTTTTTGTCAATAGTTAGACCCAAGTCTTTATAGTAGTTCATCTCCTCTAAGAGTTCGTTTTTTATTTCAATAGAAACGGCCGAGATTGATTTGCTCCTTTTAAATAATAATTTAATATAGAATTTTATGTATTTACACCATCACCTTCAAATAGTAATACTGTATCATCTGCAAAAGTGATGTGGGAGCTGCAATTTGGAGTGTTTTGACAGGAAAAACATACTTCCAGACCAGATAGAGGAAAATTGACTTAGATATCATGGGATATCGCGATATCTTCAATGGTATCATTAATACAGGGCGATTTTCGATTTTCCCCTATTATGAAAAATAGCTATAAGTTGTTTGTTTATCAATTTTTTTATTTCTGTGAAAACATCTTTAGTCTGTCCTCTGAATAGTAGTTCAGTTTAGGATAAGTCGCTTTGTCAATGGATCTTTTTGAATTTATGACAATAAAGCTTTTTTTGATTTGATTTGATTTGAAAGTTCGATAGGTTTATCTCTAACAGTTCTCGAGAAAAAAAAATTATATCTGTTTCAGTCATAAGAAACAATGTGTTAAAAAGAAACCTTCCTCATTTTCCTTACAGATATAAAATCCTTTTCTAACACATTGGTCCTTATGTCAAAAACAGATATCATTTTTTGTCTCGAAAACTGTAGAGATAAACCTATCGAACTTTATATCATTGAAATCAGCAAAAGCAGAGCTATCCAATAAGCTATTAATATATAGGGTATTTTATTTAAAAATATCGGACATCGGCCGATATCTCGAAATCAAAGCGAAATAGAAGAAAACTGAGTACGCCAATGGATTGTGCTCAAAAAAGTATCTCCAAAATGTTTTTACAGAAATAAAAAAAATTGATAAATAAAAAACTTATAGCTATTTTTCATAAAAGAGGAAAATCGAAAATCGCCCTGTATCAATGGTATAGTCGTAAAATCTGTTTTTTTTTTTAAAGATAATTCCCCCAAAAATTTAGTAACTATGTTGGCAACACAAGCCTTTTCTGCATAAAAAATTTGAAAGCATCGACAATTTTACATTGTACATAATGTCATTTTGACTTTTATCTTTAAAAAAAAAACAGACTTTATTCACGATAGAGTTTGAATTTTGACCGTTATTTTCACCAGTTGAAAATAAATAAAATCCCCAGATCTGTCCCTTTTTCTGACAACTATCAAATAATGATACATGACATTTTGATTTGACACATAAAAATATCAGATTCGGCTCTTTGAATTTTGAATTTCGAATTTTTGTGTGAAATCGTTCAGTTTTTTGCCGTTTTCTGCATTATTTTTTTATTTGTTATCGCAATCGGTTTTTTGGTTTTTTATGTAGTGTTCTGTGCCTTTGTGTTTCGGTGTTGCGTTTCAAACCTGGTTTTAGTTTGGATTTAAGTGTTTACTCTTTTTATAAGTGTTTACTTTGTACTCTAATTTTAGGATTTTTGGATTTTAATAACTTAACTTCCCCAAGAAATTGAAAATAAATTTTTATTCTGAAATGTATATCACTTTTCTAAATACGACCCTGTCGTTTATCCCAGCTGACAGAATCGAAGCGTTAACGCATGCTGAGATATCGTGATACAGTTTTTGACAATTGACGTTTCTCGAAAATCGATCCCATAACATCTAAGTCAATTTTCCTCTATCTGGTCTGGAAGTATATTTTTTTCTGTTGAAACACTCCAAATTGCAGCACCCTGTACTTGCAGTTCAGTTTGATCTTAGACAAGCTGTGAACATACAGTAGGTATACATAGAAGTGGACCCATGACTAATCCTTGTTGCACCCCTGACTGATGTTACTCTCGCACTCTCTTTGGCCAGCCATTGTATACTGTTGTCAATTTATAAGATATGACCCAAGCAAATTATCTATGTCTATCAACTTAGCGAGACAACTTCGGAAAATCGATTTTCCGTTATGCCAAGAATTTGCCGCTTTTTTGCCGCTAATTAAATGTGGAATTAAAAAATTTGCCGCTCTTTTGGTTTTTTCTTAATTACGTGTTTCGCTAACTTGACGTCAAGATAGCGAGACAACATCACTAAATATGTCAGCAGTAAAAAATTAGGTAGATGAAAATTTGCCGTTTTTTTGCTGCTAATTAGTTGTGTAAACCAAAAATTTCTTTTTTTTTCCATAAATAATCAAGTTTGAAAAAAAAAAATCATTTGTTTCGCTAACTTGACATCAAGTTAGCGAGACATTATCACTAAAAATGTCGGTACTGAAAAATTGAATGAATGGAAATTTGCCGTTTTTTTGCCGCTAATTAGTTGTGAAAACCAAAAATTTGTCGCTTCTTTTTTTTACAAAAAATCAAGTTTGAAAAAAAAATCATGTGTTTCGCTAACTTGACGTCAAGTTAGCGAGACAATATCACTAAAAATGTCGGTAGTGATAAGTTGAGTGAATGAAAATTTGCCGTTTTTCTGCCGCTAATTACATGTGGAAACTAAAAATTTGCCGCTACCTTTCTTTTCATAAGAAAATCGTGTTCGAAAATAAAATAATGTTTAGCTAATTTAACGTAAAGTTAGCGAGATCACTAAAAATGTCGGTAGTGATAAATTATTGAGTGAGTGGAAAATATCGCGTTTGAAAAAAATATCATGTGTTTTGCTAAGTTGACATCAAGTGAGCAAAACAGTATCATTAAAAATGTCGGTAGAGCAAAATTGAGTGGTAGAGAAAAGCTGTGGAAATTTGCCGCTTTTTGCCGCTAATTAAATGTGAAAACCCAAAAATTTGCCGCTCTTTTTCTCCATGAAAAAATCGTGTTTGAAAAAAACTTGTGTTTCGCAAGCATGCCGTTAAGTTAGACCGACATCATCACAAAAAACGAAGGGCAGAATAACATTAGGTGAGTAAAAGGGTGTTCCCTTATAAATGATCTCCCACCCTTGATTTGTATGCACCCTGTTAGTATATTTTAATTAGTGAAACTCAACATTTGTTGGAACAAATATTTATTTCTAAGTTTTTTGAGAATAGTTTTTCAGTTTTTTTTCTTTAGCTTAGGAAAACTCTATTGGAGACCTTATAGGTTTCAAAAATCAGAAAGCGAAATATCGTGTGCTTATTTATACAGAAAATAAAATAAAATTAGAAATAAAATTAGAAATAAAATTAGAAATAAAATTAAATTGGGATAAAATGGAAATTATCGATAATTTTTGGCAAATTTTTCCGAATGCATTTTTAGTTGAAAAAAAGCACGAGGGACGAGTGCCTTTTCCAGTTAAAAATGCATGAGAGCAAATTTCTCAAAAATTATAGATATATTTCCATTGCTCGAGTTGTATTTTATGAGAGAATTTCATGAATCAAAAATTTAAAATTTTAGTATATCCTTGTAAGTATAAAATGTCACCAATCAGAAAAAATGTCAAATGCCACCCGTTAGTAAGCCAATTATCCAATCCGATAATCCTGCACTAGTACAAATTATCACGTAATCGTAATCTGATTGGTTGAAATCAACAATTAAAAAATGCCAGTTTATGCATGGGATCTGTGTCATTTGCGCGACAACCGTTTGCGCGAGGGAGAAAAGCGCGATACGAAAAGCGCGAGGGACAAAAACGCGACAGGACAAGTGCGCGATGGACAAAAACGCGACTGGATAGAAGCGCGAGGAACAAAAGCGCGAGGGACAAAAGCTCACGACTGCGCAAAAACGCGACTGGATAAAAGCGCTAGAAGCAAAAGCGCGAGGGGACAAAAGCGCGACGGAACAAAAACGCGACTGGATAAAGCGCGATTGCCCAAGAATGCGAAGTGCCTTACTACGAGAACTGAAGATCGTTTTCCAAAATACAAGATATTTTCGGTGGCTCCGGTTCAAAAGAACGATATTTAAAATAGCAACATCAAAAAGGCGACATATTGTTAAAGCGATATATCAAAATAGCGACATTTGGAACAGCGATATTCAAATAGCGGCATCTAAAAAAAAACAGCATCATATCAAAAGAGCGACATATGTAAAGAACGAGATTTAGAACAGTGACAAATTAAAAGAGCGACATTTACAACGACGACCTCTAAGCAAAAGAGGGAAACATCAAATTGTTCCAATATCAAAATTATGTACTTACTCAAACCAACCCAAACTAACCCGTCCGTCTAGGGCAATCTCGTCCTCGTGAATTAGCATTTTATTTAAAAAGCACTGCGCTCTCAAGAGACCCTGAGCAATCAGGGAATTAACTTTGTTTTTTTAAATAAAATACTTACGAGGACTAGATCGTACTAGGTGGACGGGTTATTTTGGGTTAGTTTGAGTAAGTCTGTATGGCGACATCAATTTGAATCAATAATAATAAAGCAAATACAGACTTGCTCAAACTAACCCAAAATAACCCGCCCGCCTAGTGTGATCTAGTACTCGTAAGTTAGCATTTTATCCAAAAAAACAGTCAATTTATTTATAGCGTAGGGTCCCTTGACCGCGCCTTGTTTTTCAAATAAAATTCTATTTAACGAAGTCTAGATTGCACTAGGGGAACGGGTTAGTATGGGTTAGTTTGAGTAAGGCTGCATTTTTCTGAATATTATTGATACAATTTGATGTGTCCCTCTTTTGCGTACAGTCCTCGTAGATAGTTAGATACCTCGCGTTGTTGTCCAATCGTGCTTTACTCCAGTCGCGTTTTTGTTCCGTCGCGCTTTTTCCCTCGCGTTTTTGTTCCGTCGCGCTTTTGTCCCTCGCGCTTTTAGTATCACGCTTTTCTCCCTCGCGCAAACGATTGTCGCGCAAATGACACAGAGCCAGAGTTTATGGTTCGAATACCAGTTTTGACAGATGAATGAAATTTTCTACCGACATTTTTATTGATACTGTTTACTGTTTTGCTAACTTGATTTTTTTTTCAAACGCGATATTTTCTTGTAGAAAAAGAGATAATTAGCGGCAAATTTCCACTCACTCAATTTATCACTACCGACATTTTTAGTGATCTCGCTAACTTTACGTTAAATTAGCAAAACACAATTTTATTTTCGAACACGATTTTCTTATGAAAAGAAAGGTAGCGGCAAATTTTTAGTTTTTACATCTAATTAGCGGCAAAAAAACGGCAAATTTCCATTCACTCAACTCATCACTACCGACATTTTTAGTGATATTGTCTCGCTAACTTGACGTCAAGTTAGCGAAACACATGATTTTTTTTTCAAACTTGATTTTTTGTAAAAAAAAGCGGCAAATTTTTTGTTTTCACAACTAATTAGCGGCAAAAAAACGGCAAATTCCCATTCACTCAATTTTTCACTACCGACATTTTTGGTGATAATGTCTCGCTAACTTGACGTCAAGTTAGCGAAACAATTGATTTTTTTTTTCAAACTTTTTTCAAACATTATGAAAAAAAAATAACCGGCAAATTTTTGATTTTCACAACTAATTAGCGGCAAATTTCCACTCACTCAATTTATCACTACCGACATTTTTAGTGATCTCGCTAACTTTACGTTAAATTAGCAAAACACCATTTTATTTTCGAACACGATTTTCTTATGAAAAGAAAGGTAGCGGCAAATTTTTAGTTTTTACATCTAATTAGCGGCAAAAAAACGGCAAATTTCCATTCACTCAACTCATCACTACCGACATTTTTAGTGATATTGTCTCGCTAACTTGACGTCAAGTTAGCGAAACACATGATTTTTTTTTCAAACTTGATTTTTTGTAAAAAAAAGCGGCAAATTTTTTGTTTTCACAACTAATTAGCGGCAAAAAAACGGCAAATTCCCATTCACTCAATTTTTCACTACCGACATTTTTGGTGATAATGTCTCGCTAACTTGACGTCAAGTTAGCGAAACAATTGATTTTTTTTTTCAAACTTTTTTCAAACATTATGAAAAAAAAAATAACCGGCAAATTTTTGATTTTCACAACTAATTAGCGGCAAATTTTCACGTACCTAGTTTCTTAGTGCTGACATATTTAGTGATGTTGTCTCGCTATCTTGACGTCAAGTTAGCAAAACACGTAATTAAGAAAAAACCAAAAGAGCGGCAAATTTTTTAATTCCACATTTAATTAGCGGCAAAAAAGCGGCAAATTCTTGGCATCATGGAAAATCGATTTTTCGAAGTTGTCTCGCTAAGTTGATAGACATAAATTATCTGCTACTCCTCTTATACCCATAGATTCCAACTTTTCCAGTATCATCGTATGCTAGGAGTAATGCATACAAAATTGCATCGACAACCCAGCCAGAATTCTGAAAACTCAGTTGTTTTAATCTAGAGCGCGTCTTTACTGGGAATTTTATTGTATTCAAGAAAACAAGTCTTCTAGATAAATCCGTAGTATGATGTCGTCTATAAAAGGCGCGTAGAAGTCATTTCAAACTTGAAGGTCGGTTTAAATAGGAGTCTTGTTGTAGTGAGTGAGTTTAAATATCTATGAGATTTGGTGAATACTTTGACAAGTGAATCTCTAAATCTCTATAAAGTCAATTTGTTCAATAAAAAGTTGTTACTTTTTGTAAAGTGAGTTTTAGTAAACCTGGAATCCGTGACACAGGTACCAATTCAAAGATACATATTCCCAAATTTCTGGAATAAGGAAACAGTATAAAACAACAAATATCATTCTGCACATACAACTATTTAGTTACCTAGGTGCATTATTTCATTGTAGGGACCATACTTATTACTACATGTACTATATTGTTGAATGGAAATGTAACATAAGTTACCTATCCTATAAGAATAAATAATTGGGAAATTGTCACATTCGATATCCTTGATGGTACAGAGTTAGGAATGTACAGAGTTAGGAACGTAAAATGTTGGAATTCTTTAAAAACCAGTCAACACACATACATTTTGTTTTTCATTTTCCTTTATTTGCTTTACCTCCTAAACTACCATATCATGTTAACTCATTTTGTTAAATTTAGAATTTTTTTTTCTATTTCTGCTTTCTCTATTTTATTGCAATTATTAATTAATTATTCATAGGTAATTAATAAAACCCAACCATCTTTCAATGATACAATCCTCGACACAATCATAGTGCAAATTTAATGCTAATCGAGTACCTACTTATACATTTTCATTGCCTCACTTGTCGGATATTAGAGATTGATGCTTCTACATTGTTTGGCAATCAACCAATGCTCAACAAAACAATCATGTATTGTATTTTTTTCAAATACAATTTGCCAATTTGCTAATCACTTTACCACCTCGTTTACCACTGTGTATATGACAACTCATTTTTAAAGTTCCTGATTTTATGCCTGCATGCCATAATAATTACATACATGTTGATGCTGTATCTATCTCAGAGGTTTATAGTAGCATGTGGCCTGCCAACACCTTGAGTGCTGCCATTAAATATTTTGTAACAATAAGCAGGTCTAGAAGAGATGTTTGGTCATTCTGGAACCTCGTAGAAAAATTTATATGTTGTTGACCTGTATGGTTTTTGTAGCTGTTCAGAAAGTCTTGACTACAGTGGTTGTGCGGATGTACTTTCAATGTTTTCTATCCTATATCTATTTTGTTGTTGCTAACGATAATAAATGATAATAACTTGTATTGGGGAGAACCTGTAATATAGTATTTGTGATACCCATTTAGAATAACCCCATCCTTATTTATCAATCACGAATCAGATGAAACAAAAAATTACCAACAAAAACGAACGTCGATTGCTAATACGTCAATTTCATCTACAAATAGGAAATTCCTAACCTAATTTTATTTGTGTGTCAAGAAGCGACATACGTTTTGTCACCAAAACGACAGGTACTTCTAAATAGGTATTAAAAATACTATAGTTATTAACGTAAGAAGGCCGATAAGTACCAAATAACGGCTGGGCTGATAGCCGAGGATCATAATCAGCCAAGGCTGTTATTTGCAGTTATCGGCCGTGTTTCGTTCTAGATTTTTCGTTATGCTGCAGATATCTTTCAATCTGACAAAAGAAAAAATACTCTACCGGCTGGCGGCCTGTTATTTATATTTAACCGGTCGGCGGATAAATAACGTCCGGCGGCCTGTTAAATATACCTTTTCGATTTCAATTTCGCTCATGTTATATTAAGATAACAGTACAGTATCACGAAAAAATTTAAATGGCTTTTTAATAGCCTGTATATCTGAAAATCACAAATTTATTCAGCTCAGTTCAGTTCTCTCTATTTGATCTAATTAAAATATAAAAATACATTTTGTATCCTTTCAGGTGTGGATCACGTCAATATAAAAAAAATAAGATAAAATAGATAAATAAACAAAAAATAAATAAAGTAAAATAAAATAATTAAACTGCAATATTAGAACTAATATACATACAAGTCTGTAACAATAAACATCTAAAAATATTTTACGACTTCTAAGACGAAGACATAGAAAAAAAAATCATAATAAAACATTACAAACACTCAAGACATGAAAATCTCCAAGAAATTGGTCAGAACATTCAGTCTATGTAGATCAATTCAAGAAAATTGATTTATTTTTATCCTCGAAAAATTCGTTAACACTATAGTAGGCTCGATTTTCCAGAAGCAACATAATTTTTCCCGCAGTTTTCTTGTTACGCATTGGTCTCAGTGTGACAGGCAATGACACAACCGCAATGTGAGTTCCAAATTTTTATAATATTATTAAAAGTTATATTTTTTTTGTGAATAACTAAATTGAGGTATATCTGTTCTTCTAGATTATCCTTTTTCTTTGTGTCATATTTGTGCTCGATTCTTTGGTTTTCAAATAGATCTGGATTTTTTATAATAAATTCAATACTCTCTTGAATATAGATATTGTATACTGTCTGAATTTCATACTGAATAAAATCTGCTTTGCAGTTTTGTTTGCGGTTTAGTTTTAAGATTGTTCTAAGACATCTCTTTTGTATGTAGCGTTACCCCAGAAAATAACACCATATCTTACACGTGATTGTACCAAGGCGTGAATGGATAGGGATAGAACCTCTATGGATAAAACCATTGTTTAAGTGAATTATTTAAACTTGGCCATTAGGGGCGCGTTCTTCTTTGCTAAGCCTAAGTCTTGTTATTGTTAATACTTAATAGTAGTTTGATAAAAAGTGTCTTTACCTTCTGCCCGCAGCGCTGGTATGTATCTAACAACTTGATGGTAGAAGCTCGAACAAACGGTTTGCCATTCGGACTATCCTGAATACCCTCAGCAATACCTTGCTGAGTGACCGTTTCTGTTGAACCGTTACCGCTCACCACCGTTCCGAAACCGCTATTGTCCACGAATGACAGATCGGACGCCACTGAGCTGTTGTAGTAATCGAGCGCCCTGCGTTTTTTTGGGGCACCAAGAAAAGTTCCTGTTGTGGTGTTGTTAATTGAAGATGGCGCGATACCTGAGTTATTGCTGCCTGTGACCAACTGTTGAGATTGGATAAACATGTCATGCGATCCCTAGAAAGAAGAAAATAGTTGAAATTTTTAAATTTGGCACAGTTTGTTAAGCTAAATAAACTTGTTATAATTGTTATTTTATTTGGGCCCAAAGTGACAAAAAGTCATTCAATATTAGTACATAGTAGACTATACATATACATATTTGTAATTTCCAAAAATAATTCCATAATTAATAATTATGTTAGGTAAGCGGGTTCATATATAAGTGAGACAATTTTTTCAAACTAAACAAATTTTATTCAAGAATATATCACAAAAATCACGACAAAACTAGCACTGCAACAACACTTTGAAGAACAGTGAGTCGAGTGACTTGTTTTTTCACAGAAGTTACAAGAAAAAACAACCTGTTATTTCATGAAAACCAAGAGCCAAGAGCCCTGTGTGCATTAAGTTTGCAACAAAGATGGAATTTATAGAATTTTTCTCGGAAAGTTAGCAATTAGCACTAATTTTTCCAATCAATATAACAACCTTGACTGACTATAATCCTAGGCGGTATTCCAAACTTCGGCCGTTTTTTTGTTTTGCTTTTTATCGGCCTTCTAACGTTAATAACTATTAAATGTATATTCAGGTGGGTACCACTTTAAGAGACTTTAGGTATGGGTACACAACTTTGAAAAAGGGTTTCTTGAATTTGAAAATAGGTTGGTTCCAACTCGAACTTCGAGTCTTGCCATAAAATTAATAAGGTACTCTTTCAGCACCATCTCCAACCCTAATGCAAAATCCCATTTACTCAAACCCCGTCGAAATATAAAAAACTACCCTCAACAAGTAAAAATGCATAAATATTGAGATTTTCGTATTTTTTTCCAACTCGGACTTCGAGTCTTGCCATAAATTTGATAGGGTTGGAGATGGTGCTGAAAGAATACCCTTTTCGAAAGGAAATCGATAATCGAGCGTTGTTCAGGTAGGACATTGGATCGGTGTTCGATACCAGACTGGAAGTTAGCGGAAAGGAAATACTGCAATGCAATAATACTGATTTAAAGTATGAAGAATAACCTCAACTTCAGAAACGCCAATGGTGCCGCTCAATCGGAATTCATTCATAGACCACGCCTCCCCAGACATATTTTTCGCAGTCTATTATTGAAATATTCCTCCCTAGCGGCCCTGACGAGTCTATTAGGGGACACACGGTAATTTCTACAGTTACTTATAAAATTGACATCAACAGTCAATCTCCTAATCAAGTTGAAGCAGCAGAGGATTCGGCAAGAAATTCTGAAGCCCGCTGTGTACGATGGCCTGCGTGCCTTAGTTTTAATGCTTTACAAAGGAAAAGCGATATTGACCGCATCAAGAAGAACAAAATCAGCGGACCAGCAGAAGAGAGGCTACCTTGTTGTTACTATATGCTCTCCCAGATTTATTTAAGCTTGTCTCGTACAAGTGCACTACAAATTTCCAAAGAAATTGTGGCTGTAAGAAAGCAGGGCTGAGCTGCAGTACCTTGCTTGAACTGTGAAAACAATTGTGACAATACGGCAGTCATTCTTGCAGAGCCAGAGATGAGGTGGAAATGACGAACGAATTGGTGTTGAATTTCTCAGTCACTGAACCAATGAATGAAGATAAGACTAGATATCAGTTGCAACTAACCACAAAATGTAATTTCATTTGTCTCTATTTATATTATTATATAAATGAATGAATAAATATTGTAGATGCTGATGAAGAGCCAGGGACTTTAAGGAAAAGGACACGTTGGTGAAGATATACTCAACTTTGCGTCCTCATCGCGGCTGAACCATTGATCCTAGTAAAACACTCAGAGATAAAATGTAGGAAATTTTAAACTCTTTCCTTTTATATGTAATCAATGTCTATCAAATTAAATAGGTGTTCAGTTATTTGATAAAAACTGTGACAAGGCAGTTTTTAGGGGGGTTTCCTTCACAAAACCCATTTTCGGTCAAATTTCTTATTGGCAAACTTGATATTCGTGTAAAGCAATGCAAAAAACATGTACAAACAAAATTTTAAAACTACATCAAAACTTTCCTTTGTTTTCTACCATTTGATTAGAGTAAATATCTGTTGAGCCCAATAAGTATAAGGGTACCAGATTTGAGAACTATAATCTGTTGAAACAACCTACGGAGTGAAAAACAGCAAAACCCTTCAATAACTTACTATTGGTCATTTATCAGCCGCGTTAAACTGAGTGCTGTTTTGTAAAATTTTGAAATAAATAAATGTTCAGTGTAAACCTGGCTGCCAATTTGACTCTGTCATGCTCCGTATGTTCGTTGGACCAGGTTTAGATAGTCATATATATTAGGTCTGTTTCTGCATAAATCACAAACCAGTAAAAGCGAATTTGATTGGTTGAAAACAGTCAGAAAACTACAACAGTTTCAACAAATGAAATTCACTCTGACTGGTTTGTGATTTCTGCAGAAAAGGACTTATTAACTTATGATACACCTAGAACAAATAGGCAGTCTAGGATACCTCATCTATAGTAAGAATGTGTGATATAATTAATGTAACAAGTTGTGATATTTTTCAAAGTAAAATAACCGAGAAAATAACTTTATTCAAGAAGAAGATACAAAGTTTGGTACAAAGTACCTAGATTAGGTTGTTAGGGCTGTTTGGCTGTTTGTAGTTTTAGACATTCTCTGTAAATGCAAGATGTACGATGTACATGAAAGATGGCCGACTTAGTGGCAGACGAAATTTTAGCTCTTAAAAAAAACCGAGAAAAAGGTGGTAAATAAGTGCCATCATTGTAAGAAAAGTGTTGTGGAAGTAGTGAAATGTAAAAAGTGTATTAATTGCTTTCATCCGGCGTGTTTGGTACAAGCAGCAAAGCAGAAAAACGCCGAATGTATCCAATAATCCGACAAGGTTAGAACACAAAGCATAAACATCAACAATGAAGATAATGCAGAAAGAGACCGTCTGAGAAGACTGGTGAAGAAAACAGCGAGCTACTAAAAGAAAAAATAGTTTTCCTGGAGGAAAAACTGGAATATTCCCTTAGCAAGGAAAATGAAAACAAAATGCATCTTGCATCGTCGGCGATCCACCCAACATAGAAAATACCAGCACCATACCAAAAAGAGGTATCTCTCCTCCAAGGCCACAGGATAATCATGAAAATGGTAAACCCGTGCCAGTGAACCAGAACGCGCGGAACACGCCCGAGAACCAAAGTGAGGTTGGGACGGATCACGTTGCAGCAGCAAGTGGTTCTGACACCATGCCCACCACACAAATTAAAGAACACGCTGAAAGCGACAACCATAGACGTTGACAGCGAACGCGGAAGGGATGAGTGGATCACGGTCATAAACAAAAATAATAAACGAAAACAAAATCGTCCAAAACCGATTCAGGGCACAAACGAAAATGGAAATTGTCTTACTGCCGCCACAAAATTATCATGGATTTTTGTCTCTGGTCTTGCTCCAAAACTCGAGGGCAAAGATATTGTGGATTATTTGAAAGAAAAACATCCTAGCGAAGACTATGTTTGTGAAAAAATGAGAACCAAAAAGGATAAGCTTCAAAGTTCTTTCAAACTGGCTGTGCCTACTAATCTCAAAGAAGAAATAATGTCACCCAATCTATGGTCTAGAGGCACTTCTATTAACCATTTTATGAATCTCCAACGCCGAAGTCGCACGACAAGTCAGCGACACTGGGGAAAATAATTGAAGTTCAAAGCAAGGAAGCCATTCAATCCAAGAATACAACTAATCCAACAAAGCAACTCAAAATATTGAACATCAATGCAAGGTCCTTAAAAAATAAGTTGCTGCAATTTGAGGCGTTTATTGTTGATAAGAACATCGATGTTCTCTGTGTAACAGAGCATTGGATGTCAGAAGAAGAAATTGGCACACTTAATATTAATGGCTATGATACTTTGGGAATTTCTGCAAGAAAGGACTCTACTGGAGGTGGCACGGTAATATTTGTTCGTGATGTTCTGAAAGGAAATGTAAAAAAATTTAGTATAGATTATAATTTAGAAAAATGTATAGAGTACTCATGTGTATTTATAAGTGATTTTAATTTGTATGTTTTAGCAATGTTTAGGTCTCCTTAGGGGCATTTTGATACCTTTTTGACAAATCTGGACCATATACTCATAGTACAGTAAATAGGGAAATTTCACTAAAAAAAAACTTAATGGCTGAAATTTTGAGGGTGTGTTCGAGGGCATGTCCTGAGTCTGAAACTGAGTTGTCGTATTCGAGGGGGTGGGGGAAGATACTACCATCTCTTTATGTAGGGTTGAGTTCGTTTTAATTCCTTATCTTCGGTGCTATTGCCCGTACCGTCAAGTCCGAGAGATCATATTTGTGGGAAATAAAATTATCTATCTAAAGCTGGGTACGCATATGAGCACGAACGCGAATGAGGCAGCCCGAGGACGCATGAGCATACGTATGTGTACGTCTGAACGAGGCGTGCAAATTTGTTTGAACCCGCGTGCATTTGGCCTCGACCCAATCCAACTGTTGGCGGTACATCAAAGTGAGGCATCTGCTCGTGCGCTGCTCATGTGTGCTCAGTGTGGATGGAAATTTTAAAAAATTCATTTCGAGGTCGAGGCAGTCCACGTGTTGTTGTAGAGTAGTAGTTGTGTTCATAACAACAAGAATGCTCACCACATATTTATGGATCGATTCCGCACAACGCCTCATGCGTCCACTATTCAAGTCACCCAAAAATTTATTTCTTTCCGAAACCGAGGCAAATGATTCGGCCTCGGATTGCCTCACTCGCGTTCATGCTCATATGCGTACCCAGCTTAATGATGATAAAATCAAGGTCATAGGACGATTAGGTGAATCACAATGGCCGGTCAAAGGTCAAAAGTGGGGGGTAGTTTTTGGTTTTTCGTGAATACCGTGAAACCGGTAGGTTTTTTCGCATACTGCTTCGATACCATTTCGAAGTACTTGAAATAACCTACAAAATGAGTGCTCAAACACTCATCTACTGTGAATAGTTTGCCGTCAATCCAACGACCAAGTTGACCGCGCGCGCTTAGGAAGCGTCAGAGCAAAAAACGCCTAGAGACATTTTCGACGTATTTTTTCCTCCGCTATCCGATTAAAATTTTAATTTTTCAAAATTCGTGAAAATAAATGCAAAACGCGTATACCCCATTCTACGCCCTTTCTCAAAATTGGGAGATAGGGGCTAAAACCTTTCCTATATGTCGTAGAGAGCTGAAACTTGAAATTAAACCTTTTTTGGACCCGTTTTACTTACACTTTAAATTTCATCCGAATCGGCCCAAAGCCCTTGGGACGTCATTTTTAGATCGCAAATAAGTTCTCGAGATATTGCGTTTTTCATATTTTTCCCCCCTCCAAAATTTTTTAAAAATTCGTCCCCCCATCCATTCGATAGAGGAACTTTTTCTCTACTTCCCCTGAAAATTTCATTTCCGCCCCCCCCTCCCCACTCGTTTGGGCTGTACAGGGTGGGCCAATTTGGACACTTCCTTATGGAAACACCCTTTATTTTTAGAGATAGAAAAAAATTAACCCCCCACTCTGAGGCTCAAATTTCATGAAATTTCGATTGGTGCAAACCGCTTTTTGATATCTTCAACCGTTTAGCCGCTAGAGGGCGATTCTCGATTTTGAGCAATATTATGAATCCTTCATAACTTTTTTGTTTATGAAAATAATTGATTTCCGTTAAAACTTTCTAGAAGCACTTTTTTAAGCAGAATTCATTGATTTTCTTAGTTTTTTTCTATTTGGCGCCGATTTTGAGATATTGACCAAAGTCTGATTTTTTTCAATGGGACACCCTTTATATTAATAGCTCATTGCAAAGCTATGATTTTTCTGATTTTAATGATATAAAGTTCGATAGGTTTATCTCTAACCGTTTTCGAGAAAAAAAAATATTTTGGTTTTTGTCATAAGAAACAATGTATCATTAGATGGATAATTTTATTTCCCACAAAGTGTCCAAATTGGCCCACCACCCTGTACAAGGGTCGAAAGTGAAAACTTTGACAGCCCCCCCAGGGTTTCCCAGGGTTGGGGGGGGGGGGGAATGAAATTTGTTTTGGCTCGACAAAATTAAAAATTCTAAGTCCCCTGAAAATTTAAACTTTTTAGCTTATCGGGAAGTACAACATCGGCGCGCGCGGTCAACTTGGTCGTTGGATTGACGGCAAACTATTCACAGTAGATGAGTGTTTGAGCACTCATTTGGTAGGTAATTTCAAGTACTTCGAAATGGTATCGAAGCAGTATGCGAAAAAACCTACTGGTTTCACGGTATTCACGAAAAACCATCAAAAACTACCCCCCACTTTTGACCTTTGACCGGCCATTGTGATTCACCTAATCGTCCTATGACCTTGATTTTATTATCATTAGATGGATAATTTTATTTCCCACAAATTCGATCTCTCGGACTTGACGGTACGGGCAATAGCACCGAAGATAAGGAATTAAAACGAACTCAACCCTACATAAAGAGAAGGTAGTATCTTCCCCCACCCCCTCGAATACAAAAACTCAGTTTTAGACTCAGGACATGCCCCCGAACACACCCTCAAAATTTCAGCCATTAAGTATTTTTTTTTAGTAAATGCGATTTATTTGTCTCTATTTACTGTACTATCACTATTCTTGGAACAAATAAAAAGGTTATTTTGGCTGGCGATTTTAATGTACATTTTGGCACAAATAACCCAACTACACTGCAGCTGTGTGACACATTGGGTGGGTTTGGCATGAAACAAACAATAAATGAGGCAACCAGGCAAAATGCTTGCTTGGATAATGTCTTCGTGACTACGGGCATGGATGTTGATCACTGTCAGGTAATAGATCTTGATATATCTGATCATCTGGGCCAAATTGTTAGTGTTTCTGTTTCTTTAAACAATAGCTTACCTCAAACAAAAAAGTAATTTAGACCAATTACCCAAAGAGGATTCTTCCTATTTTATAATAGTCTTTCTGAAAGAACATGGGATTTTGTTGATTGTGGGGATATGGATGCTGATAGTAAGTGTGAAAGATTCGTGAATGTTCTGAATGAGCTCTATGTTGAATGTTTTCCTGAAAAACAGTATGTAATGCGTTCAGAAAATAACATTGGTTGGTTTGGCCAGGGACTGCGAGCTATGAGAGATCACTTGAGGTTTTTGGGTGAAATGAGCAGACAGTATGATACCTATGGGAACAGACAGTACTATATGCAGTATAAGCGACAATATAAAAAAGAGATCCGCAAAGCCAAAATTGCTTCAAATGATAATCTGATAAATTCTTCTAGTAACCCCAGTAAGAGCATGTGGGAAATTATTAATAAGAACAGAGGAAACAGAAAGCAAAATATTGAATCAAAAAACCTTACTTCAGATGACTTTAATAAATATTTTTCAAATATTGCTAATGAACTTGTGCAGGGTATGCCAGAGTCGGATACTGACCCTTTGGAAAATCTCCAAAATGTTAATCTTCAGGGAACATTCTCCTTCTCTGAAGTAAGTTTTAATGAAGTTAGAGATATAATAAACCAACTTAAACATAAGAACAGCCGGGATATATATGGCTTGAATGTAAAAATCATAAAATCAGTAAAAAATCTTATTCTGGCACCTCTCACAAAACTTATAAACTTGTGTATTGGGGAAGGATCCTTTCCACAGTGCATGAAAAGGGCAATTGTGGTTCCTCTGTTTAAGAAGGGTTGTCCAGATGAGGCGGAGAATTACAGACCGATATTGCTGCTACCCATACTGTCCAAAGTCTTTGAGAAATGTATGTCTGGGCAAATAGTAAGTTTTTTTGAAGTGAATGATCTTTTCAATGCAAATCAGTTTGGGTTTAGAAAAAAAAGAAACACCATTCTGGGAATCCTAAATCTCATGTCTGATATTATGGATGCTTTTGATGGACACTGTTATAATACTGTTCTGTTTTGCGATCTCAGCAAAGCTTTTGACTGTGTCGACCATGGAATCCTTCTGCGTAAGCTAGAAGCATATAACTTCGGTAATGGCAGCCGAAAACTTTTAAAGTCATATCTAACAGGAAGGTGCCAGGCTGTGCAGTACAGTGGTGTGACGTCGGCGGGGCAGGAAATAAAAATAGGGGTGCCTCAAGGGTCCATTCTGGATCCAATACTTTTCCTTATATATGTTAACGATTTGCCCTTAATAGATCAAAAGTCTAATTATACTCTCTTTGCCGACGATACAACAATCTCTGTGATGGCGGACTCTCTTGAGGCTTCGTTGTTGAGTTCTTTGGAGGCACATAGGATGGCTGAGAAATGGTTTAATTCGAATAGGTTAGTGTTGAACAGGAGAAAGACAGAGAGAATGGTGTTTGCTCTAAGAGAGATTGGGACAGTGAGAGACCAAGTTCCGCAAGCTAGGTTCCTTGGGGTTCTTATTGATCCAAAAGCACAGTGGGGTATACACATTGAGGCTGTAGCCTCAAAGCTGAACAGTTATTTGTATCTGCTACCTCGTCTTGCAGAACTGCTTATTTCGCAACTTTTCAGGCACAACTTTCCTATGCTGTACTTGTATGGGGTCATGCCTCAGGTGCTCAGCGTCTGTTTGGATTGCAGAGAAAGGCAGTCAGGGTGGTGAGTGGTTTGGGTTACAGGGATGATTGTAGGGCAACTTTTCAACAGCTAGGAATACTTACCCTGCCCTCTCTATATATTCTGGAGAATTTGCTTTATATAAAGAGCAATATCCATATGTTCTCAACTCATGAAGACATACATGCCTATCCCACCAGAAACAGAAGTGATTTAATACCAGGTTACAGGCGACTGAAGAGGTGTCAGAATGGCCCTGGCTACTGGGCAATAAAGTATTTCAATGTGTTGCCATTGGAAATCAAAGAACTACCAAATAATAGATTTAAGGAGAAAGTGAAACAAATTTTAATTTTACATGTTTTTTATTCAAATGAAGAATATTTTAAGTATTTTTGTGATGATCAATAGTATTAATAATTGTAGTTTTTGCATTTTATTTTATAACTTGATTGTATGTATAAAGCCCAGTGCCTTAATGATTTTTTGTTTTTAAATTGTTTGTAAAGTGAATGTTTAATGTGCGAATGAATTGTCATTTTGTATTTTATTGTCATTTATTATTGACTTATTTTATTTACTTTGACGTATGTACATTGCTTTTTTGTGATCTTAACATGAATAAAGAATTTGAATTTGAATGTAGAGTTGATGAACATGAAACATGAAGTACCCGAAGAGTGGAGTTATTCAACAACGATATATGAGGAAGGAGAGAGAACAAAACCAAATGTGAGAACCACTGGGGAATTGCAGTGACAAATACGTTGAGCAAAGTGTATGGAAAACTCGAGGGAAAACTTGTTATAGGTAAAAGCCAAAATAGGAATTAGTAAAAAGATAGTGAGGTAGAAGAACAAGCCTGTTTTGGAGCAGTGAAAAAACGAGTAAAAAAATTGCCAAGTTCATTTACTATAGATCTAAAGAAACCAATATCCCACTGAAAAAGCTATGGGAAGCACAACTAGACCAATATCAACTTAGAACTAATAAAAGCAGTTTAAACGGTTCGAGGAACACTCCATAGTGATGAAAAATAATAATAATAATAATAATAATAATAATATTGTTTATTATGCATCAAAAGAAATTACATAAAAGGTAACATTCACATAATGTGTTCTTCCATGCTACCCGAAAAAATAAATAAATAAATAAATAAAAAATTCAATGCCTATTCTAAGCTACGCTATTAATTCCAGCAGAGAAGCCTTGTACTTCTTTTTAAAGTTTACCAGTGAACCTGAAATCATAAATTCGAAAAACAGGAATTAACAAGGAAGCATAATCAGCAAAGGCTTTACAGCAACTGAAGGACTTAAACAGGGATGCTGCGTATCTTCAACACTTTTTAAAATATACTTAGAACGAACGCTTAAGGGCTGTAAAAACAAATGCAGATACATGGGAATACCGCTCAATGAATACAATCTTTATACTTTAACCCTTGCAGATGATCAAGTATTAATTGCACAGGACTATGATGACCTAGAGTACAATGACAAGTAAATTGATAGAGGCATACAAGTAATGGGTTTTGAAAGTAAATCTCTAAAACAGAATATATGACTATAGGAGGCTTGATAGGAAGTAAACAAAGAGCTCTGAAATTGATTAACGGGTAAGAAATAATGTACCTACTGAACACGAATATTTGGGAATGAAAATCTTGCATGAGGAAACCCTAGACGAAGCAATTAAGGCTCGGAATATACAAGGACGCAATACAATATCCCTACTAAATGGAGTACTCTGGGACCAAAATATCGAATATGTTAAAATAATGGCAGATACAAGAATACCCAAGCAAATTATTGACTGGAAGCCATGGAGAAGGTGACACAGCAGACCAAGAAGAAGCTGGAGAAGTCATGGGAATGAGAGACAGAGGCTTGGAGGAGAATGCCTGGATTGGCAAGAGATGTTTGGAGATATACAGGTGAAAATGAAAAAGAATTGGAAATTCTAATTAATGAGGATCTAGATAAATATCTCAGGTGGCTGTACTCTAACAAATTAAAAGTAAACATCGATAAAACTAATTTTATAATTCTCACACAAAAAAATAAAGTAGTAGGTGATATTGATTTGAAAATTAATAATATTAAACTAGAAAAAGTATCATCTCTCAAATATTTAGGTTTAATTGTAGACGAACATCTACATTGGCAATTACATATTAAAAAAATATTAAATAAAGTGAATCCTATGATACCTATAATTTATAAATGTAGAAGTTATATTTCTCAAAAAACAAAAAAACAAATATATACTGCATTTTTCTTGTCACACCTGAGATATCTATTACCCATTTGGGGAACCTGTGGGAAAACCAGCTTCAGTGAAATGCAAATTATGCAAAATAAATTCCTAAAAATTTTATTTAATTATGAGTATCTTACACCTACGAATGATTTATATCAAGAATTGAATGTACCTAAATTAGAAAAAATATTGGAACTTGAGCAGTGCAAACTTGTATATAAAATACTTAATAACCTACAAAAATCAAATACAAATTTTCAATCCATAAGCATAATTCATAATCATGATACAAGGTCGCAGTCAAGTTTATATCTGACACAGAGCAGAACTAACATAGGTTTAAATAATCCTGTCCAACTTGCCTCCAAATGTTTTAATAAATTGGGAGATGACATAAGGTTTGCTAATTCTTATCCACTCTTTGTTAGAAAATGTAAAAGTTACCTTAATATTTATTAAAAAAAAAGCTATAAAAAAAATGTATGTTAAATCAAAAAATCAAAAGTATATTATACGTTAGTATCAACTATCACCACTTAGACAACATAACACTGTTAATATAAGTTATTTAAATCTCGAGGCCAGAGCTATTTAAGCACTGATTTGAGATGCAAAAAAAAATATTCAAAAATTGTTATATTTCGAATTGTTAATAAAGTTGTTTCAAAAAAAAAAATATGAGTACATAGGTATTATTGCTTCATTGTCCCTTTTTAATCTGTACCTAAATGCATTGATTAATATACATAGTTTAAAAATTATTTCATCATCATAGATATTATTTCTGTTGTTAAAGCCTCTGTTGAAACCCAATATTTATTGTAGAAATTATTTGAAATGAAGATAGTACTTACTAAGCAAATTCATGATTCATGATAAACTTTTACTTGTTACATTTCAACTAGTCATTTGAGCTAACTAATTAATAAATATTGATTTCTGAAAGGTTACTAGAAATACAAGCTGGCACGTAATAACCAGATAATATAATATAAATGTATTTTGTATCTGCAAAAAGTCAAGTTAAATATAGAAGTATTGGCATAAGAAATACACATAAATGGTATTGTTGACAGAGAAAATATTTTTGTCTCTATTCAATAAAAGGTTTTATTTCAATAACAGGCGTGTTTTCACCAATAGGCCAAAAAAAAATTAACATAGATGGCCTTTAAAAGGCTATTACTACTGGAAAATACATGTATTCCTATTATTGATACCAGCCACTTCCCACGTATTTGTCGCGTAAACAGACGGGGAGTTGTCGACAAAATGTCGCCTCCTATTGCCCATATTGAAGCCAAAAAAAGCCCTAGTGGCATAATTGATATTCTAAAAATGCTCTGAAATTGTTCATTACCTCTCAATCCTTAATCCACTCCCGAATAAATTCTCTATCATGCTGATAAACAAACAAAAGACTAGTCCTAAAGTCCAGCCATCTTTGCCATACCTCTACGTAACCCGGATTTGTTTACAGTGCGGTTTTCAAGTTTTGTAAATGTTTTTAAGCAATTTTAATTACACACGCGGGTGCACGCGACGTTTCTGAACATTTTAAAACGCACTCCGGTAATTTTCTCACGACTTTTTAGCCATTTTCGCGTTTTTCTTCGGGTCCGCACCACACGGCTGAGAGCCTCTACGTATTTTGTGGCTGGATTTGTTAAGTGGCGCGCAACGTTGCCGATACGCGCCGCAAGGTTGGGTTTCTCCGAAATCCTGGTCGATGAAAGCTACAGAGTGGCCCAAGGAAATCTAATTATTTATTCAACATCGACATTCGAGTAGCCTTCTGCATTTTCAACTCAGGTATAGGGTATAGGCATGCATGGAACTGTATTTTCTGAGGATTGCGCCAAGCAATAATATATTTGTTTATTTATTCAATACAGTATCAATAGCAGCAGTTTGCCAATTATTACAGACAGTGCCGGATTAAACCCTAGGCACATAAAGCACGTGCCTAGGGACCTCCAAAAGTAGGGCCCGTAATAAACTATGTCTAGATCAAAAGAAAAAATTTGAAAAATTTCAGTGTCTTTAATTATTATGTCTACTCTATTAGAAATGAAGTGTTCCAGTCGCAGAAGGGAAAAGGTCGTAATAGTTAAGGTCATTACAGTCTTTCTAGGCTTTTCCTCATTCACCCTGCCTCGCGACCTGGTGCCTTCCTGGCTTTCAGGCATCTGGATTCCCTACGGATTGACCTTATCCCTGGTTCACGCAGTTTGTCGTTTGTCGGCGGATTGATCAATCTCATCTTTATCTGGAAGTTTATTCAGACAATTTTTCCTCTCCAAACTATCTCCGAAAGCTTAACTTTTTACTTTATATCAGAGAATACCTAGGCAAACCCATTAAATCTGTAAAATTATCGAATGATGGTTTTCTTCTCACAGATACTTCTGCTTTTCTCCTTAAATTTCTTCTCTAAATTTTTGTCTATTCCTGGCTCTTGAATTGTTCTTTCCAAATATCTCTAGGTACATAAAGAAAATTCAACAGCCTCCTGAGAAACAATTTATCTAAGTCTACTCAGGCCTGTAGCCAGGTTTTGATTCCAGAGGGGGCAACCGAACATTTAGAGGAGGCAAACTCATTTTTATTTACAGCATTACTTAAAATCACAAAAAGGTGCAAAAACTTCATTTTCAAAAGTACTAATAACTGATTATAAAATATAAAACCTTAACAAAACACAGAGAAATAATGAAAATACATTAGAGCGCACAGGGGCGTTAATGACATTGAAATCTGTCAGTTCTATGAGGGAGACAAACAAAGCGCTTGAAGGTTTTAATACACAGACGCTAGATAAAATACGTCAAAAATCATATAACGTCACTTTCGACAGGGGGACGAAAACGTCATTGAGAGGTTATGTGTGTGACGTCAGCTAGTGCCTAATTGGCTCAAAATTGGCATAAACATTCTTTGATGGATTATCTACAATCCGAATATTTTAGTTTTTTCATAATTTGCGTTCGTCTCGAAATGGCAAGTGTATATCTGGGCTAGGACTCTGTAATAATAATATATATATATAAAAATGAATGCCACTTTTCGTTGTAATTTTATAACTCAAGAACGGGCTCACCTAGCCAAACCAAATGTTTAGGCTTTGTTCGGACTATTTATTAGATAGTTTATGTGAAGTTTGCACAAAATCGGTCGAGCGGTTCTTCATTTATCACATTTTTTGTAAATAAATGGAGGATCATTTTGTTAATGGGGATTTTGCTGTCAAATTGAATCTTTTTTCAGCGTTGACAGTACCAGCATGTTGTTATGTCATTAATGTGGTCATTTCATTACTTATTTTATTTATTTATGAAAAAAATTAACTAAGCCCGCATACGACGCCATCTCTTATAACCGATACCAAGTTTATTTTGTATTTTGTATTTTGTATACCGCGCCATCTCTGATACCTGGAACGAAGCTCGGCATTGCAGATACAGTAGAACAATGCTGCTCAGGAACTGGAGCTATTTCGAACAGAACTATTCCACTATTCCAATCAGATAGAGTGGAGCAGAAAGAGTAGATCAGATAGAGTAGTGCAGATAGAGTAGAACAGATGGAGTAGTGCAGTGCATGCAGTGCAGATAGAGTGAAACAGGGCTGCGCTAGAGATTTTTTTTGTTTTCTTTACATTCTTTGAACATTCCTGTGCCCTAGTTTATTTATTTGGTGGTACACTTTACAAGAATAATGCCCACAAGCTGCCTAAAAAAGGATGATGTAAAATTTTAATTTTAGGTGACTTCTGATCCAGAGAGTAAACATTAATTTTCTTCAACCAAAGCCAAATTCACCATCGAAAAAAACTGAATTTAATTCAGCTAATAGATACGTTAACACAACATTTAATAAATAGGTATATTTAATAATTCAGAGGCGGTACGAAGTTCGCCGGGTCAGCTAGTAATATACACTGCCGAGCATAAAATTAGGGTCACCACATAATTTGCAATTATTTTTGAAATTTTTAGTTTTTGCGATTTTTTTTTTGGGTGTACAGTTTACTAACTTTATGTGATAACTTTATCGTAGTTGCTTGAATTAAAAAACGTTCTTGTTGTTTTGTCCCAAGTTTATTAAAGATAATACAAATGAAAACTTTAATTTGATTTTTTCTCTAGTCGAATCAAAAGAAATTTTAGGAACTTCAGTAGCGAGTATTTCCTCCTCTGGCATTGATAACAGCTTGCAAACGACGAGGCATGCTTTGGATCAGATTTTGGATGACCTCCTGGGGAAGATTTTCCCATTCCTGCATCAGTATGTTGCAAAGCTCTCTAGAGTTTCTAGGGGCCGGTACATGTCGCCGTAAACGTCTTCCCATCTCATCCCAAACATGCTCGATGGGATTCAAATCTGGGCTTCGAGCAGGCCAAACAAATCTCACGATTTGAACTTCGTCAAGATAAGCATTAACAAACTGAGCAGTGTGGGGCCGTGCATTATCATGCATAAAGGTTGCGCCTTCTCCAAGAAAACCCATGAACGGTACAACATGGTCTTCTAGAACCTGTGTGAGGTACCTATGTGCATTTAAAGTCCCATTCTGGATAAAGGCTAACTCCGTGCGAGCATGGAACGAAATCCCTCCCCATGCCATAAGTGAGCCTCCGCCAAATGGAAGTCACTCTGCGATACATGCTCCAGCATATCTCTCGCCTTGTCGACGCCACACTCTAACACGTCTGTCTGAGCCCGTAAGGCAAAAACGGGATTCATCGGAGAACAATACCTGACTTCAATCCTCTATTGTCCAAGCCAAGTGTTCTCGTGCAAAATTTAATCTTGCGATTCTGTGTTCACAGGAAAGCGGCGGTCCAGTAGCCCTGGTTCGAGAAGATAATCCAGCAGCATGAAGTCGCCTCCTAACTGTCCACTCACTTATGTTTACATTTCTGACTTCTTGCAGATGATTTCGAAGGGAAACTGCCGTATCTGTTCGGTTTCTCAATGCACTAGAAACGATAAAGCGGTCGTCTCTAGCTGTTGTACTCCTTCCTCTTCCCGAACCAGGTCTTCGGGTAAGAAGACCAGTCTCTTGGTACCGTTGGCATATTCGTTGCACACTGGAAAGGCTTACATCAAAGTTTCTTGCAGTTTCGCGCTGACCGCGACCATCTTCTATAGCCGCCACAATTCGTGCCGCAATTACTGGATTTTTGGCCATTTTGCTTGAAAATAGCATCAATAGTAACCAAGCAATTTGCAATTGATAGATACCATGCATGGAATACACAAATATGCTGATAATGGTTTTGAGGAATTTCGGCGAGGCACCTTTTTTTTATCAAACTTTAAACAAAACAACAACTTTTTTTTATTCAAACAACTACGATAAAATCATCACATAGAGTAGTAAACTATGCTACACCCACAAAAAAATCTCAAAAACTTAAAATTTCAAAAATAATTGTGAATTATGGGGTGACCCTAATTTTATGCTCGGCAGTGTATATTAGGGAATTATTGAAATACGGCCGCAGCTGACTGTGCCGTTTTAGTGCCGAGCCAAAATTGACTGTAGCCGGCGCTAGTTTGGCTCACAATAGTATATTATGCAATGATCATGTAATGATAGCCATTAATACACGAGCATGTTGTAGGATACGAAACGAGCCGCAGGCAAGTTTCGTATATAACATGCGAGTGTATTAATGGCCATTACATGAGAGTTGCATACACTATTTTTTCTACTGCCATTGATAAAACTTGATATGATGATATTTAGATATGTCAACATTACGCTTAACTTTGAATAGAGATGTTATAATTGAGTAATCCATACAGTTGAAGCTTTCATTTTTTGTTGTAATTCTTCAAAATATACTATCAAAACATTTTCTGAGAAGGACGATGTGTTTTTGGTGTTTCCAATCCATAAATTGTCCATATAATTTTTCGCAAATTTTCTTGGACTTGTCCGGTAGTATATTATTACCTGCATTTGTCGCCCTTTCTGTAATTTCTGGAGGTGTTAGTGAAAATTCTTCGTTATCACTCAATATTTCCATAATAATGCCTTATCCCAAACATTAGGTAACTTTTAATAACAATTCGAAGTATTTTTTTCATGAAATTATTGTTTTTCGCTAAATTACCATGGAAAAGCCATAAACAGAGTGCTGTCATCATTCAAAAAAAAATAATTCAAAATTTCTTAACTGGTGGCGCCATCTATTGACAATAGAGAGTTATTGGACGTTCAATAAGGACAAGCAGTATTTAAGTTAGTCTTATTTTGACATCTACGCATGCGCATTTGGGTCTGAAAATAAGGATTCCCTAAATAAGGTTACTGCTTGTCTTTATTTGTGTATGGTTAGTGCAAGGCAGTAAACTTCCCTTATTTCAAATTTCTGACATTTTGGACGACTTTGACGTTTTGCTTTTCGAAGATGACGTAATTTTACTTAGAAAAATTTATTTTTTACAATAGTTTTCCATTTTACTGTGGGTAACATCAAAACATGGGTATCAGCAGAAAATCACAAACAAAAATAAACACTTTTTGAGGCTGAAATTTATAAACATAGCTATCAGCTGTCAAAATTATGAATACAAAATAAGGTAATACTCTAGCACCTACTACAGTCTTCCAATAACTGTTTTTTTCTTGGAGAAATAGTGCTGATGCACTAATAAAATAACGTAGATCCTTAATACTGCTAGGCAGTATTTAATAGTTCCAATAACTCTCTATTGTATAATAATGACAAAAGTAAAAATTCTTCCTTATCACTCATTATTTCCATAATAATTATTCTTTGTCCCAAACTTTAGGTAACTTTTAAACAATTCGAAGTATTTTTTATAGTTATCAAAATAATTGTTTTACGCAAAATTACCGTTAAAAATGTTTAATATCTTAACTAGTGCTGCCATCTATCAACATTGTATAATATTAAAAATGAGTATTATAATGAAAATCTGTATCGTAATGAAGTTCATTATAATACAGATTTTAATCGTTTAATAGCGTATTATGAAATGTCAGTAGAAAAAAGGAATTATTGAACGACACGTTGAAGTCGGCAGTGGTGAACTTTGGCAGTGGCATGTCATGTTTTATTTTCATATTCCTAACCTAAAATTGCATAATGTAAATACGTGTTTGGTGTTCTTTAAGTGGTTCTTCTTGTAGTTTTTTGTTGAATTTGTTTTGTTATTTCATCTATATTTTATAATGGAAGATATTGGAGGCCGTATTATTAGGGGATGGCAATGGGAATGATGACAATGTGGGATACGTCATTCTAGACCACATTTCAAGGGACGAGAATGATGAAAGGCGGGGCCCCGTGGTCATTGAAACGAAGTATTTGTGACTTTAAACTGTCTTTCACTTCATAAGAGCCCGTTCTAATGAAAAAATCCAACACATGCAATCAAACAGAACAGGCAAATCGGTAAAAAAACCTATAAAAACATAACACCAAACACCGCTAAGAAGCCACTAACCTGTCACTGGAAATTGAAGAAATAGGTTTGGTCGGACTTCGTTTAAAATCAGTTCTGAATTGAACTGCGCTTGCGCATTTATTCATATCGAACATATGTAAACCAATGCGCAAGCGCAGTTCAGTTCAGAATTGATTCTGAACTAAATCTGAACAAACCAATAAATGTAAATTACCTAATAAAAAAGTGAGGTCAACATTCGAATAAGCCTTGACGGACGTCAACTTAAAATAAAAAAGAGACATAGGGACATGACTGTGCCTGTTTATGGCCTGTTTTTATTTTCCACAAATAGTGGAAGGCATAAACTTTATTAGTGGCGGCACTAAAAATTAACAGTACCGCCACAACGCACACATCTCAAAAACGTCAAAATATTGCCTAGCGCTATTAGTGCCTGGCATTTTATACTCTTCAATAATTCCCTATTTATTTAGCACTTGGCTAATTTAAAATACAATTTACATTTCAACAATATAAACGTTTAACTGCGTAAATAAGTACATAGTTTTTTGACAAAAGCGCTTTAACTAGGAGAGTCTTTTACATGGGTTGGTAGATTATTGAAATATCGTAGTCCATCATAAAATAGCGTCTTTTGTAATTTTGTTGTTCTAGCTCTACTAATATTGTAATGATCTTTTGTGCGAGTGTTGTAGTTATGAAACTGAGATCGTTTTTCCAAGTACAAACTTAAATATTCTGGCAACAAGTTGTTTTCAATTTTATATATTAATATAAAGTTTGTCTTTTTAATGCATTGTTCTATATTAAGCCAGCCTAAAGAGTTTATTTATGTTTACTATATTGTAACAAAATTCGCATACATTTATTTTGTTGCTTTTGAAGTTTTTCAATTTCTTCACTATGTTTCTTCACCTGTGCAAGATATTAGGTAGAGAAGAGCAATAGTTAAAATGTGGTAATATTAAAAATTAACATTTTTGTCCAAGGCGACACACAAGAGGACACTCTACAAAAAAATCCCAATTTTTTGCCTATTTTTTTACACAGAGAATTTCATACATACAAATTTGGGTTTACATATTTAAACGTGTAGCTTATAAGTATGAGAAATGTAGCATTACTTAGATTAAGTTTATTATTGTGCAGAACCAGAACCTACTGTTATAAGAATGTATATTCTTTTTAAACAATAAAGAATTGATTGATTGATTAATTGATTGACACAGAGAATTTCATACATCTGTCAAAACTGGTATTGCAACAGTAGATTGACATGTTTTGATTGTTGATTTGAACCAATCAGATTCAAATTACGCGATAATTTGCACTAGTGCAAATTATCAGATAATTTGCACTAGTGCAAATTATCAGATAATTGCATAGTAACTGGTGCGAAAACTGATGTTTTGACATTTTTTGACAAAAAAATTAAATTTTTGATTTGAAATTCTCAATAGTAATATAACTAGTGCAATGGAAATTATTGATAATTTTTGGGAAATTGGCCCGAATGCATTTTTAGTTGAAAAAGAGCACGAGTGCACGTAGTGCGCGAGTGCCTTTTTCAGTTAAAAACGCATGAGTGCAAATTTGTCGAAAATTATAAATATATTTCCATTGCACGAGTTGTATTTAATGAGAGAATTTCATAAATCAAAAATTTAAATTTTTTGTCAAAAAATGGCAAAACACCAGTTTTCGCTCCAGTTAGTATGCAATTATCGCGTAATTACAATCTGATTGGTTCAAATCAACAATCAAAACATGTCAATTTATTGTTGGGATACCAGTTTTGACAGATGTATGAAATTCTCTCATTAAATACAACTCGTGCAATGGAAATATATTTATAATTTTCGACAAATTTGCACTCATGCGTTTTTAACTGAAAAAGGCACTCGTGCACTACGTGCACTCGTGCTCTTATTCAACTAAAAATGCATTCGGGCAAATTTCCCAAAAATTATCAATAATTTCCATTGCACTAGTTATATTATTATTGAGAATTTCATACATCTGTCAAAACTGGTATTCCAACAATAAATTGACACTCTTCTCTACTAATATCTTGCACAGGTGAAGAAATTCAAAAACTTCAAAAGCAACAAAATAAATGTATGCGAATTTTGTTACAATGTAGTAAATATAAATATTAAACTCTTTAGCATAACACCTAAATATTTTATTTCAGACACAAATTTAACAGGCGCCCCATTTATGTATAGTGATAAATCCATATCATAAAATAACGAATAACGAATTTATTAATTAATGATAACGAATTAACGAAAATTAATAATAACGAATAGAGATTTTTTCTCTATCTCTATTGAGGTCCCCTCTTTATTGATTTCCAAGAGAGAGAAGAAAATAGCAAATGTCATAGCGATAGGGATAACGATCTCTATCCATTACAAAGTTTCAGCCCAGGTTGCCTATAGTCGTTATGGATTATTTCTAAAATCTCGCAAAATATCGAAAAACCGAAATATTCGGATTGTAGATAATCGATCAAAGAATGTTTATGCCAATTTTGAGCCAATTCTGATGTGAGTTTTTTTTTCTTTTTGCAGACGAATTTTAAAAAATCAACCAATCAGTGCACAGAACTGACAGATTTCAAATGTCATTAATGCCACCCACCTTAAGGTAAAATATGAGCTAAACTGTGGTTTTATAAACGAAAAACGATCGCAGCAAATAGGCGTAAACTTCTTCAAAATAATTGGATTTTCTAAAGGCATTGATAATATTATCCGGAAAAACAGAAATTAAATCACATAATTTGCTTTGTGATTTTATGAATATTTTTTTTCCTATATAATATATTTTTTTTCTATAGTCTACTCTAGAGTGGGCAACTTTTTCTTTCAGAGTGGGCATTGCCCACTCTGGCCCCCCTCTAGCTACGGGCCTGAGTCTACTTATCTACTCGATTTTCCCTAAATTTCTGCTTTTCAATTATCAAAGTCTTCGTTCTAAATTCTTGTTTATTGCCGGCTAAATATCTCTACATAAAGAAAATTCAAGAACCTGGAATATTCTCAAATTCTTGTCTATTCTCGCCTCTTCAAGAGCCTCTTAATACATATAGGAGCCAATTTATTCACTTTCTAATAAACTGTCAAGCAAACTGTCAGGTAATGCAATCTGATGGAAAAAAACGCAATATGTAATCCCATTGGTCAACCAATTATCCAGTGGCCAACAGGAATATAGATCTGTAAATTTATCTTGCAGATAGTTATCAGCAAAGTTTATCTCAAGATGAATAAGCCGGGCCTAAGATAGAGAACATCGGATGTTAGGAAATACAATTTTAATACAAAAACAGATGTGCGAAAAAGTCGTCTGATCCAAATCCATTCAAACATTTAAAATGCTGGAGGATGTTTTCTAGCAGGTCTTTTTTCCTATTCCAACAAACATCCCAAGCAACAAAGGTTAGTCGTTATGACGTCGATTTTAAATAGATTTACGTCGATTAACCAAAATTCGACGTCAAAAAAAGGTCGCCAAATATAACTTGTTTGGGACATCACGTAGTGAACGTTTATTTGACCATGACATGAACCAAGGTTCAAAAGTTACCATATAAAACTCAATACGACCCATTCAGAAAACATACGCTGTATTAAGACGTCTATGATGCGTCGCCATTTGACGTCGTCGAATTGGACGGACATACATTTGGTCAGTGTGGATCGATTGAAAAAATATGTACCTATCTACATAGTAATACCAACACATATTATCTGATACATAATAAGTATACAGTGGCTCTACATAAAAAAATGATAATTGTTTTGCACTAATAGTAGTTTTGGCAATTTTTGCCACTCGAATAATGATCATTCTCGAAAGGTTTTTTATCATATTTTCGAAAAAATAATTGGTGTTTTGTGTTTTGTACATTTCAGCAAGTGAAGATGGAAGGATTTGTTTATCTCAATATTATTATACCTAATCGATGAATCATCACTAAAGGACTGAAGTGTGACTGAAGTAAGAAAAAAAGGGACCAGGGTAATGGAAATGTACCTTTCTTTTTTTATCTATTTTTATATTCGTCACTCGGCAGTAGGCGATTGTGGAGGAATGAGCTATTAAAAAAATAATAATTATATGTATACCTAAGCTATGATCCCAACTGCCGTTCAAATCAGAATTTTGGTAAGCTACTTCTAGTTGAGCATGTTTGGTATTAGACTTTAAGCATTTAGCTGTAGGTGTTTTCAATAACTTCCTCATCCTAACAATTGAAGTTGCGTTTCACTGATATCCATGTTAACAAATCATGGTTTGATTATTTCTTTTTGGTAATTGGTATCCCCCGGTCAGGGTTGCCAGATGGTTATAACTAATTTCCCCCAAAGGATTTCAAAAATACCCCAAAAATCACTGTTTGTCAACTAAAATCCCCCAAATAAATATAGATTTATTCTCGACTCATACTTGCAAAAAAAAAAGACAAATTCGTTGAATATTTCAAAATAAAACTCATACCCTTACCACTTTTTTATTTGTTTATATTTTTCTAATCCCAAAAATAAAATGACAATTGACAAATGAAATGAAATGTTGTGACTGGTGACAGAACAGATAAGTACAGTTAGTTGTACCAAGAAGTTTGGAAAGTTTAAAAAATAATCTCAAAACCACACCAAACGCTTTTGTTGCATACTGCCATAGCAGCCATGTTGGCTTTTTGTGCTTTGGAGGGATTTCATGCCCTTATTCGTTTTATCTAAAAAAATCCGCAAAAAATCCTCTGAATTACAAAATCCGATCGTCCAAAAAAAATCCGCAAATCGGATTAAAATCCGCCCATTGGCAACACTGGAGAAGAAGCAAACTGTATCTTTTTATTGGTACTTGATTGAAAAAATAGATGGCGCAGTTGTTTTAATACATCTTTTACTTTAGTTTTATTCATTGAAATATACCCGATTTCCCCCAATAGCGAAAATTCTTACCCCCAAAAAATCCCCCAGAAAAAACTATCCCCCAGATTTTCCCCCATCTACTTGAAAATCCCCCAAATTTGGGGGAAAATCCCCCAATCTGGTAACACTGCCCCCGGTTCTCATTTTTCACACGATTATACTATTGAAGGTAAGTGTAACAGTGGGGCACTACCGAATACCGGCGAGAAATGGTTGAATTATGATTTGCTGTTGGATGTCAGCTGCACAACGTGGTTTCGAGTGAATCCAGCCTAATGGGGCTTCAATAGAAATAGCTGAATGCTATCCAACTTTGCCAGGGAAAATTGTTTTTGTGTTTTCCAATTGAAGAGTCAAGTGATCATGTTCTATATTGTAGCTGCAATGAATTGGTCACGCTTCTAAAGAGGAATAAAAAACCTTTCAAAGGAGGTATCATAATCACACGGGGTAGTTTCTCATTTTAGAAAAGTTATTAGGGAGCAAGCCTCCAAGACAGGAGGGGTAGGGGTTAGGCTAAGTTGAATTAAACTCGAATTTGCAAGTTGGAATCAAAAAAATCTTAAAAGATATAATTTGTGTGTTTTCAATATCCCAATATTCCCCAAGAAGTCTGGGTGGTCAGGGCCGTACTATGGCTTTATTAAAGTGTTTTTACTCGCACAAAATTCAACTCGAACAATTATTTATAATTTTAGGTTCTGTGTTATGTTTCAAAATGGAATTTAGCTGGAATGGCTAGCGTTTACGGTTTTTGAGAAAATCGAGTTTGAAGTCAAAAATGACAACTAAAATTCAAAATTCAAGCTCAAGATCTTGGAAACGCCACAAGTTACGAAAACCAATTTTGCACAGCCTTATAGAGAATTTAATTCTCTTTCCAATAATATATAGTTATTATTAATTTGCTCAAAAATAATCGAAGATATAAGCAATTATTCATGAGGATGTCAAGATTTCAAAAAATATCCAGAGCCAAAAATGAAATTTCCTATTGGATTTTTTTTCTCATTGAAATTTCCAAGTGTAATTGATTTAAGAGTTGTTTCTGACTAATTTGGACTCACTCTATCGATTTCCAAAGTCAAAATCAAGAAAAATCCAAATAAAGAAATTTTTAATTTTTTGCATTTTTTTTCTAAGGATACTTACCTACCTACCCCCTTTTCAAATATGTCGGTAACCAGAAACCGTACTGGAACAGAAATTGTAGCTTGATAAAGGCTACAAGATGGTATTTAGTTGAAATCGCTAGCATTTACGGTTTTTGAGAAAATCGAGTTAGAACTTTTGGACAAAATGTAGACTAGACTAAATTTCAACTTTGAGGCTCAATATCTCTAAAACTCTACAAGTTATCAAAACCATTAAACCCAATTTTGCACAGGTATTATAGATGATTTATTGCACTTTCCAAGGATGTATAGTTATTATCAATTTGCTCAAAAATAATCGAAGAACAATTGAGAAACCTCAGAGTTGTTTTAGAACAATTAATTCAATTCAATTTTATTGTTTCCAGAAAGTAATTTCTGGGTTGCGCAGTGACTGTTATAAGTAGTAGATACCTTTTGCTTATCGCTCCAGAAAACTGAAGATATCTCGTTCAATTAGGAGGGAAAATAGCCAAATATTAGAACAATTAGGAATCAATTTAGAACTGAAAACCTATATTGAATCAATTTAGAATATTTTGGAGCTTCAATAGGACTCTAAAATATTTGAAAATGTGTCAGAACAATTCAGAAGTTACTGAAAAACTTCTAAAAAGCTCCAGAACTCTTCAAGCCAAGTTAGATCACTTTAGAACTTCAATAAATCATTTAGAACACTTTCGAGCGACATTTTTAACAATTTTAAAACCTCGGAATTATTTCAGAGATCCTAGCGCCTGGAATAGACAAAAATTGAAAGTTATAATCAAGGTCTGTTCCAAAACCGTCCCAAGAACGGGTTCGAAGCCACTAGGCTTTGCGCAGAATCTTTAGGTACTTTGTACAGTTTTCTGCTTTGTCGGAACAAAGCTGAAATAAACTTTTATTAAAAAATGTAATACTTATCCGGTCCTGTATACTGTATAGCTAGAAACAGGGGATTCACACTTGCCGCCGGAGTACTATTTACTACGCAGTTAGTTTTTTGCCTATCTCACTTTCTCATATTTATAACATCAGTTTTTTTTTTTGAGTTGGCGGGGGTTTGAGAATCGGATTTCTTTGTCGGACAATACAAAGGGATTTAGTCGAATAGGTACCGATTGCCGATAGATAAAGTACCGACATCGCGACCGCGAATTATCGATATTTCTCACACAACAAGTTAAGATTTTTCGGCCGCCGTTTCCCAATTATCGCTTCGTGTGCCCAGAGTACCAATGCCTACTGGATTTTGGTAAGTAGTACCAACAATTATTTTTTGGTAGGTAATTGGGATTTCTGGATTTCTTCAATTTTGAATGAACAATCTTTGATTTTTCTGATAAAATTTTCAAATTTTGAGAACTTTCGCTTTTAATGTTTTTTTATTTAAATAGTTATTGGGCAATTAGTAAATTTTATAGAGAGTCCAGGCCCAGGAATTAAAACTTTTGATGTCAGAGAAAGAAGTTTTTCAGAAAATCTTACGTGCCTATATTTTCATCACGTCAACGGTACTTTTAGTAGGTATACATTGTACATTGGATAGAATAATGTATCACTGTTAAATGGGGAAGGGTTAAGTATCTGTTTTGGAGATGAGAAGACGCAGGAGTTATCATATGCGGTGATAACTTTATGGAACACCCTGTATATCGTTGTCAAATATTTTATTATTTTATCCAACACATGACAGTTATGACTATTATTATTAATGTCATTTTAGACAAGTAAACTATCAAATAACACACTAGTGTGTTATAATCCATAACTCACTAGTGAGTTATGAATTATAACTCACGCTCATATTTAAAGTAGTATTCTATTTATTAGTGAGTTATGGTTATGGATTATAAAACACGTTCATATTTGAAGTAGTATTCTATTTATTTATTACTATTAAAAGCAGTTGAAATTAAAGGAAACGTTAACGGTTTATTCGAATTTGAAGTCATTGTAAAATTCGTTGGTTCATTGGAACCAGACGCTCCCATATCGGTAGAGCTGCTGATAGTGCTGGAAGACGCCGACGCATAGAAGCTTGTATTTTTTTTGTATTATCTCATAAAAAGAGGATTTCTTCTATTTGTTGGATAAAACATTGTATGCCATTCGTGCGTTATGTTTCCTAAGTCACTTGAGAATTTATACCACTCGGCCTGACGGCCTCGTGGTATAAATCTTTCTCGCGTGACTTATTTTCAACATAACACACTAGTACCATAAATAACTATTCTCCTCATCCGATATTTCTTGTGTATATATTATCTTTGCATATTTTGAATAGGTGTTTGTAAATTCTATTGAAGCTCTTCTATTTTTCAAGACGCTACTCTATTTTTTAACTTTATCCTTTATAACTCATTGGTGATCCTGCGATTTTTATGTTTTATGTCTGTTCTCTTTCTTCTCCCGTTGTGCTGTGAGTAGTTCTTTCAAATGCTCTTTCCATTGCTGGGTTGTTATTGTGATACCCTTGGTTTTTTTGTTTTGTGTTTCTTTTAGCCCCTCCTACATAAGTAATAATATACGTACAGTTTCTTTCCCATTACTCGTTTTTTTTTCTGTACCATTCATATCCATAGGTAGGTAGGTACTCTTGCTTGTACATTGTACATACCTACTTCTTTACATATTTGAATATTTGTCTTTTATTTTATCTGAACTCACGTACTGTAGGGTAGGTATTTCTTCCTTTAGTCTACTAGGTATGTCTTTGGTATGTCTTTCTACATCCCATCTATAAGGCTTTTCTGTTTGTGTTCAAATGTTTTAGTATTTGCTTAGGGTTTCAAATGCTGCACCGTGAATACTTTCTTTGATATGCTAGTAAGTGCATTCCTTATTATTATTTTTAGAAACTAATTGAAATAAGAAATACCTAATTCTTTTTTTGTGCTCACCCGGTAGTTACATTCAAAAAACTTTCATTGGGTCATCGAACACAATATGGCAACGTCGTATAGTTTCAGCTCGACCGCTCAGTGAGGGCGCTGCGCTCGTTTCAAGGAAAAATGGGACGAAAATCGAATTTTTAATGCGGTTCAATTTCTATTTAACATTTCAAGTTTATCAGTAATTAGTTAATGAATGATCTATAAATCAATAACTTCCCGAGTAGCCGAGTATCGTCTAGGCGTAAAATCAGTGTCGAAAAACAATAGGTACGCATTTTCGTTCGTCTATTTTTGTTACGCCTAAAATCGAGCGAGCAACAAGTTGCTGCAGCAAAACCAAAATCCTATTTTGGTAAAACGTCTGAACTGAAATGCAACACCCTGAAGCCTGATAAGTTGATGCTAATTAAAATATATATTTTTTAAAGATACAAGTTTTGGGTAATAATTTCCAAATACAAATTATTTTATCTGAACTGTTGCGCAGTAGGTATCAGCAAACTTTCGTGGTTCCTCCTAATAAATTTCCAATTTACTACGTTGTTGTCTTATTACAAAGCGCGGCGTTACCATAACGAATTGCTGGTTTTATTATTACATTCAGTTTCAACTAGACCACCACTGCCGGCAAAATTTTAATTTAAATTCATTTCAAATGGAGTAAATACGCATAACATTGCGCAACAAAAATTATGTTTTTCCTACCGCTTGTCTGTTCTACTATTAGGCAACCATAAGAGCTATGATATGAGATGTTAGACGTTGCTCGATTGCTTTGGAGTATTTAATGAAACACTCGGAAATGGATTAAGTATCGTCGTCAGCCAGCCGATTCTCATTTTATTCACTAGGTACCATTTATTCATGCTTTTATTGCTTTTCTTTTATCCCACGCATACCCATCAATACCCGATGCTCATTCGATATTATGCACCTTTCTCTTCCTACGAGGGTGCGTTGACAAATAAAAACTGCGGAAAAATTAATAAATGCTTAATAACATGTACACGCAAGAATGGAAGCAGGGAGGCAGGGAGTTCCAGACGTGAGCAGTACCAGTACCTACGCCACCAAAAAAAAAAACCCTTTATTTAGAGGTCTTCGGGATTGCCATAACTTTACCACATATACAGATGGGATGCCTATAAAGTTCTTTGTGGTTCTTGTATAACTTCTCCTAAAAACTGGAATGAGGCTGGTCAGACCTTCAGAACATCTCCCATGGTAATACCGATAGAATAACGACAAGTCTGCCACCTTATTGCGGCTACAGTGGCGTAGCGAACAGGGGGGGAGGCTCCCCCGTAGGGCGTAGCTGGCACAGGGGCACGAAAATAGGTAAAGTTCCAACAAAAAAAAAAAATCAATCAAAAGGCAAGTTTCCGGGTAGGTAATTAAATACTATTTCAAAACTATTATGATTTAGAAAGAATAGTATTTTTATGCTAATTCAGCTATGCAACTAGACGCTGCAGTGTGGCCGGAGCATGCCCTGTCGGCTATTGTGAACACACCCTAGTCAAGAGTTTCATTTCTATTGTGAACACGTGCCATCCCATCAGTCAAAAGTTTTATTAAAACGGAAACTCGATGAATCACTGGCTAAGTTCGGTAATTGGAATAGACCTATCTATTTTACCAGACAAAGAGGAAATAATAAGCAAGCTTCATTAGATAAAAAAAGACACAACGCTCATTGCGCAAGACGAGGCAAAACGTACCAAATTATGTTAGACTAACGTATAGCAATGCGTCCTTCTTATTTGCACGGGCTAAAAAGGGAAGGAGAAAGACCGCGTGTTGTGCAACGTATTTGTCAATGAAAATTTTTGAATGACACTTGTCAAGCTATGTCAGGTTGAATATCAACCGTACTTTTATTCTTGTCAGACCACGGGCAATGAACAAGGACAAGGAGATGCCCAGCGTGCAAAACTAACACCTCACACCTGTGATAGTTAACCAATGAAAAGGCATTGCCTCGTGTTGCGCGCGCATACCAGGTAAAAATAGATAGGTCTATTGCTGCGAACAAAATGAGCAAAATTTGACAAATGTCACGTGATTTGACACGTGAAAAATGATAAGTGGTGAATAAGAAATCACGTGACGTCCGTCAAAATTCGCTCTTCTTGCTCGCAGATGCAGTTACCGAACCCAGTCACCGACTCAGCTTTCGGTGACGTAAGTGACGTTGTGACGTACAGGGTTATTGTTCATAAATGTCACGCCCTCTATCTTTTTTATTTGACATTTCAGAAAGAAATGTCCCGAATAAAAGTTTTATGGTTGAAACTAGTTTTTTTTGAAAAACTTACTTTCGCATATAAAGGGTGTTCCAGAAAATCTGGTCGTGGTCCAACTTATTTATTTTGAATGGAATACCCTGTATATTCTTGAATATTCGGATTCAACGTAAAATCACAGCATATACAAAAAGAATCGCAGGCTAACTCGAGCTTTCTATCCTCAAATGGCGGCGTGCGCAGAAGAGATGATGGTAAAATTCTGAGCAGATCTCATGTGATATACCCTATACCCATTCTTGTATCCAATTTCAACTGTTTTGGTAATATTGTTAGTTGAGACTTGACTTTTTTGCAACTTTGCCAGGCTGTAAGGAATTTTCGAATGTCAGATCGGTTTTGTTCTAAAGTCTAAAATTGACCGTTTAGGTTTTATAGTCTGTCAAAGTTGCAAAAACGTCATTTCTTTTTTCGCTTATGAATTACCTTCGCGGCGCTTAGGGGGCGCCGGATCACAGTCCAGTCTCCCCCTCCTAGGGATAGTCATATCGCTACGGCCCTGTGCGTCTATGTTCGAGAGATTGCAATGAATCGCTGATAGTTGGAATATCGATAATTTTTGTTGCTCTTCGTACTGCATATATAGAGCCAACGAATGCTTGGAAGCATCGCTCCTAGATATATGTGGGAACAGTATTCCATGCTTATGGTTTGATTTGAGCCTTGCAAAGGAGGAAGAAGTAAAGAAGTTTTTTGGACGGGGTACCTATATATTCTGTGCTACTAGGTAGGTCACAAATACACAGAAAAGGTAAAAGACAGAAACAGAATATTTGTAAGATGGAAGCCTAATCTAAATGGAGATACAGAGAGAAATTTCAAAGAGTTGTGTTACAGGACTGCAACGGCCGCCAGTGTGTCAAGAATCGCATAGCAGATTCGAGATTTTACGTGATGTTCGGGAACAACGTCGATCGCGGTTCTTCTGGAAATTTACAGGAATAAATTACGGCTATAAAAGGACGGGTTTTAGCTTGTAAGTTTAAGTTAAAGTTTGACTGTGATACGATTTAAATAGTGATTGTTGCGAGTTGTAAGAGTTTAATTGTTGAGTTAGTTATTAAAGTAATTAGTGTCAGAGTGTATTGTTAAGTGGAATAAATCATTGCTGTGTTAATTGGACTTTGATTTTTGGAATAAACGAAACGAACCCAAGATTTCTGTCCGGCAATCCAAAGCCGTGACAGGACAAATAAGAAAAAAAGCATTATAAATTCATTCATATTTTTGTTTGCTTTTAAGTGCATGTAGGGGAGGGTGGTATAGGTGAGACGCTGTACCTACTAAGTGAGACAACTGGAATATTTTTTTAAATTTCCCTCCAAATTCTGTCTGTGCTCAGTGGGTGATTGACATAACCAAGGCACACTTCTCTGTGAAATTTCACATTGTTCTGTTTAATCTTGACGAATTTTTGAGGTGAAAATTAAATTTAAGGTAAGCCATAGTTACTTTCTTATGTTTTTAGATAATCTGTAAACAATACATTTTGTGGAATATTAGTAATATGATGTAATGTTTATACCTTTTGGTTACTAACCTCACTTTCCACATAGCCATATAGCCCATTTTTAACATAAATGCTATTTTTAGGGGCTTTCAATTTACGAAACGAAAATGTACTAAGGGCCGGTATTATAAAACACTGAACCGGTGGTTGAGTTTCAACCAACTCCATGCAAATTGATAGGATTCAACCGAAGGTTGAAACTCAACCATCGGTTCAGTGTTTTATAATACCGGCCCTAAGTGAGACAACATACTTCGTACTAAGTGAGACTGTCTCAGTTAGTACTATCTATACTAATACAAATATTGATATGGATATTGTTGAAAATTCATGCTATTTGCACAAACTTCACTTCAATTTTAGATGCCGCGGAAGCCTAAACTAAGAAAAATTGGCAATACAAATGCTGAAACCATGGAGTATGCCGTTAATTTAGTTTGTAATTAAAACGTTTCTACGAGGGCTGCTGATGCTGATCAGTGCAATATCAAATTTCAGATGCTAGCGATGTATGTTAAGAAAAAGCGAGAAAATCCCGATGCCAAAATGGAACCAAATTATCTGCACAGACAACTAGGTATTCAAGCCTGACCAGGAAAAAATACTCACAGACTATTTAATTACTTGCAGTAAGATGGCCTACGGATTAACTGAAGAAGACACAAGGAAGTTAGCCTATGAGCTCGCAATCAAAAATAATTTGAAGGTCCCTCTTTGTCTTGGGAACAAAAAAAAAATGGCTCGTGAAGACTGGCGTAGGGCTTTCATGGCAAGAAATAAAGAATTATCCATTCGCAAACCAGAGGCATGTAGTCTGTCGCGCCTAACTTCCTTTAATGCACAGAATGTTCAGTTATTTTTTAATAATTTGCGAAGAATTTTGGAGAAATACCCCTAGTCTGACAGATGGATCCCGTATATTTAATTTAGATGAAACTGGTACGCAAACAGTTCAAGTTCCAAAACGAATTCTTGCACCAAAAGGTGTCAAACAAGTATATCAGTCTACAAGTGGGAAAAGGGGGGAAACAGTAACAATGTGTGGAATAATATCGGCCGCTGGAACGTTTCTACCCCCTGCTCTGATGCCTCTGATATTCCCTCGAAAAAATTTCAAAAGCCACATGATGAAGGACGGTCCTACAGGCGCCTTGGGTCTTGCCAACCCAAGTGGCTGGATGAAATTAGATATTTTTCTCGACGTTTTAAATCATTTTATTGCTCATACCCACTCATCCAAGGAAAATCCTTCCCTACTTATATATGACAACCACGAAAGTCACATCAGCGTAACAGTTGTAGAAATAGCCCGAGAAGCTGGTGTTAACATTTTGACACTTCCCCCTCATTGCAGCCTTTGGACATTTCCGTTTATGGGCCTTTCAAGGCATTTTATAATGCCGCATGCGATAAGTGGATGCTTCAACATCCTGGCATTCCAATGACGATTTACGATTCAGCAGGGCGGATTCAGAAGCGTTAGAAAAATCTTTTACGCCGAGCAATATAATCGCAGGGTTCCGAAAGTCAGGCATCCACCCTTTTAATCCTGAAATATTTACGGAGGCTGATTTCTTGACTTAGGTTGTCACTGACCGACCTAATCCTAGCAAACCACAGAACCATGGGGAAACTGAAGATGGAGGAGCCGAACCGGGCCCATCCCATGCCACTGATTTGCCTTTACAAGAGGAAGCAGAGAACGAAGAGAATGACCAGACTCAAATTCAGACTAATGGTAACTTAATCGAAAAATACAGTGATGGCCGAGACTAACTTCATTTCACCCGAAGATGTTCGAGGATTTCCTGAAGCGCAACCAAGAAAGCAGGTCAAAAAAGGAAGAGGAAGAAGCACAGTAATTGCAGAAACGCCTGAGAAGGATAAATTAATAGAAAAAGAAAGGTCAAAGGAGTTAACTCAAAAGGTTAAACGAAATATAGGAGAGCTACAGAAAACTGGAGGTGATGAATCAACTTGCAAGACCAAGAAAATAAGGAAGCGACAGGATTTGGCAGATACTGATACTTCCGAAGACAGTTCAGACTACGAAGTACTTTCAGAAACCGAAGACTGGGTACCAGATAATGATGCAGAAAAAGAAAATTCTATTGTGACCAAAGAAGATGTTTCAGAGGGCAAGTTCATCCTAACTAAACTGGTGGACAGTTGCTTTGCAACATGGAAAATTTTACCCAAATTCAAATCTCGATATTTTCGGAACGGAAAGAGATATCGAGTTGCGGTATTTGGGAGGTTCTTCACCAACTCTTTGAGAACACGCACAAGGTTTGACCGGTATATTTCTTTCATTTTTGCACTTATACAGGGTGAGTAAAGGAAGTCATGTTTTTTTGGCAAAGTTTGGGGCTATGCCAGATTCTCACTTTTTGATCTTGGAAATTTTTATATGCATCTTTTTAATCCTTGGACTATCCCAAAAAAAGTAATTTCTCGAATTTTTCGAAAGTTGGCTATAACGCAAATTATCGAATTTTTAAAAAAGGGTTACATTTATCCCTAAGAAACTGACTTTTTCGGGGTTTCGCTTGAGAATGGGTATTTTTTCCCATACTTTTGCATGAAGTAGAATTTCTTGGCCCCGAGAAAAGATTGAAGCACTCAATGAACGTCAAGCCTACAGTGGCGTGCAGAAAAAATTTGCTTTTGACATTATGTAATTAAAACCGAATTAATAAATTAAATTATACTATGCAATTAAACAGCCTAATGAACAAATCCAAGTTACTACTCTTGATACAGGAGTGTATTCCAGTGGCGTAACACCAAGAGCATCTTTTGGTTTGATGGGAAGAACTTAAAAATTCGTATTTTTCTGCTGTTCATCTTTCATCTGGAATTTTTTAACCTTGTTATTCAGCATTGGCGTACCCGCTTGGATAAAAGGGTCCTTCTTGGATACGAATAGACTTTAGAAAATACATTTTTAGATATGTTATTGTATGCCATCATAGGGCTTACAATAAAGTGGTTCAAGGAAATAATAAAAAAGGAAATTCAGCAGTTGAGTGCCGAATCTAAGGTCAAAATGTTATAAACAGTGCTGAGCATCAGGTCAGAATGTAACCATGATGCGTTTGGCACGGTTTTTATATTAAATCAGCTGTCCACCCCCTTCGTAAAATTTTGCAGCGGATGCGGTCTGTTTGGCACGTTGCTTTATGCGTCCTTGTGCTTTACATGCAAAATGAATTTGTCTGAATCATTCAAACACTTTCAATGTGGTGAACAAATTCACCTTGCATTTTAGAGGAAAACATAGTACTGAACAGTGAACGAAGCTGTTCAGTTCATGTGCAACAAGTGAATAAAACTTATGTTCGCTGATTTTGTGCCGCGCTGACGGGGCAACATTCCAACCTGCAGCTGGGCACTATTTAACATTTTGACCTTAGATTCGGCACCCCACATCTGTTGCTACAGAACCATTCGACCTGATGCTCAGCACCGTTCAACATACCAGTACGGATTTCGGCTCTCCGCATTAATTGGCGATTCGAATTCAAACGGACCAATGAAATATACGTAGGTGCCGAATCCTATACCGGAATGTTTGGATGCGGCCGGGGCGGATCGCATCGCAAAAATCCGTCTATCATAGATTCAAATGAATATGCGGCCACTTTGCAAGTCCATTTTAATCCATGGTAGACGGATTTTTGCAATGCGATCCGCCTCGAACTGTTCCGCTTAGTGGACGCGAACCTCAGAAGGTATCTACCAGTTTATCGCGCAGCAATAACGGTATCTCCTACAACACTGACTATTGTGTATAAGTAGGTCTCGAATGAACAGCAGTGTAGACCAGCATCAGAGCATTTTGAAAAATACGAATTTTTAAGTTCTTCCCACCAAACCAAAAGATGCTCTTGGTGTTACGCCACTGGAATAAACTCCTGTATAAAGAGTATAGTAACTTGGATTTGTTCATTAAGCTATTTAATTGCATAGTATAATTTAATTTATAAATTCGGTTTTATAACATAATGTCAAAAGCCATTTTTTTCTGCACGCCACTGTAGGCAATACGTTCAATGAGTGCTTCAATATTTTCTTGGGGCCAAGAAATTCTACTTCGTGCAAAAATATGAGAAAAAAATACCCATTCTCAAGCGAAACCCCGAAAAAGTCACTTTTTTAGGGATAAATGTAATCCTTTTTTAAAAATTCGATAATTTGCGTTATAGCCAACTTTCGAAAAATTTGAGAAATTACTTTTTTTGGGATAGTCCAAAGATCAAAAAAATGCATATAAAAATTTCCAAGATCAAAAATTGAGAATCTGGCATAGCCCCAAACTTTGCCAAAAAAACATGACTTCCTTTACTCACCCTGTATAAGTGCACAAATGAAAGAAATATACCGGTCAAACCTTGTGCGTGTTCTCAAAGAGTTGGTGAAGAACGTCCCGAATACCGCAACTCGATATCTCTTTCCGTTCCGAAAATATCGAGATTTGAATTTGGGTAAAATTTTCCATGTTGCAAAGCAACTGTCCACCAGTTTAGATACCCTAGAAAAATTTTCTATGTTGCTAAAGTTATTGGGGTGACAGACGATGAGTTCGAAGTATCATTTCTTCGTAAAATTGCTAAATTTTCCAATTGCTTCCTGTTCCCGACTGTGCCAGATACATCTTTCATTACTTTGAATGACATAGCTATGATACTTCCAGAACCTATTTCAGGCACTACCAAGCGACAACAACAGTTCAGTTAGCATTCGCTAGTTTTTTTTAACACAACAAAATAATTATTATTATATGTTAAGGTAACTATATCTGTGTTATTTTGATATCGTATTATTCGTATTAGCAATATTTTTCTACGTCTCAGTTTGTACCTGTACTAGTCTCACTTATAGTTGGGGAGCTGGCGTCAAAAGCATGCAAGAGTTTTCGCAAGGCTGATATTTTCAAAATAGGTCGTACTTTAGTGCTAGAATGCTAGTGTACAGTCAGCACTCACAGATCCGGGACAGGTGGCTCTGGGACGCGGGCAAAGTTGTAATTTTAAGAAGCATCTAAACTGTTTTCTCAAAGCTCAAAATTTATAGAAATTTTGCACATTATCTGTTTGAAGGTCACAGATAACGTATGTAAATCGTCAGACGTCTAGTTCGTTGCAAAAAGGGGGTCAGACGTCCTCAAAGTTTTTATTTTATGGCATTTTCTTCGGTGTCCTGTCAAAATATATTTTTGCAGGTATTTGACAAATATATTTGAAGAAAATGCCATAAAATAAAAACTTTGAGGACGTCTGACCCCCTTTTTGCAACGAACTAGACGTCTGACGATTTACATACGTTATCTGTGACCTTCAAACAGATAATGTGCAAAATTTCTATAAATTTTGAGCTTTGAGAAAACAGTTTAGATGCTTCTTAAAATTACAACTTTGCCCGCGTCCCAGAGCCAGCTGTCCCGGAACTGTGAGTGCTGACTGTACACTAGCATTCTAGCACTAAAGTACGACCTATTTTGAAAATATCCGCCTTGCGAAAACTCTTGCATGTTTTTGGCGCCACCTCCTGGACTATTAGTACACATTTACGTACCAACTGAGACAAAAACATTCACAAAGAAATTTATATTTTGTTTTTTTCTGTGGTATTATCTTTACTTTCTGTTAGGGCTCTCATGAGCGCAAATAGTTGTATTATTGACTGAACCAAAGAGTTTCCAGATATTTCTTTAAATAAAAAATTTAGAACCAAAAAGGCAAATTTCGTCTCACTTAGTACTACCCTCCCCTATTGTCTTATTATTGGGAGTATGTATTCCTGTTAGACAACAAAGGAAAGGACAGTACCGTCAAACTGGGTGACTTGAGACGGCCGGGCGAGTTGAGACAAAACTTTTGAGTAAACCAAATATATACCTGGCAATAATATATAATATATCCGACGCCGACGCATTTGGGCGCCAATCGTATTTATTCGACTTAAGGGTTGTCAAGACGTGTTATAGTAATGTTTGGACCACCGCGGAAGTGAAAAGTTAATTTTTGTGCATTTTTTTACGCATGTACCTATGTAATTGTTGAACTAAAAAATTGCTGAATAACCTCGCATACTGTCTCTATATACTGTCTAGGACTGTTTATTGAAACTTTGCTCAGAAATAGATTGACATTTTGTGCATCTTCTGGAATATAGTAAGTTACTTTCCCTTTTTAAGAAAAAAAAAATATATATATATGAAAAGGTAAAATGGCGGTTGAGACAAGTCTCAAGTCACCCCAAAACTATTCAGAGTGTTATTATGTACCTGTTTCAATTGTTTTTATTGTGTTTTCAGCCTATTATGGGAAAATATAAAAGAAAACTTGGCTCCTTGGCTGCAGGCCCTATGCAGATTCTGATAGCGAAATGTTGAAACGAGCGATTGAAAAACCAGCGAATCCTAACGATTATTATCGAATGTAATACCACAAGAGGTTTCAGGATTACCGGATAATACTTTTACCTGTCACGAAACGCGTTACGCAGCAACACCACGACTCCGAAGGAGGAGTGGTGTTGCTGGTAACGCGTTGAGTGTCAGGTAAAAGTATTAGGTAATCCTGAAACATCGAGTGGTATTCAAAAGGTTATACAACGAACTAAACTTTAATACTTTAAAAAAAAATCTATAATAGAATTTGCCATAAATGCCACCAAGCGCGATAATCCCAAAAGGCTTATCACTTATTAAGCCTCTCGTGTCATATGGGAATAATGTACAGTCAGTTGTATAATCAAAAAAATATGGCATTTCCAGGTGCACCATACAACTCCAGGTGCACCATACAACGAAAAGTGAATAATCTTAATACAAAAAATCCCGGTGGTCAAATAGTCTTTACAGTGGAATAGGAGCAGAGACTTTGTGGAAAATTTAAATTTAGGAGTTTCTTGCCGTAGGGGCTTTCTAATTATGGGAAACGACTTAAAACGTTTAGTAAAGTCGTAAAGACGGACAGGGTGATCAAAAATTCAAGAAAAATAACTTGCCCGGGAAAGTAGATTAGGTCCGGCTTTTTTTTGAAGAGACATTTTCAGATTTCAAGCACTCGTTGGTGTGACAATATCAAACCTGCTAGCGCTAGGAGTCAATAGCCACCTTTTAAAAAACGTTTCTTTTGTCTCGAGTGATCCTTTTGGTTTGAAACATGAGCAAAAGCTTGAAATATATGGTTGTATGGTTGTATCAAGTAACCCGACCTAGCGTCTGACATGAGACAGTAAATAAAAAACCCTGGATAACTTGTTATTCACATAAAACTCAACTTATAAAACCGATTCTGCGGGTTAAGACTCAACTTTTGACGTGTTCAAGTCATCGCTAAGTTAAATAGTTTCGAAAATATCGCTTGCTGAAAGTCAAAATCGTCTCAAGTCACCCGATTTTACGGTATATGTAATTTGAATTATACTGAAATGGCAAAAGAAATAAAAATATTGAGTCGTATATCAAAGTACGTAAGCCCTTGGGCAAAACTAAGTACATATTCACAGCGCCTAATCTTTTTCTTCATTTTTGCACAACAGAATTATTTTCAATGAAAAACTCTGAAATGGACTTCATGCAAAAGAATCAGAACATAGCATTGGAGATTATCCTATCTAGTCTGGGAGACGACCGCATTTTTCCTACCCCGATCGAGTTATGTGTCGACACTATTATCAATATATGGTATTATGTGCATCTATTAACCAGTATTCCTGCCTGAGAGCAAATGCTGCCGGAAATATCTTTTAACAAATTATTAACAAATTGAAAAAAACGTAACACTACCCCCATCGAGTTATGTCCTAAGTAGGGTATCAGATTGAAGGTCTCGATGTCCCCTATCTAAAAAGTCGATCCTGCCTCGTGAGAACTTGCCGGAAAAAGGAGGCAGGACAGCTTATTGGGGCAAGGGCCCGCGGTCTCTGCTTTGACACCTATCAAGCTTTGCACTAAATGATGTGTCAAATTAAAGGTGTCAATAAGTTGATTTAAGGTCTGTTCGCACAGAAATCACAAACCTAGTCAGAGCGAATTTCATTGGTTGGAAACAGTCAGGAAACTAGTTTCAAGCAATGAAATTCACTCCTTCTGGTTTGGGATTTCTGTGCGAAGAGACCTTAAATCAACTTATTGACACCTTTAATTTGACACATCATTCAGCGCAAAACTTGATAGGTGTCAAAGCTGAAACCGCGGGCCCTTGCTCCAATAAGCTGCCCTGCCACCCCTTTCCGGCAAGTTCTCACGAGGCAGGATCGACTTTTTAGATAGGGGACATCGAGATCTTCAATCTGATACCCTACTTAGGACATAACTCGATGGGGGTAGTGTTACGTTTTTTTCAATTTGTTAAAAGATATTTCCGGCAGCATTTGCTCTCAGGCAGGAATACTGGTTAATAGATGATAGATGCACATAATACTATATATTGATAATAGTGTCGACACATAACTCGATCGGGGTAGGAAAAATGCGGTCGTCTCCCTAACTAATCCATTTGTATTAGTAAATATACAAGTATAGTCATAGATAGTAATATTAAACATCTGTAATAGAACAAACGTAATACTTTCTAATAGTTGTTGCTGTAGTTGGCCGCCCAAGTACTCTGTTGATTTTTAAAGGTTAGATGGTATATGCGAGCGGTTTATTGATGTTAGTTATTTCCTTGGGTAGCTACGGAATTAAATGGTGAAGGGGGTTTACTTGCAAAAGAGAGAAACAACTGCAGTATTTTCACACATATTATATAAATATTTAATTTCAAATAATAGAACCCAAATTTTTCCATTAATAATATACATTACTAAAATTTCTACTCAAATTTTCCATTAATAAAATTATCTCCCTCATGTGGCGCACATCCGGCATTTCCATGAGGGCTCTTCTTGGATCATCCTTTCTAAAGGTAAATCCTAATGTGGGCAAAACCCTGCCTAAACTTGACTGGGAACCGTAATAAAATTCCCTTTCTTTCAGCCTATCACTTACAGTCTTAAGAGTAACATATGCAATTCTAAAAACGAAAAATGCTTGTTTAAATATTGTAGTACTGTACTGTAGCAACAGCAAATATTACTGATTTTAGTTAGTATATCTTGTTCAATTAGCTTTGAGACTTTCGTCAATAATGACACCGAGTGTATTCTTATGGAATTTGCTGGTGACACCATTATAACGTAAGTCTTAAAGGTAATTGAACAAAGTAACTTAGTATTACTATTTAACACCAGTCCCTATAACAAAAAGACTACTACCCAAAAATGAACTAAAATTACCCAGTCTAGTTTGTGCAATGGCTTTAACTTATAATTGAAGAAGAGAGGAGTATGCATTCTGTGTAATAATTTATTAAGAAAATCCACCGAGTGCTTCCGGCCTTAAGTCATCACCAGTGCTGTTTCGTCGGAGGTACAAACATCACACACAAGAGACAACTGACACAAGTGGACGTTTATAATTAAATTTATTTACGACTAATGTATAATGTGCGTATTATATTTGTGATTTTGGCAGTATAATGACATATGTTATTCCTCCAGGGATTAATGACGAGTAGCGGGATTAATGGTCATTATTCCACAAAAGTGTCAATGTCAAACGTGTAGTGCTTGTGGATTTGTATTGAAAATTATGAGACGGTTGAAATTTGTTCATTGAAAATCTCAAGTGGATCAATTTGTCGTAAATAAAGTAGAGTATACTACTCGCAATAATGGCTATTATTCCCTCGGAATGTTACTCCCTCGCCGCTAACGCGGCTCAGTTCGTAATAATCCTCGGGAATAATAGCTATCATTATTGACTCGTGGTATAATCTACTATTATTTACGACTAATGTATAATGTGCGTATTATATTTGTGATTTTGGCAGTATAATGACATATGTTATTCCTCCAGGGATTAATGACGAGTAGCGGGATTAATGGTCATTATTCCACAAAAGTGTCAGTGTCAAACGTGTAGTGCTTGTGGATTTGTATTGAAAATTATGAGACGGATGAAATTTGTTCATTGAAAATCTCAAATAATTTAATTTGTCGTAAATAAAGTAGAGTATACTACTCGCAATAATGGCTATTATTCCCTCGGAATGTTACTCCCTCGCCGCTAACGCGGCTCAGTTCGTAATAATCCTCGGGAATAATAGCTATCATTATTGACTCGTGGTATAATCTACTATTAACTATTAATTAATCAATTACCTGTGTAGTAATGGGTTTTTTACCAAAAACTGCTAAATTATATAAAAAAGGAAGAGTAACAGAGAGGTGGGCGACAGATGGGACATTACCCCTCTAAATAATTTATACAAGCATAATATTAGATGATACATTAAATAGGAAGTTTAATTAGTGATACCATATTTAGAGGTACCAAAGTCCACTAGGAAATATGACAACACAAAATGCTAAACATCTGAACAACAATAAACCCAACACACAAGATAAAGCATGCAGGAGAAGGTACAGAAGCTCTGCAAATATCTGAACCAAAACTGTGTAGGTACGTCAAAGAGGGGAATATGAACACTTATCCTTATGAAAAAATCCAATAACTCAGGTACCTATATTGAAAAGCAAGAAAACAATTCTAAAAAATGTCATAAAATTATGGAATGAAAGAAATCCTAGCAGCATCTTAATTTGTGTTGACCTGAAATAAAAAATAGCATTAAACTATGAAAAACAGTTTAATTTGATCTGAGAAGTTCCAATGTTATCAGGTGTATTCTTTTGGAATAATCTACTGGTAATGTTAATATGAAGTAACAATGAAACAACTCTATGTTCAAAGTAGAACATCAACTTACTCTCTGTATACATTTTGTATGTCTCTAATCGAATAGTCTGTTTGAAGCTTTCACTTGAATCAGTTGTCTGCAACTTCTTACGCTTCCGCGTAACAGGGGTAATTTCAGACTCAACTGAACCATCCTTATATTTATAGACAGTGGTCTCACTTAGTTTCAAAACCTTAGCTGTCTCCTAGAAAGGTAATGGAACAGTAAATTACAATTTATTTATTAAAAATTAAAAAGCCACTCGCTTCGAAAATATCCCCTTCCAAAACTTGTAGCTACATTTACTGAGATTAAGACGAGAACGTTTCTATGATCAATCAGCAATAACTTTATTCTTATTAACTTACAGTTATGGGATTTTGATCTTCATGAGACACCTTGAAATGGTTGTATACGAGTTGTATGAGTTGCTGAGCCACAGGGTTCCCATAAATTATTGGTCTCTACAAAAGGATTATTTGCTTATTTTTACTAAATTTGAAAACACTACCTTGTCACTTTCCCTCTTGCTTGGAGAAAAAAAAAGATTCGTCTCGTAAAGAAGAAGCATCTCCAAGGTTTATTGCTGTTCCCTGAAAACTATTGGCGATGAATTATGACAATAGTAATTTAAAATTGCTAATTTTACCATATTTTCTTTTACACCTAAATTATCCGAGATGCTGGAACAGGGCAAAGTCTCCAGGACCCTGGTACGATCGGACTTCTCCGAGGACTTTTCTGTCATCGCTAATAAGAAAACGGCACTTTTAAAATCGTAATATTGTGTAAGTATTAGGTTTAACTTACCTGAAGAAGATAAAATAAACCAGATAGGTCTTGAAAGAGTCCAAAGTGAATACTTATAAAAAGACAAAACACTTAAATCCGAACTAAAACCAGGTTTGAAATGAAACGCAACACCGAAACACAAAGGTACAGAACACTACATAAAAACCCATAAAACCGATTGAGAATATAACAAAATATCAAATAATAATGCAGAAAACGGCAATAAACTAAAACAATTTCGCGCAAAAATTCGAAATTCAAAATTCTAAGATCCGAATCTGATAATTTTATATGTCAAATCGAAATGTCATGTATCATTATTTGATGGTTGACAGAAAAAGGGACAGATCTAGGGATTTTATTTACTTTCAACTGGTGAAAATAACGGTCAAAATTCAAACTCTATCGTGAATACGACTATAGGATGTCAACTCATACGAATCTCTCAGGTAGGTATAAAACGAACAATAACTGATAATTTATTGATATTTATTTATAAAATGTTTAACAAACAACTTCTATATAAGTGAAGTCAGCCAAAATAACTTATTCTAAGGTCTGAAATTATACAATAAACTGCCAGATCAATTTAAGTGATGTGATAAATTGATGGAATTTAAAAAAACAAAGTAGAAAATATATTAAGCAAGTGATTATAATTATTGAATAATAGTATATTGTGTACAGAGGGACAATGAACTGTACCACTACTGTCAATTTTCAAAATTTCGGATCAACAATGTGACTAATATTTATAAACCTTATGGACAAAGATACTAATAAAATACAAAAAAAAAACCTTAGCTTTGCAATTATTACAACTTATCTTTATACTTATTTATTAAGCAAAATTACATTTTTATGAAGTGTCCATTTTTATTCGGATTATGTAGAGTTTGTGTTTTCTCCATTATCCTGTCCGTAATTATTCGATCCATTGACAGCAAAAGAGGTGCCCAAGCCATATAGATGTCCAGAAAATTTTGAGTCGTCAATAGTATCTTCAAAGAACATCTAGAAGAAAAAAAAGTAAATAAAAAAACAGAAGACATTCTAAGATATAATAATGTACTTCTTTCATTTTGAAAAAGGCCATTCCAGTTAAAAGCGAGTCTGAACCAGCCTGATGTTGGGGTCCCACTCTTTCTAGTTCTAATTGTTCCGCCACTTCTTGAAGGCCACCTTTAAGTGTTTTGCATGATTTCATTAGGTACTGTGAAGTGAAAATAATCCTTTACATTCTACAGTTGAAAAACACCAAAAATTATTCTTACTTTAACATCATAAATCGCGGGAAAATACAGTTTCAGCAAATCGAAAAAGTCATTCTCGTCAGGGGGTAGGTTACTATCTGTTAGGAGTTTGATCAGGTATCCGAAATCATATCCTTGAAGTAATAAAAAAAATTGATTCAATTTACAGAACGAATTAGAAATACGTTTATTTACCAGAGTGAAAGCTCAGCCATTTAATATTGTCCATTAGTACAATGCCAGATGACATAAGGAGTTCTGCAAATTCCAAAGGTTGAATACCATCATCTTCATGCTTCTTGAACTGTATACCGGAATTTGTGAGCAGGTCGATACTGTCTTGGGCATACATATCTTCCCTGATAAAAACACCAATAACTTAATTGGAAAAAATTATTAAAATTAGGGTAACTCACTGCAAGTTGAACTTGAAATTGAATTGCCATGTAGTATAACTGCCCCCAGGCGTTTTTCCATTATCGTCCAAGAATGTCAGTCCCAACTGAATGATGCGTAATAAGTCAACGTTACAACGCAACATTTGGTACTGATAATCAGCTGAACTACGAAATTCTCCTATGGGACGAGCCACTACACCAGGAAACTCAGTGTCCATAGCCACGTAATGGTACTTCTGGACAATCTGGAGAAATATACATAAATGACCTTTAATAAATGTGTTTTTTTTAACTATTTTATTATTTATTCTATGATAGTGCGTGATATAAAATATATTGTAACAGGCAACATATTGATCACTTTGGATTTGAAAATCAAAAAATTGAAGAAGTTTATTAGAAAATATGTTGGCATTGTAACTGATCAATTCTTGAAATCGCATATTGAGTATCTTTCAAATAGGATCAAACTAATACATAAAAATTCCTACTAGGATTCATACATTCATGAATTCTTCAAGAACAAATTTTAGAGTAATGTGGGCAATTTTTGAAGATTCAAGGTAAAAGCAGCTTAAATCAAAAATATTTTCATCATTGTGATGTATATACGCATTTTAATTGATAAAGTATTATTAAAGCTTCTTTAGATCTTACCTGTCTAATAGTTCGGAATTCATCTTCCAGATTATGAGCCCAAACATCTCTGATACCACAATCCTCATTGTTGGGAAGTTGTAGTGTACTGATGGTGGCCGATGGCATGTTTGCACTTGGCCTACTCACTTTTTCAAATAAGCTTATCAATTCACTTACAAATATACTGTCACAAACAGTTTACGTGTGATGGGTTTTGTCTCTAAGCTTCTTCCTTGAACTAAAAGGAAAAATGAATACTGATATTTGAGAGATAATGGGCAATGTGTTTACATTATCATAAAACCGACAATTCAGAGAGCGGAGCGAGCAATCCTTGACTCATAAATATTTTAAATTCCAAGAAGGTGCTGTATATAAAGTGAAAGATCTATCTATGCAACAAGTGTGTGAAGTAAATCTATTTTCACAAATGTGAATTTTGATGCACAAGCCGCAGGCGAGTGCGAAAATCATATGATAATACATAGGAATACATGACTATACAATATGAATACATAGGGAATACATGAGAATACAAAGGAATACATATGAATACTTATTATGAATACATAGGGAATACATGGGAAGTTACTCCCTACACACAATTTTGCTTTCAGGCAATGTGCTTCGATATATTTTCCTATAGTTAAAAAACAACCTCATCATAAAGCTCTGATCATTATAATAAAACTTTCTTAACCAATGTAAACATCTAAGTTTTTAGACCCCTTTTTAGCCAATTTTTGTTTTTGTTTTTTTTTACGAAACTCTTGGAAAATTTAGTTTTCAAATACCTATGTCCGTCGTTTTGCTATGGAAAGCATTTAGTCGACATTTAACGTTAATCGCATCCTGCCATGAAGAGTCAAGATACTTTTGTTTAAACTTCCTATAGTTCTTTTTGAATATAATCTCCTCCTTTTCTTTTCCTCAAATATGTCACTATGTATTAGCTTTCACTTCACATTTACACACTCCTCATGATCCGATAAATCTGCAGAAACAACACTAAACTATATATCTTTCAAGTCAAAATTAGAACATAAATAGTCAATCATTGGGAGGTTTGGACCTAACAGTGATTTAAAACACTTTGCAAGACTATTCAAAAAATAACTCCATTAATTTCTTATATTGTGATAAAATGGAAAAAATATCAAATCTTCTCTTTAAAGTCTCAATCAAATCAGAAGAGGAGGCCCAGATATATAACACTGAAATATGACCACAGACAGCGATTGTCCAACCGTTTATGTTTAAAAATCGAGTTTCAGGAAAAAGGAACAACAACAAATGACTAAATGACTACAAAACTTTTGGCCAAACAATTTCAGCAGAATGCCCAATCTGAGGAAATATTAGTACCTATACTATCAGAATGTTAGAGGGAATTACAGCAATTCTCATCAAGCATAGCATCAAGTTTTTATGAAATTATTGTTCTAACCGAGACTTGGCTGAATGCGGTTTTTCAAAGTAAAGTGCATAACTTGGACTACAAGATTACGAAGTGTATAAGAGTCGACAGGAATGCAAAGGCGACTGGTAAAAGTAGAGGAGGAGGAGTTTTGATCGAAGTTAAAAAATACTTCAAAACAAGTTTCTTAGCGAGTTTCTTAGTGAGTCCACGAAAATCAAATAAATGTTCATGAAGAAATATGGGGAGGCATTCAAAAGTATAATAAAAACTATATTTTTTGTGTTCCTCAATCTTCAGTTGGAGAGTATGTAACTCATTAATATAGATTATTTCATTCATTATAAAATAGACCCATCAGACAACATCATTTTTTGAATGAATTTTGTTTGCCCATTTGCACCGTTAGTTAAACAGAGGTTTAAATTTTAACAAAGGTTTATTTTTCGTAACTGACTTGCACCACAAGTTAATCCTTATTTAAGTACCTCTAAACTACTGTTAAAATAAACCCCCAATTTTGGAGGCTTAAAATCAAAGTTAACGATTTTCGGTTCCAGGTGTGTCTCAAAGCTGAATTTATCAGTGATGTCCACATAGGTACTGTTGGTACAAACAAGAGTACAAACTCAAAGTTATGGGATCTTAAAATTTAAATTATTTTTGAGTCTCCGATTGCTCGCTCCGCTCGCCAAATCTCAAAGAGAAGATTCTCGGAAATGTAAATCCACCAAAAATGTGAAAAACTTTCTGCAAATATAACACCTTCTTGTTTAAAATTACTTCTGAGTCCGATTGGTCGCTCCGCTCGCCAAATCTCAAAAAAAAGATCCTCGGAAACGTATTTCCACCAAAGAAAAAAAACGGAAAACATTTTTTAAATAACATCTTGAAATTTGAATTATGCGTGTTTGTAACTAAAATGTACCAGAACTTTTCCATATCGTAGGGAACTAAATCCAATATTCCGCACTTTTTTCGATTGGAAACTATTTTTAAAATGATACTTAAGTGGAATGCCTGCGAAATTATTCCATCATAGAAGTTGGGACCTATAAGTCAAGCCATTAGTACCAAAGTTAATTAAATTCTTTGGTAATTTTGTCCCATGCAGCACTTTTTTCTTGATTTGTGGACTTATCTGTCTCTTTATTTTCGATGGTACCTTGGTATCTGGCCACTATATTGATTAAATGAGATTTTTCATTTTCCGAAAAGTTTGAGGATCAACACTTTTTTTCTCCCTTTTCCTCCATAATAAAAAATCGAAAAATTGACGTGTCTCGTAATACCTGGTGTGCGCGCGCAACTCGTGGGTTGCAGGTGAGCGTCCAATGAAAATCGAGTTTTTTACGGACTTGCGTCATATTCGTATTCAGAGACGAGTTTAGAATTAATCGTTCCTTCTTTCTTTGTAACGTGTAATTCGACAAAGAGCAAACTAATACTTTACACTGACTAGATCCTTAGTTAAACTTTGAGCCTTACTTAAAAAATCACGGTGCAAGATTTTAGAAACTAATCTGCTCTTAAATTTTAACTTGTCCGTTAATTAAACGGATCAGTTAGACGAAACGGTGCAAGTGGGCATAAGTGATTATTTCACAAGACCTTGTTTATCAGCGATTAAATTTTTTTTACCTTTTTTGACAGAATTTTGATAGAAATATTCTGACATTTTATAATAAATAGAACTCATTGGATAGGATTGACGCCAACAATTCAATCTTAATTATTCAGGAAATAATCTAGACGTATACCACTCGACCTATAAATTTAAATGGATTAAACTATCCAAATATTTTTTGCATAATTTTGCTTTTTGGCAAATAGTTGAATGCACAATAACTTAATAATTTATTAATAAAAAATTAATTATTTAAAAGTTATTGTGCATGAAGCAAAATCATGCTCAAAATATGTTGGATAGTTTAATCGATTAAATTTAAAGCTCTTGTAATATAATATATAAATATTTTTCTCCAAACGTCACTTTGTTTACCCCTGTCAAGATGTCAGAAATTTAATTTCTATGCTGCTAGGCAAATCCAGCGGGTTAACACCTGTCGAGGTAGTAGAAATTCAATTTCTATGCTGCTTGGCAACCTCAGCGACAGCAAAAGTACTTTTCATTCTCCCCCCTACGAAAATCCATTTTTTTATCTTGAATAGGCAAGCGAAAGCGAAAGTAAAACATGCTAGGTCATCGGTTGCTAAGTATGAAAAACTTTCGTGCCCTGGACGACGAAAAAATAAAAACGTCAAATAATTAGTAATACAGTAGACTCGCGCTAGTGTGAACACTCGGTTCTGTGAACCTCCCAGTAGTATGAACAGCCAGAATGAATACATTATATATTCTGTAGTGTGAACTTTTGGGAATCTCGATAGTATGAACAATGTATTCAACCACGGATTTAATCGTATTCTGCCTACTTGTTGTTTTCATTTGTTGTTTCAGTCCGATTCTGGGGTTCCCCGAATGTTTCGAGACAAGGAATGCACAGGGTTGTTATTCCTAAAACAGGGAAGCAGCGTTCCCAGGAGAACGAGTGTTTTGTCTTTCACTCTAATGTGATATTGTGAATATACCATGTGATAAACAAGTGGCAACGCGTCTATAGAGTTCAAAAGTCTTATAAGTTTTTAGTTCGTTGTTTGATGTAGTCAATAGGTTTTGTGAAAATGGAGAAAAAAATAATTATTTTTCAACTTCCTATGGGTCTGTTCTCACAAGAGTTTCTGACAGTTTGCACAGGGACTTTTGTGAGAACAGACCTTATGAGAAGCCAAAAATTCTAAAAGATTGCGAATAAGGCAAGGGCATATTGGCGTTAATGACACAGAAAGCCTAAGAAACTTTTGAGAGAAAGTAAGTAACCATCCAGTGGTCAGCTAGAACCATTCAGACAAAAAAGACATCTTACTTCAATCAATAAACTGGAAAAATTTAATTAATGAATATGTTTGCAAGTACCTATTGTAATAATTTTTCTTGAATTTTAAGTTTAGAGGCCATTTCTGACAGTATTTTGCATTTAAAGGTAGACCTTCGATGGTGTGAACATCTCGATAATATGAACACGTCCGGTTTTTTTGTGTTCACACTAGCGCGAGTCTACTGTATCAAATATTTATTTATGGCGTTTCCAATTGGTAGATTCAGTGCGCACTGAGTGTATTTGCATCCTTTTCATCAACCTGTAGAAGAAAAAGACAGAAATAGGAAAAATTGCACTAGTTCCGCACTAGATCTACCAATCGGAAACGCCATTAGATTGGAAATTAAATGTAAAATTGCAATGATTGCAATTGTTGTATGTTCCTAAAAGATTTAACGGAAAATATTGATTGAAATCCTGTTCCAAACCAACGTCATCTTGCGTTATTGCGGACGCATCTTTCGTTGTACACCATTTGATAAAATTTTCATAGACTTGATTGTATGTAACTGTCTTTGGATTTTTCCGGTAACAAACTTTTGCACGCGATAATTGCTGCATCTTCAATGGAATTTTCAACTAAATTTTAGCCAAATATTGAACTTAAAGGATGAAAATTATTCCATATCACAGAGCAGTAATAATTGAATGGTGAGGTGTTAAGGATTTTAATCGGTGGAGTATCTAGAAAATCTTTGGTGTTGCGTTTAATTACACCGAGATTAACACTCAACATTCATAGATCCTTATTACAACATTTGTCTAATATATAAAAAAAATGGCCGAAATCACACAGTTAAGAACTTACTGGCTGATGAACTTCTAGCTTGAGACTTGCGACAAACTAAAGCTGTCACTGTCACAGTTTAAAAGATTATAATCACCTGTTAAAACTATACTATTGAATCCATAAATATTAGAGAATAGTATATTGTTGTTTTAGGAGTAGAAGCTTTACTTTTTTGTGCTGAAGCAGTACGTTTGCGAGCCGAACGTAGTGAGGCTTGCAATACTGCTGAAGCACAAAAAAGAGCTTCTACTCCGTATGCAACACAGTATTTTTTCTCCAAACGAATGGGGTAAGCTCGGGGGCAAGTGAATAGTTGAGCGGCAATAAAAGTACGAGCGGCACTAAATAGTTATTTACATTCTAAGCTGCGAAAGTATACCGAGCACCTAAAAGGGCTTTTGCAGCGTGTAATGTATTAAACTTTTCATTCTTCCCCCGATTTTATTTAAAACTATTGAAGTTATAAAACACACAATTTACAGATGCTGAAAATTTTCTGGGCCTAACGCGGTTTATTGCCATAACAATATTGCAGTGGCGGCTATTCAGGTGCATTAGGTGAAGTGACACTTCACCAAAAAATAAAACCAAAAAATATGACAACTAATATTCAGTTTTTTCCAGCCGCCACTGAGAAAAAAGTAGAATGACCACAGTTTTGACGACAGTTGTTACCGTTAACGTTACTTTGGTAACATTCGTGTCAACAAAAAATATATTGACAGTTTTTAAATAGTGTACAGTCAGCACTCACAGTTCCGGGACAGCTGGCTCTGGGACGCGGGCAAAGTTGTAATTTTAAGAAGCATCTAAACTGTTTTCTCAAAGCTCAAAATTTATAGAAATTTTGCACATTATCTGTTTGAAGGTCACAGATAACGTATGTAAATCGTCAGACGTCTAGTTCGTTGCAAAAAGGGGGACAGACGTCCTCAAAGTTTTTATTATATGGCATTTTCTTCGGTGTCCTGTCAAAATATATTTTTGCAGGTATTTGACAAATATATTTGAAGAAAATGCCATAAAATAAAAACTTTGAGGACGTCTGACCCCCTTTTTGCAACGAACTAGACGTCTGACGATTTACATACGTTAACTGTGACCTTCAAACAGATAATGTGCAAAATTTCTATAAATTTTGAGCTTTGAGAAAACAGTTTAGATGCTTCTTAAAATTACAACTTTGCCCGCGTCCCAGAGCCAGCTGTCCCGGAACTGTGAGTGCTGACTGTACACTAGCATTCTAGCACTAAAGTACGACCTATTTTGAAAATATCCGCCTTGCGAAAACTCTTGCATGTTTTTGGCGCCACCTCCTGGACTAGACGTATTCATCAACTTTATATTGAAAAAAAATACTTAAGTATTTAAAAACTGTCAATATATTTTTTGTTGACACGAATGTTACCAAAGTAACGTTAACGGTAACAACTGTCGTCAAAACTGTGGTCATTCTACTTTTTTCTCAGTGGCGGCTGGAAAAAACTGAATATTAGTTGTCATATTTTTTGGTTTTATTTTTTGGTGAAGTGTCACTTCACCTAATGCACCTGAACGGGCTTAGTTTTAGGACGTCGTGTAAACCATATTTTATTAGTGAACGAATTTTGACTCTTCCAGCAATTATTATACTGGAAACTGTCTGTCTGATGCATAAGAAGCATTCCTCCATCATTCACTCCTTAAACACAAATAATATATAAAAATTTGCCAATTCCTAAATTGACACTGACTCAAAATTCGATTTTCTATAAAAGCAAAAAGATTTTTTTGTGCAACCATCCGCAAAATGAGCTTTCGCGGCCGCCACACAGTCCGCGAAATTCAATTTCGCGGCCGTTGCCCTTGGTGACGGCCGCGAAACTATAAATCAAAATTTGACACTTTGACAACAACAATAAGTAAATTTTATTTCCAAATTCTTCAGAACAACATAAATTATTTAGGATAAATATTAACACTTACATGACAGTTTGCATTATTACTAATATTTACTCCTGAAGCTGAAGCAACTAATAATCCAGTGTTTTTGAATTGAACTCTCAAAACTTCCCATTTCGGCATTAAATTAGCCAATATGCTTTCAGACACCATTTTGACGTTTTGTTTGTCACACCAATTTTTTGAACTCGCAGTAACAATTTTCATATTGCCGCTTAGTTTTCCAGGTATTAACTCAGAAATAGCTGATTGAACCATATTTTTTAGCTCTGGAGGAGTGCAAGAGAGTGAAACATCTGTATCGCTGTCGGATATTTTCACGATTTTTTGAGAACCGTCAAAATTTTTTGTGTATTTGTTTACTTGCAAAATATGTCATCCATGACATCCATGGAAACGCTGTGCCACCATAGCCACCAGGTTATACATCAAACTGGTAATTAGTTCCACATGTTTGTTGAAAGGAGTACATTTTTTCTATAATTCCACATAATTTTCATGGTTGCACAAAAAATAGTGTGTATACCATGACCGCGAAACTTTTTAGCGTCCTCGAGATTATCTTGCCTCGGCCGCAAGCGGCCTCGGCGATAACTTTTCTCTACGTACGCTAAAAGGCACTTCGCGGCCTTGGTATACAAATAACTATTAATCACTTACCAATGTCATTTCGGAAGATAGTGTCATACAGATTATTTAGACAACAGATAAAAATGTTGTTGCTTGAAAAGGCATATTATAGCATGGAGGAATACTTCCTTGACCATTTTTAGATTCTTACATTTACGTTTTTGTGTTTGTCTTGTGGTTTGAACTTGTTTGTAACATATTATTTTATTTTATTTTATATAGTGTGCTTGTATAGTTTATATTCTTAGCACTAAGTTTGGCTTTGTCTACAAAAATTGTTTTTTTTTTTGACAATAAAGCATATTTGATTTGATTTGATTTGATTTGAATAGCCGCCACTGCAATATTGTTATGGCAATAAACCGCGTTAGGCCCAGAAAATTTTCAGCATCTGTAAATTGTGTGTTTTATAACTTCAATAGTTTTAAATAAAATCGGGGGAAGAATGAAAAGTTTAATACATTACACGCTGCAAAAGCCCTTTTAGGTGCTCGGAGATATTCAAATAGCCTCGGCTGCGATTCGCTTCGCCTTGGCTATTTAAATACACCTCGCACCTAAAAGTATACTTTCGCAGCTTGGAATGTAAATAACTATTTAGTGCCGCTCGTACTTTTATTGCCGCTCAACTATTCACTTGCCCCCGAGCTTACCCCATTCGTTTGGAGAAAAAATAGTGTGTTGCATACGGAGTAGAAGCTCTTTTTTGTGCTTCAGCAGTATTGCAAGCCTCACTACGTTCGGCTCGCAAACCTACTACTTCAGCACAAAAAAGTAAAGCTTCTACTCCTAAAACAATAATATACTATTCTCTAATATTTATGGATTCAATAGTATAGTTTTAACAGGTGATTATAATCTTTTAAACTGTGACAGTGACAGCTGTAGTTTGTCGCAAGTCACAAGCTAGAAGTTCATCAGCCAGTAAGTACTTAACTGTGTGATTTCGGCCATTTTTTTTTATATATTAGACAACTGTTGTAATAAGGATCTATGAATGTTGAGTGTTAATCTCAGTGTAATTAAACGCAACACCAAAGATTTTCTAGATACTCCACCAATTAAAATCCTTAACACCTCACCATTCAATAATTACTGCTCTGTGATATGGAATAATTTTCATCAAACTTACATCCATAAGCTAGATAGAGCATCTGGATAATTTTTTTTTGAGACATACATATAGCTTTTAAAATGAATATACCAGCAGAAAACATGAATTATTATTATAGAGAATAGAAAACACATTAAATCAACAAAGTTTTTAGCCCATTTGTAATGGAATAAATAAATTTGATTGGTGCTTGATATTTACCTACTTTAATTAGCATTTAATAGGCCCGAATTTGGTACTCTAGTTTTTCTGATGTGTGCCATTTTCGTTGTGCTAATTTTAGAGACCTCCGAATCCCAGCAAGGAACCCAAGCCTTTTTGAATATAACTCTAACTTTATATTATGATATGATGATGAAATTATCTGGACAGTGCAGATGGTTTTTAGTCAGCACTGTCCGGACAGTGCAGATAGATTTTAGTCGGCACTGTCTGGTCAGTGCAGATAGTTTTCAGTCACCACTGTCTGGACAGTGCAGTAGTCACTCCCTTAAGCAGCACCCTTTTTTGTCTTCAGGTCTTGTAATTGTATCCAAATTCTTTTTATTTATCTCACTGGGTCCCATAAATTTTTCATTTGAGTTTGAGGTTATAATTCACATTGTTTTTTTGGCCGTGGCTAAAGTAACAGAGGTGTTACTATAATTTTTTTTTTAAAGTAACATCAATTCAATGTTGTCACTGATGAAAACGTTACTTTTAATAGGGGTTAATAGTAACGGAGGTGTTACTCTAATTATTTTCTTGAAGTAACGTCAATATAGCAATATGTAGATAGGTAATTACCGAGGTAATTACTTTCTTTGCTATAAATTGCTATAAAGTAAAGGTGATATTCTTGGTTCTTGGCATTTGTTTTAGAGTAGAAATGGAAATAAATAAAAAATAACCTGACTTGACTTTGAAGAATAGAATAGAATACTTATAAAACAGGCACAATTATAGGCAAGGCAGGAAAGACACATTTTCTTATGACTGTCAGAAAGTTACAATTTGTTACCTTTTTTTCAGGTAGGAAAATAGTAATTTCGCCTCCCTATGGAGGAAAGTAAATTATTTTCATTCCTAGGCAGAAGTTTTTTCGCTGTAGATTATCATAATTTTAGCTCCAAATTAAGAAATTACCTATCTTCATTTGCTGAAAAAAAATGCTTGAAGTTGATGGCCATTATTTTATATCGCTAATGATTAAAAATGGAAAACTGAATTTTCACTTTGCAAACTCATAAAAAGGTAAACAATCGAATTTCACCTGCAGGAGAGAACTATACCTACACTCCCGTTCCTTTGTAAGGGCATGTGAGGAATAGGAATTTGGAGACGCCGTTTTTCTCACAAAAGATTTGTATTATCAATATGTTGATTCAAATTTTTGGTTTATAAAAAATAAAATATTATTGTTATGTTGTTGAATATCACCTTTAAGTACTGTTTAAATTGCTAAAGAAAGTACCTACCTTTCTTTTCTATATATTGCTACTATATTGACGTTACTTCAAGAAAATAATTAGAGTAAACACTTCTGTTACTATAATCCCTATTAAAAGTAACATCAGTGACGTCATTGAACTGATGTTACTTTAAAAAAATATTTATAGTAACACCTCTGTTACTTTAGCCAGGGCCTTGTTGGCCACCAGGCAGCTAATAGTCTAAATTGGTACAAAAACATAATAGATGGATATGTAATTTTTCATAGAAAATTTGTTAATTTTGGTGGCAATGTTTACACCTTTACACCCCAATTTGCTTGCAGAATTGCTTGGAAAAAATGTGTTTTTGTTTGGCATGGAAAAAATGAAGAAATAATTTGCCTCGTAATTTTCACTACACCTACAATTTGGGTTTGGAACAATTTTGGGACCTACCTTAGTTTAAAAGTATTTACGAAAAACATTCAAAAAGCTTCACACAACACGAAAAATCAAATCAAGCTTTGAAATACAAAATTCTGCTGTTAAAAAAATCGCAGAACATAAGTCACTATCACTAGTCAGACAAGCCCAACTTTTTAGCAGAATACCACAAAATAAAACTTTTTAGATTTTTAGTTTTTTGTTGATTGTTTTTTGCATGTTGGTTGATTGATGTGATTCTGCCATTCTTGACGTTGACAGTGGGCGAGTTCGGTTTTCAAAAGATGGTTGACAAATTCCACAAACGGCACAAACTCGTTTTGCTAGCGGAGGATTCATTTATGTTTATCTCTCTCTGTTTCGTTTCGTAAACGGGCTGAGAGAAAGAGATGGACTGAGTGCGCATCATATCTTTCGTTCCAAACCAATATTTAGGATCAATAGTTGTATTCCTTTCACGCCTAGGAGAAGCTACTGAACACGGAACAGCCCGGGGCGTTACGCCCTTTCGTTTCGAAAGCGTTTGTTGCACCCGGCACCACATCTATTCCTTTTAAATCGGGGGTGACTGACACCGGACCGAGTCGCTCGAGTGTTCTAAACTCTTGAAAGGAATACAACTCCTCATAAAAGCCTAGTACTCATAACCGCGAAATTCGCTTTTTTTTGACATTGCTTCGACAACTTGACGTTTGATTCACGCATAAAACGTCAAATTCTTGAAGCAATGTCAAAAAAGAGCGAATTTCGCTGTTATGAGTACTAGGCTTAAGGCATAATTCCCACTTGCGCGAAATTCGCTCTTTTTTGACAATGCTTCGACAATTTGACGTTCGATACATGCATAATACGTCAAATTGTCGAAGCAAAGTCAAAAAAAGAGCGAATTTCGCGCAAGTGAGAAGGCATAAGGCGTACGTTCGCTAACTCTCGAGTCGGCAGGGCTTGCGAGTGACGTCACCACTATTGACAAATTAGCATAGCTTATAGTGGTGACGTCACCCGCAGACCTCGATGGAATGCTTGCTTGCGATTCAGGTTGTGCTTGTTTTTCGTCGATTTCAAATGAAGAAAGGTTATTTCAACAAGATTATAACGTTGAGGAATTAGTTTTTTTGACCTATGATGTTAAACTCGACAAAAGTTGAGGTCTGCGGCTGAAATAGCAGACACTTTCAGCTCAATAAGCAGTCCTATTAGAGCCGTGTTCGTTTTTGTCATCTTTTTCGACGATTTGCTATGAAATTTTGACAGGCCAGGTGATTTGTAAATTGAAACTGTCTGATCCAGTCACGTGCCTGTCAAAATTTCGGAGCAAATCGACGAAAAAGATGACAAAAACAAACACGGCGTAGATTAAAAAGCTTAGTTCTCAGAGCTTCGTTCTGTCGCTAGCCACAGCATTTCGACTAGTAGAACGTCGAGGACAATTTTCCCCTACACCCCACTCTTCTGACACATAAAATTGGTTCTGAATGGTTAGTGATTTCTGTGAAAACAGCTGACCTTTGATTTGTTCAGGCTTTTTTGGAAAATCCTTTTCAGGTATTGTTTTGTTTTGTTCGTATTTATTCCGTGCGTTTGGTATTTTGATCTTAATCTGAATTCTCCGTGCCGGACCGTGCCTCAATTTACCGTTCGTTTATTTAAAAAGTGTGCTCGGTGCTTGGTGCAGGCTCATTCGCGTTCGTTTTTATTAAAATTTCGAGCACTCTGGTCACTGGTCACTGATACACCTTGCGTTCGGTATTTTGCTCAAAGTGTAGAGCGAGCTGAGCGGAGCCGTAATCACGTGACCAGCGAGCGAACGGAGCAGTTGAACGCTGTATAAGAGTACCGGAAATTTTAATAAACGAACGCGAATGAGGCTGCACCGAGTACACTTTTTAAATAAACAAACGGTAAAGTCAAGCTCGGAGAACTCAGACCAAAATAACGAACGCACGGACAGCATTTAACTATTCTGTGCGCTCGCTAATCACGTGTTTACAGCTCCGCTTCAGCACGCTCTGCTCTTTGAGCAAAATACCGAACGCAAGCATTGTATGCTAGTAAAAGCAAGGATAATACACACTACTACTACTACAGGATAGCTTATCCTCATAAGGCTGGTGCAGATCAAATATCAAGCTTCCCACCATGCTAAAGCACCAGTGATGACGCGGCAGCATGTCGTTTTTTGCCTTAACGTAGGGTGTTTGCACCACTGGTTATGATTCAGCGAGCTTTTGCTTTATGCATACTTGGTTTTACTACATTAATTAAAATTCTAGAACAACTCTTTTTTAGATCTCGTTTGCATCTTCCTCTTTGCCAATTATGTTAAAACTACTACCGCTGGCGCAAACTGCTGACGACTTAATTAATGACGTCGGCAATGGTACTACACATGATGACCGCGATTATCGAAAACGAGGCCGATAAGCAATCCTGTAGTAGTAGTGTGTATTATCCTTCGATAGACCTGCATCTCAATCATGAAACCGATGTTTGTTGTGATGACAAGACAAGGACAAGACCCCCACGAGCCAGGAGAGGTTAGCTGCTCCTGCTCGAGAGGGGCCATCATGGGGATGCATCAGAGAATCAGAAGTGTAAACAAAACCTGCCTATCCCTCTGATCCCGTCATTCCACTTGACCAAAATAATGAACAAATGCACAGACGGGTGCAACTCGTTGTTTATCTATCTGTCTGCCTCACTCATATAGTCTAGTACTCATAACTGCGAAATTCGCACTTTTTTCACATTGCGTCGACAATTTGACGTTTGATTCACGCATAAAACGTCAAATTGTCGAACCAATGTCAAAAAAGTGCGAATTTCGCAGTTATGAGTACAAAGCATATGATAGATATACATACATTCGATCGGTGCGTTGACCAACCCAGTCAGAATGTCCCAGAACTCCCTGAGTCCAGAAATCAGAATAAAGAAATTTGAAAAGCCCGACTGTAATAGTAATGCACTGTATAGTAATGCGAATAGGGCGCCATCTATCATAAAAATGCCTTAAAACATTATGTAAAATAGGTATCTCTAGCGCCAATGCAAAACAAGTGGATGCGTGACTTTTCCAAAAAAGTAGATGACGCTGGCTTGGCTAATAAATTTTGTTGACAAAAAAATTACAACAGACAGAGATTCCGAGATGCCATTCTCGACAGTTTATATAGTATTTGTATTTATCTCTGTTTATTATTCTTTCATTTGTTTCCGTTAAGCTTGGCAAAGTAGCAAATTCTTTTGCAGTTCGCCGTTTGGCTTGCCAGACTATTATAGTTATTTCATTCGAAGAGAAAATATTGTTCCTAACAAGCTAATTCTACGGAAATAGGAAGTAGTTTTCCGTTTTCCCAACCAGTCCGCAAAGTAGTTTTTCCCCACTTAAAGCTTATATCGGAACTCCGGTTCGCGTCGTTGCGTTCGCTAACTGCTTTTGCGTGCAGAAAAACATAACTTTGAAACTTTGCGCACTGATTGGGAAAACTACTGTTACCGTAGAATTTGAAAATGTTACTTGGAATTTGGAAATGCCTATTTGAACCTCAAACAAAAGAGCTACAACGTACATCTTTGTTTTTTTGAATGGAATACCCGATTTTTTTTTTCATATTTGAAAAGCCAGCATTTTAACATTGGAAATGTTTACGCACTGTTGCCAGGTCAAAAAAATTAATTTCACCAGAAATTAGAATGAAAAATCACCAGATTTAAAGAAATCTTGAAAGTTGATTTTTCAGGGAAATTCTCGCCTTACCAACTAGGCTTTGGAAACATGTATGTATTGCAATGTCGGTATTAAAGGACGCCATATTTAAATTTTAAAATTTTGCAAAGCCTACTTTGTCCCTTGTCAAACAGTGTTGCCAACTACAAATTATAACAAATATTGTGTCAATCATTGAGGCTCGAATTCATACAAAAAAAAGCCCAAGTAGGCCTTGCAAATTTCAAATTTTCCATAACATTAATTATATAAACATCGGCAACACTGTTGGGCAAAATGTCAAATATCATTTATGAAAAGCGATAAGATTACTAGTTATCAAAAACTAATAGCGTTTTCCATTTGTCGAATCAGGGCAAAAATAATGTATCCCTATCCTTACATGTTACATGGTTTTAGAAAAAGATGCGGATACATTCAGTGCGGCACTGATGACAAATGGAAATCGCCATAAGTGAACCTTGAAGCAATCCTGGGCTCATAACAAGTAGAATTCTAATTTCATGACGTCACCCGCGACCTGGACGTTCAGTGAAGTTTAATTAACCACGTTTTTTGATATTTCTATGGAGTATTACTCACATAAAGCACACAATAGTATATTGTTGTATTAGGAGTAGAAGCTTTACTTTTTTGTGCTGAAGCAGTAGGTTTGCGAGCCGAACGTAGTGAGGCTTGCAATACTGCTGAAGCACAAAAAAGTGCTTCTACTCCGTATGCAACACGCTATTTTTTCTCCAAACGAATGTGGTAAGCTCGGGGGTAACTGGATGGTTGAGCGGCAGTAAAAGTACAAGCGGCACTAAAAGTACTTTTACTGCCGCTCCAGCGGCACCAAAAGTACTTTTGCTGCCGCTGGGGTTGCCAAGCAGCATAGAAATTAAATTTCTACCACCTCGACAGGTGTTAACCTCCTGGATTTGCCTAGCAACATAGAAATTGAATTTCTACCATCTTGACAGGTGTTGACAAAGTGATGTTTTTTTGACGTTTGGAGAAAAACAAAATTTCAGCTCAATTGGATAAATATTAAAATAGTTATGCGGCTTTGAATATTAAAACATTATGCCTCAGAAATTCATCGCTCAGAGATGGTATGACGTCATCTCTCGAGTCAAGACGGGCTAAATGCCGTTATACGACCAATGTGAGAGATGCAGTGACGTCACCGCGTGTTTCAAAACTTTCAAATTTGGAGCGTTTTGATAATTTATTTAAATATGAACAAGGGCTCGGAAAATTATGAAATTTTGCACAACTGCTAAACTCAAAACACTCTTTTAGAATATGTAATAAAAAAAATATGCTGTACGAGCCTATTGCCAAAAACTACAGGGCCTACTTTGAAACGTTAAATGGCGTTAGGGTTACTAAATTTTTAGACTAGGGTTGCTACGTTTTAAATTTTCCTTCCAAAACCTAATAATTTTGTGAATTATAAAAAATCCTTTGCTAAAACCAGTTCAGAAAAAATGTATTTCTATCTCTTACTAATACAAACTAGTAAAAAAAACACGAATACACTCAGTGCACATTAATGCCGTTGAAAATAATGCAAATTGAATGAAACAATTAAGCAAAAATAGAGCATCAAAAGACGTAATTTTAATTAAAAAAAAATCGTGTTTCACAGCAACACTTCGCAGGCCCATAGGGTCGGGGTCTTTTTAATTTACGAGCCCGAAGGGCCGGAGTCTACTTAAGTTACGAGCCCAGAGGGCCCGGGTCTTTTTAAATTACGAGTCCGTAGGGGCGAGGGTTTTTATGTGTGGTCACCTTCATCATGTGTACCTGAGTGCGTATTCTGTAACGCCATAGACATAGAAAATTCTTTCTAGGCAAGAAATTTCTTTCTATTATCACAAAACCTCATTCTGTATGCCAGTTCGGCAGTACTCGAGTCCCGTTCGGTGTTCGGTCGGCATAGAGAATTAGAAAGACCCGTTTAGGTCTTTCTGTAATGAAAAAATTATTTCTATCTTTTTCTAACACATTAACGTGAAACGTTCAAGTTCTGTTAGAGTTTATGTTTTCTTTATTAGTGGTTATGTTTTGTAGTTTTGTCAAAGGCAGACCCTGCGATCTCTTATTACCAGTAATAAACCACATAATAACTCTTTTCCGTTTTCTAGATGTCGCTGACAACAACAGAATTGTAAAATATTAGCACATCAAGAACACGTCCGATGTCGATAACATTGACATGAGATTGACATGTCAACATATGACAATATGCCAAAATATTTATTTGACCATAACTAATAATTCATAATGTTTTTCGTTCGCCGGTCTTCCATTTCGTTTTTCTTTGTGTTGTCAAGTGTTTCTAAGTGATTTCAAAGAGGGTTTTGTGTGTTTCACGAAGACCTTCAAACTTTATAGATTGGAAAATCTATTTTTATCTTTGTTGATTAGATTAATGACAGGTTCGATTAAACACCAATCAGAACTTTGAATAAATATGTTAAGGATATCCTTAACCATCGATAAGAGAACTGTCTTTTGATCTAATTAACAAAACATCAAATAATTTAAGCAAAAATTAATGTCCCAAGGTCTAGAATAAATAAATTTGAACTGCCCGACAGAAATGCGAACAGGGCGCCATCTATCATAAAAATGTCTTGAAGCCCTATGTAAAGTAGGTGTCTGTAGCGTCGATGAAAAACCAGTAAATAGTGAGTTTCCAATATGGTAGATGGCGCTGGCTTAGCTCAATTTTGTTGACAACAAAATTTACACTGAGATTCCATTCTCGACAGTTTATATAGTATTTCATCGATTAAAGGCGATTAACCGGTCGGTCATAGTTGACAGATAACCAATGAAGCAAACGTCATTTGTCAACCAATCGGTGATAAATGACGGTAAATGCATTGTTCATCTGTCAATATAACCGATTGGTTATTCGCCTTTAATCGACTTTTATCTCTGGTTAAAGGTTTTGTCATATTTTGAATAGTTTTGTCACAGCATATACAAAAACAATCAGCAGGCTAACTCTCACGCGCATCTTTTCTGCGCACGCCGCCATTAGGGGATACCATTATCCTGTCATTAAACGGCAGGGACGCCGACATTTTAATTTATTTGTTTATTTCTGACAGAGGTCATAGGCGTGCGGTGTAGAGCGGAATTTTAGTTATGATTTTCAAAGTCATTTTAGTATATTCGTGTTGTCATTTATGGTGTAATCAGTTATCATTGTTGTATATTTAAAAATATTAATAAATTAGTAAGGATAAATATTATTATATGTAAGTAATATTAAATTAGTTTATTTAAAGCCAATACGACTCTGTGACCCGAAAGAAAAAATCTAAATTATTGTTAATCAGGTCCTGTCTCGTATCCCAAAATGGCCGCTAGTGACATCCCGACAATGAATTCCTTTATTACACGGGATGTCACTCAAGTTAGCCTGCTGATTGTTTTTGTATATGCTGTGGTTTTGTTTTGAATATTTCTCAGAGATATTTCCTATTTTTGTGTTTGGGAAGTAAAATAACCGCCTTTAATATTCCCCTTTCCCTGAAATGTTATTTTAGCCTTAGCATTTAGTAAAAATACTGTGGTAAAATAGCGCAAACCACAAAAGGGTGTGGTGGGTACCATCGATACACCGTATCACTCCCGGAAATCCGAATTGGGCCATGAATCCTCTTTCTCAAGCTGCTTCTCAGCCTCGGTTAGGGGAAATTTAACCCACTGAGGAGCAATGGCCTCTAGAGCCAAACATACTTTCTCACTTGATGCCCTGCTAAATGTGAACTGAGACATACATGTATTGAACTTATTGAAGAATGAAGTCGTCTCCTACCGCCTTCTGATAGGAGCCTTGAGCGAAAAATCTTAGAGCACCCAATACTCTAATTTGAATTGGGATTCTTCCGGCTCTAACCACACGAGCCATGTGTTAAGTGAGGTGGAAATACCTCCGGAATTCCCTTTGGGGCCTTAATTGTTCTTGACGCTCTTCTTCTTCCTTTTCGTCCGCAAAAAGCATGAATATAGGGTCCATAATGGCTTATATCAATAATAAAAAATAATCAATAACAATGTGATATTGATATTGAACAGTTGATAACAACTGACAATTTAAAACACCACAAAAATAATGAAACTCTCTAGGAAAGCGCAATGTTTTCACATTCTATAGTTTACGATATTTCTATTTCAACGTCACCCGAATCAACTTGGAAAGATGATTACAGAATTAGTTTTTTATATTTCCCGTCTATGTCTATCTCTTCTCTATGTCTATTTCTATTCGTTTACAGAATACGCCTCCTGGTTTTTCAGTCTCAATTTTTCGGGACTTTTTTTATTTTCTGAATTGAGTAGGAGGAGAGGAAACTTCAATTAGTTGAATAAATAACTAGTTGTAATTCTTGGGAATACATGGGATTTATTGATCAGTGATTGTAGTAAAATTCAACTTTGAGACTCAATTGATCAAAAAGTATTTGAGCTACCAAATCCAATTCAGCACAGAATTATAGAAAATTTAATGCTCTTTTCAAGGATATACGATATGTTTTAGTTTGCTCAAATTTCAATCAAGATATGGGCAATTGTTCATGAACATGTCAGGATTTTTTTTTTAAATTTAAATCCAAAAAATCTTCCTTTAAAATTGCCATTTTGAAATAATGTTAGATTTTTTTTCGACCCGCTCTATCGATTGGAAAAGTTGAAATTACGAAAGTCTGAAAAATGAAAATTTTGAGTTTTTGAATTTTTTTCCAAGGGATTTGAGATTTTTATTTCAAAATTTTCAAATTTAATTTTCTTGGAACCCGTCAGAGATTTTGGATCATTTTTTTTTGAAATTGAAGCTCCTTATAAGGGCTTCAAAATGATACTTAGTTGAAGTCGCTGGCATTTACGATTTTTGAGAAAATCGAGTTTGAAATTATTGACTAAATTTCAACTAAAATCCAACTTTCAGGCTCAATTGCTCTAAAAGTATTTGCGTTATCATACTCAATCTAGTACTAAATTATAGAGAATTTAATGCTCTTTCCAACCACATATAATTTATTTTGATTTGCTCAAAATTTAATGTAAGTATTGGCAATTGCTCCTAACCTTGTCAGGATCCAAAAAAAATCTAAACCTAAAAATTGAGATTTTCTTTTTAATTTTTCTATGTGTTGAAATCAAGATTTTGTAATGATGTTAGAGTTTTTTTCGACTAATTTAGACCCGCTTTTTCGATTGGAAAAGTCAAAATTCAATAAATATGAACAATAAAAATTTCGATTTTTTCAAAGGGTTACATACCTTGAGATTTTTATTCAAAATATTTGATCTTGGATAACTTAAAATCTAATAAAGATTTTTAATTAAAATTTTCAATAATGACAAGGGCTTTAAAATGGTATTTAGTTAAAATTGCTAGCTCTTATGGTTTTCGAGAAAATCGAGTTTGAAATTTTTGATAAAATTTGGACTAAAAGTTAATTTTTAGATCCAATTGCCAAGAAAGTATTCGAGTTATCAGAACAACCAATTTAGCATAGATTTATAGAGAATTTAATGCTATTTTTAACCATATATAATTTGTTTTGACTTGTTCAATTTTTTTTGAAGATATTGGTCATTATTCCTAACCTTGTCAAGATTGGAAAAAATTTCCAGAACAAAAATTGAGATTTTGCAGTTTTCTGCAATCGCCATTTTGAAAGTGATGTTAGAATTTTTTTCGCTTAATCTAAACGCGCTGAATCAATTAGAAAAGTCAAAATTTTGAAAATATGAAAAATAAAAATTTCGAGTTTTCGATTGGTTTGACTGAAACCCCCTATAAGCAACGCCACTGGCCAAACAAAATACATGTTGCCAACTTGAAAAATAACCGGCCAATAGTAACAAGAGCCTGGAATAAACAGAAATTGAAATATAAAAAGGGAAACATATATAAATATATCAAAAGAACAAATTCAAATTTTTATAAAAATCAAAGGATCTCACACACCGCTTATGGGAATTTGGTTTTCTGTCAAACAAATGAAATTTGTATGTTCATGAAGTAAAATTTTAATACATTACGAGGGATGTTAATAAAGTGTATGCTATTGTTAAAAATATTTAAAATTGATGAAATTTCAAAATCACCAGAAATGGCTATTTTTCAAAAAGTTTTTCAACAATCACCAGATTTTTCATAAAATCACCAGATCTGGTGAAATTTCACCAGACCTGGCATCACTGTGTTTACGTTCTCGCGTACATAAGAATCAAATTCGAAGTTTTCGTTCAGAGTCGAAAGACGGCGGTGTCGTCAGGGGCGTGCGGTAAAATTTGAAGTACAAGGCGCAGCGTGTCGCAGTGGGCGCAGTGCTCACTGCGCCTTGCCGGCAAACAGCAGCGCGCGGCAAGGGTTATATCGTTATCTGGGCATTCAAAATTGAAAAAAAAAAAAATATGGGGATTATGGGATAATGGGACAAAAATCATAGCGTTTAGCGTTTGTTCTATTGGGGGATTTCCATAAAATAATAGATAATTACGATACAAGTGAGTTAACAGCATAGGTACTTAAGATACCCAGCCAGCAAGGGTACGTCATATTGACGTCCTTATATGGTGATAATTCGTCAATACTCGTCACCTGACCAAAAACTGACGACATATTGACGTGTGATAAATGCCGTTCAAATGACGTGCTTTTTATCACGTAATATTGACGCGTTTTTCTGGTGATAAATGTAATACACATTGACGTCAATATATATCATGTAATATTCACGTATTTTGCTTGTGGTTCAGTAAACCTGGTTTTTTGAATTAGTTTTCTTTTTTCAATGTGTTTTGAATGTATTCCTAGAATTCCTAGGGTTGTGCCGTGTATACTGTATTCTATAGTGAATAGGAGACAAAGTGATGATACAAATCATTATTTTTTTTCGCATTTGTAACTACTCACGAAAATTTTGATCGAATCGAATGCGAATAATACCCCTACCCTCGCATTTTTTCGACATCCTGTTTTTTTAATTTTTACTACAGCAAAACTTTGATGCGTTTGAAAACACATCTTTGAATAAAAATTAAATGGAAAACTCCCATAGTTCATACTCATAGTTCCATCTCTGACTTTCAAATAGTATAGAAATAAACGGTAGAAACTGTGGAAAGGCCAGAAAGGGGACGTATTTGGTTTGTTTTTGTGTTTGGTCAACGGTTTGGTGAATGCGGAAATTACTGTATTCCTTTTATACATCGAGTGACACCGAACAAACACCGAACGAAAAACGTTCAAGCTTCTGACTTTGAGCAGCTCCGAGTAACTCAACGGGAAAAAGGAAAAGAGTAAATACAAATACATTCACTCCTGTATTTTTTTTGTTTCGAAATTCTAGCATTAGTTTAGTATTAGTAAGGGACAACAATAAATATTGCATCGCCGCGTGGGGAAACGAATATGCTATTCAGCGAATTCTATTGGTAGAACCAGTGCAGAAAAATGTTTTTTTATCTCTTTCTTATAGAAGTCGGTAGAAAAGACACGAACACACTCAGTGCGCACTAACCCTTCCAATTCGCTACTGTGTGTGTGACTGTTGACGTTGATTGTTGTGAGGGAGTTTGTTGAGGTTATGTTGTGGTTGTAGCATGGCGTGGTCGTGTTTCATTTGGTTTTCCCTCGCTTTTTGCTTTCTCATTTCCCGCCAAGTTTCCCTCATTTCTTTTTTACGCAAGTATCGCGTGGAATTATTAATTCTTGATATATTTTTCGGTTTTAATTTCTCTTCAGAATCATCCTGCTGCATCCAAGTGAAACGCCTCTATATGAATGTGAGTTTTATTCACGTGTTTGTGTTGAGACTAATAACAATCACCAACCGTAAGTATATGTCTTTTGTTTTAATATACCTTATTTTATATTATAATATACATTATTATTATTGCTTGTTCACCTAAGGGCCAACTTATGGACCAACAGGTAAGTGTCTGGTTGTTACCTCACTTAGCAAGTACTACAAGTAATATGTTTAATACGCCTACAGAATATTTATATTGTCTTTTTTTAAATATATTTTTCTCAAAAGTGATATAGTGTTGGTTCATTTTCGTTACAGGTCATATAAATTTGAAAAAACAAGGATTTATAGAAAATATATCAGGTAAATATGACGTCATTTATAAAATAGATATCACGCGAATGGAACGTTATTAATACGCCAATATCACGTTAAATAACTCATAAACTTGACGTCAAATAACACGTAAAAATGACGTACCAACTATGACGTCATTCGTCCCAGACATTAGGAAGTCATTTTCACGTCATAATTAAGTCATTTAGCTCGTCATTTCTCGTCACTTGATGACCAGTATTTAACGTCATTTTCACGTGCTGTTGTTACTTGGGTACACGCGTGTGGATTAATGTGGAAGTTGCAGTTGTGTATCTCACTGCCGTAGATACATATACAGGGTGTCCCACGACGTTTTTCCCAGGTAATAACTTCGGAACGCGTCATTTAATATAATTGAAATTTTGAGGATCTGGGTAACTTTTTGTGCCGCTTCTATCATTGGCATCCAATTTCACCACTTTTGCTTCAATTTTGGTCAAGTGACCGTTCGAATCTACAATGTAACTCATGGTATATTATGCCATTTTTCGTTAGAAAATTAAATTACAAAATCGGTAATGCCATATTTGTTAAGGCTTTGTTAAAGAAAATGATGAAAAATTATACAGTGGAATACGATGATGCATTCCGAAGTTATCATTTGGGATTGCGAAATCTGTGAAGTTTTTCAATTCTACAATAAAAATGTTAGAATAGTTATTTATGTATCAAGGGTACTAAGTAGATGATTATGCCCTGAGGGCGACAGTCTTACAAAGCCGAGGGCCTCTGGCCCGAGGGTTCGTAAGTCGCCCGAGGGTATATATATCTATTAGTACCCGTGGTGCATACAAATTTTTATGTCATACCAGTTGGTTGTGAATAATAAATACCTGGGAAAAAAGTGTCACTTTGCAAATTGTCATCAGTGTCCAAAATCATCATTTTTTGACAAAAATAATATGTTTATAAGCGTAAATTTATATTTTGTTAATAAAGAATAAGTTAATTGAAAACTTTTTTTTGCGTCTTTATGCCCGCGCGGCCCATAATGTGTACTTTATGCCCGCACGGGCATAAGGTAATGAATTATATAGATGGTATCTAAGGTATAAAAACACAATAATGTATTGGTATGACATAAATATTATTTATGTCCGATTTTTCTATAATGTGCTTGTTTAATATTATACCTACACACAGTTTAGCCGAGATGAAGTGGAGCTTTATCGTACTATAGTACCTAACATAAGGGGTCGGTTTCGTCGATAACGAGTGATTTTAACTCCAGGCTGAACGTATCCAGTTGCAATGCTATATGCTTAACCCGGAGGTGATTACTATTGAGAAACCGACCCAAAGTGAGTTTAGCGGAGATGAAGTGGTACTTTGTTGTTCCTACTAGTAAAATAAAGCAGCTTTATTTTACTATATAGCAGCCTAGTGTGACCAGAGCTGGGCAAGCTACTTGGAAAAAGTAGCTAGCTACAAGCTACAAGCTACTTTATATTGTAAATAGCTAAGTTACTCAGTAGCTCAACTACCTCTTTGAAAAAGTAGCTAAGCTATTAGTAGCTTAACTACATTTTGAATTTTTGAAAGCTACTATTTAAGCTACTTTTTTGAAAGTTAAATTGATAAAAACAAAAAAGCGTGCACAATCGCCACCATCAATGTACATACCTTACCTAATTTAATTTCATAATATCATCATACGAAAATAACATATTAACTTTCTCTAAGAAGTAGTATTCATATTTTTTTCAAAAACCATTGGATATTAATTTATTAGGTTCACTTTGATCACAGTGATCAGCGAATGCGAGAAAATAGGACACATAAAACATAGGTACCTACAGAGATAACTAGAAACTAGTCTAAGCAAGACAGGATAAGAATTTTCCGGAAAATGATAATTGTAGCTTGAGCAATTAAAGTATAAAGTTACTTTTATCGAGCGGTAAATTCAAACGCGGGCGATAGGTTGGTGGAAACGTGCCTTTATAAGGGGAAAACTGTTTATTTTTGCAAACAATGTCGAATGGATGTCATTATATTATAGGTATAGTTATTTCATTTTTGAACTAGAAGGAGTCCGCTGCGCATAAAGCATAATAAGTATTTTGGGAGTTAAGTATCGTTAACCACACCCTCGGGCGGTAAATGACCTAAATAGTAAATAACTATTAACTATCTACCAAAAGTAGCTTAAGTAGCTTGTTTTAGTAGCTAGCTACTTTTCACAGTAGCTTATGAATACTTGAAACACATTACCAAAAGCTACAGCTACAAGCTACTTTTTTTTTCAAAGTAGCTTGAATAAGTTATTAGCTACCAAAAAAGTAGCTAAGCTAGTAGCTTAATTACTTGGTAGCTAGCTACTGCCCAGCTCTGAGTGTGACGCTTTTATGATAAATTCAAGTCTATAATACCTACCTACATGGTTTTAGGAAAATTTTGTCTGGTTTCTCAATAGCAAGTCACCCCCGGGTTAAGCATAACTTCGGGTTAAACATTGCAACCACTGGCGTAACTAGCCATCTGACCTGGGGGGGGGGGGCCTAGGGTGGGCCTGGCAGAGGCGCCGATTTTTGAAAGTCCTCATAGGTGCAGGGGAAACTCGCCGTAGGCGCCGGCTGAGGCGAAAAAAACCCAGCTTATCAGCAACTATAAAGTCATATCAGCAACACCGATTCACTGATTCACAGGAAAAATATTTAGTCAAACTCCCAAATAATCTGTTATATTGCTAATGCTAATTTAATGGCTTTGGTCAAAGAATATTATAGTTAACACTTATAGAAAACCTATTCCATGTATATTTTTTGACCCCCAAAATGGAGCCAGACTTTTCGAGCCGGGGCTCCATCGGAGTGGTAGACTCGCCGTAATCAACGTAGCTCCAGTTGATGGCTAGTCGGCGTTGCCATATGTCCATATAAATATGTATAATAACTTTAAAACGGTGACCGCGCTGATGTGAAAAAACACGATATGCGGGAAAAAAATGGAAGGTTTTGTCTTGAAAATATCGCTGAAAAATTGCTAGACGATAATCGCAGTTCGAACTCGAGTTTCTTACAGAAATATCAAAGTTTTTCAATTTTTTTTCTGGAAAACTGGCTAAGTAAAAATTGTGCAATTTTTTCAGGTGGAAGACAAAAGTGAGGAGCTTCTTATAGGAAAATTTCAAATTTTTCCAATGGAAAATCATTCCACGAAAAATTCTGAAAAATTGTCTTTTTTAAGCTGAATTCATTTTCTTACATTTAATTTTTTTCCTAGAAAACTGGCAAAAGGAAAATTGTGAAATTTTTTCAGAAAAAAGAGGAAAGTGAGGATCTCATTATAGCAAAATTTCAAAATTTTCCAGTGAAAAAACACTCCAGGAAAAATTTAGGAAAACTTACTTTTTTAGGCGAAATTCATTCTTTTATATTACAATTATTTTCTGAAAAATTGGCAGAGTGAAAACTGTGATATTTTTGCAGGAGAAAGACGAAAATGAGGAGCCTATTATAGGAAAATTTCAAAATTTTCCAGTGGAAAATCATTTCAGAAAAAATTCTGGAAAATTGACTTTTTCAAGTAAAATTCATTTTCTTTCTTTTTAGTTTTTTTCTAGAAAACTGGCAAAAGGAAAATTGTGAAATTTTTTCAGAAAAAAGAGGAAAGTGAGGAACTCATTATAGCAAAATTTCAAAATTTTCCAGTGAAAAAACACTCCAGGAAAAATTTAGGAAAACTGACTTTTTTAAGCGAAATTCGTTCTTTTATATTACAATTATTTTCTGGAAAATTGGCGGAGTGGAAATTGTGATATTTTTGCAGGAGAAAGACGAAAATGAGGAGCTTATTATAGGAAAATTTCAAAATTTTCCAGTGGAAAATCATTTCAGGAAAAATTCTGGAAAATTGACTTTTTTAAGTAAAATTCATTTTCTTTCTTTTTAGTTCTTTTTCCAGAAAACTGACAAAAGGAAAATTCTGAAAATTTTCCAGAAAAAAGAGGAAGCCGAGTTCATTAAAGTAAATTTTTAAAATTTTCTAATGAAAAGTCACTCGAGGAAAAATTCTGGAAAATTGACTTATTTAAGTAAAGTTAAGGAAAATTTACCCTCTTACATTTTAATTCTTTTCTTGAAAACTTGCAAAGGGAAAATTTTGAAAATTTTCCAGGAAAAAGAGAAAAGTGAGGAGCTTATTACAGGGAAATTTTGAAATTTTCCAGTAAAAAATCATTCCAGGAAAAATTCAAAAAAAATTGACTCAAGGCAAAATTGAGGAAAATTCACCCTCTTACATTTTAATTTTTTTCTGGAAAACTGGCAACGGGAAAATTTTGAAATTTTTACAGGAGAAAGAGGAAAGTGAGGAGCTCATTAGAAGAAAATTTCAAAATTTTCCAGTGAAAAATCACTCCAGGAGAAATGTATTTATATATTTTCGGATAACTGAATAAACTCTATTCTAAGTTAAAATAGTATATTTCCTAACTAGTGCGGAGAGTACCACTTTTCCGCACACGATTGTAGTTTGTCGAGCGACGCGCAGCGAAGTTCGGCAAGCAATCAAGTGTGGAAAGAGACTTCCCGCACGAGTTAGGAACACTATTTTTTTCTACGAGATGAAAGGTAATATTTTTATCTACATATTTATCAATTTAAGATATTTTTTTTTCACTTTCTTGTACCTATACCTGGTAGTATATCTGTTTATCTGTAAGTACAGGGTGGCCCAAATTCGAGCCTCATCATTGGGATCTTCGAAACCGTAAGAGATACAGGGTCGGTTAAATTATGGCAAAGTTGCGCATTTTGATGCTCAACAAAATGCCGCTTTGATATTCAGGATATTCCGAATACTTCCGGAGATATCCAGAAAAATTTCGAAATTTTGCAAAATTGTTTTTATTTTTTCCTGACTTTATTTGAAGTGATATTTCGAAAAAAATATCACTTCATCGTAGCCACTTTTTCTTCACTACAAGATGCTACCATCAAATTTAAAATCTGACGTTTCGTCTTTTGGCCACCATCATCAACTTATTTTTTTTAAATACGACCCTGGATTTTTTATTTCAGATTTTGAGAGCTTCTGATATTCCAAAACCTATGACGTATCGCATTTATCCGAAAATAGTTATTTATGCAACAAGTGTGTAAAGTGAACCTTTTTTCACGAATGCGAATTTTGACGCACGAGCCGAAGGCGAGTGCGACAATCACATGAGTGAAAAAAGGTGCTTTACGCAAGTATTGCATACAAAAATTTTTCTACTACCAATCAAATATGTGTACAAAAATAAATTTAGTCAAAAATAAATTTAGTCACTAGTGCGTAAAGAATTTTCATTTTACGAGCTAGTGCGTGAAGTGATTTACCAGAAAAATGCCAAATTGACAGTGTCGACATCTGTCACTGACATTACTTTACGCACTAGCGTCTTCTGAATAGCGCGTAAAGTGAGTACTTTACGCACGGTAGTAGAAAAAATATTTTTTTTTTTACTTCTTAGTAATTTCTTACCAAAATTCTTTTCTCTGTCTCTCTCTAACACATTTAGTTCTTATGGAAAGTGCCAATAATAGAAATTTTTTGAATAAATGCGATACGTCATAGGTTTTGGGATATCAGAAGCTCTTGAAATCTGAAATAAAAAATGAGGGTCCGTAGGGAAGGGTGGGCCACGTTGAGACAGTTTTCACTTTTTTGGGGATAAAATTAGTAATTTTAATTTTTTCGCTACAGTTTCGTGAGCCTCATAATCTTTCATCTTATTGCAAACATTTTTTGAATAAATTATTAGCACAATATTATTTATTTTATTTTATAGAGGAATCTAAAAAAATTTGATTTTGTCTCAAGGTAGCCCATGAGGTGGGCCACTTTGAGACATACATAAAAACCGAGAAACAAGGAGAAAAATAAGGTTTATTCAAAAATAATACATTGTAAGGAGGGCAGTAATATAACTTTTCTTCATTATTTTGTGTTTTTTCAACATATCTTGAAAATGTTTGATGCTTCACGTTGTTTTTCTCTGCTGCATTCCTTAAAGCTTAATTTATGTTCAATCACATGTTCGACAGGCTTTTTTATTGATTCGGCACTATACAGGCCTTTTGAAATTTTTATTTGCGTCCTCGTGACATGTTTTGAACTTGTTTTGAACAAAATATTTTTTTCTCAACATTTGAGACACGTCTCAAGGTGGCCCAAACTTCGTGTCTCATTGTAGCCCATGGTAGGTCTGAGTTACAAACCGCAATATTTGGGTAAAACGTGAAAAAATCCACACGTATATACATAAACAATAAAATTAATATCCACCTGTTGTGTTGGAAACCTCAGAACAAAATGAAAATATATTGGGAACGACTGATGAAGTACTGAACTTACGGCAAAAGAAATTTCACCATGGCGAAAACAAATCGAAACCGGCCAAAAATTTGGGGGCGCACGTGCAGCTTCTCTGGCAACAGAAATAAGACTAACATGTTTAATACTTGATGTACTGTGAAATGGAGACAAATAGCCCACGGTATTAAAAAATAATGGCGATTGTCTCATGGTAAACGCGTCTCATGGTGGCCCACCCTCCCCTATATAGAAAAATAAAGTTGATGATGGTGGCCCAAAGACGAAACGTCATATTTTAAATTTGATGATAGCATCTTGTAGGAGAGAAAAAGTGGCTAAGATGAAGTAATATTTTTTTTGAAGTATCACTTCAAATAAAGTCAGGAAAAAAAAACATTTTGCAAAATTCTGTTTTTTTCTGGATATCTGCGAAAGTATTCGAAATATCCTAAATGTCAAAGCGGCATTTTGTTGAGCATCAAAATGCGCAACTTTGCCATAACTTAACCGACCCTGTATCTCTTACGGTTTCCGAGATCCCAATGATGAGGCTCGGATTTGGGCCACCCTGTACCTGTATACCTAAAAATTCCAGGTATTCTACTTTTCCGCACGGAGTGCGGAAAAGTAATCATTTTTCCGCACTCAGTGCGGAAAAAAACGGAAAAGCACTAGTGCGGAAAAGTGATACTTAAATTACCTAAAATGCGTGCGGAAAAGTACACTTTTACGCACGCTCGTAGAAAAAATGTATTACAAAACAAAAACTCCGAAGGTGCTCTTTGAAATAATCTATGACTTAATCTTTTCTTTAAATTGTTATGACGTCATCGATGACGTAAGTAAAAACCCTCGTGCCTTGCAACGAATTATACATATGTTTGGTTGAAATTTCAGACATAAAAAAACCTATTTTTCAAAAAGGCAAATGATGACGTAAGTACAAACCCTCGTAAAACTAACTTTTTTTTACGCGTCTCATTTCGTCAGCACCCCTTGAATAGGGAATTTTCATATTTCTCAATTTATTTTTTTTTAGATACTTCTAGCGATCAGATATTACATGGTTTAATTTTTTTCCATTTTAATTTATACTTTGTACGAAAAAAAAATTATTGAAATTCAAATCAAAAACTTTGGCGCGAAAACGCCAGGTTTCAATATGACAGCACTTGTGACATCAATATTTCGTAAACAACAAACGCAGCAAACGAACTCCTGCTGACGCAGTGCTATTTTTGTGTTATTTAAAAGTGGAAAAGCTTTCTTTTTGTGAAAATTGTCGCGATGGATGAAGAATATTGTATAGTATAGGACTACTTTTGGAATTAAATTTCACTTGCAAGTTTCCTCTTGACAAGCTTGTTTACAGAATCGTGACGTCAAAAAAAGGGGCCATCATGGAAGGATTGTTTTGGCGGGAATTTTTTTATTCCAAATTTACTATTATTTTTTTTGTAACAAGGGAGGTATTAGTTGAATGAAAACTGGTCATATGAATATTTTACAGTATAAACTATCGATTTAAATCAAATTTGGATAATTTTATTTCCCTTGCAAGTTCCCTATTTGGAGCCTAGTTGCGCTTATGCACATCCTGAAAATGCCAGACAAAAAAAATCCTGTGCAATTCACACCCGGTAGAAGTGAAACTTTCATCGAACTGCATGCATTATTACACACATACTAACATACACAGTGGCGTCCCCCCCTCCAAAAGACTTGAGAAAGAACGCAAATAAATATAGTTAGAAAAAACTAAAATACACGCTGGGGTGCTTGGTTCCACATTTCTCATATATTGAGCACCCCACGCTTTTTTGACAATAATTTTAATATTTTTTGTTCATTAATATTTTCTGTTTATATTAAAAATTATTTTTCACTTAAACCATGTTTTTTAAGTTTTTCAAAATATATTTATTTTTCACTTTTTAGTTCGATGTATTAAAAGCGTGTCAACCCCAGAGATTTCCAGACTTTTCCAGACATTATCCAGACTTATTTAGAGCTTTCCAGAGTTTTCCAGAGTTCATCCAGATTTATCCAGTCTTGTACAGACTGATCCGGATTCTGGAACATGATTCCCAGGTCTTTTGGAACCTTTTTCAGAATTTTTCCGACCCTTTCAAGAAATTTCCAGACATTTTTCAGACGTTTCCACAGATTTCCAGACATTATCCAGACTTATCCAGAGCTTTCCCGAGTTTTCCAGACTTCATCCAGATACATCCAGACTTGTTCAGACTGATCCGGATTCTGGAAAATGATCCCCAGGTCTTTTAAGACCTTTTTCAGAATTTTTCCAACCCTTTCCAGAAATTTCCAAGTCTTTTCCAGACGCTTCCAGACAATATCCAGACTTATCCAGAGTTTTCCAGAGTTTTACAGACTTTATCCAGATTTATCCAGACTTTTACAGACTGATCGGGATTCTGGAAAATGATCCCCAGGTCTTTTGGGACCTTTGGCAGAATTTTTCCGACCCTTTCCAGAAATTTCCAGGTTCTTTCCAGACATTCCCAGAGCTTTCCAGACTTCATCCAGATTAATACAGACTTGTTCAGGCTGATCCGGATTCTGAAAAATGATCCCCAGGTCTTTTGGAACCTTTTTCAGATTTTTTCCAACCCTTTCCAAAAATTTCCAAGTCTTTTCCAGACGTTTCCAGAAATTTCCAGACTTTTCCAGACAATAACCAGACTTATCCAGAGTCTTAGAGACTTTATCCAAATTTATCCAGACCTTATCCAGACTTGTACAGACTGATCCGGATTCTGGAAAATGATCCCCAGGTCTTTTAGAACCTTTGGCAGAATTTTTCCGACCCTTTCCAGAAATTTCCAGACTCTTTCCAGACGTTTCCAGAGATTTCCAGACCTTTCCAGACTTCATCCAGATTTATCCAGACTTGTTCCAGCTCACTTGGCTTGTTCCAGGTTCTTGTTGTGTGTTGTGTGTTAATATAAGCGTGTTAAAAAAGTGTTGCTTTTTCGTTTCTCATCGAGTCTCAAATCACTCCCAACGATTCTAAAGAAATTTTCACTTCAAAAATGACTCCACTCAACATTCCCTATCTCACGCAGAGCATAATTTTGTTTTAGATTATACATATATTTTCTATTTATACAGCAAATTAGACGTAGCAACTAGGTATTCAGTAGCAACAGCAACTGTATTATTTTATGAATGTCTATTATATGATTTATTGTAACTTTTGTTTTTTTTACATATCATCTAATATGTCGATGTAAAAAATTCTAAAACCGCCGCGCCAGTTAGTCTATCATCTTACAAGGTAAAATCACAAAAAATATTAAATGCCCGAGAGAATCGCGCAACGCTGTTAAAATTTGTTTGCCGAAAAGCTAGCGCGAATATAAATTATTTCAATTTATAACACCGGAGCAGCGCCTCTAGCGGTCTGCCGTCGCCCATAAGCGTGGGTTTTCTATAGTTAACTATAATATTCTTTGCTTTGGTATACTGAATAACTTCTGCACATTGCAATTTGCACTGACCTTTGGGTGGCACAATTGCACACAGCCCGTTCGTTGGTGGATCGGAGGATCGAATAGGGTCGATCGGGATCGCCGCGCATTACCGTTCAAATTTAGTAGGTAATAACATAAAATTATAATAGGTAACGTAGCTCTCATAAAATACCAAATTATTAAAGTTTTTTCTGGGGGGGGCCTAGCGACGTCTGGGGGGGGGTCCCGGCACCCTAGGCCCCCCTGTAGTTACGCCACTGATTACAACTGGGCACGTTTACCCTGGAGTTAAAACAAACCCGGAGGTGACCCGATATTGAGAAACCGATCTTCAGGAAATTTGTTCTTGATGTGGTTAATGTGGTTGAAAATCGTAGATGTGGTGTCACCATCCACTAAACGCGTGTAAAAGCAATATTTTGTTTTGTTCCATACTCTTGGGCCCTGTATACTTTTTGCAGATTACCTACCTACCTAAATCTTTTATGAAGTTTTTCCCCATCCAAGTTTTAAGAAATAAACTTTGGATGATCATTTGCTAGTGCAACTGGAAGTAAGATAAGATCGATGTTATCTTCAACGATAAGCAATAAGTATAAAACGATGAGGATGTTGCTATTGCTGTCCTAACAATCAACGTATCGCTGTCTTTTATAGCCTGATGAACAGTTAATAAGTTTTGACTCCTCAAATTTATTTCTCAGCAAAAAAAAAACCATGACAACTTTTGTTGTGTTCGCAGAAGTTTGCTTTTGTACAATAAATGCAGCACGTGTGACATAATTTGCTGACCCGAGCACAGCCGGCTATTTTCTTTATGACGCTTTCGCAGTGTTCAGTGTTGTGTTCGTTTATGCTGTGCTTGATGGCCGTATATGTTATTATTTATATTAATAGCTAGAACAGATTGAAAAAACTGTATTGAATTTTCATTATCAGTAGGTTTTTTTTTGTTTATTTACTTTTCTCTACATTGCAACGGACAGGTTCCTTCCCAAATCCCAAGTAGGTAAAGTTTGTTTCGCCAGGGTTTGTACTTGCCACCAGCATTTACCTTCCTTGTTTAACAAATATAAATTGACTGAAATAAATCAATGACGTCAAAAACGTTCGTCGGTTCTTAAAAGAGAAGTCATTCATTTTAATTTGTCAAAAAAATTGAATGTGTCATATGAATTAATCTGCGACAACCCTTTATTTTCAAGTTTCAAGGTCAAGTATGAACCCTGGTGAAACGAACCTTACCTACTATATCACTAATAAAACTTTTACAACATGTATTGATACAAAAATACATGATTATGAAGACCAAGACCGGAACTTGGATTAACCCGCACAAACACCAACTTCTAATGCCTGGTATACTGCTTATAATGATCGAGTAGGTTCTTACCATAATTCCGGATACGGATGTAAAATAAATAGTAGCTCGTAGCTTTAATCCATCGAGTTATAAGTACCAGAATGATAAGTGCTTTATTGCCTTATTGGCACTTCCAGACTATAGTCATACGCGTGATATCAATTTGTCAGCATAGTATAGCAACTCCTGGATCAAATTCCTATTCAAATATTTTTGCTGAACTCGCTATATGAGATTCATGTGTAAAGTGATCAAAACACACCTCAACATTCTCAAATTCCGAACATCGCCTTATCAAGAAGCCCGCTAACTTCTCTATCAGCAACGACCTTCAGATCCTTCATCACTATTGGTTTACTCGTATGAGATTCAAGCCGTCAACGCTACAATTGTATAATCAATAGTGAGCCATTTCCTGGAAAACCAAACCCTGGGATTTTTAAATTATTTAGAATTAGCTATTGAGACAGACAGATGAAAGGTTATTTCACGAAAGTCATTGCTGGTAGCCCGAACGTATGAAACCAGAAGATGGCGAAGAGAAATTTGTAGTTTAGGTAAATCAGAACAGAAGCTATATCATACCTTCTCTCACATGGGTAAATGGTAAATCTGTAAAAAAGCCATCTCGAAATCAAAGTATATCGAGTCAACTTGTGAAGTTGATGCCATAAGTCATGTCCTATTGTGTTGGAGTAGATGCAAATTAATTGAACAAACATTTACATCCACAATGAATGATACGGCTCTTTTGCCGAATGGTTGAAGTTATTCTGCTATGTTGTTGTTGTCGATGATAACAATATCGTATTTTAATCGGTAATGATTGGTGTAGAATATAGATCAAGATAAATATCATTATTTCGCCAGTGACGGTTTTTGAAGATGATCTCCAAGGCTAGTTTCGGTACTGGGAGTACAAGATAAAAATCGATATTTACATATTTTTTCAAGATAAAGGTTATTTTGCCATTTTTTTTTTTTGAATGAACGGTAGTAATAAATCATGATATGTTCAAAGATAAATCCCATTGATAAGATTAAGTTTGATTTTTTTTAAATCAATCAAGTTTATTGTTGCAGAGAACAGTTGAAATATTTCGCATCTTTTATTCAGATAATGTTCTGAGATTTCCATCATGTTAAAACACGAACTGTTGTGGTTCTTGTTGGTTGTGTGTGCGTTCTTTTTGGGTATGCACTTGCTGATTCATTTTCTTCAATTTTAAAAATTGTATTTTTTTTAGCAACCTCTTCTGTTGCCAATGAAACAGACATTGAATATCCAACCCTAAACCCTGACGCGACGTACTGCTTTGAGTACACTTGGTTTGGACCTGATTACGACAACAATACTATATATAATGGAACTTGTGACGACTTTAAAGACGACACAAGAGCTGGAGATGATATTCCGTGTGCTTCACCCATAGTTATATCATGTAATAAATATCGAGTAAATTTCAATTTTTCAGAATATGATTGAAATTTAACATTTAAGATGATGGAACAATTCCAGATGTCACATACTTATGGAATAATAACAAAGCTAGTGTATTGTGTAGAAAATCGGAAAATCAAGCTTGTGTGACTTATACCTATTGGTATAAGAATTTAAGTAAGTACAGATATAGGTGTACCAGGTGTCTCTAGAGAAACTGTGTCAATTCATACAGGAAAATGTAGGTAGATAATCAGGAAACTAGGAATGTTGACTAAAATTTTATCATGGCAGTTCCAGAAGATGATGTCAACTTGCCTATTAGAAACATACTACCCTACATGAGTGATACTCAAAATTTTCATCAAAAAACCCCTATCTTTTTAATTCAATATACCATTGCCATAGAATTGAGGGTGACTTTCTATTGGGTTCGCCAATCCCCAAGTTTTACAGTTTAAGTTAGATTGCCTCTATGATGTATATGTAGGAAATCAGCTAACAGTGTGATATCCTCTTATTGTTGTTGCTGACTTTTTAACGCTTCTTTTCGCATGCGTTGCATCAAGGGTCGGTGAGTAAAAATAAGCAAGTAGGGAGTAACAAGAAGATTCCAAAAAGTAAAAATAATTCAGTTTGTTTGTGGGTAGGTAGGTACACGTCAACATTCCTAAGTTGCCAATAATGGAAAGCATACGCTGCAGTTCCTCGTGGGACACCAGGTACAACTTACGCTTACAGGGTGTCTTTATTAAAATCGTTTCGAAGTCGATGAATGCTTATTATTTCCATCGTTCTTATTCACAATTATATATTTTTATTTTACTCTATGTGTTGAGATATTTGTTCCCCTATTTCTGCAAACGATATGTATCTGAAGGCATCCTGAGATTTGGGATGCTTTCATCGTTGGTTCTCTGACTTTTTTCTGTAGATTTTCAGAGCTTGTTTTTTAAGCTTCCAGATGTTCAAAGTGATTTACTTGCTCGACAATCTTCTGATCAACGATCAACCTCTAATTGGTGAACTTGTTATTTCTGGGATATCTTCGATCCAACATATTCTGAACATTAGGTATGCGCCATCTGTATGTGCACGTTTCGTTTCTTCCCTATCAAGCTCAGTATAGAATTCCTAAGTCATTTCAAGAACCCCCTTCTCTGTCTTGAAGTTGCCACCTCTATCCTCATATCTCTTTGCACACCTTCATATTTTCATCTCTGAGATATTCCAGGATTCTCAACCTTATTCCGCTTTCCTCCTGATATGTTGCCTTGTTCTCCCTCGATGTAAATTTTTGATCTTACGTTAACTCTCGCAGAGCTGGGCAGGGCTTGAGTGCTTTGTGCTTGCGAAAGTGCTTGAAGCACTTTGAGGACTTGAAAGCCCTGTGCTTCAAGCCCTTTTATAGATTTGTAATTGGGGCTTGCAAAGTCAATTACTTTAGAAAAGTGCTTGGTAATTTGTAATTGAAAAAAGTAATTCAAGCCCTTTCAATGAGCTTCAATTACTTTTAGAGGGCTTGAAGCACTTTTGGGAGCTTGAAGCCCTTTGAAAGGGCTTGAAGCACTTTAAGAGGGCTTGAAGCACTTTAAGAGGGCTTGAAGCACTTTTGGGAGCTTGAAGCACTTTTGGGAGCTTGAAGCACTTTGAAAGGGCTTGAAGCACTTTGAAAGGGCTTGAAGCACTTTAAAAGGGCTTGAAGCACTTTGAAAGGAATTTGAATTGACCATCATTCAACCTATCCCCCACTTAAAAATTTTCGATCGTATTTTCTCCTTTTTTTTTCTATTATTTGTTTTCTCTCTTAACAATGGAGGTTTTGAATTTGAGCTTAGAATGGAATTTAAAAAAAAAAAAAAATGAATGAACTTATTATTCAAATAAATAATTAATTTATATTGGTATCCTATTTAACTTTATCACTTGATTTTTTTCACTTTTCCCCATTGAACATTTTGAAAACCTTAAAATTGAATTACCATGTAGTACCCCAAGTACCCCAGAACTACATCTCAAATAAAACATACTACTGCTACTCTGTGAAATTAAAGTTCGTCTCTACTATACCAATTCTGTGTGATGAGTGTACGCGGTAGCTTTTTGCCCAGCTCTGAACTCTCGCTATGATAGTTATCTGACATCTTGGTCGATATACTTGTTATCAGTGCCAATCTTCGTCGTACCACTTGCGCTTAACGAGGCTCAATTCTGAAGTCGTCCTTTTTAGAAACATAAGTTTCTGGCGTATAGTCTATTAAAGGAGAAAGCCAAAAACATCTCCCTCTACAATTTCTTTCTCGCTCATCAATGTTCCCAAACCAGTTTCTACTTCATAAGCCAGTTGAAAACTTTTGACACCGTATCTTTATAGGGCGTTCTGTCTACATAAATTGTAGAAAGGATGTTCAATGTACAACATTAGCAGATGATTTACCATGGTCCATAATAATTATTAAGTAAAGTTAGAGAAATTGAAGAACGAAAGCTTTAACGATAGTTTCATTGTTTCATTCAATATTTCTATATGGACATGACATATGAAATGGCAACATAATTTCCTCGACCAAAAATTGAGACACTCTGCCAAAAAGGAATTGTTTCCTTTTACATTATTCAATAAAGCTTTTTTTTTTAATAGTTACCAATCAAACTCATATGTGTGCCCGAGTTAGGACAGATTCCAGTTCAAACAACCAATTTCCAGTTTGTTACAAGCAAAAACAAGGAGGATACGAAGTGGAGTTGTGCATTTGCAATAGCGGAAGTGGTTTGAGCAGTATGCCCTGTAACAGCAAGGGAATAATTACTTCCAAACTTACTGTCGAAGTTATTTTAATAGCTCTGTTATTGAATTTAATTGGAAAAGTATTATTTTGACGAAAATATATTTTTGAATAAAATTACTGTCAGTGCGTCTGAAAAAATAAATTAATCTCATATTTTGTATTTTCTCGATGATGAGATATCCAAAAATAAACATATTTCATAAATATAAATTCCCAAACAAATTAATCAAATTTATTTGTTCTGTTATCTGCCAATCATCAAATTTCTGTTAATCCCTTATGATATCAATTTAATCTTTTTGTATTTTTATCGTCTGAAGGTGGCGATCATAAAGTTCAATAGATTTTCCATAAGCCACAAAGGTCTGGAAACGGATACAGCATAAGCTAAGTCTCATCAAAATTCCAAAGATGCTAACGGAGAAAATCGGGTGGGCGTATAAAGGAAAAATCAATGTTGAGAGTTTTACGTCATCATCGGCTCGAATTCAGCGCAATAACCTACCCAAATTTATTATTGTGAAGCTCTAGGCGTGGAGACGTAAACTTTTTTCAATTGCTAGGGCGAAATTAGACTCTGGCATGGGACGGGATATGACGTAGGTAAAGTTGTTCGAGACAAACATCTTAATGTTTATTTGAAATTAAGCATCAAGTGCAGTTTGCAATATAGCCATAAACTTTATCTTGGTTGCTGAAGGTTTATCAAGAAAAGTAATACGAGATTATTTTGGAAACAAACTAGATACCTACTGAGAGTATAACTTACTTGCTTACAGACCACAGGGTCCTTATTCTTGAAACAGGGGAGCAATGTTCCCAGGAGAACAAGTGTTCCGTCTTTCTCAACGATATGTAAATGATAATAATATGAATAACAAGGACGGATTACTCATTCTCCTGGGAACGCTGTTCCCCTGTTTCAAGAATAAAGACATGTGTATGGCTCGTAATAATTATTGAACTTCTTACAAAGATTGTTGTAATGCTGGAATTTGTAGAACTTTAACAGGACTTTTCAAAACATATACCGGGTGTTTTTCAAAACCCGCTCACTCGTATAACTTTTTTATTTGTCCAAATAAACAAATGAAATTTGGTGTGTTTTTTTATGACCCGAATGTGCATTATTTGACGTATTCAATTATTTATTATCACTTCCGGTTTGACCAGAAGTGACCGTAACTTTCTTATTTTAAATGAGACGACAGGTATATTTTTCCTTATTTCAATAAAAAACTACATTACGAGTACAATGACACCTCATTTGTCACTTTTTGGCATATCATCTCCAAATTATTTAAATTCTTGCTTTTTAATCTAGAGCGCCATGTATTAGTTAAAATGCTTAATTTTGCTTCAAGGAACCTGGGAAAATTTGTTTTGATCTTATTTTGTATTTTATATCCTCAACAGACTAATTTAAAGATAGTAGAAGGGCATTTTTGGAATTATATCAATTTTTTCAAATGGAAAGGGTATGGCTCATTAGCATATTCCGAGAGAGCATTTTCTCACGAACAATTTAGTAACACAATCCAGTTTATTCAAATATTGAACTAAAATTTTTCAAAAATATTTAGAATGCTAGGAAAATTCTTCATTTGAGTGGATGAAGTAGCGATTGTGTGGTACTGTATTGCTCGTTAGAAAACGCTCTTTTGGAACATTGTAATGAGCCACACCCTTTCCATTTGAAAAAATTGAGATAATTACAAAAATGCACTTCTATTTTTTAATGAGTCTGTAGAGGATATAAAATACAAAATAAGATCAAAACAAATTTTCCCAGGTTCCTTGGAGCAAAATTAAGCATTTCAACTAATTCATGGAGCTCTAGATTGAAAAGTAAAAATTTAAATAATTTGAAGATGAAATGTCAAAAAGTGACAAATGAGGTGTCATTGTACTCGTAATGTAGTTTTCTATTGAAATGAGGAAAAACACACCTGACGTCTCATTTAAAATAAGAAAGTTCTGGCCACTTCCGGTGAAACCGGAAGTGATAATACATAATTGAATACGTCAAATAAGGCACATCCGGGTAATAAATAAACACACCAAATTTCATTTGTTTATTTGGAAAAATAAAAAAGTTATAGGGGTGAGCGGGTTTTAAAAAACACCCGGTATGTCCAATGACCCCAATGGGCATATGCAGAAATATATACCACGTTACACATTTTTTGAATGCGCACATAATGCAAATGAATATTGCATACTTATATAGGTATAGACTAGAGATGTATCCAAATCAAAAATTAATAACTTGATGCCACTTCCTTTTCATATACCAAACTTCCATCTAATTGGTCTGTTTTCGTGCAATTCTGTTTACAGTTCAGACCATTTGTGCTCATACTAATGTGTGAAGTCCAATTTACATATAGGTAGTTTTTAAATCGAAGGTAGCTAGTTGCGCAATCCATTTCAGGTGAGAAGTTTGTTCTAGAATATTTATTAAACTACTTAGTTTATTCCAGTTAGGGCCAAGTTATGAATCAACTGGTAAGTGTCTGGTTCTGGTTGTTACCTAGCAGGTACTTTCTATTCTCTAGTGCATAGAAAGTACCTGCTAGGTAACAACCAGACGTTTACCATTCAGTCCATAATTTGGCCCTTAATAGGTTAATATTGCCATCATTTGATTAGTAAACTGGGCCAGGCTTCGACACACGTCAATGACGTCAAATGAGATCGATAGAAGATATGACGTAACATTGAAATTGAAACTAGTATGTAGGTATGATGTTTTCAAGAAAACAGCAAAAATGCCATTTTCCCTGATATTGACAAAATAAACAAAGATATTTAGTTTTACATAGAACATACCATTATGTATGTACCTAGGTACACAATAAGTTCAACCTAGGGACAGCAAATCTCAAGAAGTTTTACTAATTTAAAAGCTTATTTATTCAACAAAAATATATACATAATATGCCTTTCTAAGATGATATAGGTACCTGAAAAATAAAAATTCCTCTAATAATAAACACACTAGTGTTTTAAACTTTAACGCATGTTAAAACCCAAAAAATTAATCCCAAATTTTATATGATTAGAACAGCTTTTTGTTGAGCCAACAGATTCTGGAGGAGGTAGTTTTATTATTACATAATATATCAGTCATTTGAAGTGTATAAATCTGAGGTTCCTGCTCGTGGTTTTGTCAAAAATGTCATTCGCGAAATTGCCAAGCAACAAACTTTTATACCAGTCGAAAATTTTGCCAGCAAAATTTTTTCTCTTGTGGTATTATATATGAAAATTTGGCTTGTTCCTCTCGTGAAATAGTCCAGCTGAATACCACTCAAGAAAAAATTATGTAGGCAAAATTATTCTCTTGGTTTTATTCAGAGCTTGGCAAAGCCGTCAGTGAAAGGGCTTGAAGCACTAAGCCCTTTCTCAAAGTGCTTTCAATTTCAAGTACAAATTCCTTTTTATTTTCAAAAGTGCTTCACAAGCACAAAGCCCTCAAAGTGCTTTGTGCCCCCAAAGTAATTTATAAAGTGCCTGAAGCACATCAAAAGTACTTGGGGTGCCTCAAAAAGGGCTTTAAAGCTCCTTAAATGTGCTTGAAGCTCTTTAAATGTTTTAAATGTGCTTGAAGCTCTTTAAATGTGCTTGAAGCTCTTTAAAGATGCTCGGAAGCTCTTTAAATGTGCTTGAAGCTCTTTAAATGTGCTTGAAGCTCTTTAAATTTGCTTAAAAAGCTCTTTAAATGTGCATGCAGCTTTTTAAATGTGCTTGAAGCCCTTTGAATATGCCCTGAAATCTTAATACTCCTAACAACGCTAGTAAGCAATAAAAATACAAAAGCTTACTTTCAATTTCCTCAGTTCATTTGACTAGAGAATCTTTATATTTTGTATTTTTTTGCAAATTACAATTACAATAATTGTGAATGGTAAATGGTATTGGTAACCAAAATAATTGTAAGTGTGGGTAATTTTTTTTTACATGGTATCCTATCCTTACACATCACAACAATTTCATGAAATTACTAAAATTGTATTATTTGTCATTTTCTTTGATGTTAACAGATGGCGTCACAAAAAAATTAGCATATCGATACTGTATCGAAATATGGATTTAAAATATCGATGCCATTTGACGAGTATCGATATTTGTAAAATATCGTACCTATTGAGAATAGAAATATCGATAAGCGAAAATCTAGATTCTAGATAAATATCAATCAGAAAATTCGGTGGTAGGTATGCGGTATAAGCATTCCGACACAGAATAGATATCAGAATTAAGCAACAAAACACATAGATTCAAAATTTTTAGGTGGGGGATAGGTTAAATGATGGTTAATTCAAATTTCTTTTAGAGTGCTTCAAGCCCGTTTAAAGTGCTTCAAGCCCTCTCAAAGTGCTTCAAGCCCTTTTAAAGTGCTTCAAGCCCTTTTAGAGTGCTTCAAGTCCTTTCAAAGTGCTTCAAGCCCTTTGAAAGTGCTTCAAGCCCTTTGGAAGTGCTTTAAGCATCTAAAAGTGCTTCAAGCCCTCTAAAAGTAATTGAAGCTTATTGAAAGGGCTTGAATTACTTTTTTTCAATTACAAATTACCAAGCACTTTTCTGAAGTAATTGACTTTGCAAGCCTCAATTACAAATATGTAGAAGGGCTTGATGCACAGGGCTTTCAAGCCCTCAAAGTGCTTCAAGCACTTTTACAAGCACAAAGCACTCAAGCCCTGCCCAGCCCTGGTTTTATTCATGTTTGTTGCTTTTTGGTAATATCGCTCATGAAATTTCTATCATATGAAAATACAACTTCATAAGCAATTCCAGCTAATTGTGGCACGTCATATATGTTTACTGGTCGTTAAGCATTATTGGGGCCAGTGTTATTCTTGGGGAATTTTCGTGTGTGCCTGCAGCAACACTCAAATAGTGCGAAACAGTGCCACTTAGTAAAAAGTGATGTGAGAGGGTTTTTTGACTTTTCACCTATTTCTTTTTATCACATGATTAAAAGGAGAAAAGTATAATATGTAATAAATTTACTATAATGACAATTGACCACTGTCACTGTCACTGGTCACACTCAGATCCACATCAGCCGGATTCTACTTCACGAGTCGAGTCGAAATTCGTATCCAATTGTCAAAATAGTGATTCTATTTTTTAATTTTTTAATCCGTATTAAGCCTAGTTTTCATGCATCCGTTTATCCGTCAATCCGTTGATCCGAAAGTATTCCTATTGGCCCAATATTTTGGCGCCAGAATCTGGAAGTATTCCTATTGGTCCAATATTCTGGCGCCAAAATATTGGGCCAATAGGAATACTTTCGGATCAACGGATTGACGGATATACGGATGCATGAAAAGTAACCCTTATACGGTACAGTCCACACAGATCCACCACAACTCTCACAGATCAGGACTGAGGGCACTAGCAGAGAAATAAAATGAACAAAAAATACAATAGAATAGAAATAAACAAAAAATCCTGCTCCAGTTCCAATCTTACTCATCCAAAAAATTTGAAAAAGGATAATATCTAATAAATGTGAAACGTGCCAAATTTCTCAAAGTGGTGCCACCGTGCATTTTGCGGGCAAAAAGTGCCACTTTTGGCACAATTGTGCCCTTTGAACAACACTAGCTTATTTGGGCAATTCATCCAGTCATTCATCACCTTGCTGTAAAACGACTTAAATGGCCCAAAAACAGTTCGGTCTAGGAGCTATGGAAGCAGTGTAACGGAAAGGATTAAAATTACAATGCCCACTTCTTTTGCTCTTGAAATCACCTGTGGACTGTAATAAATTTCATGGTTATCTAATATGATAATAATATAAGAGTTTTCGTCGTACATGATTAGTGAACTGTTTAAATATGTTTTGGTTAGACCATCCGCTACGATTGGCTGCCCCGATTGATCCAGGAGGTGCTTCTTTCAACATTATTGGTTTGACTCTGGGAAATGCGAAAAGTCATGGCACATCATTTCCTGCTGCACTTATTGCAGAAAAATCAGTGACGTTAGTGCCCCTCTCAGCAGATGACATATTCCCAACCTGTTTCGCGCCTCTGGATGCGAATATTTTCGGAGGAAAAAGATTTTGACAAGCTAATTTCACATTGACGCTGTAACTTTTTCTTCTCTACAAGATGGTTGTATTAAATTTGAAATCCAACGTTTCCTTCCTCTGGAATCATCATCAATTTATTTTTTTTAAATACGAGCCTGCTTTTTTTACTCTATTATTGAGAAATTATAAACAGTATCGGTTTAAGGATGCCTAAAGATGACAAAATCGCAAATAAGAAATCCAGGTACCGTAAAATGGGGTGAATAGATTCGCTGTGGTGAATAGGATCAAAAAGAGGGAGTTTATCAGTTTAGTTTCCGAAACCTTAATATCGTAATGAATGCTTTCTATTTGAGTTTGATTGGTTGCCTAACTCTATATCTCATAAAGGTTACCAATATTTTATCATTCAGCAGTTGGTAGCACTGTAAACCAGGCCTTAATTAGAAGTACTGTCAGTCATCTGTTTTCATTGTCGCCAAAACTTTGTCTGTAAATACGAATTTGAGAAGCATATATTGAGAGTAGTTGGCCTAATTAACTCCAACAGGTTAGTAACTAAGGCACACAAAATTATTTTAGTTTATTCGTAAGCAAAAACAAAATTGAAAAATATTTTCTATTTCGTTGCACGATTTTCAGGTTATCGAGGTGAATAGGATCAAGAGCTGGGGTCAATAGGATCAAGGGCTGGGGTCAATAGGATCAAGGGCTGGGGTCAATAGGATCAAAATGCCTAGAGAATATAAACCCAAAGCAGGACAAAAACTTTACAAGAAACCTGATCCAAACATCATTGAAGAGGCTAAAAATGATGTTAATAACAACGGGTATAGTATTCGACAAGCCGCTATAAAACACAAAATTCCTTACACCGTTCTGCAAAGACGCCTCGCAAATGTGAATGTTAAAAGACAAGGAGGTCAAACAGTGTTAAGTGAAGCCGAAGAGAAATGTATTGCGGAAAAATTACTTACATGCAGTGAGTGGGGCTACCCCTTAGATACCTATGATTTAAGATTGGTTATCCAACAATATTTAAATAGAGCTGGTAGGGTGGTGCCCCGTTTCAAGGACAATCTTCCTGGTAAAGAGTTCGCATATAGCTTTTTGAAACGACATTCGCATATGCTGTCGGAGAGAATGTGCCAAAATATAAAACGAGCCCGGGCTGGTGTTACGAGGGTAACAATAACAGAGTATTTCGAACGCCTTTCTGAAGAACTAGAAGGTATTCCAGCCAGCAACATCATAAACTACGATGAGACCAACCTTTGCGATGACCCAGGACGAAAAAAAATTATTGCAAAGAGGGGATGCAAATATCCGGAGCGAATTATGAACCACAGTAAGTCGTCAACTTCAATCATGTTCGCTGCTTCTGGTAGTGGAGATTTACTTCCATGCTACGTCGTCTACAAAGCCTTGAACATGTATGACTCTTGGACTACTGGAGGGCCACCCCGTACAAGATATAATCGTAGTAAATCGGGATGGTTTGACAGCTATTGTTTCGAGGATTGGGTACATTCAATCGCCATACCATACTTGAAGAAGTTGCCTGGCAAAAAGATATTAATTGGTGACAATTTATCGTCGCACCTATCGGTACAATCGATACAAGAGTGCTCAGTGAACAATATTACTTTTATATTTTTACCCAGCAACTCCACCCACTTGACGCAACCCTTAGATGTTGCCTTTTTCAAGCCATTGAAGGTTGCATGGAGAAAGATTGTTGAATTCTATAAAAAAGGACCTGGAAGAAAGGAATCTGGTATTCCTAAAAACGTCTTTCCAGGTTTATTAAGGAAGCTATTAGAATCGATTGAAGACAACAAATCTAAAAATATAATGGCCGGATTCGATAAATGCGGCATTATACCTTTAAATGCTGATAGGGTATTGAACATGCTGCCTGTGGAGAATCCAACGAATGATAGGGAAGCTGACATAAACACTTCATTTGTTCACATTTTGAAGTCGATGCGGTATGATGAAAATCAACCTAAACAACGAAAGAAAAAACTCCATGTACCTGCTGGAAAAAGCGTAGCAGTTGATGATTTTGAGTCTTCTGGCGAAAGTAGCCAAAATTTTAGCACTCACGATTCAAATTCAGATATGGATCCCATGTCCGAGTTTGAGGAGGAAATTGATGGAAATTCTGATGGTGCTGAAGAAGAAGACATTGTTCTGCCATCTGCTGACCCTCACATTTCGAATAGTTCACCCCAACCAGCAATCTCACATGGTCTCTTGCCCGTCACCAAGGATGACATTGATATTGGTGACTGGTTACTCATAAACTTACCTTATTTCTCCAATGACAAAGTACCAAGTACATCCAAGGCCTTTAACAAATATTATATAGCTCAAGTTGTAAAAATAAACAAGGACGGGTACGAAGGAAGCTTCTTACGCGAAAAAACTACAAGAGACTATTCAGGATATGTTTACACTTTTCCAGATGTGAAAGACGAGTACGTGTTCACTTTCCAACAAATTGCTGGAAAACTGAATCCTCCGGCAAAATATGGAAGAGGTCTTATGAGATTTGAAATTCGTTTATGTGAATATAATAAACAATTTAAATAGATTTTGCTGTTAGATAATACATATACCTGTTAACATGTACTTGTATCAATAAAAAAATGCGTTTGATCCCTGTTTTTGAGTGAAAAACAAAAAAAAAAGAATCTGTAGAGTTCACATATAAAATTTCTGCAATCCTTTACACCCCACAAGAAGGTGAATACGATAAGGCATAATAAGATCATTGCCGATCATATTCACCACAATGGCAGGTGAATAGGATCAGCCAAAAAAAAAATATATATATGGACAACAAGTCGGCAAAAAAAATATTGGAACTCAAAAATGGATAGCCCAGGTATAGACTGATGTTTTGATATGTACATCAGACTTTTCACTCTATTACTTTGGGAGAGGCACCACTTCAAAGTATAAAAGTGATCCTATTCACCCCATTCTACGGTACGTATTTTAAGAAAGTAAGTTGATGATGGCCGCCTGAAGACGAAACGTCGAATTTTAAATTTAGTAGCACCATCTTCTAAAGGAAAAAAAGTGACAATGATGAAGTGACATTTATTTTAGAATTACTTTTCAAATAAGCCCAGGAAAAAATAAAAACGATTTTACAAAATTTCGGTTTTTTCCGAATATCTCCGGAACTATTCGGAATCTTTCTAATTTCAAAATGGCATTCTATTGGTCATAAAATTGCGTAACTTTGCTATGATGTAACCGTCCCCGTATATCTTACGGTTTCCGAGATCCCAATGATGAAGCTCGAATTTGGGCCACCCTGTACAAGGTGGGCCAATTTGGACACTTTCTTATGGAAACACCCTTTATTTTTAGAGATAGAAAAAAATGAACCCCCCACTCTGAGGCTCAAATTTCATGAAATTTTGATTGGTGCAAACCGCATTTTGATATCTTCAACCGTTTAGCCGCTAGAGGGCGATTCTCGATTTTGAGCAATAATGTGAAACCATCATAACTTTTTTGTTTATGGAAATTATTGATTTCCGTAACAACTTTCTTGAGGCACTTTTTCAAGCAGAATTCAGTGACGTTCTCAGTTTTTTTCTAGTTGGTCCCAACGTTGAGATATTGACCAAAGTCTGGTTTTTTTCAATAGGACACCCTATATATTAATAGCTCATTAGAAAGCTCTGCTTTTTCCGATTTCAATGATATAAAGTTCGATAGGTTTATCCCTAACAGTTTTCGAGAAAAAAAAATATTTCGGTTTTTGTCATAAGAAACAATGTGTTGGAAAGAGACCTTTCTCAGTTTCCTTACAGATATAAAGTCCTTTTCTTACACATTGCTTCTTATGAAAAAAACCGAAATAATTTTTTTTTCTCGAAAACTGTTAGAGATATACCTATTGAACTTTATATCATCGAAATCAGAAAAAGCACAGTTTTCTAATGAGCTATTAATATACAGGTTGTCCTATTGAAAAAAACCAGACTTTAGTCAATATCTCAGCGTTGGTACCAACTAGAGAAAAACTGAGAGCCTCGCTGAATTCTGCTTGAAAAAGTGCTTCAAGAAAGTTTTTACGGAAATCAATAATTTTCATAAACAAAAAAGTTATGATGGTTTCACATTATTGCTCAAAATCGAGAATCGCCCTCTAGCGGCTAAACGGTTTAAGATATCAAAATGCGGTTTGCACCAATCAAAATTTCATGAAATTTGAGCTCCAGAGTGGGGGGCTCATTTTTTTCTATCTCTAAAAATAAAGGGTGTTTCCATAAGAAAGTGCCCAAATTGGCCCACCCTGTACAGTTACGATAAAAAAAAACTAGTACAAAAATTATTAACCACGATTTGAGCTCCTGGTGTAACATACAAAATTTTGACAGTAAATAAATAAACTTTCTTGGTTAAAAACTTGTCAAAAATGCCAATCATAATATGTCATTTTTGGTTATAAATTAAATTAATGTAAGTATAATAGACCAGGAGATTTTGGAGATTTTTCTTGTACTATTTTTTTTTTTGATGGCAACTGTACCTAGGGACACTAATAAACTTGTCTCTAGCTAGATACATCCAATAATATGTGTCTCTAGGTTGATTCACTGCACATGTTACAAAAAAAAATCTAACCTAATATCGGAAACAACATTGTGGATTCACTTACCGCATTTAACTCTCAGACACTATTTGATCAACTATCAATACCAACACGTTTTGAAAATATGTTTATCGTTACCCACAAAATCGCAACAGCCAAATTAATTTTCGTGAAAAAAAAAACTTTTTCTGCGATTGACAAGAAATATCAGCATTTTTGACCGGTTGACAGGTCGCAAAACTCAAGATTCTGGTATTTTAATTATGTTTCAATAGTTGCTAGGGAATCAATGAATAACAATACGGGAATCACTTTTCCGGCCTAAGCCGGGAAAGTGATTCTCGTACTGCTGAATAATTGGAACAAAAAGACAACCATTTAACAGATATTTAACCGATCGCAGAAAAAATAGTATGTGTATTTCGGTGGAAAAGCACATTCTCAGCCTTCGGTGTTTGCCGAACTTACAACGTCGGCCGAGAATGTGTCACTTTTCCACCTAAATACACAATATACTATTTCAGCATAAAAACCGATACTATCAACCATGGAATAAGGTTTAAATGGGGATATAGAATGGTAACTCCCATGTTGAAATAAAAGTTTATACAGGGTGGAATTTTTAAATGGAATAAAATTAGTATCAGAGAGCCTGTTTATTTTCTGGAAAAATGAAAAAAAACGGGTCCCTTTATTTTTAGTTTGGCATATTTTTTCGACCTTTTCATGAAATTTACCCCTCCCTTAAGGGTAGAAACCTCCCCCAACTTTTTTTTTTAAATGTAAAGATATGTATTGTGATAGCTCGTTGAAATGGGCATAAAAAAAGGAATATCACTACAAAGGAGTTAACAACACAGTTATTGGAATTATTGTTGGGGATTTTGGGATTTGTGAGTGTGAAATTTATTATGTTTATAATCTCTGTTATTGCATATGAAATGAGTGGATTAGATTTTAAAGGTCAATTTTGTTCTGTTTCAGATATCGGATTATTCCTTGAATTAACGAAGCGTTCAAGTTCTTTAGAATGTTTACCATTGATAGAGGAGCACAGATGTTATTGTTAATTGCCATATTGTAGATGTCTAGATTGGGTATTTTATTGATAGGGCATTCTAAGAATAAGTGATTTAGGTCCTCAGTTTGTCCGCATTCACAGTAGGGGGAGTCTTTGATTCCTATCTTGTGGAGGTGTTCCTCTGTTAGGCAATGTCCCGATCGCATTCTCACGATGGTGGTTATGTGTCTTCTGTCTATGTATGGATATTTTTTGAACCATGATGTTTTAGGGAATTCGTCTTGGATTTGCGCATACCATCTGCCCTTTGTCTTTAATGTTTCCTTCCATGCCTTGTTATGTTCTTTTTGTATTTTTTTCTTTATCAAGGTGGTCACTTGATTTCTGTTCAATGGAATGTTCTTTGGGATATTCAACATTCTGCCGATGTTTGCCAGTTTGTCCGCTGTCTCGTTTCCTGCAATGTTTGAATGTCCCGGTATCCATGCCAGTTTTATGTCGATGTTTGATTGTGATGTTGTAATGATGAGTGCTTTAGACTTTAAGGTCGTGATGTCTGCGTCTGGGTTCAAGTATTTTTGCTGGAGTTTTTCGATGGCACTTTTGGAGTCGGTTAGGATGATTGCCTTTTTGATTCTTTTCCGGATTATATAAGTTACAGCCTCCTGGATTGCTACCATTTCTGCCGAGCATATATCTATTTCGTCAGGCAATCTGGCGCTGAATTTATAATTATGTTGGGGGCAGTATATGCCGAATCCTGTTTTACTGTCTTTCCTGGATCCGTCGGTATATATAAGTGTGAATTCTTTGGAGTATGTTTCTATATTGGCCATGAAAAGGTTTTTTGTGTGTTGATTGTGTTTGTTCAGTTTCAAATTTACTGTACTTATTTCTTCGAGTTGTGTATTGTATAGAAATTTATAACAAGGGAGTTTGTCTGTTTTCTCCATTTTATTGATATATGGGATTAAGTAGTTTAGGGATTGCACTAAGATTGGTATGTCCTTTCTTCTCCAGTAGTTTGCGTTCACCATGTAGTGGATTTTTATTGCCTTCAGCAGCGGGATAATTGGGTGGTCATGAAAATTAACGATTTTGGACAGGAACTTTACGCCGAGCCACTGTTGTCTGTACTCTAACTGGATTTGATTTGCTTCTGCGAGTAATACGTTTGTGGGTGTAGACTTGGTGCATCCTAGCACAACTCTGAGGGCTTGATATTGAATGCTTTTTAGTTTGGTTTGGTTTTTTTTAGTGATGTTTAGTAAAAAGGCGCCATAATCCAAATGTGACTTTACTAGTCCTGTAGATATGTTGTTTAATGATAGAGGATCTGCTCCCCACCAAACTTTGCCAAATACTCTGAGGACATTGATGCCATTTGTTGCTTTTTTTGTGATGTATTCTATGTGTTTGTTCCAGTTGAGGTTATTGTCAAGTATCATTCCTAGGTATTTTATGGAGTCGAGGTATCCAATTTCCCTATTTTGGATTTTTACTGGGGGGTACATGTTCCTTCTTTTACTTTTGGAGAAAATGATAGCTTGCGTTTTGGTATGTGAGATGGTTAGTTCTTTATCAGTGAGCCAATCAGAAATTTTGTCAAGTGCGGTATTTAATTTGTCGATAGTTGATGGTATGTTTTTTCCCTTTGTAAAGATTACTATGTCATCGGCGTAGGCCGTTGTGACAATTTCCTTGTCCTGAATTTTCAGTATTTCTTCTGTATATATGTTAAATAATATTGAACTGAGGGGTGATCCTTGTGGTAGACCTTTTGTTGCGATTTCGGGGCCAATCAATTTTCCCTTATAATCCCTTATGAAGAGCTTCCTATTTATGAGTATTTTATATATTACATTACACAGTTCTGTTGGTATTTTTATATCGAATAATTTTTTGTATAATTTGTATATATTGACTGCATCAAATGCTGATTTAATATCCAGGAAGACAGCAATCACGGATTCTTTTTGTGCAAAAGCCATGTTAATGTAAGTGACTATGTGAGCCAGGTTGTTGTGTACAGAGTGTTTTTTCCTGAACCCTGTTTGTGTGCTATTCAAGAGTTTCTGATTTTCAATGAGCCAGTCAATCCGATTCTTGATCATTATCTCCATTGCTTTGAGAGCGCAGGATGCAAGTATTATGGGTCGGTAGCTGTCGCTGCAATCTGGGTTTTTATATGGTTTCTTGATTGGAAGTATAAGGTACTATTTCCATTCTGTGGGAAGCTCTTGCCCTGCCAGAATGTCATTATAAATGTCAATTATTCTTGCTTTTGCATTTTGTGGAAGGTTCTTCATCATTGAGTAGGATATTTCGTCCATGCCAGTGGCCGAGTCACTGGCGTAGCCAGGGGGGGGGCAAGGGGGCATTTGCCCCCCCCAAGACCCTTAAATTTTATGAATATTTCTTCAAAATTAAGATAAACAGTCCCAAAAATAGCGTAAAGAAACCTGAAAAAGGGGCGTGGCACCCAAAAATTTCGCGCCTGCGGCGCTTTGCCTCCGGCAGCGGTCGCGGTAGGGCCGCAAAAGACGCTTCCTGCAAATTTGCCCCCCCCAAGACAAAATCCTGGCTACGCCACTGGGCCGAGTCCTTTTTTGATTTGATGGCTGCGTTTAATTCTTTTATTTCAAATTTATTTATGTTTGTTGTTGGTCTTATTTGGAAATTTGGGTCGATGTCGATGGCGGAAATTTTTGCTAGGATTTCCTTTGTGATTATTTCAGGTGGGGGTTGGTTGTTATCTTTTTTGTAGTTACCGGAAAATTTTTGGATTTTGCTCCAGACTTCCCTGATGTTGGTATTTCTATTCACCGTTGCTGAGTATTGTTTGAATTTCTCGTTTTTCTTTTTTTTGAAGAATTTCCTGGATATAGCCATTGTGTGCTTTATTTGTATGTAATTTTCTATTGTCGGAAAGTTTTTGTATGTTTCGATTGCTTCTCTTCTTTGCTTCATCTTTTCAGAGCACTCCTTATCCCACCATGGGTTGCCTGTTCTGTTTTTGGAATTTTCTTTTGTTCTGGGGATGGTTGCATCAGCTGCTTCCTGTATTATATGGTTGATATGTGAGTATTTATTTTCTTGATTTGACGTTTCTATTTCTTTTTGTATTGTGTTGTGGTATTGGGACCAGTTTGCGTTTGAAAAAATTCTTTTGGGGGGATATTTGGTTATATAATCAGCTTTGATGGTTTTGTTATTTATGTTTATTTTAGTTATGGTCGGATAATGATCACTATATCCAGGATCTTGGATGATGTCCCATGTGGCTTGGGCGGCGATTCGTGGCGAGACTATTGTGATATCAAGCGGGCTTGGGTTTTCATTTGGTTTAACTATTCTTGTCGATTTTCCATCATTTAATATAACTAGATTATTGTCATTTAAGATTTCTATCATTTGTTTTCCGTTAGTATTCGGGTAGGAACTTCCCCAGTTGGGATGATGACCGTTTAGGTCACCCATTAATATGATTTCATCAATTAGTGGATCTATAATTTTTTGTATATCTGCTTTAACGTTTTGGTTTTGTTGCGCTGCATAACAGTTTATTATGTTCAGGTTACTTATTTTGATGGTTATATGTTCTATTGATTTTACTGCTGTTGGCGATGGAATCTCGGTGTACATTCGATTATTTTTGATGCATGTGGCAACGCCCCCATAACCATCGTTTCTGTCTTTTCGAATTATGTTGTAATTTTTTATGTGGAATCTGTCATTATTTTTAAGCCACGTCTCATTTATATTGATTACATCAGGATTATATTTGTGTATAATGTTAATTAAGTTGTCCCGATTAGCTAATATGCTTCTGGCGTTCCATTGTATTACAATTAGGTTTTGTTTGGATGTTATTGTGTTGGTTGTTTGTTTTTTAAAAATTGTCGTCGGAGTCTTCCAACGCTATATTTCCATACTGTATGATTCGGGATAGTATTTCATACATTTCTCTTTGTGTCTGTTTACTTAATCTGTTGATTAGTTGATTTGTTTCGTTCAAGTTTAATGTTTCTATTGTTTGTGCAGCACTTTCAGGCTTGGGTGTTTGTTGGTATGCGTTATTTATGTATTCTTCATTTTGGAATCTGGAGGTAGAAGGTTGTTGAATATCTCTCATTGGTATTTCTTGATTATTATGTTTTGCTAGGAATTTTTCAGGTCTGGAATTGGGGAAGATTAGTTGTTGGTTGTGATTTTCTCTGTCATAGCCTTGCTGAGTAATTCTTTTTTTAGGGGCATTTTGGAGGACCTGTTGATATGTTCGCTTGTTGTTTTGATTGTTATTGTTTTGGGTGATGACTCTTCTTTGATTTATTTGTATTTTATTTTCCTCGATTGCCGTTCTCATTCTTGGGGCTGGGAAGTCTCTGGGGTCTAGGATGTATTTGCTTTGTTGTGGATTTTGATTCACGCCTTGGTTTGTTTTGGGACATTGGACCGAAGCTTCATAGAATGATATGTTTTTGAATATCATGGTTTTTTTAATGTTTTGTTGTCTGGCATATTCTGGGCATTTTTTGTCGTTTGATTTGTGGTTTTCTGATTTGCAGTGAAAGCACTTTGTTGTGCAGCTTTCGTGTATCGAGTTGTCTTGTTGTAAGTTGATTGTTTCAGCGCATTGGAAGCATCTTTGCTTTCCTTTGCATAACTTTTTGGTATGGCCATACAAGAAGTAATTATAGCACTGAGTAACCCTGGGAATGTAGGGTACAACTGGGATTTCGAGATTATATAAGCTTATGTACCTGGGCAGAATGGTGCCATCAAAAGTGACTAGAATGGAGTAAGTGGGGGCGTATTCGTATTCGTTGGGTTGTTCTTGTGTTGTGCTGTTGGGCCTTCGGTGTAGGTTCATGGTTTTCTGGACTCTTCTATTCAATCGGGTGACATTATTTATTCTAATGCTTTCGGAGCTTGCTGATGAGTTTATGAGTATGTCTCTTTTCAGGGTTTCTGGGTCAAGGTCGATGTCGATTGAACGAACTACGCCCTTACATGATGTGTAATTATAAGGTATAGAGGCTTTTAGTCCTTTGTTTTTTAAGGATTCATTTTCAAGAAAATCGTTAGCAGTGGCATAATTAGAGAATTCTACGCCTATCATGTTCCTTCCTAATACTTTAATTTTTTTAATGTTATTCAATTTTAGATCAAATATTTCTTTTGCGATTTTAATTTGGGAGTAATTGCCGATATTTTTATTTTCCGCTTCAACTGTGATAAGGTAAATGGGGTCTTGTTTATGGTACATTCTTTCATATCGGGGCCGGTTTTTTATTTCATTGGAATTTTGTTTTTCTAAATTTATATTTATTATTGTATTGTTCAAAATTGACCTTGATTCATCTGTTAGTGTTGAATTTAAAATTTGACTATAATTATGGTCGTCAGGGGGGTCTTCCCCCCCTGATTCAGACATTTTTTGGATCAAATTCCTTTTTTGATTTTAAAAATTGAAAAAAAGAAAGTTCAAAAATGAGGATGGGTTTGAGGAGGTGAAAAATTACAACAGTTGTTAGTAGACTCACCGATCCAGTTGTTTGTTCTATTTTTGCCTTGTGTAGAAAAAAAAAAAAATTGTGGGTAGCGATCAGCTGTTCAACCTTCACGCACGACGGTATTCACAGCACTGAGCGTCAACAGTCAACATCCAAAGGCGTTCATTAAAATCGATTACTAGCGATGAACATGCGCGCCTCCTGAGCGGCTTGGGGCACATTAAAAGTGGCCAGAATTGTTCAATACAAGAGCGCGTACCATGCTATCAACATAATCATAATATTCTGGCGTCGGCCATTTGTAAAAATAAAGGAAGTCAGAGGCGTTGACAACCAAACAAACAACTAGTGACATAGTTTGGCCTTCTCGTTGTAACACTTTTATTTTACGTAAGAAAAATCAATTACCAAAATGTAACCTTATTTGGATTGCGACCTTAGTTCAACAGAGTTTGTTAAAGTGTCCACGTGCCCGGTTCGTGGATTCGTGCGCCACCAATTTTTGAAACTAAATCGGAAAAGTCCTACGATGACTGCAGGTTGAACTAAAGTACAAACCAAATTATTATGCCTGAAATGTAAGAATATAATTGGATAAGCAAAAAGACAAAGAAAGCAGGTAATTGGCAATACAACAAAATCAGTATTTATTGAATATTAAGTATTGATTTAGTACAAGTTATGGTGATTAAATAATGATTATGACAAGTATTCAGAGGCTAGTATGACGACTGTTGGAAACATGTTCCAACAATCATGCTATCTCTTTTTGATGGCAAAATATTTTTATACATATAAAGTTTGCAACACTGCAGCGTTGTCGTCATGTCTATTTTGTCATGTCTGTCAATATATTGCGCGCCATTTTTGTCATTGCAGCAGTGTAGCTTGGAGCTTGTCCACGTTAACAAGCATCCAGAAACCTTTTCACATTTTAATAAATTTTATAATCTAGCTCTGCCCTGTTGGGCATCTAAGCAAGCTCTGGCTTCTTGTCATCTTGTAGTAGTAATTGTAAATAGTGTAAATATTGTGTAAATTGTTGTAAATATAGTGTCAGTGAAAAGCGCGTGTGTTTTAGTTCCCTATCCAGTCGATCATCCAGTCCACCTAATTATACAGTCCACTAATTATCAAGTTATTTATCTTCCATTATGTGGTTTTGCACACAATTTTGGCCAGTTCGAGCCGGATACTGGATAGTTCGGAACCTAAAAGTGCTTTAAAAACCCTCAAAAAGTGCCTTTTTAGTGGTTATTGATTGTTCCATCGTGATTTTTGGCGCCATGTGATGCAAAAAATCAATCATCCACTGTGCAGTCTGCACGTGTCTCAAACAACGTTGGGTTCCACGTGCCACCAGCGAAGGTTTCCGCCGGAACCGGAAGTGCGTAAGTAGAGTGGGGCGGAGCAAACAAACTTCACTTGTCAAATTCAAAAGGGTGCTTCTTTTTCTCGTCTGGTTCAACCCAAGTCACCCCGGGTGCAGTATCCTTGCTTGGTGCAATGAAGTACAGCCCCGGAGCAACGAACATGAAAGTGAGAGTTCACCACCCCGACAGCTTAACCTCAAATTAAATGTCAAACATTTGTTTACGTTTTGTTGTTTGTTGTTTGTGTATTTTGGATTTTTGCAGTGAATTTGAGTGAATTTGCATTATTTTTGAAAAACTGAATTTTTCGCATTAATTATTGCTATTTTTTCATTATTTATTTAAAGGATGAACAATTATCCGTTTTTCGTTTTGTTAAGTAGTTTTTAAAAAAAAAAAAATCTAATTTATTAGGTAATTTTAAATTTTGTTTATAGATTTCTTTTGATATTTTCTTATTTTTTTGATTGTAAACTTTGTAAATATGGCTACCAAAAAGCAAATTGATAAATTATTGTCAAAGAAAAAGCAAGCAATCGACTCCATGGTTAGAATAAGTCGTTATATTTCCGATCACAAATCTGATCCTGACAGTGAGTATAAAACCGACCAATTTTTAGTTCGGAAGGAAATATTGCAGGACAGTTTTCAAAAGCTTAAAGACATTCAAGTTGAAATTCTGTGCCTTGATGGTAACTATGATGATTCAATTGATGATGTAGAAACTCTTTTTTATGATGTCATTGTAAGTATTAAAAATTGTTTACCTAAATCTAATTTACCAGGACCAGCTAATACTAGTAATTTAGCAACTAATATTGCTCAATCGGTTTCAATTCCACCTACTCAAAGTAATAATTTTATTTCTGCTGCTAAATTGCCCCCAATCGAGATACCTACCTTTGATGGAAAAAATTTAACCAATTTCAAATCTTTTATCGATATATTTAATGCTGTCATCGATAAAAATCAACAGTTAAAAGATGTTGAAAAGCTCTTTTATTTGAGAAATTATTTGAAGGGTGAGGCTTTAAGCTTAATTGATAATCTGCCACTAATAAATTCTTCATATCAAGGTGCCATAGATATTTTAAATAACAGATTTAATAATGAAACTATGATCATAAATTCACATATTTTTTCTATTTTGGATATTCCTGCCATACAAAAAGGTACAGCTCATGCACTTAGAGATTTTGTAAGTCGCATCAAGCAGCAAATTGGAGCTCTCAAAAACCTAGCCCAGCCTGTTGACAACTGGGACATGGTGATGATTTGTATTTTAAGTAGAAAAGTTGACCAATTTACCAACAGAGCCTATCAAATAGATCGTGATAGTTCCAAATTGCCGACTTTCGATGAATTCTTGGCCTATTTAGAAAATAGAGCTACAGCCTTAGAGGCAACTAGTAGTACCCCAGAGCATAAAACTAAAGAAAAGGTTTACGGTTTATTAACAAAACAAACCAATGTAAAATGTCCCTTTTGTTCAATATCTGGACATAAACTGTATAATTGTAAAAAGTTCAAATCCGTACTAGTAAAGGATCGTATATCTTTTGTCGACAGACAGAATTTTTGTAAATTATGTTTGAATATTCATTCTGGAAAGTGTAAAATGTTGTTTCGGTGTGGTATGTGTCAAAAGGAACACAATACCCTGCTGCATTTGGACAAGCAATGTGAAAATAATAATTTTCCTACTGAACGCAGAGTCATGTATTCCAATGCCTCACAGCAAGAATCTGTACTTTTACCTACCTTAAAAGTAAAAATTAAATCTAATAAAGGCAAATATATTTACGCCCGAGGTCTGGTTGACACCGGCTCTCAGATTTGTTTAGTAACAAACAGTTTAGTTGAAAAGCTAGGATTAAAAGCCTTTAATAGTTCTTTGAATATCACTGGCATATCGGAGACTAAAACTAAAATTAATAAATCAATAAATTTAAATATTGAATCTTTGGTTTTTGATTATTCAAAAAACATAAAGTGTGCGCTTGTTGACACTATTACAAGCAATTTGCCTAATGTAAGTTTTGATATTTCAGAGTTTGAAACGCCTCGGAATATTCATTTGTCTGATGACAGTTTTTACCGCTCGGGACCGATTGATTTTTTATTGGGTGCAAATGTGGCGTTTGAAATTTTTCTCTCGGAGAAGCTTAAATGCAACAATATATATTTTCAAAACACCCTATTCGGTTATATTGTAAGCGGTGCAATTTCTGCTTGTGCAAATGTCACATGCAATTTTTTTGCGTTTCACGCGACCTATTCAGATCTTGAAAAAACCATGTCTCAATTTTGGGAAACTGAGAAAGTCCCTGAGATATTTCCAGAATATCCCAGCGAGCAAGAAGCTTGCGAGTCTTGTTTTCAAAATTCTCTTGAAATAATAAATAACCAATATCAGGTGAAATTGCCACTAAAACAAACTGACATAAATTTGGGGGATTCATTTTCAGTGGCTATAAAGCGCTTTGAAAACCTGGAAAAAAGATTTAGAGTTAATCCTGATCTTTTCTCACAATATAAGAGTTTCATGGATGATTATTTGAATTTAAATCATGCCAAAATTGTCAATTACCCTGTAGAGGAGTTAACTAATGGTTCGATTTATTTCATGGCGCATCACCCCGTTATAAGGGAAGACAAAAAAACCACCAAACTCAGAGTTGTCTTTGATGGCAGCATGAAATCGAAACAAAAGAAATGTATAAATGACTTCTTGTACAATGGGGCAGTAGTCCAGAAAGACTTATTCGATATTCTTGTTTGCTTCAGAACTTATAAATTCGTAATTTTAACTGACATAAAACAAATGTACCGCATGGTTTTAATTCACCCGGAACACCGGCCATTGCAAAACATTCTGTGGAGAGATCATCTCGGTTCCTTACAGTATATTCAATTACAGACAGTCACCTATGGCTTGAAAAGCTCGTCTTTGTTAGCAACGAGGTGTTTGGCTGAGCTGGCTCACTCAGAAGGTAAAAAATTCCCTCTCGCAGCAAAAGCTCTTTTAAATAATACATACGTAGATGATATCTTATCGGGTTCTGACACAATTGAAGAGACCATAAAGCTTAGAGACGAATTAATTTCTTTATTGGGTTCACGATCATTTTTTCTGCATAAATGGTGTACCAATGAACCAAACATTTTGAGTGGCATCCCTAAAGATAAACAAAATTTCGATGAGGTTGATATGAGTAAGAATAATTTTACCGTAAAAACACTAGGCCTAACTTATGATACCATTTCTGATCATTTTAAATTGTCAACTCCTAAAGTTATGGACATCAATGAATATTTAACAAAGAGACAAGTACTCAGTTTGATCTCCAAATTTTATGACCCTTTGGGGTTGGCAGGCCCGATTTTGGTGGCAGCCAAAGTAATCATGCAAAAAATTTGGACATGCAAACTTAGTTGGGATGAAGTATTGCCCGATGATTTGTTGGACATTTGGAAAAGTTTTATAAAGGGTTTTATTAACATGCAAACTTTGGAGATTCCTCGGAATTTATATTTCACAAACGCAAATAGCATTGAGCTTGTAGGGTTTTGCGATTCGTCCATGATAGCATATGGAGCAGTCATTTATGTAAGAACATTTTTTCCTGACAGAGTACATGTAAATTTAGTTTGTTCAAAGTCTAGAATAGTACCTATAAATAAAAAACTTACCATTCCTAGATTGGAACTTAATGGAGCTTTGCTTTTAGCAAATCTGGCAAAAAAGGTGTCTATCTTATTGCAATCAAAAATTGATAAAGTATATATTTATTCTGATTCGACCATTGTACTTGCTTGGTTAAAATCAGATCCTCTGAAATTAAACCCTTATGTGGCAAACAGAATTATAAAAATTCAAAACTTAACTTCAACTTTTAAAAGGTTATATATTAACACGAAAGAAAATCCTGCCGATTGTCTATCCAGGGGTCTCGAGCCTCAGGAAATTGAGTCAAATAATCTGTGGTTCCACGGTCCAAACGTTCTTTCTGATATTAATTTTTGCCATAATGAGATTCCTATAGAAATTCCTGCTTCCTTGCCAGAAGAAAAAAATTTAACACAAGTCATAAAAACAAAGCCAAATTCATTTTTTGAAGATTTTTCATCCCTTAGAAGACTTCAAAGAGTTTTTGCCTATATACTTAGATTTGTTCACAATTCTGGAAAAAATTCTGGTGAAAAACTTGAGGGAAGTTTGAAGCTTTCAGAACTGGAACACAGTCTTAGAGTAATCATAAAATGTGAGCAAGACTTTTACTTTTCTAATGACATTAAATCTTTACTTTCCAATACCCCTTTAAAATCCTCATTAAACTCTTTGTCGCCGTTCCTAGATGGCAATGGATTATTGCGAGTGGGTGGAAGGTTACATAATTCAAACATTCCATATAATCAGAAACATCCTGTGATCTTGCCCAAGGAAAGTCACATCACCAAATTAATTATAATACAAGAACATTCAACTTTGTTGCACGCTGGACCAAGACAAGTTTTAGGTTCCCTAAACCTCAATTATTGGCTCATAAATGGAATAAGATTAATTAAAAAAGAGCTACACAAATGTGTGATTTGCTTTAAATTCAAAGCAAAATGTTCCACTCAATTAATGGGTTCCTTGCCGGAAAAAAGAGTCTGTTCAGCCAGAGTGTTTCAAAATGTCGGGGTAGATTTTTGCGGTCCCTTCCTCGTTAAGCAATCTCGAATTAGAAAATCCGTAAGTTCCAAGGCATACATAGCACTTTTTGTGTGCTTTTCAGTCAAAGCAATTCATATGGAACTGCTTTCAGACCTGACAACCGAAAATTTTCTAGCTGCTCTGAAGCGTTTTATTTCGCGGAGGGGGAAGCCCGCAAATATTTTCTGCGACAATGGTTCCACGTTTAAAGGAGCCGAGAATAAAATCAAAGAGTTTTATAACGAAACAGAAAAAATTGAAAATTATTCCCTTCAGGAAAAAATTACATTTAATTTTATACCGAGCTATTCTCCAGTTTTTGGTGGTTTATGGGAAGCTGGAGTAAAATCGGCAAAATTTCACATCAAGCGAGTCATAGGTAGCAATGAGCTTACCTATGAACAATTTAATACTCTTATTGTCCAAGTAGAAGGAATTTTAAATTCCCGACCACTTGTAGCCTTGTCACAAGATCCTTCAGATTTGGACTATTTGACCCCTGGTCATTTTTTGATAGGTGCGCCTATCACAAGCTTTCCTGACCCTGATTTGACGGAAATTCCCCAAGGTCGACTTAAGTTTTGGAAATTGTGTGTCCAGATGCAGCAGCATTTTTGGAAAAAGTGGTATCACGACTATCTAACGCAACTCCAAAATAGGCCAAAATGGCGTGATGAGATGCCTAACCTTAGGGAGGGCTTGTTAGTCATTTTAAAAGAGGATAATGTACCTTCTTATAAGTGGCCAATGGCAAGAATAGTTAAAGCAATACCTGGAAAGGACGGCAAAGTAAGGGTTGTCGAAGTGAAAACCAAAAAAGGTATTTATCTCAGATCGGTTACCAAGATTGCAGTGTTACCGATTGATGACAATAATTGTTAATAATATTTTTGAAAATTATTCACAAAATTCTGTACATATATTTGTAAAACATTTAGATTTATATTTATATTCAATCAGCTATACTCGTATATACATACATAATGTCATACTATGTGTTCCAGAAATGTTTTTAGCTTTAATTGTTAGTTAAGTTTTCGTTTACTGGATCATCATTGAAATCATACCTTTTTTAAAAAAAGGGTTGCTTACTTTCTCTTTAATTTTTTTATTTTTTTTGCTGGAAAATTTTACCTTGGTTTCATGTGAAACTCTAGGCCCCCCAGCATGTTGGAAACATGTTCCAACAATCATGCTATCTCTTTTTGATGGCAAAATATTTTTATACATATAAAGTTTGCAACACTGCAGCGTTGTCGTCATGTCTATTTTGTCATGTCTGTCAATATATTGCGCGCCATTTTTGTCATTGCAGCAGTGTAGCTTGGAGCTTGTCCACGTTAACAAGCATCCAGAAACCTTTTCACATTTTAATAAATTTTATAATCTAGCTCTGCCCTGTTGGGCATCTAAGCAAGCTCTGGCTTCTTGTCATCTTGTAGTAGTAATTGTAAATAGTGTAAATATTGTGTAAATTGTTGTAAATATAGTGTCAGTGAAAAGCGCGTGTGTTTTAGTTCCCTATCCAGTCGATCATCCAGTCCACCTAATTATACAGTCCACTAATTATCAAGTTATTTATCTTCCATTATGTGGTTTTGCACAACGACTAGCAGGAATAAAGAACCTAAAGGCTTCCTCATAGTCAGATTTAAGAAAACTGTCTGTCGGTATTGATATGTATGAATACCTATGTAAGCAGAGAGCTATACTTAAAACTAAAATAACCAATAAGTGCGAATTAACACACACCCAGCGTCAGTGATCACTCCGCAAATAAATGGGGTCAAATGTTTACTTAAATGTGAGTAACTAAAGTTACCTAAGCCATATACGATATTTTTAAATAATTAATTAAAAAAATTACACTAAACTACTTAGCTTTATGCCGACAATTAACAATGGGTCTGGGATTTCACACTCATACCAGATGATCTATCTCATCAATGAAAACTAGTTCGCCGAGTCTTTGCTATTCAGATACAGTGGTGGGTACTGCATACCATCAAAACATCCACTGAGTTGCGTTATCGAAAACGGTAGCATAAAACCGTACCATAAGACCCTAAAGAAAGCACCAATGAGTAAATAAATTACCCTTAAATCCCCATTGAAATTATGCCATTCGGGATATGAAATTGTACATTTCAATTCCCAAGTTTTAACCCATTTACTAAATATAATGAGTTCAATTCATCAAATAAGTTGCATTGCCAAAAAAAAATATATTTAAATAAAAAAAAACTATAAGTCTACCAATCAATGTGGCATAGAATGGTCCCCCAATAAAACATTAAAATGGAAAATTGCTATTATAATTACCTCGTGGATTTTTGATGCGAAAATCACTTAATTTTCTTTATGGTCAACCGGATAAAAAAACTATTCTTCAGGCCAAAGCCAAAGTGTTCTTGTCGCTGGACGAAATGGAAAAGCCCGTTGTACGATTTTTGGGACCCTAAACCAGAAATTTCTACGCACTAACTTTTTTTTATGTTACATTTTTTTCTATCGAATTCCACATTCCACACTTTAGGAAGGATTGAAAGATAACGACAAAGATATCGATAGTCGTCAGCGAAACCTCCAAAGGGACTCAACAAATGGGACCGAATCAATCCACACTAATCAGGAAAACACTATTCTCATTAAAATCTATAAATAACTTCACTTATTAAATAATATTGTCCATACCTTCTCTGACACGACACCAATTATATCGACATGTATTGAAAAAAACCCAACCCTACGCGACCAAAACCAAAGTACCAGCAAATTGATCGATATAGGTACTCGATAACAGGTAGATAAAAGAAACGAAATCCTCCAGTAAGAGAGAGACAGAGAGGGAGTGAAAACTAAAGGAATTAATCCTTCGAAATGAGCCTGGCGCGAAAATAAAATTGAATGACAATTAACTGGACATAACCCCTTTTTATTTGAAAATCAAAACAATTTTGGCTATCGACTAATGAAATTGATAATTTATGTATATTCCTTTTAAGGACAACAAGAATAAGATAACCAGGCATTGTTCAATAAATATTCATCTGCAATGGTCAACTAAATCATTAGACAAATGATAAGGAGCAAAATCTTGTCTGGCTGTGCCTGAAATTATCTAAAAAGATGCAGAGTAAGGTAATTAATATCCAATCAATTAAGTCAGCTCTAAAATAATATTTGTGTGTTACCAGTTAAAACGCTGAATGACTCATTTAATGGGAAGAGCAAAATTAAAATGTTACAACGTTAAGATCTAGGCCATAATATGGTAATGTCCCTAGGTTCATGCTATCCCAGGTTAAGCAACTTCCCCACATCCTACATTGCGTGTATTAGAATTGTAAAGTACGTGGGTAACCATTGTTAGTGCTGCTATCTGTTTAAGAATCCAAGTTTGAAATAAATGATTTTATTTGATAAAGTGTTTTGTTTTATTTTTTCTATTTTGGTTTCATATCGAAGTCTTTTCGACACTAAAAGTAGTTTCGAAAAGAAGCTCTTTGTGACACTGCTTTTTTACTTATCGGAAGTTGGTAACACTGGCTGACTGATGGCCATCGAACTGTCATTTGCGATTTTATTATTGGTGAAAATAAAAATAAAAAAGAAGATTTCTATCTTTGGCATGTAGTTTTACCAACCTAAACATGAAATCAGGAAATATGAGAATAAATTTTCCAAGAATTTTTTTTTTTTTTTTAATTAAACAATACCAAAATAGAAAAAATAGTATAAAATATTCGTTTCATAAGACATTTTATCGCACTCGCCCTTTAGATAGATAGATATAGGGCTCGTGCGATAAAATGACGTCTTATGAAACTTGTATTTTAATGTACCTACTATTATTTATTATTGAGGTGGTCAATTAAAAGGGGTAAAACCAGGGTAGTATACGGAGGGGTACCTACAATAGACTTTATATAGGGTGTTTCAACGAGCATTGAACAGGGGCTTATTATTGACTTTTCTGTATTAAAAAAAATCAAAATAGCCATCCTATTTATCTTCTCCTGCAGAATTCAACTAAATATTGCGGCGTCAAATGAAAACAGCATTTGAAGCAGAAACGAAAGACTTACTCCATGGATGAAGTGTTTTTTAAATGGAACATCCTGTTTTTTATATGACTTTTGGAAAAGTGGCATCTCTTATGTTGAAAATATTTAATATTCTGGTTTTATCATGTTTCAATCTTTAGACCTCAATAACTTGAAATTTTTGTCATAGGTACCTAACCTAATAGGTACGTACAGCTCCTACCACCTGTTTGTAGGGAAGTAAAGAATTTGAGAATTTCACGTATAAACTCGTAATAATTTTATTTCAACTTGTTTGAACAATGTAATAGAAAATATTCGGATAGTACAGTGAATTGATCTAGCAATAGGGTGTAGACTGACGAAGCTCTCGAGGGCGATCGAAAATTGGTACCGGTACCGGCATTCGCCGCAGTAAAAGAATTCAAAGAAAACAAGGCGTACCTTTATACACTCAATTCTTGCAACATGCACAGTGAGGCGAAAGTACAATACATGAAGCCAAAAAATATAAAGGAGAGCGTGAACATAAGCCGCCCCTCTTGAAACCTTTTGCGTTTCAAAAAAAAAGGAAAGTTCTAATAAACAACGTATTCTAGTCGAATAACTTCAGATAAATCCCAAATCATAGTCTTGATTCGGTAACACGCACACCTTTACGACAGGCCGCTTAAAAGTTCCTGAAGCAGTCCGAATGGTCACTGAACGATGTAACACCATCTGTCCCTGGATGTAGATGCGTGATTCTGCCCAGTCTCCACTTTAATGGGGGTCCTCTTTAACTAGAATCAAAGTGACAACCTTGAGGTACTGTTGACAATTCTGCTTCCATTTTGTTCGCTGGTCCAGTGGAGAAACATATTCTTTAGACCACCTGGTCCAGAAGTGCTGCAATAGTTGTTGTAGCCATTCGTAGCTAGAAAGTCGGTTCTCTTTGATCTCAATGTAGTTAGGTGTGTTTCGCCAATAATGAAGTGCGCAGGTGTTAAAGGAGAAGGATCACTTGGATCCTGATTAAGAGGACATAGGGGTCTGGAATTCAAGCATGCTTTAATCTGGCATAATAAAGTTGTAAAATCTTCAAAATTAAGTGACGCCCTACCTAGTACACACTTTAAATGGGACTTAACCGATTTACCCCTGCCTCCCATATTCCACCATAGTGGGGTGCTCGAGGCGTAATAAAACGCCATTTGATTCCATCGCTAGAGAGGCTGTTGTGTATGTCAGTATGATATTTATCAAAAAATGATTCAATTTCATTATTAGCTCCTACGAAGGTACTTCTATTATCGGAATATATTTGAGCGCATTTACCACGTTTTGATATAAACCAACGCAATGCAACCAGAAAGCAATCAGTAGTCAAATCACTTACTACCTCTAAATCAATTGCCTTGGAGGCGAAACATATAAACAACGAAATATAGGCCTTCATAAGTTTAAAATTTCTTCCTCTCCTATCGCGAAGCAGGAAGGGCCCAGCATAATCCACTCCGCAGATATATGAAAAGGCCGCGCAGGAGTATGCGTGAAGCGGGAAGATTCCCCATAATATATTCTTTATGCTTCGCTTTTAACTTAAAACATGGAAAGCAACTATGTACCACCATTCGAACGAGGTCGCTACCAGACAAAGGCCAAAAAAGTGAGGAGAGAAGTCTTTGTGGCCCAGCATGAAGAAGTGCTCATGACGGGGAAATTAAAAATGTTAAATGGTGATTTGCAGGAAGTATCGCCGGGTGTTTCTTCGCGAAATCAAAATTGACTTATGTAAAACGTCCGACAACACGAATAATTTTAGAGGATTTATCAAAAAATGGATTTAAACTTAACAGTTTACTCCTTTTGTCAATAGTTTAAGAAATTTGAAGTTTATTGTATTCATCTGGAACTGCCTGACACTGAACAATTCTAATCAGGAAGTGTAATGAACCCGCCAATTCTTCGTCGGTAAGTCCTCCAGTGTTACGAATATGTTTGGGTTTTCCCAACTTAATTTTAACGTATGCGAAAATACGTTGAAGTTTTCCAAAGTTTGAGCATTTTGAAATCACTTCAAAAACTTGTATTGTAACTGCTGCAAGACAGGTCTTTGTCTCACGAATTTCTGGCAAATCGGAAGTTTTCGATTAAAATGTAGGTAAACGCCGTTCGTTCTCCGGCTGAGTTAACCAAGAAGTTCCAATAAACCAGTTTTTTGATTTGAGAAATGTTTGAGGATCTAGACTTCTCGATAAAAGATCTGAAGGATTATCTAATGTGCTTACATGATGCGATGCCAGTTATTAGAGCTGGTCAAGCTTTGTATTTGTGGGACTATGTTTGTCACAAAAGTTTTGAGTAAAAGCGGAGAAGTATGAATCCATGAAGGCACAATGGTTGAATCTTACCAGTAAAATACATATATTTTCGAAATTAAGATTGGAAGCATTCTTGACTTTGTCCATCAACTCACTCAGTAAAAGGAAAGTTCCAGTCTAGGTAGGTATAGTAATAAGTTTTATAGGTGCCACTCTGACTCTGGTCTTGGAACAAAAGAGGTTTGAAGTTATATTTCCAAAGGAGTCCACACAGCGTAAGTAAATTGCAGCACCGTACGCAGCTTCGCATGCATCACAGAAGCCATGAAACTGAATAGAAACTGGAACAGAAAGTAAAGAGTGTCTAGGAATTTGTAGTGTGTTGAGAAATGGAAGTTGTGACCTGTAAGTTGACCAAAAGGGTGTGAAGATCGACTGGGATGGATTCTTCTAAAGATATTTTTAGCTTCCATAGTTGGAAGTTATGGTTACAGGTGAAAGTATTCCTAAAGGGTCCAAAATTTGTGCAATAGAAAAGAGAATTTCCCTTTTCGTAATTTTTCTGGTGTCATCCAGAGACCTGATAGTAAATTCTAAAGCGTCGTGAATTCCAAATTGAACCAAGAGTTTTGTTTTCTTCAGTGGAACCGATGCCTCATATCAGTAGGTACCTAAATTATGGATTTGTCATTGGATTTTCACTTTCTAAGAAAAAAACCATAAGAGTTTAATAATTTGAAAAGCTCGAACTTTATTTGTTTGACTTCTTCAAACGTATTTGCCCCCGTCAATAGGTCATCTAAATAAAATATCTTGAAGTATTATAGAGGAAAGTTTAGGATGTGTATTTTTGTTCAAGTAAGCAACCTCATGTAATGCACGGATGGCCAAAAATGAAGATGATACCATACCATAGGTGACAGTATTGAACGTATAGGCAAGTATGTCATTTTTAGGCTTGAAACGCCATAAAATTTTCTGTAAGTTACGTTGATCTTCACGTACAAGCACTTGACGATACTTTTTAACGATGTCACCACCTAGAATGACATTATGTGTTCTGAAACGAACGTTCCAGGCTTAGAAATTGTCTGGTTGCAGCATTTCTATAGAATCTCCTAAACAAGAAGGGCCCTTTTTGAAAAGAATAGCGACAATAAATCGTCCGTGAGAATCTTGAAAAGTGATTTCGTTGAAACAATTTTCACAATACATATGTGGCTTCTTGTGAAATAAATTTTATCTTTGGACATTCTTCCAGCTCCCAGAATTTGGTTAAATTTTCAAATAATTCATGTTCACGGGAAAATGAGGTCGACAAGTACCAATTTTGTGATGGTTGAGGAGCCAAATTTCTAGGAAAAATAGGACCAAATATTATCCAACCCAACTTGGTTTTGTGAAGAATGGAACAGTTGATTCTAAGCTTTATTTGACTTATGTACAAAAGATCCTAGAACGTTCCTTCATCGATAAGAAGATCAGTAGGAGTCGATTCGAAGAAGTTGTTATCGGCTAAAGAGATGTTTTTAGGTATATTTAGAAAATGAGGATCAAATGAAAAAGGGGGCTGCCAGTAATTTGTGGTAGAACTAAACATGTTAATTTTTGACTAAAATCATTCACTAAAGATTTTATGTTTACACAGACACTCTAATTTACATGTTCATTAGCTTTTCGTTAGCTTTATTTTGATGTTTAAAATTGAACTTTGTTGATTTTGGTGACTAATATTGTCGCAACCCCTATACGTTTCGTCCTGGGACGTCACAACAGAAGCGTAATCTGGGGGCGTAGGTGGGGTTTAGGTAGAGAAACTCGCTGGGTATAGGTTCAATAAGATATGTATTGAATAATCATATTATTACCCTAGAAATAGTATCATGACGTCTCTTCTACGGAGGGACGTACCACTTATAGGCCACTCTGTAATATGTACACTTAGGGTTGCCAGATATTTGAGTTTTGAAAATAGGAGAGCCTGTATAAAATTATATGAGATTGGATAATAATATATGAGAACATTTTATCTATTGCAAAATACCCATATCCGAGAAAGCTACCATCTTGACAATTAGTTATGACTTCTAGCAGATCTTGGATTGTATTGCTGGACATTCTTTTAGGTAGTTGAAGACTCCTCCTGATCCGATCCGTCAGTCTCACTTCTTGTAACAAGTTGTGGACAACAACACAACAACTTAAGTTTTTTGATGTTTAAACAAATCCCTGACCCAAAATCGTTTTGTTTTTTTTTCGGTTTTTACTTTTTCAAAAGTAAAATATTTGAATTTGAAGATCCAGTTTAAGCTTAAAACGCAAATTAGGAATTGGTTTATTGTTTTGTTTACATTTTACTGTTCACCATCAGTGAGTCAAAAAGTAAGGTGAAAAACGATCCAAAAACGGAAGAAGTTAAAATTATTTCATTTCAACTTTGTCCGAAGTTGGAGAAAAGTTGAAAATATTCGGATAAAATGTGGCGGGAAAAACAGCCAATAGGAGCTCCCTCGTACAATCGGACGGTCGGATAACGAACCCATGAGACTAATGAACGCTCCGGCCTATCACGTGTATGGTAGTGATAAAGAGGTACATGGTTTCATTTTTTTTTTTGATGAAAATATATGAGAAATAGTCTCATATCAAACATGCTAATATGAGATATGAGAAACAGTTCAAATATATGAGTCTCATATTAAAAATTGGTCTGGCAACCCTATGTACACTCTGTGCACTTGGCGTGACTGAAGACTGAAGCTGGGTTTGAGACAGGTCTAGAAGGGCGTTTCCCAATAAATGTAGTTCACACTAAAATCACACTGGACCTAGTCTGCTGCGTTCAATGCTCTCAGAAGAAGCAAGGTTTGAGACAGGTCCAGAAGAGCGTTTCCCATTGAAGGTAGTTTGCACTGGACCTAGTCTGCTGCGTTCAATACTCCCAGAAGGGCGTTTCCCATTAAAGGTAGTTTGCACTGGAAGGAGACTTACCTAGAAAGGCTTCTCCCATTTGAGGTACTTTGCACTAGCCTTAGTCTGCCGGTAATGGATTTCGGCGCGGTATTTATACCAAATAAATGCTGACTCGTCGATACATTTTAGTAAAATAGTTGACAATATTATGCACTTTATTGTCTGAGACAAGTGATTGTAAAATACGACACTTTTCTTTTAAAAAATCAGTTAAATTTTGAAGTACAGGAATCTGGTTTGTCGCGATTATAGTTTCCCAAGCGCGTCCTGAAGAGTTGGCAAATTTATTACCTATCAAGTGGATGATAAGATCGTCCCAGTGTTGCGTAGGACGCCCAAGAACTTCTAAAGCACGGGAATATTTCTGGAATCCATCCAAAAGTAGTCTAATTCCCTCATGCGATTCTCTTTGAAGAGGTGTCAACTTGAATAAAGCTCTGATATGGAGGTTAATTGAAAGTTGCTTATTTTCGAAGCGTTCCTCTAGAAGAGACCACGCAGGAGAATAATTCGCATCAGAGATCTGTAAGGACTTGATTGTTTCAGCTGCATCGCCTGTCAATGAAAGGCGCAAATAATGAAATTTCTGTATATTAGCAAGCGATTCATTAGAGTGTATGATGGATGTAAGGTCCGCGACAAGAGTAAAGAGTACGGTGACGTCAAATGCGCACAAACCCAATTTTGAAGACTAACCGAACTATCGGTTTGTTCGGTGCTGCTGCCGAACGCCAAGCACGTGGTTCATTGTCGTACGGCCAGCAGGCATATTTATTTAGTTTATTTTCTATCCAAGTTTTGTCTAAAAAGATACCTCGCTGCTGGTTTCAGCTCACGGCCGAGGTCACGACAGACAGCGAGAGATAGACGAGGGAGAGAGATCCGACCCGCTTCGCGAAGCTTCCCGTGTTGTCACCGTACTCTTTACTGCTGACGCGGATGATCCATCAAATGTTGGCAAATTCAATTGAGGAAGTTTAATAAAGAATTAGGTAAGTTTCCGTTGCTATTATTACTAGAACTGGTAGTACGTACTTTGATTGTCAGCAGGATCTGCTATTTTGCGCGATTCTAAAAGAGCACCAGCTTCAGCGATAAGTAAGTGAAATTGTGTTTCAAAGCGTCCCCGTTCCAGTTCATACCAGTTCAGTGTAGAGTAATTTGTATTGCAATCGGGATCCTAATTTTCGATATTCAACAGTACTTCATTGAAATCAGCCAATAACCTCTCTACCGTCCCTGGTAAACCTATCTTAATTCATTTAAATTGTTATTTTCTAGATATCATTGAAATAAGTTTCAATTCTTGTAAGTTGACCTTTATTGTCCCTGCGCTTATTTTTCTCAGATTGCATTGATAAAGCCATCTGTCGGGCTTGTAAAAAACACCTCAAAGATATGAAGAATGTCAAGAAAGCAAATTATTGCTGAAACTACCACTGCGTATCGAGAAAAATAATGCAAATAAAGGAAAACAGCAAGCAAAATGATAAGACTCACCGTTTAAAACGTGCAATAGGTAAAAAGTTAAGTAGGTATCTATGGTAATAAAATCAGCAGTGTATTAAGTAGGTATGACGCACTCGTAGTACGAAAATCGAAAAGCAAAGTTGTAAGAATTAAAAAACAAACAAATTTTAGCAATGCTGTGGAAAAATAACAAGGAAAAAATGGCAAGGAAAAAGGAACGCACTGACCTGATTGGTTTAGTTGCAGAATTCACTGTCCAAAGTCTGTATAGCTTATGTTCCGGTACTGTTGCCCAACATACCGTCTTCACCCAAGTTCAAATTGCAAAAATATGTGTTTATTTCTAAGCGAAAATCAGTTTCATAGGCACTATATCCGGCTCGAAGGACCAAATTATGTTTGTAGGAAAGTAAAGAATTTGAGAATTTCACGTATAAACTTATAATAATTTTATTTCAACTTGGTTGAACAATATAATAGAAAATATCCGGACAGCCAAAAAAATATAGGAAGCGTTAACACCAATTACACCACCTCCAGTTTACTCAATTTTAACAAATAGGTACCTATCATTATTGAGCCGTTAAACTGATCATGATTCATATTTGCATAATATTTTCTTTGTTCTGGGCAACCGAACCAACTGGAAAATGCAAACAAATTGAATTAAAAAAAAAATCCCTCTAAGAAATCACAATAATTATTATTTTGTTTGAACAAGCATAACTGCATCGTAAGTGCTGTAAGTAGTTGATATAACGACATTAATAATTCAAACTTGAACAGTAAAAGCAGAACTGTTTTCACATTCAATTTTTCTTGATAAAACAAGATTGAAAGTCTCAAAGGACCAAATGAACTTTTTAATTCAGAAACGTTGACGTCAATTAGAAACCTAATTATTCAAACTCCGGCTCTTTTTTTTTTCTTCGAGGCGAAAACTGCAACGGAATCGTGAGAGCAGGTACGTAATAAAAATGCCACTAGGAAATCCTCCGGCAACAGCAGCAGCTGGGATGATTTAAATGTCGGCTGGAGAGGCCTGGGCACAGCTACCGCCTACGCAGTGTTGCTGCTGCGGGCCCGACCCATGCTATGCAGTATTTTAGAGAATCGTGGACTCCCACGTTCGCTTTAACTATTATGATATTGTCTTCCTAATTTTTGTTTTGTTTTGGATTAGCGGATTACGACTCTATCGAGTATGGAACCGGAACCGATTCTGTTTGAATGAACATTAAAACAAAAGTCATCTAAACGGAAACTCGAAGAATTTATAGAATTTAATAGTGTCACGAAATACGGGTCCACTAAAAATCACTTTACAAAGAATAGGTAACAACTTAAACGGACTTTATAAAATTCACATCGCTTCTATCAAACCGTACACAAGAAATCTCGTATTAAAACTGACTTCAAACTGTCTCACTACGCGACATTTATAGTCAACTTAGTTTACTCGGATAGAAAAGAATTCCCCGAATAGTCGTGCTCTGCTCTAGACGTGAGCAAATGGATACGTAAAATCTGCCCGGACTATCGATGCAACTTCGTAACCGACTCTGTCAAGATGTACGACCTTCTCTTCTATTCTATAGATCCACTCCTATTCACTTACTTAACATCTCTACTTTCTCATCCGTAGTTCTATGGTGGGTTTGGTATAGGGGTTTGTACTGGTTGTGCTTGAGTAGTAATAATCAAGGAAAACTGAATTTCGCGATTGCAATCTGATTTTGTCTGTCGGTTCTTCATGCACACCGGCAAAACTTACTTTTTTGGAACTTCCGGTTTTTCGTATTTGATTTATATGTCGCTTCAGGGAATATCCATTATCTAAAAGCACTTGATACTAAAGAATACCATACTTCTGTGTATATCTCCAAATTATCAGGACATTTTACTATTTTTATAAAAACGAACTTGTACTCTCCCACGCTTATTGTCATCTGCGACAGATGTTGCTCGATACTATAGTGGAATTTCTTGAATTTTTCATAATTGTAGGCTCATTAATCATGGCTTTTAATCGATTTTTCAACTTCTGAACATTGCGCTCAGCAAGGCCATTAGTAGCTGAATGACCCACCGGTGCGATGAGTTTTTGAAAAATTCCATGTTCTCCACAAAAATACCACTCGCACAAATTGTAGCATTATCGAATACAATAATTTTTGTAAATTCATGTGTTGAAAAATATCTTGTAAATGTTCAATTGTTTGTCGTCGATGTTGGAGAATTCCTGAGTGTTTGTTATAGTTTCTGCCCATCGTGATTTTGCATCTATGACCACTAGTATGTCAATATGCATACGATCCCAGTATTTTTCAAGTAACTCCACTGGTTAATGTTCCAATATCCTTATCGATTTTCTAAAAACAATACTTCCCTCCTAACTGCTTCATTTTTGTGGTTTCAATGTGAATTCTATGCAGTGCTAACAATAATGGTTCTTTAGGTATTTGAACTCTTTATTGTACCTTGCACTCCATCTTCTAGTAAATAATTAAATTGTGAAAATCGATTTGTTAATAATTCAAATTTCATTTCTAATGTAAGTTAAAATTTTTGAGTCGCTCAAATATAATAAAATATTGTATTGGAACTCTTCTCTCGTGAATCCATGGATTATTATGTCGTGGACATATGGAAGTGTTTTTGGTGAGCCGTATCTATCGACACTTCCAACGTAGCCCTAGCAATTAAACAGGTGGCTGACCTTTGTCTGTGTGGTGATGATGGCTATGTAGAATTTTTTTCCTCCTTCAGTCGTTGCAGGAATGATGAAAGGATTTCTTGTTACGCTATGTAACATTAACCATGCCACCAGAGAGCGTATTTCTGTAGTTTTGATGGCTCTAGTCCTTTGGATATTACATCGGCAGGATTATCTTTCGATTTTACATCATGAGACTCATTACACAACTAGTTGTGTTACGGACTAGGTTATGAATTATTCATAACACAACTAATGGTGTTTTGGACTATGTTATGAATCTATTACACAACTATTTTTGGTGATTTGACAAATGTCAAATGTCAACCTGTAAAGGTAAAATGAAGATAGACAACTATTAATAAACGAAAATAATTGAAAAAACATTCTTATTTTTCGCTTTGTAGATAAAACTTTGTACATCACACGTGCGTTTAAACATGACTACAAAACTCGTGTGTAAATAAATATTTTAAAAAAATATCATTTTGTAAAAAATAATAAAAAAGCCATGTGAAAGCTTTGTTACCTAAGGCCCGGTTCATTCATATTCAGATAAACTTGCTGGTAACTACATATCTGCAAGATAAATTCACCTTTCTATAATTCTATTGGTTTTATTGCGTTTTTATCAGTCAGATTGCATACCTGATAGTTTATCAGAAAGTGAATAAACCATAAACCAGCCTTTTATGTTTTAATATTATTGTAGGGTTAAATAACGTTAATAACAGGAATTAAATTTTTTTTGGCCTCAACAGAATAATTCGATGTTCCAGGAATCCATTTCACGTGGAAAAATCCCTCAGATATCCCCAGCAAATATCCGTAATTTATTCCGAGAAAGCTTGCGTAGGAGTGTCCCATTTATGTGCAAAAAAGGCGAAAACAAAGTTCAGCTCTGAAAATAAAGCTCAGCTGCTTCCATGGGTTGGTAAAATAAGGCATTATGTGCCGTGGGCGTTCGTATTCATATTATTCTTTTGTCAAAGTTAAGATCCAATTATCAAAATCGAAGTATCGAGAAGTTTTTTGTAATTTCACATTTTACCAGTTGTTTGAGCGTTTGGACAAATAACGATAACCGGGATTGGGAAAAATAGATATTTCATTGAACGAAAAGTTGCTTAAGCAGCAAGAAATTGGTAAGAATGACTAAAATGAAACAATAATTTTTTGCTGACTGCTCTAAACTGATGTGAATTATATGCTAATTCATTATTCAGAAGTTTTATATTATCATAGATATTTTTCAGGTATTTTTTGTAAGCTGAAACGAGTCCATAATCGGACAGTTAGTTGATCAGCTATAATGAAATAGTTTAGTTTACAGTTAATATCAATTTGAATGATTCGCACTATTACGAGTGATTTTTTTGTTATTAGAGAATTATGGCACCTTCAAATAGCGACGGTAACTAATATAAACGTTCTTATTTTGACATTATTGACACCTTCGCGTATGCGTATTTGTGACTAAAAATAGTGGCGGTCAGTAATAAAATAAGGATCAACCTTATTTGTGATTGGATAGTGGAAGGCAGTATTTATTCCACTATTTTTTGAGACATGCGCAAATCTGAATCAAATGTCAGTTGTCCAGGAATTTTTCAGATACTAACCTCACATAATTTGTTTATATTTTTTTGTTTGTGTTTTGTGGGTGGATAAAACCAAAAAACATCATTTGCACCCCCTAGAATGGCAGCTTCTAACATTTCTTCCATTACAATTGAGTAAACAACGAGACACTGACACGAAAAAATGGTCAAAATAGTGCCAATTTAACATGTTGTGCAATAATTCTTTTTATTCGTAATAAATAGTGACTGTCAGTAATTAAATAAGGCCGATCAGTAATAAAATCGATCACTATTTGGAAAGTGCCATAATTCTCTATTGATTGTTTTAAATTAAGCTCATTTAAGATTTGAAGTGTAGTCTTCACTTATCTGCGAACCTGCTTAGTAGCAGAAAAACAGCAAATCAAGTAAGGAGGCAAATTTTTGGACTCTAACCCTGACTGTGATAAAGGATTCCACATCTAAATCTTTGACAAACCCATTTCCACTAAAGTTCTATCCTAGTAGCTAGCAGAAACCCGAAGCCATAATAAGGATTTATTTTAGATGTAGACACACAAACTTTTAGTAAATACTTATACAGAAAATCTTCTATTACTGCAGAACCAACCATACTGCAGGAGAAATTAAGGGGGAAGAGCATAGTTCCCACACCGACATAAACCTGACCTGTGTAACATCAAACATCTCATAGCCTCACAGCAAATATTCATAAGGGAAAATTAAATACAACTCTAGCAAATATGATTTTCCATCATACGTAGGTACACCTTCTCGTGTCCTTTTTGCATTTCATTTGAGTAAGCAAGACACGATTATATTTCTACTATTCAAGCCTGTACCTATATGCAGAAATGAAAATAGATTTTTCTACTTAGATATATAGATATTAAGTAGATTATTTCCATCTCATCATTAACGATTTTGTCAAATTCAGGTAGGTATCGTTTATTGCTCAAATAGGATACCAAACCTAGGACAATTTGAAATCATAATGTTCTTTTGATAACTCAAGTTTAGTTTTAACAATATAGAAAATTATTACATGGAAGAAAATATTGTGTTTTTTCTTTATAAGCATTTGTATAAGTAAATATAAATCAGTTAACAACACGTATCGAATTTGAGATGATGGGTGAGCATACAGCAGCTTGACACATGTAGATTGAGGATTGCACCGTTTCTAAGGCGAACTAGAATGAGGCGGTCTATTTGACAGAATCTCGTTTCTTATTGATCTATTGGTTTCTCTATAGCCTTGAGGAGTGAAATGAGGTTAGGCTAATGAGGCGGTATCTACGATTTGGGTTGGTCTCACGGTCGACGGCCTGTCTCTGGTCTGAGTATTACATTAGCCTCCCTCCATACCAGATGAGGCTTGCTCGGAAACTTTTTGTAGGTGTACTTTTGTAACAAAATCAATAACAAATTAATTTTTTCGGTTCAAGCTCATCTTTCTTGGGAAAAGTTTTATTTTTATAGATAGCTAAAATGTGATCCCAATGAAATTTACAAACACACGGAGTTCTGCGAACGGCCTTATCTGTTCGAGGGTAAAAATCACTTGAAAGCCAGAAAAGTATCGAATTTTATAGCTTCAAGATTATTATTGCTGTAACCCGAAATTGACAAAAATATAGGCAAAATTTATGTTTTCTTAGATAAACACTAAACTTTAAACTAATCTATCGACTGAACCAGATCCCATGGGGTTGTGATAATTTATTCAAAGTCAAGGATAATCTCTGACTACCCACATTTTATGACGAACCCAGATGTCAGATAACTGATAGCGCTGCAAAGAATTATGTATATTCGAAGCATATGTGTGTGTAGCGAATCAATACTTACATGAGCTGGATTTTTAAGATACAATATCCAATTGTATAACAATATAATTATTAAGGGTTATTACTTTGGTGAAATGTTAACTGTAAGATAGTCAATTGCTTAGTTATAATTAAGATATAGGTAGGTTAAGATAGGAGTGATTACTCAATTATTTTATTATTATATTAATAGAGGATAGTTTAGCCCGTTTCACAACCTTGATAATTAGGTTAGAAATTAGGGAACTTTTATTTTATTTATTTGACTAGGTTAGAAATTAGGAAATGAGAATAGAAAGCATATTAGGTATTTAGAAAAGGGAAAGGTTTTCAATTAAAAGGGAAAACATTGAAGGTTCAACTAATAATTTGACTACATGTAACTAACGGACTTTGTTGGAGAGCCATCAAACTGGATCACAGGGTGGAGCACTTTGGATGGGGATGGTTGAATAAACTTGAGAACCAATGGGAACACGACAAGAAACCAAAGGGTATTTCAACGAATCGCTGAAAACTGAGAGGGTTCGAGATCCTCGTCACTAGTTTTTACTACGAGTTATTGCCGGAAATTTAAGTCGCTAAGTCTCAACGAGTTCTCGATCCGGTTCTCATCCTCTAGTTCATCTGCCGCCCGGTGTTATAGTAAAAGCTCTCTAAAGAGGTGATAGTTATTCTTAATTTCAATTCCAATAAAGTGTCAGATTTGAAATTAAATCTTTTTGCTGGATGAACTGATATTCATATCAATGAACCAAAAATTAATAAATTAAATTTTGATTATTAGCCGATTCTTTGCTAATTTATATTGTAGCTATGGATGACTGAATGTGTTTATAATAGTTTTTATATGTAAGCAGTATGGTAACAGATGAGGAATCATTGACCTAAGGAAGGGTTTGTAATAATTCTTTGTCTTGATGTTGAGTCAGTTCCTATAGTTAGTTCTATGAGTTCACACGCTCAGCTTTCCACGTTGTGCTCGATAAAATGAATATATTGAGAATCGATAATTAACAAGTTCTTTTATTTTTTAGTCCATTTCCCAATAGGTTATGGACCCAGTGTACGTGTATTCATCGCGGTTGTGAAAGCCGGGAGTGTTTTAGTGTGATAGTGACAATGGAAAATTTGAAACTAAAAAGAAACAAAAGGCTTCATCTTAATAGAGCTTGAACTTAGATAAGAAGACCAGAGCTCAGCAATTTAGAAATAATTATCGTTAAGGATATTTTAAACTCGCTAGCTGATCGCTGGAGAGATAGATAGCTATCATAGTTGTAGTTGTTTCCAAAAAGGCATAAATTCAATTTTCAATTTTTTTGAGACACTCATGGGGGTGTTGGGTAGGCACTCTTGAAAAGCCAGTCATTAAAGGATTTATGAGAATCCGGTCGATAGTTATTATTATCTGAAAATATCTGGACACTTTTTCTCAAGATTTGTTTGTGAAAGCTGAAACTTTATGTTTATCTGTAATTACAGCTGACTTTCAAATGCTGGATTATGTGTCAGTATAAACAACTTGATAATATGCACTTAGTTTAGGTACCTTTTTTACCTATCATTTAGCGGTTGTAATTAAGTACGGGGTGAGTCTACCATAAATTAAACGTATTGGTTTTTATTAATGTATTGAAAAATTTGATCATTTATATCTAATTAATGCGCTTTCCATGTTTTTAGCATATTCCAATTGATGACTCAAGTTTGAGTTTTCAAATTACAAATCCACGAACAATTTCCTGCTGCTGTGTTATTTTTTTTCAGGAGATCGCCCCTGTAAACTAGAGTCCAAAAGTCGTCTACGCCTATAATCAAGAATTACTTGACCAGGTACTTACATATTCGTTAATTTTCCATTTTATTATTTTTCTCTGGAAAAAATTGAAATTTTAATATGATGAGCTCCTAACTTTCCTCTTTTTCTCTTGAGAGTTTCATAATTCTCCATTCAGTAGTTTTCCAGAGAAAAATTGAAAAGTATGAGGGTACATTGTTGCTTCATTTAGATTTTGCAAGCAGATTTCCATTGATTTCCCATTTTGTTATTTCTCACTGGAAAAGTTTGAGATTTTAGTATGATAAACTCCTCACTTTTCTTTTTTTCCCCTGATAGTTTCATAATTCTCCGTTCAGTAGATTTCCAGAAAAAAATTAAAATGTAAAAAAGTGTATTTCACTGATATCCATAAAAAATGTGCCACTTTTACTTCTTAGGTGAGCCTCCTTTTAACGTCACCCAACAAAGTCTAGAATCTTCTGAGCCTAATCAAGTAAAATAGACTCTTAATTAGTTCTGGTGAAAATCTCAATTGAGGAGTGTAAGTCTCAAAAGAAAAAACTCAAGGTGATAGTACATTTTCCCCATATTTCCATTATTGAGCATTTGGTTGTAAACTTCTCATTCATTTAATCAACAAATTTAAGTTGCATTTCACCAATATCCACCTACATTGGTGGTTTGAGCGTTTCTTTTCGGTACCAGCTGCGCCGCGGGGAAGCTTAAATGCATAGTTATCCTGGATCTCATTTGCTGCCATAATATACTATCACGGTATGTGTAGCAGCGGCAAAACTGATACTCGTGAGAAGGGGTTAAATTACGGATGCTGTTGGGTGTTGGTACAATGTTATTTCAATATTGGATCAAGCCCAAAGAGACACGGATCAGCTGAATGCGCTCTTGGATAATTTTGATTTGTGTGTTTCAGATGAAGACAACATCATCATTCCTGTATATAGAGCCCCTTCAAGTTGCTTCCAGAGGTCTTTCTAGAACATTGGATACACTTTAAAAAAAATCCCTTTCCCTATTCCTAAACTGCGTCGTCTTGATTTTCATGCTTTTCAGAAAATGATATGTTTATAAGGATTTTATGCTTTTCAGGGTAGGAAGCCCTGGGGCCTTATTCTGTAAAGAACAAACCGTTCGATTCGGTAGAATTTCTTCGATTGTGACGTCATTTTTGGTTTGGTTTTCGCGCTACCAAACCGAAAATGACGTCACAATCGAAGAAATTTTACCGAATCGAACGGTTCGTTCCTTACAGAATCAGGCCCCTGGACACCGTTGGATAATCTAGGGTAAGAAGCCATGAACACCATTTGGACATTCTAGGGTAGGATTCTCTGGACACCGTTGGATATTTTGTGTGGTGTTGAATATTGGAAGCTGAATAAATAGGTAATTTTAACCATAAAACATTGAATTTTCACTAACTTTGAGTTGTTTTTTCCAGGAAACTAGCTGGTTTTGGCCCTGGATATGATACAAATGATCACCTAAATGTTTCCAAGTTCCTTAAATTCAGTTTGTCCTTTTTCAGTGAGGTCTTTATTCAGTTGGAAATTGGATTTGGATATGACACAAATGGACCAACAGAGGCTTTGGGGATCACTTTAGAAAGGGTGGTTGATAATAGGTCTGTTTCTGCAGAAATCACAAACCAGTCAGAGTGAACTTCATTGGTTGAAACTAGTTTTCTGACTGTTTTCAACCAATGAAATTCGCTCTGACTGGTTTGTGATTTCTGCAGAAACAAACCTAATATGTAATAATAATATGTTTTTGACTTTTTCGGGCATATTAATAATACATTTGTCTAGCATTCCAGGTTTCTCTTTTCTAAGTCCATTTTGTCTTAACGTCTTTCCTAGTTAGGTCTGCTCTAGAATATCTAAGGGTTGAAGATTGATTTTGAGCCTTCCGGAACAACCTCCAGTATCAAAACCACTGTAGTTTATTGTGGTTCACTGTCCACTTAGTCGGCTGGTTAAAGCAAGACACTAACTAATCATAAACGAATTTTCCAGTCTATCAGAACTTTCAAACCACATTAAATCTCGGCATAACAAAAGCTCATAGAACAAATTGCCAATTTGCTTGCAAATTGACTTTATTGGTTTTTGAAAAAAAATCCCACTGCTATAAAATTTGTTACTCAATAACCAATGGAAAAGTATCTTGGAGTTTAAATTAGATTTATTGTCCCTCAATTCTTTTCTGTTGAATGGAACTTTTACGAAATTAAAAAAGTAGGTAGGTAACCAACATTTTAAGGTGCATTATTTTCCTTTCTTTGAGTAACAAGTTAGCGCGTTTACGCTTCAGATACCAGGAAAATTACCTAACTTCCTATTTGAACTGTTGTGGTTTTGAGCAAAGGACTAGGTTTCCATTCTATTTTTGTTTTCAAATGTTCGCCTTTTGTTGTTTTGGAGAAGCTTTCCTGAAAAGTTATTTTTAGATAGCACGTTTCTTAATTGTCTAGTCTTGAGGAAAGGTTTTCCGGAGCCACGTGATAAGAATAAAATCTAAGGAAGCAGGGAACGAGAATTTTTCAAAAGAAAGTTTATGTTCCATGTTTGTATGAGCCTATTTTCTTTCCATTCCTCAACCTAGAAAAATAAAAAAGTGCAGTGCAATTATGCTAAGACGTAATTATTATTTTATCTTATCCAGACAATCCACCACCATATCCCACACATACCTAACGATAAGGATCTTTCTTCGCTCTGTTTACCTTTTTGTCATGCTCAAACAAAAGCCCAGCGTTTTACGTAACAATAGAACGAGTGGGTGTCCCGATATGGGCTGCAGATTAACCATCCGTCACATCCCTCGGGAATTTGTTCGTGCGCAATCTAATACGTAAATTGACACAAAAAGCGAACGATTTTTATTGTCGAACGTTTTGTAATTACGTTAATGGTTGATTTATTTTGTTGTGTAATGTTTTGTATCCCGATGTGCGTACTTGCACAATATGACCATGGTTTACTTTTGTTGTGATCCAATAATATAACACAGTTATTAAAACATGAGAGCATACTTATGTTATAAGGTAGACACCTCAATGACGTATAATGGGCACAGAACATATCACCTATAGAAAAATATCTCAAATGGAAGAATCGCGACAAAGGTTTTTAGTTAGGTTTTCATTCAACGATGGCGACACTGTCGGGAGATAAGAGAAATTTACAGGTATCTGTGGCGTGGACAGTGATTTGTGTTGGTTGGTTTTGTCATTTATTTTGTCATTTTAAAAGTCAAAATTTGAATTTTTAAATTGTGTTGTTGTACCCCACGGTTTCTACGCGCGTTAAAGTGAAAATTCAAAAAGTTTTGGTTGAAAAAAAATCTAATTTTTGTTCGTATTTTTTTGTATTTATTCGTTTGTTTCGTTTCGTTCGTATTTGTATTTATTATTCGTATTTACTTTGCGATCTACATATAACTGCGCGACTCTTGCTAACTTACTAACTCTTTTTGCACTATGTTCGACATCGGAAACTTCCTGCCAGACATAGTTTTTAAAAAAAGTGAGGCGAAAAGAGCTAAGAGGAGTCAGCAAGCCAAATGCAGTTGAACATTAAAAATTATAGAAAAATAATAAAAATATATGAAAAAAATCAATTCGCCTTTTTGTCAAGAATACTCGATTAGTTGGGTTTTCAGTCAACGAGGGCGCCGTAATTCATAACCGGTACATACCATTGCAGATACTTTTCTAGAGGTGATATGTTCTGTGTATAATGGGTTACCGGAGTTACCTTATTAACCACGTACCGGCATATTTAGCTGGTCTTAATAAAATGTCATTTTTGCCAGCCTTGTCACGCAAGATAATAGACCTTTTGTTTGGACGCCATATTGCGGTGCGCGAACATAGTTGCCAAAAGAAGAAAACAAAAAATACTAGCGGGCTGTCATCATTAAAAACAAAAGTAACTAAATGATTGATCTTCGCTATCCTTTTTGTTTGTTTACTTTCTCTCTCTGATTGATGAAAGTAAATAGATAGATATTGTATTATTTCTATTCTGCCCAATACACATGGTTGTTCTTGGGGAATTTTTGTGTGTGCCTGCAGCAACACTCAAATAGTGCCAAATAGTGCCACCTAATAGGAAGTGATGGGAGAGGATTTTTTGAATTTTCACCCATTTATTTTTATCACATGATTAAAAGGAGAAAGATATAATATATTTCATATATTAATACCCGTATGCACCGTATGGAATGGGAGTTTAATCTCTCTTAATTCGAAAATTTGCACATAAAAGGGAAGTCCTAATTTGGTTTTAGCCGTTTTAGCAACTAATCTGGATTGACAATTGACAATCACATCACTGTCACTAGTCACACTCACATTGACAGATCCAATGACCTGACAGATTCACCACAACTCCCACAGGTCAGCAGCAGTGGGATTCTCAATCGTTAAGTCGATACGTAACGTCCCGACTCCTTGTAGAAAGGCAAAGGGAAGTCGGAGTCGATAGATTGCGACTAGAGGTTGAGAATCTGAACCCCAGGACCATAAAATGTACAAAAAATACAATAGAATAGAAATAAATAAAAAATCCTGCTCCAGTTCCAGTTTTTCTCATCTTGAAAATTTGAAAAAAGATAATAGACACTTTAAAGCCCATTTTACAATGGACGTAACGTAACCGTCAACACGTAACATAAGTACTAAGCATGCGCACATCAGATTTATTTGCGTGGAAACTCTCACCGGAAACGCAACCTAAGAGCTGACCAATTCTCATCTTCTTTTACGTTGAGTTTCCGGTGACATATTTGACGCAAATAAATCTAATGTGCGCATGCTCAGAACGTATGTTATGTCTTTACGGTTACGTTACGTCCATTGTAAAATGGGCTTAAGCAAAACCTAAATTTTTCTACGTATCCGTATCCGTATCCGTGAACGCATCGACTTACGTTGACCGCCCAAAAGTCCCTTTAAGCATGACCATACTGTCACGATATCGTCCGCCAGGCTGTCAAGAATCGATGGTGGAAATACTAGAATCTAGCGAATTATTCTACTTTTATCTGGAAAATTAGATTATCGTGTGTATTCTAGATTTTACAGGAAGAGACTTAGGAATATTGTATAAGAAGGCCAGCATTGGTTTGTAAGTTAGTTTTCAGTTCGAGTGTGATACGATTTAAATAGTGATTGTAAAGAGTTTAATTGTTGAGTTTGTTAATAAAGTAATTAGTGTCAGAGTGTTTTGTTAAGTGGAATAAATGATTGCTGTGTTAATTGGACTTTGATTTTTGGAATAAACGAAACGAACGACGAACCCAAGATTTCTGTCAGGCAAGCCAAAGCCGCGACATTGGTGCCAAGAAGTGGGATATAAAGGACTGCATAGTGAAATCCAATTGCGGAAGTGTGGGGACACTAGTGTAGTGTAAAAACTGAACACTAAGTGAACACTGGGACAGTTAGTGCAGTGCAAACAGTGACAATCACAAAAAGAGACTCAACCGATCGTGTGAATTACCCCGGAAGTGACTCTATACCCGATTTAGACTGTGATAGTGAATCTTCGAGTGAGTTCTAGAAAATTCTATTTGGAAACCAAGAGAGATATCGAAATTGTGACTTCACCAACGTGTTTGCTGTATCAATCGACATCATAGAAAAGAAGTTTCAAGAAAATTCCAGAACATTCTATTCTAGAATAAGGCAAGTTATCCAATTTGTGACTTCACCGGCGTGTTTGGAACTTCGAGCAAAGACCAGAAAAGATATTTGAAGAAAGTTCGAGGGAAATTCTAGAACATTCTGTATATGCCTATCACAAGACAACAAGCCAAAATGGACGAACAAAAAGTTGAAGAACTCCTGCGCAAAATGTTGGAACTTCAAGAGACCAAACGACAACAAGAAAAACAAGACGAAGAAGCCAGACGACAACAAGAAAAACAAGACGAAGAAGCCAGACGACAACAAGAAAAACAAGACGAAGAAGCTAGACGACAACAAGAAGAGGCCAGACGACAAAAAGAAAAACAAGAAGAAGAAGCTAGGCAACAACAAGAACGGCAAGAAGACCTTGGAAAACTGGAAGACCTTGGAAAACTTGGAAGATATTCCAAACCATACCAGGAACTGTCGCTAACCTAGACCAGAAGATTGAAAAAGTTAAAGACGATGTGCAAGAAGTTAAACACGACGTCCAGGAAGTAAAAACTGAAGTCAAAATCGATGTTCAAGAAGTTAAAAACGACGTTCAGGGAGTAAAAGCTGAGGTCAAAGCCGATGTTCAGCAATTAAGACAAGAAGTTGGGGACCAAGTTCAAGCACTCGAAGATAAGATGCGTAGATTAGAAATACAGTCCATCAATCCAGCTAGTGTTGGAGCATTCCCCAGTATGAAGATAAAACCACCAACTTTTGACGGTTCTACGTCCTGGACCATGTATATTCGACAATTTGAAGCTGCTGCAAATACCAACGGATGGAACGATCAAGAAAAAGCTACAGCACTGATAGTGGCGCTACGAGGACCAGCCTTAGACCTTCTTCAGTCCATTCCTTCAGTCTACCAACAGAATTACCAGCATCTAAGTCAGACGTTGGAATTGCGCTTCAGAGATCATTACAGGCAAGGAGTATTTAGAACTCAAGTCAAATCGAGAATTCAAAAACCCGGCGAGAGTTTACAAGAATTCGAATCAGAAGTTAAAAGGCTAGTGAGTTTGGCGTTTCCTGCAGCTGGGGAAGACATGCAGGAATGGATGGCAGTATCTGCATTTATTGATGGTCTCAGAGATTCGAAGATCCAGGAAAACCTGAGAATGTCCAAGTTCAGACAGAGTAGCGAAGCTCTTGTCCGAGCATTAGAACTAGAAGCAATCTTTGGTGCCTCGCGACCCAGAATACGAGCAGTGTCCATTGAGGACCCAAAAGATAAACAGATGTCAAAAGAGGATGGTAGCTTCGAAACTAAAATGAGTAATTTCATGGAAAGAATGGAGAAACTGTTACTAGAAGATAGAAAAATGGGAAACGATTCCAGACAAACACCAACCCGGAGAAACCGAATAGAGTGCTACCGGTGCCATAAACTTGGGCATATTCAACGAGATTGTAGAGTGAGGATGTCCTCTCCATCAAGGGATCGTTTCCAACGCTTTTCGAGATCGAGAGATGCCAGCCCTAATAACAGATAGGGAAACGAGAACTAACCAGTATGGAGGGGCGAATGCTGGTTAGTAATGATGAAGCCCCCAGGGTTGTTTACATAAAATCATTGGGCAGTCATTATAGAGGTTTAACATTCGAAGGACAAATTAATGGAGATTTGAAAACTATCACTTTTGATACGGGTGCTGAAGTTTCCATAATTAAAAGAACATTAGTCAAGTCTCGGGCAATCCAACCGCTCACTAGAAACCTGTCACTACGAACAGTCACCGGCGAATCTGCACCAGTTCAAGGAGAAGCTATGGTTGAGCTCACTTTTTGATCTACCACCTTCAGGCACAAAACATTAGTCGCCGATATAGAAGATGATTTTATTTTGGGAATGGATTTGATCGGCCAACATGGTTTCTCTTTTGATCCTTCCATGAACATCCCTAAATTTGGTAATGAAGAAATTGTCCTAACAACACAAGAAGAATCCGATGCCGTTAAGATCCTGGCCACAACCCTAGTGAGGATTCCTGGAAGTACTGAGAAGATCATTTGCGGAAAATTAGAAACAAACCCTGGGTGCTGCGTTGGGCTAACACGTAATTTCATTGGAGATAAACCAGAAAAAATTCTTGTTGGAAAGACCCTAGTAAGAACAAATGGAGACATTATGATAAGAATTGCCAATTTTCTTCCGAAACAGTAAGAATAAAAGAAGGAGACATTATTGGAGCTCTCGAACCAGTGAAGCAAATATCGAAATGTGACCTACCAGATAAGCAACATCCAAATCCAAATTAGATACAGACACCTTGATGCAGACCTTGGCGAAATCATGGAAACATCTCGATCCAGATAGACTTCAAGAAGCCACAGATCTCATTTTGAAAGAAGCAGACGTATTTGGACAATCAAACCGGACGAACCAGCTTAATTCAACACAAAATTGATACTGGATTGGCACACCCAATTAGACAACCACCACGACGTATGCCAGTAGCGAAGCAACAGGAAGTGGAAAACCAAATTGATAAAATGCTTCAAGAGGGAATCATTGAAGAGTCAAATAGTCCATGGTCCGCGCCAGTAGTATTGGTTACGAAGAAAGATGGGAGTCTTAGATTTTGTGTGGACTACCGAAAGCTTAATGACGTCACCAAGAAGGACAGCTTCCCTCTCCCAAGAATAGACGATACACTAACAACTCTATCGGGCTCCAAATGGTTTTCCACCTTGGATCTCAAAAGTGGATACTGGCAAGTGGCAATACATGACGATGACAAAGAGAAAACTGCCTTCAGTACCGGAAGCGGGCTATACCAGTTTAATGTAATGCCTTTCGGATTGTGTAATGCTCCAGCTACGTTTGAGCGACTGATGCATCTTATTTTGCGAGGCCTTACATGGAGAACTTGCCTGGTATATTTGGATGATGTCATGATTATGGGAAATTCGTTCCAAGAACCTGCAAGAAGTTTTTGACCGCTTCCGGATTCCGGAATGCCAACTTGAAACTCAATCCAAATAAGTGTTTCCTATTTCAAAAGAAAGTGGAATTCTTAGGTCACGTGGTATCTGAAGAGGTCATACAAGTTATGGAAGGAAAAATAGATGCTGTCAGGGACTGGCCAAAACCACGCGACAAACATGAACTAAGGAGTTTTCTAGGATTATGTTCTTATTATCGAAGATTTGTGGAAGGATTCGCCAATATAGCTGCTCCACTTCATCGATTAACAGAAGAAAAATCAACATTCAGTTGGACCCAAGAATGCGATTCCGCATTTAGAAAATTGAAAGAAGCATTATGTACGAGCCCAGTGTTGTCCTATCCTGATCACAAAGGCATGTTGATTTTGGACACAGATGCAAGTAATACCAGTGTTGGAGCTGTCCTTTCACAAATCCAAAACTCACAAGAACATGTCGTGGAGTACTACAGCAGAACATTATCAAAGCCGGAACGAAATTATTGTGTCACCAGAAGAGAGTTGCTTGCCATAGTAAAAGCAGTCGACCATTTTCATAAGTATCTCTACGGACGCAAGTTTCTAATTAGAACAGATCACGCAGCTCTAAAATGGCTTTTAGAAATGAAAACTCCTGAAGGACAGCTTGCTAAATGCCACCAAGCGCGATAATCCCAAAAGGCTTATCACTTATTAAGCCTCTCGTGTCATATTGGAATAATGTACAGTGCGTTGTATAATCAGAAAAATCGCATGGTCTTTACGAGATTATTTATTGCGGGATAATGGTCACACTTGTAGGTTTGATGTATTAGATCAGCCTAAGATTTGCTGTGAAGTTCCGAGTATTTTTCCTGGAACCTGGTTGCAGGAATTATTGTTGGACTTAAATATAGAAATTAGTTATGTGGGACTGCCTGACACTATTAAGTTGTTGTTTGATTCTGATATAGCAGGAAATTTATATACAGGTCGGAGACTGATGCTGAAAAGTGGATTGGTAGCCATGGAGACGTTGCTGGGATGGGTGTCACTGAATCAATGCTTGGAGCAAGGTCCCAACCTTATCGAGTTTAATAAAATCGAAGTGACTTCAGACATCAGAAAAGCCTTTCTACAGATAAGTGTACATCCGGCGGATCGAGATTTTTTGCGATTTATTTGGAAGGATTCTCAAGGAGAGGAAATGATATACAGGCAAAGACGTGTTGTTTTTGGTGTGACAAGCAGCCCTTTTTTGTTAGCGGCCACAATCAACCTCACCTTCTGTTAAAAGTCGAAAAACATAATGAAAATAATTTTGAATTTGACCATTCCTTGTTCTCAATTTTCTATGTCGACAATTGTGTAACCAGTCTACCGGATCTACAAACTTCACAAACTTTTATTCGTCAATGCAGCATGATTTTGGCACAAGCACAATTTAATTTGTGAGGGTTTTCTTGTCCAACACAAATTAATGCAGATAGTTCTGATAAACCCATTCCTATTCTGGGACTTGCTTGGAATAATCGTGATGACACTTTGAGTATCAGTGAAGAATGTGTTGGAGATTTGGAGTTACTTATGACTGAGCCAGTTACCAAGAAGATCAGGTTATCATTGGCTCAGAGGGTATTTGATCCCATTAGATTTGCCTGTCCCACTACATTGATTCCGAAGCTGTTACTTCAGAAAACTTGGAAGGAAAAGTTGGCGTGGAACGCTGAAGTTGGTGAAGATATCAAGAAGTCATTCCGACATTGGATAAAAGCTTTGCCCATTTAGGTTGACATGCAAGTTCCTCGTTGGATACATGTGTTTGGTAAAGGAACTAGAATGAGCTTACACACATTTTGCGATGCAAGTAAACGAGCCTACGGTACGGCGGTCTTTTTGAGGTGTGCCTATCTGGATACAGTTCATATTACTCTTGTGGCTGCAAAAAGTCGAGTTGCGTCAATAAAAATTGTGCACTCAAAGAAATAGTATAGGTTATTTTAACCAAAAAGAATAGATAATTAACAATTCGGCAAATTTTGTTAAATTAAACCATATTTATAGTATTCTTAAACAAAAGCTAATTGTTATCACAATCAATACAAAATTGTTGCAGAACCAAATGGAATTTCACTTCAAAAATAGCTATATTAAACCATTACTTTGTCAACTAATAACTTGTCGAATACTGTCAAATAATACTAAAAAATACTAGATCTACCAGCATTTTAGTCGATGTACTATTATTTTTGAAGCACTAACAAGTATTAATGTTTAATTAGCAGTTAAAAATGGTCGAGATTGACTATTATTGAAGCATCTAACTAATAAGTTGTTAAAGCAAACAAAAAATAGGGCACTTCAACTACTTTATGATTATTTAATCTATTATAAGTTTACTGCACACTATTTTATTGTTAAACAGAACAAACAAACTTTATGGTGAAAGTAATTATTACCACAATATTTTCTATTTTACTATTTTAATATGATAATTTCACCCATCGTTCAGGTTCGCGAACTATTTTCTTTTTGGAAAAACAAATTCAAAGGTAAATTTGCTCAATTCTTTTTAAACCAAACATATTGTTGGTTTAAATCATTCAAGTTTGATACCTAGATGGAATACATTCAGTGCAGTGAGTTCACAATAAATACGCGTATTTGTTCTGTTCCTGTTCCTGAAATACAGTTTTTTTCTGGTAAGATAAGTACTTTGCTATAATGGATTTGGACATAGGAATTCATTACGATCTTGAATATACAGATTTAGTTAATACGATGCCAGCTAATAAAAACCCATTGATAAACTGTGTCGGGTCAACCCTCAATGCAAACCTCGCTTGACAAAGAAGACGTCTATTATAGCGAAGACTCGGAACTGCGAAATTTACTGGATAGATGGTATTATGGTATAAGATATTATTTTTAACCCATCTAAATTATTTTTTTCAGTCCAATAAATCACAGAAGAAAAGTTGCCTTATCTTCATGAGCTGTTAAAAGACTACACATTTTTCATTTTGAAAATTATGCATTATGGATCCTTCAAAGGAGCTGACTTCCCAACATTAGGAACTAGAATTGAATTGCAGCAAAAACTTACTGAATGGAAAATAGAAAATGTGAGTGAAAAAATAACATTATGCATTTATCATAGTGCTTATGTTTTTTTTCCAGAAAGTATCTACATGGTCAATTTCACTACCCACTCATATTCGTATGTATAAATTGCCTTATGGACATAACGTGAAATTTGAAAATATACCATACCTACCTCCTATACTGTATCCATTATAATTTAATTTCAGACCTATCTATTTAGTATGTTTATATTTTATATTGTTAAGAAATAATTTGTTTTATCTTTAGTTATTAAACTGTTTTTTGAAAAAAAAAACAATGTTTTTTATTCTAAACACCTAATCCAATTATTACCAATAATTGGATTGGATTGTATATTTGACCATATTTTAATTAATAAAATATGGTCAAATATACAATTCAATTGGCAACAAAACAAAAAATAGTAACTGAACAATAAATATGTAGGTGGAGAACAAAATCTGTGGTCAATATATTATTTAATAAGGTTGCTGTACAAGATATTATGGTTGCTCAACTATTAGTTGTTTATGTAAACTAATAAAGTAGTTTAGGGACTATGAAATGTTTAGATCATAAACAAACAAATATATTGTTGAAAATGACAATAAAAATTGTTTGCAAACAAGATTTTTTTAACCATATTTTTTTGGTTGATTTAACTATGAAACGAGTTAGACGCCATTTCATATACTCTTTCTGGTTGATTTTACCAAGTATTTTCTTTGAGTGTGACTATACCTCGAATGGAGTTGCTGGCGGCAGTTATTGGCACTAGAGTGTGCAATTCTGTGAAAAAGGCTCTTGAAGTATTTTTTCTGGACAGATTCAACAACCAGTATTGTCATGGATTAAGAGAAATGAAGTGTGGTAAAACTTTGTATGTAATAGAGTGACTGAGATCAGAAAGACTTCCACAACAGACAGCTGGCGTCATGTTCCTGGATTCCAAAACCCAGCCGACCTTCCATCACGAGGCTATCCACAACGACAGCTGTACGAATATAAATAGTGGGAGGGTCCCAATTGGCTTTATGAAAACCCCAATTGGTGGCCTCACGAAATTGTCACCTATAATGAAGCAGAGATTTGAAAAGAAAAAAGGTGTTGTGACTAGTTTAGCTAACTCCGAAGTGGTTAAGGGAGCAGTGGAATGGTATTTGATATATTTTTCAAGTTTTAGTAAAACTATTTGTATGATTGGTTGGATATTCAGATTCGTACATAATATGAGACATCTAGAGGATAAACGCGTTGGTGAGCTATCCGCTGAAGAAATGAACCAAGCGGAAATTTTCGGTTTGAGAACTGTACAAAGAGAAAGTTTTTCCAAAAATGACGAACGCCTGAAAACTTTGCACGTATTTAGGGATGATTCTGGCATTGTACGTTTAAAGTCTCGTATAGCAAATCGTGAATATACCCAACTTTTTCGCATGCCGATAGTACTGCCATCTCGTCATGTTGTGATTGAGCGGCTCGTTTTTAATACCCATAGGAAGTCTTGTCATGTTGGAGTCCAGGATTTATTAAGCTCACTGAGAGAAAAGTACTGGATATTGGGTGGACGTAGGTACATCAAATATAGAAAAAAAAATCTATAAAGCCAAATAAATATAAAGTTTTAATTAGTGAAAGTACGCAATTTAGGCTACGGTCCTTGTGGCTCAAATCCTTTATCAAACATATCCAAACTCTAAAGGAAGCAGTAAATTATTTAATCTCAACCATCTAAGCCAAATATATTTGCTTGTGTTTGCACTATTCAAAGAAACTTTCAGGAAATTAATATGGATGGGATTTTTATTTTTTAAGGTTTCTATTTGTTCTACGTACTGCGAAGAGAGATGCATATCAACATTGTTTGTGCAAGCGAAGCTAGTTTTTAGTTTTTGTTCTGCAGCTGATGAACTTTTAAAATGCAAAGTCTGACTAAATATTTACTATCATAAAGTTTTTTTTATAATTTCATCCGAGGAAATGCTGAAAAATTCTCCTATAAACGAGAGACGTGATCGGCTAGCTTTAACTAAAAAAAATTGAAAATCTTTTGGACATGTGCATAGACTCAACTGAAGGTTGCGAATAAATCGGATTGAAAAAATATAAGTAGTGGCTCCTGAGCCAATTACTTAGAGTGATAAGGAAACTTATCGCAGAATACAAAAAGTGGGGACAGGTCCAGTCAAACTCAAGAAAACCGAGTATATTTGTATTGGAGGAAGAAACCAGTACCCAGACGCTATTTTTGAATACAGAACAGCGAATTAAATCCTGGAAGGAATATAAATGTCTAGATCTAAAAATAACCACTGGCGGCACACTGAATGAGGTCATGAAGGCTCTAAATGTGCACGGAAGAAGCGTAAAATGTTAAATGGAATACTCTGGAATCAAGGCATATCAAAAAACAATAAAAAGCTCATATACAACAAAATTGTGAAAAACATAATAAGATTTTCGTCTCAGAGGACAAGAACCAGAAGTTTTATGTGCTACTGAAATGCTGTATTTTCTCCTTATAATTATCTCTGTTTTTCTTGTTCCAGTTTTTTCATGTCTAGCATTTGATTAGTTTCCAATTTCTTCTTTGTTTCAAATTGGCTATTGATGCTCTTTTTTGCATAGTCACATTTTCAATGACAGATCTTTTTGCTGAGAGGATGTTGTAATTATCAAACATCCACATATTTATTTTCGGGCTACATGTGTTCACCTACCACTACTCAGTTTAAGGTATAAGTCCGTTCTGTTATGTCAAGTAGAGTTTATCAAGAAGTGTGTCAAGTTTTATTATCTCGCATAGAGTTTTTTCAACAGCGGAGCACAATGTTTATTTCCTCCCGAGTCCAAGCAGAGCGAGCACGTCTTTTTTCTATAGGTTATGGGCCCAGACACAGACTGTTGTGTTTCTTGTTTTCTGGTGATTCATCGTGCTTAAAAACAATAGTTTGTGTGGTTGCAGAAACATGTGACTCTCCGTGACTTTAGAAGAAATGGCCGTTAATTACTGGTCGTTCGCAGTCGAGAATGTATTGGACAGTTTGAGCAGATGCATCGATGGTAGCGAGCAGGATAACACATTAATTGCAAAAGCTAAATTGATATAAACCATCAATCCATCTGTAGTATAACATACCCAGGTTCCTTCAATAAGATTGAACGATGAGAATTTCAATTACCTTTTAAACAACAAATATTCTGAAAATGAAATGAAAAACAAAGAGGACCTACGTTGTGGATACTTACTCAAATTTACTTACTGGACATGTGCCCGACATAGCAAATATTTGGGAAATTTAAGGGAAGCTGTAATATGTAAAAGAAACGCAAAATTTGTGAAACGCCTCCTTTATTTTCAAAGAAAAACGTACACCGAGAGAAAAAAAAGGCTGTTATAACTAAAAAATTAGTTATTGTCACTAAGGAGTGTGCATAAAATAGAGGACAGCTCCGGCATGTAGTTATACTAACCAATTTAAGTTAGTTGGTGATCGAATAACCTTCATAGTACCAAATAGGCTTTTAGTTATTTCCACTTTAGAAGTGGCTACAACAACCAATATTTTTTAGTTGCCTTTACTACATAAATTGGTTGTGTAGACCTGAATTTATTTGAAAATAACCAATTTTTGGTCTGCAACAAAAAATTGTCTGGGCTGACTTAACTAATATTTTTAGTTAGCAGAAACAATATTCCGGGTTGAATCAACTGATGTCTGTAGTAAATGCTTAGTAGTGGTAGCTAATATGATTTGCTGAAAAAGGGAAGCGGTTAATAATAAAGAGAAATAAATCATATGTTTGGAACATATTTATTACTAAGGAAAACAATGGTTGTATATTACAGACATTATACTAATAACATTGTAAATTGAATGGAGATTCTTAAAACACACATTGAAAATCTAATTTAAAAACTAAAAATAACATTGATCTTTTTGTTTCACTGAAACTTAACCTGATACCGATACTGGTATAACAATTCAAATTAAATACATATTCTTAAATTAAGCACACATTGAAAATCTACTATAAAAACTAAGAATAACATTGAACTTTTTATTTTACTGAAACCTAATGTAACAAATAGTAATTTTATATGCATAGTGAAGAAAAAAATTAATATCCATTCTTTGAATCTGTTTTTGAAAAAAAAAAAACCTCAAAAAGTATACCGAACACTTCAAGTCAGTCAGAAAACAACATCTTTCACCAAAATGATATTTTATTCTCATAATTTTTCTATTGTCCCTAAATGAAACTCAAGGAAATAATAACCGATCACTTTCTTACCCTGAAACGCACTTAAACAGGAGCCATATTCCACTCGCACAAAACTTTTTTATATTTATACTGATACTGCTGTTGCTCAGCGGTGTCCATTTTGTTTGATTTTGTTAAAGATTCACGATTTGAGCGCGTGCCTACCTACCGACTCATCACATCAAGCTCGCAGTCGGCTACTCGCTGTGGAATGAACTCGAATGAAGCCGAAGGCGGAACAGCCAAAAAGATCGGCACAAATTTTGCTAAAGCATTGGTCAACGGAATCTCCCGAACATTCTACTACCGAGTGCTAGTCGTTGCAACTAGATTTCCGTTTGCTCAACTAATAATTTTGGTTATTTTTTATCTGCTTTTTTATAAAACCCAACAGCTTAGTTGCTACAACTACAATGATAGTTGGCTACCAAAATGTTCAGTTATCAGAAATCGAGGCTTAGTTGTGACAACCTAAGAATTGCAACTAAGTTAAAATGACTACCAGAGCAAGACCAAATGCTTGCGAGTACTAACAGTTATGTTGCAATAACAAATTTTTTAGTTATGGTAACTGAAAAAATTTAACTCACGCATCTAGTTGACGCGATTTTCTCAGTGTACCGTTCTCGACCTGGAATTACCGAGGAAAAAGAGAACGGAAGAGAAAACCTCGATTCCCCAAAAATCGAAACATACTGTGTTATTTAAATAATAATTGTGAGTCATTAATTCAATAATTTAAGGCAATAAAGGTTTAAATTAGGTACCGCCCCTGTTCTTGTGCTAAAATTTTAATTACACACACTACATTCAATCAACACTACCTATATTCCAAACTGAAGAGTTTTTGGTTAGTTAACCAATTTCCCAGCAGGTACTGAGGTCCCATACGGGAAGCTACTCAGCTATAGTTGTTTTTGAGCCAATATCTCTAGATTGATTATTTCAATTTGTTAGGATATTCTCTCGTCAGGGTAGGAAAATGTTAGTAAATTCAACAAGGCTCTAATGCACGGTCTAAATCCAAAAATCAAAATCCTAGCACAAAAGACAGCACATAATTTCTTAGGTTTTAATTTACTCTTTAGCTGTGTTGTTTACAGTATGAAACGATTTTGGTAAAATACATAAACAATGCACATGTTATAAAAAATTGTTATAAACAAACAAAAAAACATAAAAATTGGGAAAAAATAATAATAATACAGTAGTGTCGTGATAATCCGGATCAATTAAAACCAGACCAATCCGGATTATCAAATTATTCGGATTACTAAGGCATTTGACAGTTTGCTTTTAAAACTATTTTGAAAAAATAACATGCCATATTTAAGCAAAAAAACTTTATATTTATTTGAAAACCCGTCTATAATCGCTAACTTTTCGTTGAGACTTAAAGTTTTGTGTTTGCGTTTAATAGGTTCCATTTTCTTTAAAAAAAACCCACACAGTCAGGAAGGACGCCGCGTATTAAATGATGCGTGTAGACATGTGAAAAACTACCGATTCACTTGAACACAGTTACAAAACGACAAGTGAAAACCTGTGCTTTTATTTTCAAGAGTCCTGTGAATGAATTCGGATTACCTAATCAAGTGAAATCCGAATTACAGAGTACATTTATTTCGAGACACTACTGTACTTGCGTAAATTGAACTCTCAAAAACAAAATAATAATTAATCCACTAACCTGTACGTTCCTTACACACACACACTAATAACAAATTGAATTGAACAATTAATTTTAATGCAAAATAGGATTGAAAATTGAAAAATGAATAATTACAGACGCGCGTCTCGGAGAGCCGCCGCTTGTTCTCCATTCCAAAGCCTAATCGCTTATTCTTCTTTACCTCCCTTTCGGATGGTACCCTCGTTGTCCCCTAAACCTAAACTCTGTGGCGCAGTACATGGTTGCAACATTTAATTTTATTCAGTAAACGTTTTTTAAAAAAAATTGAGTTGTGAAGAAATAATATTTTTAATAAGTGGTTCTTCTCACATCTTTGTTCCCGCATATGAAAGACGCGAAAACAGCCCAAGAAGTATGGACGAACTTGAAGAACTTCAAAGACGATAGGGGTTTCATGAGAAAAATATTTTTTTTGCGAATAATAATATTGGTTGATATTAACTAGATTGAAAAATCACAATTGCATGGAATCAGGTATATCAACCAGATCCTCGAAACATCACGGAAACTACGACGAACAGGATTCAAGATCGAAGAGGAGTGGGTTGGATCACTTTTGTTGGCGAGTGAAAAGTACGCTCCACTAACAGTGACCGTTGAATATCAGTACATATTCAATTAAAACAAAGTTAATGGATATGCAGGCTGATGGTGGTAGCAGCAGTTGTGCCTTTGTGGCGAAGAGGAGATTCAAGTTACCGAAAGTTGGCGAAAGATTTCGCTAGCGGTACAGTTTTGAGAGATAAATCGACTAGATCGAGTCAAGGAACCTCGAACAAAGGAGCGGGTTTGCAAACAATAGAAAATACATGAATAGTATTGTCACAACTTTATCCTGTCATGACCGGGTACGTAGCGTAGGGTCAGAAAGATGTAGACTCGCTTGGTATTTAGTTTAAAGTATATTGTAGAGTAAAGGTTATAATTAGTAATTACTAAAGGATGGCCCTATAGTACATAGTGCCTCTCCTATGGGGCACAGGAGAGCTAGACACAAAGCTACATTAAGTTACAGTAAAAGGTAAAGTAAAAGGTCGTCCAGAGGGGCTCTCCCAGAAGAGGTAACAACACGAAGATTGAAGACACCCAGAGGACCTTTCCCAAAAGAGGTAATTGCGCTGGTTCAAGTCTGCCTATCTGTGTGTTGCCAACCATTATTTATATTCGTTTATCGCTGATTCGCCAATCAATAAGTCGGTCAATCATATGCAGTGTCATATATTCCTAAGTAGCTTTGCTTGTTGACAGTATTGTTTGCTTTAAATGTAGGCAAAAAGGATATTTTATGTCAAAATGCCCCAACAACTAGTCTGAATGTGGAAAGATGCTGTTTTTTCTACCGGACAGTTTGAAAACATAGACTGGTGGAGCAAGTATTTGTTTGATAGCAAGAAAAGACTGGATTGAAAAATAGACGGAATTCAGATCTACCAAAAATTGTTGTGGCAAACAAATCAAGACTCCCAGTAAAGTGTGCAGGCCGGTGTTGTAACCAAGAATAAACAGTTTTGTTAAATAAGGTACAGTTTGTCCCAAAATTGACAACCTTCTGTTTGTTAGCGTCAGCTTATAAATAATGGAAACAAAGTTTGTTCTGATGAGAGAGGATGTAAAATATTTAATTCTTTCGGTGTTTTGGTGGCAACTGCCAGTTTAATCAACAATGTCTATAAACTTGATGTCAGTGAAAATTGTGCTTTGTTCACCAGTAAAGTCAGCAGTGAAGTCTGGCAATGGCGTCTAGGGTAGGGAATATAGAGATTGATTTTACAATAAACATGATCAGCAACTTAATTGAAAATATTAATGAATGTAAAGAGAGTGTCAGTAACTTTATTACAGATACCATAGTCCATAATAGACAGTTTTAACAAAAAACAGAAGTTTTTTTATGAAAGGGAATTTACTAAAATTAAAAATAAACAACAAAAAAAAAATACGACAATTAATGTGAAAAATTATTTGAATCCACAAGAGTCATGGCTTGACAATTTTTCAAGTGAACAAGCCCTTCCTTCCTTATAATGTGAAAACAATTCTCTGTTGGCCCAAAGTTTGCGGTTCCATACACAAAAGCCTCTATTAGAAATTTTAACTGATGTTGAGCAGGTTATAAACAACACTCCAAATTTAAACACACAAATACGTAGGTAACTCCTTTCGAGCAACAGCCACAAATGTAATAACTAACTATATACAAAACCCGAACCAACATAAACATAATACACTAGCATCAACTTTTTTAAAGGATTTTAATGATTGACAAAAATTTCTGAAAGGACGCCCACATCTTTTGGTAACACAAACTGACAAGGGCAATAAAACAGTTATAATTGATAGAACTGAACTGAGTATAATGACAAAATGTTAGGCCTACTAAATGATATATCTACTTACAAAAAACTAACTAGTGATCCAACTTCTAGATTTCAAAGCAAAAATAACAACTTAATAACTAAGGCAGAGAAACTCCAAGAATTAGACAAAAACCTTGCAAAAAAACTAAGAATCTACAATCTACAACGTGATACCACCTAAAATCTATGGTATGCCAAAGGTACACAAACAGGGACTACCATTACGACCAGTCACATCATGTATAAACACTCCAACATATGAATTAGCTAAACACGTAACAAAAATTCTAGAAAGCTTAAAAGACCAATAGCTCCACTCCATAAAAAAATCTTATCAACTTGCGGAATATCTAAAAGATAATAAATTACCACAAAACTATATATTAGTGAGTTTAGATGTAGTATCCCTGTTTACTAATATCCCGAAAGACCTTGTGCTTGCATCAATTGAAGATAAATGGGATAATATAAAGGACAAAACATCAATGAATCTGAAAACTTTCCTGAGCTTGGCGGAGCTTATATTTGAAGCCAGCTACTGTACTTATGGTGGAGAATACTTTCAGCAATTAAAGGGAGCCTCAGTGGATAGCCCTTCATCCCTTATTTTTGCAGAACTCATCATGACGGATTTGATAGAAAACACACTTGATAAATTGAAAAATAATGTTAATGTCCACTGTGTCGGATTATTTGTTGATGATTTTCTGGCGGCCATTCCCAAAGATGCCGAGGACTATATTTTGCCTGTTTTCAATAGCTATCATAGGAACTTACAATTCACGATAGACGAATTGCCTTTATTAGATATGTTACTCCATAGATAAGAAACTGGTGAAAAGTTACCGTACTGGTACCAAAAACCTACTTCATCGAGACGCTGTTTGAACTACTACTCACAGCATGCAATGATACATAAGATTGGACTAGTGAAAACACAAATAAATAGAATAAAGAAAATTAGTCACCCAAACTTCTGGAATAAAAATATTAAAAAGCTAACCGACCTCCCATCCAACGATGGATATCCTGGACATTTAATAAATAAAATATGATTGTGTATCACAAAATTCCATCCGCACCTCTAATAACAACACTCTGACTCCACCAAATAAAATACAATATTTAGAATACCAGTACCTACTCTTCATGCCAACTTTATTTAACCACATAAAGAACATCTTCAAAGACATACCAACAATACAAGTAGTACCTCAATACAAAAAAAACTGTTAGGAATTTACAGACAAAACAAAAAAACAATTTATATCAAACGTCATATGAGGTATGTTCGATTGTGGAAATTATAAGATCCTAGATTGTGAATCTGATTTGAAAAAACGAACATTCAAGGAAATGGTTTTTATCAATAAAGAAGTTAACACAGTCAACTTCCAGAAAGACATAAAAGATTTAGGTACCATTTACGTCAATTTAATAAAGAAACTTAACTATTTAAACACCTAATTAAACTGCCATCAACAGCATTTAAAATTTAAACTAATAACTACATGACTATATTGAATATCAAGATCGGTCCTTTTGGGAGACAGACATAACTGCTACTCAAATCAAAAGCTGATAAATGGCGATGAGAGATTTAGACCCTGAGATAGGGCCTGTTTAGTGGAGTCATTTTTTTTTGTCTGGCATTTTGAGGGATGAATGTGGTTAGTTAGCTGATGAGAATATAGGTGGTTTTAATGCCAGCCTCCTGTTCGAAATGTCCACAGAATGTTTGGCCGGAAAACTCGATTTCGAACTGTGATTACCGTCTGACGATTTTTCAGCGTTATTTTCACAACAAAACCTTCCATTCTCTCGATTACCAGACAAAAAGTAAACGCGGAAGGTTCTTTTCTTTTCTCTTGGAAGTTGACACTCATCCCCACTTTTTCAGCTATTGAAAAGCATATGGTATTTTGCATCTTTTATTTAGAAGCCAAAAAATTTGAGATCATTAAAAAAAAAATCTTCATGTAAATCAATTTTTTTCTTCTGCAAATTTTCGAACGGGAGGCAGGCATTAAAATCACCCATATTCTCATCAGCTTAGTAGCTACATTCATCCCTCAAAATGCCAGTCAAAAAAAAATGACTCCACCAAACAGTCCCTATCTCACAGTCTAATTACACTTAATAAATATTGAAATTGAATAGAAAAAACAACATTCCCAAAGGTACCCATCAGATACCTATACAAGCAATAATAATATTTTTTTTTTACTTACTCGAAACGTAGCTTAAAAAAAAACCACTTGGTTTTATTGGTCCAAATATACCCAAGAACAACAGAATAATATCTTCCTTACCGGACAAGAACTGTACAGGGTGTCCCAAAAAGATACCGACAAACTTTAAGGGGTAGTAAGGGACATCAAAACGAGCATTTTTGTTTATATAAACATATGTGCGCAAATGAGCCATTTGGGCTGTAGAGCAAAAAAACTTTTTGGTACTTTTATTGATTTTGCTTTATTAAAAAATAAATTATGGTTTACAAAATGTTGACCATTTACTTCAATGCAAAGATTGCACCGTCGCGTCGGGTCATTGAGTGAAAAGTTTAGTCTACGAAATACCTGTTAGTATTGGGGAAGGTCTGTTAGCAAGGATACTGGCGACTGGCGACTTGTACCGATGTAGGAGCTGTTCCCGGAATATTCCAAATAGTCTATTTCCTTCGGGCAGAATTTTAACGAAAAACGCCAAATTGTGATACAAGCATGAAATTTGACATAGTTATAAAAGACGATATTTTAAGAGATTTGACCCGATAAGCCATCCTCCTGGACCCGTAGGAAACCCGATACCGCCCTTTTTCCAAAATGGCGGACAAAAATGTCCTAAATATTAGATTTTTTTTCAAATGGGCGATATTATACTCTAAACTATAGAATTCGAGGATGGAAAAGTCAACTAAAATATTTTCAGGTTGATATGACCTTTACCGACCTTGAAAATTGCTATATTATTTAGAAAATGGAAATGTTTTCAGACTTTGCATTAAAAAATTTTCAAACTGCTACATTGAGAGAATTTGTAGCAAAAAAAAAACTAATTACCATTTGAAAAGTATAAAAAGCGTGTTTTCTGAAATTCAAAATGTCTACGACGATCATGGGCGGCGCATGGATTTTTGAAATATTGGTTAATATTTATAGAAATTTGTGAAAGTCAACTAAATGAGAATTTATGTTCTTCCAAATGATTTAACGGCAAATAAATTTGAAAAAAAAACATTGTATCTAGTTGATATGATATTTTTAAGCAAAACATATCGATATTTTTGATACCCTATGTACTGCTAGTCTGTATCTGCACGCCGTTCAGAGAAAATGTAATGAATTAATGAAAAAGTGGGCGGCCGTGACCGTAGTGCACATAGGTCTTCTGTGGTGGACCCGTCGTGCCCCACTGAGTTCTACCAGAGGCCTATATCCTTAGAAAAGCCAATCAGGCACCCTGGCTTCATCCTTTTGACGTCATCAGGCAAGCAATACAACTTGCCCAGGTGTTTGAACCTCGCGCGCGTGAGTGCTGGGCACTCACCCATGACGTGGTCAGCCGTTTCTTCCTCTTCCATGCTCCAGCGGCATTCCGGGTCGTCCGTTATGCCCATGTTGTGGAGATGGCGTCTTAGGTGTCCGGTTAGGAGACCAGTCACTAGCCGTATCTCGCGTCTGTTCAAGCCCAGTAGTTGTTTGGTGAGACAGGCAGAGGGCCCATCAATATGAGCCTTAGCCTGTCTCATGCCAGGTGCTTCCATCCATCTCCCAAGGAATCGCTCCGCGAGGATGCCCTTGAGGGACGCGACAGCCTCACATTTGGCTATGCCCAGCGTGGGCTCAGGGCCCACAGGTGGCATCGACGATCCCTGTCTGGCAAGTGAATCAGCTTCGTCGAGAAAATGTAATATTTTTTGCGTTTTCATAATGTTTTAGTTTTAGTGATTGGTAGGTATTCAGTGTAAAGGTGATATAGTCAGGTAAATTCTATATTGAAGCTCTAACCACAGTTTTCGTGATCGTAAAACATGAAAAAATTGGTAAATAGTTTTAAATAGAATGCGGCCTTCAACCTATTTTTATTGTTTAACTGAATTTGCATATTGTGGGTTTTAGATTTTGAAGACTGAAAATGTCAAAAACAAAACCAATTTTAGCAGGAAATTCATCAATTGGGTAAACTGTTCCTCTACATTGGGAAAACTGTTGTATTTGCCAGGTAAAAGGAGGACGACTTAGAAACCCTCTAAATAATCCGGTAAAAAAATTAATACAGGATATGAAACAATTGCTGTAAATCTGTCGAAACTGAGCGAATTGGGACGTGTTCTTCCATCTGGACACGCAGCTCATTTTCTAAATATAAAGGAAATGGAATACAGACGACCTTCCAAAAACATAATGCAGTTTGGCACGCACAATTCATAAATATACTGGAGACTCATTTAAAAAAACTCCAGGAAGAAAACAGAAGTAAAAAAGACGAGCATTTTGGGAAAGAATACGAACCTTTATCCTCAAAAAAAAGTAGAAAAGAGCTCGCTCTGCGTGCTCTTTGGCTCTTTTGCAGGACATGTGCTTTTTGTGTAAAGCCCCAGGTTTTCCAAAAAATCTTCTACGATAACGTGCCATTCTAAACACGTAGTTATTTAATTCGCAAAGTTTATTCTGCATGGATATTAGCACGTCAGCAAATGCTAGATCTTCACACATCAATTCATCACTGCATCAAGCACTCATTTTGTTTCACTTTGTTATAAAGTTTTGCGAAGCATTTGGGATGATATTCGGTATCTTGTGCCACCTTGTCTTCTTGGACTAGAACTCAGCACACCTGAGATTTTTAGAAATGTTCTTTGTGGCGCATTTTCGTAGAGGATTTTTTGGAAAACTAGGGCTTTGCATAAAAAGCACATGTCCTGCAGAAAAGCCAAAAAGCACGCAGAGCGAGTTTTTTACTTCCTGTGACGATGAAGGTTTACATTATTTCTCAAAATGGTCGGCTTTTTGACTTTCGTTTCAATCCTGGAGTTTTTTTTTTACCTAAGTCTCGTGAATCGATCTCCAGTACATGAATTGTGGCATTCTGGATGCCAAACTGCATCATTTTTTTAGAAGGTCGACTGTATTAAATCTCTTAGCTTTTTTGACCGGATTATATAGAGGTTTCGAAATTGTCCTCCTTTCACCTGGAAAATACAACGGTTTTCCTTATGTACAGGAACAGTTTGCCCCTTAGAGCAGGTAAAGGTAAAGAGGAGTAGTAACCTGGATTTGGAAAATGAAGCCGTTTTTTTCCAAGAATTTTGGCACCAAGAAAATGGCGGCATAGGCAATTCAATGCTTTACCTGTATCTTGGTGCCAAACACCTGACAAAAACTTGGCTTCACTTTAGTTTCATGAGCAGAATGGTGCGTTCCTACTCCTTATGTCCGTAAAACAGCGCTATCCTGCTCTAAGGTTTGCCCTATTGATGATTTACCTGTTGTAATTGGTTTTGGTTTTGACATATTAGTCTCCAAAATCTAAAACCCCCAATATGCAAATTCAGTTTAAAAATACAAATAGGTAGATTAAAGGCCACATTTTATTTACAATTTTCTTATGATTTACGATCACGAAAACTGTGGTAAGAGCTTTAATACAGAATTTACCTGACTTTCAACTAGATACAATGTTTTTTATTATCTATTTATTTGCCGTGAAATCATTTGGAAGATCATAAATTCTCATTTTACAACGTTCTATAGGTTTTAAAAAATATTTCAAAAAATCCATGCGCCGCCTATGATTGTCGTAGACATCTTCAATTTTGAAAAAAAAAAACGCTTTTTATACTTTTTAAATGTTAATTACTTTTTTTTTTGCTACAAATTCTCTCACGGTAGCAGTTTGAAAATTTTTCAATGCAAAGTCTGCAAACATTTTCATTTTCTAAATAATATAGCAATTTTCAAGGTCGTTTTTTTCGACCTGGAAATATTTCAGTTGAATTCTCCATCCTTGAATTCTATGGTATAGAGCATAATATCGCCCATTTTGAAAAAATCTAAAAGGACATCGCACACATCTTATGGGTTTTCGGGGACCGGTCGATTTTTTTAAAAATTTGGTATGTTGTAGTACTAGTGAAAATAAGTATTTTTCATCATTGCGCAAAATCTCTAACTATACAGGGTGACCCAGTAAAGTGGGTCCGAAAATCATTGCCAAGCCTTTCATTTATTGATGTTGGCACGCGTTGCAAGCTACATATCGAGATTTTTTTTTCTATTCCGCAAATAAATAGTCTAGATAAGCCTAATATATTATACAGGGTGGCTAACCTTACGTATTCTTTTAGAAATACTGCACTATTCTTAGTAATATTGTTACGAAAAAGGTCGTGCTGGAATTAATTTGCCCGTAACTTTTCCAATTTTTGTCTGATTTTAGAAAATCTGGTCTCAAAATAAAGCTTACATCACAGAGGGATGTCATGAAATCCGAAAAAATGACAAATCTCAGAGTTCGTGTGAAATATCGCCTTTTTTGGCCAGACATCGTCAATAATCTACATCTGAGGAAGCAAATAATACTCGTAAGATTACAAAGACATGTTGGATGGACATTTGAAATCTGTGTTTAACACAGAATGTTGTGACTAGTGCAAAATATTGAAAATGCCCTACATGAAAGGATTCAAAGAGAAAACCTCCAACTTAGGGGTGGTGGGGTGGGCCTTAAGTCGATTTACATGAAAATTATATTAATTTTTCTATTCTCACTGTTGAGTATTCATGAACTAAAACTTTCCGAATATATCTAAATATTTTCGGGGTTCACACAAGATAAGTAAGCAGAGATTTTCTGTTTGTATCATTTTTGTTCTCCCCTGGGCTGGATGGAGGGAATCCAGTATTGGGCACATACTGCACATGCAAAGTTATCGCGTTGTTAGGTACTTTAGCTACGCTCGACATGAGAACAATGTGAAGTATCCATCAAATACATTACTTATATTAGGGCCGGTTTATCAATAGCGAGTCATTTCCGGGTTGATTATAACTCCAGGGTAAACGTTTCTCCACAGCGAGTTAGCTATAACTTTTGGTGTAACCTTGGGTTAAATTGGCTCACTGTTGATGATATTGCGGGTTTAGCGATTTATGGATTTATGGATTTACCCTTTGAGATAACCTGATGATTCGTGATCGTGATTTGTCAATTTTGTGGTAATATATTTTTTTTTTCAAAATAGAAATATATGGATTGATTGATGAAGATGAAGATTTCTACAATTTCGTAGGAAAAACGCCTCATATAATCCGCCAAAGGTATAATCCTCTCGAGAAATACGATGACTAGGATTTCTCTACAAAGGATTAAAAGTTCATGTCTGAACTCGTGCACCCTATATTTCGCTTATATTATAGCTTGATTATTATTATTTTTTCTAATTCAAGGAAGTTTTTTCCTCTTGCGATATCTTTCTCCTCCATGACTATTGACTACACACACTGCATTAACCACGCTCTTCAAAAATTAACAAATTGTAATGAAAAAACGGTGCGCCAAAAAGAATACTCGAACTTATCATTAACTTAACAACAAACTCCAAAAAGTTTTGTGAATGGGCTAATTTGACGATCGACCCATGCGTGACTGCTTTCGACCAATCAAAAATATGTTAGGATCACCATTCTGGTAAACAATAATGCTATCAACTATTGCTTAACCCAGTGTTTATTAACTCCACCTACAGTGGATGCTTGAGAAACACAATCCTCAGTTAACCTGCAAGGTTGAAATTAACACCGGGTTAGTTAACCCCTAGAGTTACTCGCAATTGAGGAACCGCCCCTTAATTTAGGTGTATTTGGTGTATCCAAGACCCTAATCGAATGAAAAGTTATACTTTTATCACGTTCAACCATCTCGAATTTTATCACATTTTTATTTTTTTTAGATTTCATGACATCCCTGTGATATAGGCTTTATTTTGATACCACATTTTTTTAAATCGGACAAAAATTAAAAAAGTTACAGCTAAATAAAATCCAGCGCAACCTTTTTGGTAACACTATTTCTAAAAATAGGGCAGGAGTTCTAAAAAAATACGCAAGCTCAGCTACCCTGTATAGTATATTAGGCTTATCTGACTATTTATTTGCGAAATCGAAAACAAAAATCTCGATATTTAGCTTGCAGGGTGCGCTAATACCGATAATAGAAAGGCTTGGTTTATGATTTTCGAACCTACTTTACTAGGTCACCCTGTATAGTTAGAGATTTTGCGCAATGATGAAAAATACTTATTTTCACTAGTACTACAACATACCAAATTTTTAAAAAAATCGACCGGTCCCCGAAAACCCATAAGATGTGTGCGATGTCCTTTAGGATATTTTTGTCCGCCATTTTGGAAAAAGGCAGGTATAGGGTGTCCTATGGGTCCAGGAGGGTGGCTTATCGGGTCAAATCTCTTAAAAAATCGTCTTTTATAACTATGCCAAATTTAATGCTTGTATCACAATTTGGCGTTTTTTTTCTCGAGGGAAATGGACTAAAAGGGTTCGCGAGTCAATGACCAGACGGTGCAATCTTTGCATTGAAGTAAATGATCAACATTTTGAACAATTATTGTAAACCATAATTTATTTGTTAATAAAGCAAAATAAATAAGTAAACAGTGATTTAATTATTGCGAAGAATAAAAGTACCAAACAGTTTTTTTGCTCTACAGCCCAAATGGCTCATTTGCGGACATATGTTTATATAAACAAAAATGCTTGTTTTGACGTCCCTTACTACCCTTTAAAATTTTGTCGGTATCTTTTTGGGACACCCTGTATAAAAGTGCTGATAATATATTGCACCTTATTCACAGTGACATATGCGAACCAATAGAAACGGCTTCCTTAGGGGAAGCAATATATTTTTTGTTTGTTGATTACTATGGCCGCATGTGTTTTATATATTTCCTGAAGACCAAGGACGAGATGTATGGAAGATTCAGAGAGTTCAAGAATTTAGTGGAAAACCAGTAGAACTACAAGAAAAAAGTTTTAAGGACGGAAAACGGATGTGAATATTGTAATAAGAGATTTTGAAAACTTCTTGAAAATTGCTGACATCATTCAACACATTCATACACCTGAACAAAATGGTATGGCTAAGTATTTTAATCATACTTTAGTTTAGAAAGCTACATGTTTGATGTTTGACGAGCAAGTGAGTAAGTTTTTGTTGACAGAAGCCTGTAACACTGCATGCAACATGGAAAACAGTTCTGTGATTGCTATTTCCAAGATACCATTTGAGTTGTGGACTGGCAAGAAGCCTAATGTCAGCCACCTATGAGTTTATGGCAGTATGTTGGTCCATGTTAGTAAAGTTAACCAGAACAAGTGGGATCATAAAGCTCTAAAGCATACTTGTGGGTTATGATGTCAAGACCAAGGGATATAGATGCAATAACCTAGTTATAAGAAAGGTGATTACTATTCGAGAGTAGTAGCGATTTCAGATTTAGTGGTGGAAGAAACCGAGCAATCTTCTTTTCCAAATGATTCTTCAAATGACGAGTCAGTTTATGAAGACGTTGTGGAAATACCAAGAAAGTCAGCAAGGTCAATAGAGAAGAAAACCTTTGAGGACCTAATTACTCGGCAAATCTGTAGAGAGGTTTTTTTTTTTTTTGTGTAGATTTCAATTTCACAAGCAATTGTTTCCAGGGACAATGCTGTTGAAATGTCTCTACCAAAGATGACGCTGACCCTAAATCCAAGTGTTCCCCTATTACTAGACATAAAGCAGGTAGAGAACCTACTTAATTTGAAATAGGTACGTGATACTTCTCTATCACTCAGCATGAATGTACGATAATTCAATGTACTGTTACGTCTGAGGCTAAAATTCAGTTTATAGCCGTTCCCTTTTTCAAACCCAATCAAAACTAAGCTGTCGTATCTTGTCTCCACTATGATAAAAAAGACAATATTCCTCCTTGAAGTAAGTATTTAATCATGCAAATTTCTAATAATGATGAATTTCCATATTCATGTTTATAAGCAAATTATGTAGTTCAAGGAAAAAATTACCCTATGCAAACGACCATCCTGAATGGAAATAGTCAAAAACAATGACTCCCTAAAATCTTAATGAAGTCCTCAGTTTCGACGGCAACAGAAAGATGTGGATACTGGTTACTGCGCGCGTGTTATTTTCTAAAAATAGATCCGCAGCTTCGTGAGAAACTGCCGAAACTAGCGAAGCTAAACCCGATAATTGCGGAGAACGCGTCGCGTCAGACTGGCTCCAGGGATGCCTTTAGGGAACGCTCTGCCCCCTGGCTCTGTCGCCTCGGAATATGCTGGAAATGATAATTTTAATATGGAGGAAGTTTTTGGCGACAAAAACATGTCATCTTTCGAAAGTTTTATTGACGGTTTTCGCGTCTTGTTTTTAATGAGCAAAAATTTTCTTGCAGCTGTTTATGCTGCGAGTGAATATTGTATATAATATATGTAGATTAGACTTTATTTGGGGCCTTAATTTCATAAAAAGGACGAGTCTGGGTATAATTATGTACGAATGATATATATATTATATTCTTCACAGCTTGTTTCTTTTTATAGTTTAGAAATCTTAAATAAAAAATTCACCTTGTTGAGCAGCGTTCTTCTTCTCCAAAATTATCAAATATCAATGTAGGTATTCACCAGTGTGTAAATAATAAATACCTAGGTATTCAAAAACTTTTCATTGAAATTATAATGTTATTGTACTCCACTACATAGTGTAATATTGTGCCACTGTATGGCCAGAAAACTGTGCAAAAATCCAGCTCAATACAATTTCACACATAAAACCAAAAAAAAATCAATTATCATGAAACCATCGAAGTTAATTGTCTCAAGTATTAGCAACTGGTAAGCACGATACATTCCTATTTATAGCTTCCACCAATAGTAATTTTTTTCCTTTATAATTTCCCGGACCATGCAAACTTGGAAATAAAAAAAATTGAACGATTTCCTGGTTATTCCTGGAATAGAAACCTATTATTACTTATTGAATAAACTATTTGTAAGAGTTTGTTCCATTCTATTTTAAGGTTATTTAAAAGCCCTGTTTTGTTTTTTTCGAACGACCTGTTCGGCTTGCTGACGTCAAACACGACCCGAAGGCTAAAAATACTGAAATATATATTTTTATGTTCTCCTTATTGCATTTTGTGTTTTATGATTTTGGACGCAAAACATGTTTTGACGGTTTGTCAATTTTGTATTAAGACATTATTACGTGATATAATGCCAGCTCTGGGTTCTCCAGGCTTCTTGAAGGTTAGTTAGATTCGACAATATTATCCATGTTATATGGATTTCACGACTACAATGACCTCCAGACGCGTCTCATCACCACGGTCGTACAAAGTATCGCAAAGTCTAGACGCTTCTTCAGCAAGTTATCCTGTCTGAACATGTCATGTCAAGAACTGCTCCATCATCGCAACGCTCCCATAGAAACAGCAAGATCAACATGTTTAAAAATATGAAAGACTCTGTCTCTTTAGTTAGGTCGTCATTATTCGTCATTATTAAGTTAGTTAGGTTGATGTCCAATATAATTGTAACCTGCATTTTAAAATAAATTAGTGTTTTTTTAAAAGTGTCTTCATGAATTTTTGAGATGACATCCATAGGTACAGTTTTTTTACATACATTTAACAGTGTATGACACACAGTTTATATGCACATTAGTAAAGAATTATAAACTAGATTTATATTAAAATAATTTGTTTTTTAGACTAATCTGCAACGATTTTCCACTAAAGGGCAATTGCAGTCCTGAGAGTCTGACTTTGAGGTATAAGCAAAACATCGCTTTCCTTGAAAACCAGTGTTAAGTCAGTACAGTTTACCAACCCCAAACAATTTTATTCCAGACAAAATCAAATTATTTTCCAAATAATTCAAACAGCTATCTGCTCCTTTATTTGCTACAAACTTGAGTCAATCTGAGGGTGAACGTAACACCAACCTTAGCTTGCCCCGTAAAAAATCCTCTCACACATTGAATCGGTGGCTCCTGTACTGAGCCGATATTTTTTGTCATTATTTGCAATAGTCTAAGAGCCAGTGAACTTTTAGCGTAAAAAGTTGCCGATGGACAATTTCTTGCTTAAACGATGTAGTTTTATTCTCCGTGATCAAAAACCATAGTCTGGCAGCATGTAGTGGGGAAGTTTGTCGTAGGCATAATTAATTAGTCATTATAAAATTCACGAAAATCGAACTATTTGCCGATGGTCAATTTTTGCGGCATATCATTCAAAAATGTTCCATTAACAAGGCTGTAAAAATGCCAGAAGGTTTTCACGGGTTTAAAGTCTTGCCAGACGCTCCCAAAATGCAAAAAAATAATAAAAAATTCGAAAAACTTGCCGAAACCTGTTTTTTTTTTACATTAAAGAGAAAAAAATTGCTAATCGCACAGACCTAGTGCGAGACGGTTTTATCGAGGATTAATCCTTGCCAGACGACGCCGAAGTTCGTTATTTTACGCGTCCGTGGACGCACTAATTATCCCCTCCCCGCGTCTGGGAGCGGATAATATGCCGCGGCCACATGTCGGTGATTCCGTACGAGAGCAAATGAGATGGAAAAACAAGGAATGAGTGGAACAAAAGCGTTTGTATAATAATACATCAATGAAAGAACTATACCTACCGGGTGTCCCACCGAAAACTGTCAATGGCCTATATTTTGAAAACGGTAATCGATAAAAAAAAGAAAAACCCGTTTGGAGGGTTGGGAGGCGGAACCAAAACAAGGTACTTTTCAGCTCTCCGCGAACTTTTCCTCCGGCTGTAGCCACCCTAACCTCAAAATCCTAAATGGTACTATGGGTTATGTGATGATTCAATTTGAAAATCTCATTTGATCTGATGAAACAGATAAATGTGATTAGGGATCGATTTTATACAAAATTAATAACATGGAGAATTTTGAAAAAATCATCAAGGTTTTATTTTTTTGAACCCCTTTCCTCTCACTGTATCTGACAGACCTGACAGTGTTCACCTCCTCAAGGGGGCAAAGTTGTTAACTCGAAGTATGGCCTATTTCTGACAATTTAAAATTGTATCTAGATAATTTTTTTTCGCAGATTCGTTTAGAGAATTAAAAAACCTTTCGAACATGATAGCACATGACCCATAGTGCCATTTAAGATTTTGAGGTTAGGATGGCTACCGCCGGAGTGGTGGTTCGGGGAGACCTGAAAAGTACCTTGCTTTGGTTCCTCCTTCAAACGAGTTTTTTCTTTATCTATTAGCGTTTTCAAGATATAGGCCATTGACAGCTTTCGGTGGGACGCCCGGTATACTACATGTAACAAGAATGGATCCCACCGTTGTCGGACATGATATTTGTCTCTCTCTTAGTGTGTCCAAAGATAGCTATATACTGATGGCTACTTTTCTCTTTCTAGTTCATTGCTGTGAGGTTTGGTATATTCCTAACCCAAATAAACATTTTTTTGGACCATCTCAATTTTATAAATCGGCGCGACCATTTCAGGTACCTACGTGTACTTTAAAATTCATTGTAATATAATTATATTTCTTTTTTTTCTGTTAATTTATTAATGAAATTAAATAATTGAATAGTGAACAATGAATTGACATAAAATAAAATCTAAATTATCGATTTATAATTGTATTGAAATGTCAAATATAAAATAAGCTAGGTTTTATGTATGATTTTGTTTAATAATGATTTTTTCATTTTAAATACGACCCACCCATCCATACTATGAGAGCTTATTACGATAATGTAACCCATTTTAGCCTATTTGAGTTACGTTATAAGTTGTATTATCGTACTAGTGATGTAATGAGCTCCTTATATCACTAGTCATTTAATAGGCTCATTACGTAACTTATTTTTTATTTATGAATATTAAAAGTAGAACTACCTGATGCTGCTGATAGTGTTGCTTGAAGTCCTTGTTGAGAAAATACTTTCTTCCAGCCTTGAGCTTTAAGCTCACCGAATAATCTGTTGTGGAAAATCAGAACCATTGAATGCATAAAACAAAAATCTGAGTTGTAGATAAAATGTATATCACACGTACGGTAACGCTCATTATAATACTCGTGTGGTTACCACGACTCCGTCTACAGCCGCGTCGTGACAATATTTCCATTCGATTCACAATTTTTTTCTCATAATTTAAAAAAAAAAAGGTTTCGGCAAGTAGGTATTTCGAAAATTTTATATATTTTTTGCAATCTGGGGGCGTCTGGCAAGGCTTTAAACCCGTGAAAATCGTCTGGCATTATTACAGCCTTGTTAAGGGAACATTTTTGAATGATATGCCGCAAAAATTGACCATCGGCAAATAGTTCGATTTTCGTGAATTTTTTAATGACTTATTAATTATGCCTATGCCAAACTTCCCTACTACATGCTGCCAGACTAGGGTTTTCGATCTCGAGGGATAATATTACATCGTTTAAGCATGAAATTTTCCATCGGCAACTTTTTACGGAAAAAAATTCACTGGCTCTTAGACTACAAGTTTTCAATTATTGCTTACTTAATAAACGTTTTCAAAAAAAAATTACAGAAAAATAGTTAAAAAATAAAAAGTTTTCTGACCATCTAATTTTAGCTGAACTCCTTTCATTTATTTCAGATATTTCCAAGATAAAACTAACCGCAGAACGAAGATCATTTCTAAAAATAACCGAGAACTAGCCGTTTTCGTGATGAAATATGAAAGCTTGTTGATACTAAGATTAAACGACCAAAAACGGCGGTTTTCCTTCATTTCAGACGATAAAAAATGGCAAATCGTCGGCTTTGCGTGGTTTCCATAAATATTCGGGAAATAGTAAACACGTTAACTGTTGGAGGGCACGAAAGCCACTTAATTTCATTTCTCCTCAAGTACTGATAATTTCTAATTGGGGGGAAAGAAAAAATTTATGGACTCTTGTGTTAGTTTGGAGTCGTTAATTAAGGTCAAAATAAAAGCAATATCTTAAATACCTGGAATTAACGTGTTGTGTGGTATTTCCGGGAATGTGTGTGTTGCGTGGAGATAAAAATAAAAGAAAATAATGAAATGTTTAACGCTAATAATAAACAACCTAGTTTTTTCACATATTGTTTCTGGGTAAATGGTAGATCATGCTACTATAATTCGAAAATCAATTTTCGTCTTTCATGAAAAATCGTCCAGAAGTATAATATTAAAATGTTGTTGTCGGCTTCCAGTGCATAAACTTCATGAGAGATTTTACAAAGAAGGCCATTATTAAACTGTGCTTCTCCGTCTCTTTCAGAGATTTTCTTCAATTTTTAGATTCTACCAATAAATTTTAGGTCAGAAATGGGTGCATGCCTTGAAGGTAGGTATTTGTATTGGACGGTTAACTGAAAATAAAAATATTGAGATTCAATTCCTCTCTCTACAAACCATAGCTTCACAAATGAAGGGAAAATTGGAAAAAACAAAATTGCATCTTCTTCGTGAGTATTGAAACTGATAAGAATCTGACCCAAAGAAAATTTCAATTTAAAGCGACCTTTTCGGATCCTTACTTTTTTAATCCCAAACTTCACAAAGAAGTTAAGTTCAATTTCTTATATACATTATTGATTACATACTTTTTCCCTTGATAAAAAAACAACTATTCTCCTTCGTCGAAGCAAAACATCACAATTGATAATTGGGACCTTGTTGGAACAAAGACTAAAAGATCACAAGAGAGACCTTGTAAAATCCTGTCGTGATTGACAAAATGGGAATACTTGTATAGATATACATTTAAAAAAAAAACAAATGAGCGAGATTTTCAATATAAAGAAACAACCCAGTCAACTTCAAAGAAATGCGCATAACTTAAGCTCATCTCAAAATACATACCTCATTGGGAAATTTACTTGAGAGGTATTTGAACTCAAATCAACTTAGCTTTTATTTCTATAGGATTACTTGTGTATGGCCTTGGTTCAATCCCGAATTATTTTACCCAGAGGTAAATATGGAATTTCTTTCAATGTATCTAAGCGAATCGTCTTGAGGATCTCAGGGTTTGTAAGTAATTAACGCAGAAAATATCTTTTGTGGTCCTTCTCACAAATTAATACATTTTAATTTGCGTTTCTAGAAACTGTTATCCATAAAATATAAAATTTTTGTTGATATGATTGTCGTTTGTTTTTGTTGTTTATTTCAATTTGATTTTTTTTCTCCTGCCTATAAATAACAAGTGTAATTTTCATACAACTTCTTTTTTTTTGTATTTAAGGAACTTTATATTTATGTCTGTACAAACACTTTGACAAGAAAAAAAGACAATTTTTCACTAGATAGATATTGTATTTTCTAGATTCTCTCGGGATGTGCCGTGCCATATCTATACGAGCGCCCTATTATAGGATCGTCCTTTTGAAAATTGAATCTTGTTATTTTATAATCTGATGATGAAAGTCGCGGTACCGTTTTTTCGAGATATTCTATGGAATGGTTTACCTTTTGGTCCTTTTTCCCGTTTCCCTTCCTCTTTTTTAATCAGAGGCATTGAAGTTTCAGTTTTCCAGTTGCTCTATCAGTTATTCAGGTCATGAATTTTCTTTAACTGGAAGTTGCTGAACCATTATCATTTTCTTAAAAGTGTTTTTGTTCCGTAAATATTTTACGAATTTTTTTTGGGCATAATAATTATTATCATGTACTATAATTTTACCAGTGTGATTCCAAACTGATTGTTGGATATTTGTCTTAAATTTTTGTGTCCTAGTACGTGCTCAAAATGTTGTTTGTATTGACATATCAAATCCTGTTATCTATTTTAGCTCAGCACCATGTGCATTCAGTTAAATTAGTAGAAGTGTGTACCTTGGAAAAATAAAGTTCACATACTTTTTTATTTTAACATAGGATCTAAAAAATCCTCAAAAACATATAGTCCAGGAGGCAGTGAAATTTTTTAGCACTTATTTCCCCACTTGGTATCTATGAAATAGTGTGTTCGTCTGGTGATACAAAGCAAGATTTTTTTGAGTCTGGCTAAAATTTTCGGATGGGTTCACAAGATCAATGAAAAATACAACTACGCTTATTTTCCCAGACATAAATAAACTAAGCGGCAGATGAAGTGGGACACCCGAAAAATTGCCTAATTTTGACTTGCTATAACTTCCACATTTCTTTGTTGATCTTGGATTATCAGGCAGGATTACAAAGCGCCATCTTTGGTATATGCGTCAGTGTCGTCGTACATTTTTTTTTAAAATTCCTTCTCGATATACAGGGTGTGAATGTAAGGCGGCGAAAAATTTTCATTTTTTGGCGAAGAATATGGGAAAGATGGAGGGTCCAATGAAGTCAATTTTTTCGATACATTGCGTTGATGGAAATGTGGCCATTTTATGGCATTTCGTTTTTCTCTTGAAATTAGCGATTATTTAATTGAACAATAACAGATTCCGTTTAAATTGCATCATGAAATGACTTGTATAGAAAATAGTCAACATCAGTGGCGTGCAAAAGGGGGTTTATGAAATTAAAATAAAAAAAATCGATTTTATCTGAAATTTTTAAGTTTTGTTAAGCTTTAAAATTTAACCATAAGGACTCAATTCAGATTAGTTGCTGAAACCAGGTTAGGGCTTTTATTTTATATGAAAATTTTCGAACTAAGCGAGAATAAACTCCCAATTCCAAACGGTGCATATGGGAGTAAAAGGTGTTATAAATAACTCTAATATGGTGTCATTTTGGTTTTCTAGCCTGAATAACTGCGTGATACCGCCTTGGCACGCTCGAAATTATTCAGGTAATTAGCTCTATAGTAACTGACTCCCAGAGCTCCAGAATCATCTCCTCGAGATCGTCTAGAGCTTCTGGCTGACGTTCTATCCGGGAAAGTTCTAACTTCATTCAGCTCCAGACCTGCTCAATTGGATTCATGTCTGAGGATCTAGGAGGCAATTCGGTACGATTGAAATTTTGCCCTTGCAGATACCGGATCACTAATAATGCTCGATGAAGCAGAGCATTATCGTCTACAAGAACAAAATCCCCGCCATAATTTCGAGCATGCCGGAGAACTTGCGGAATCTGACATTTATCCAGGGACACATGGCCGTTAACATTGCCCCGAAATACCACGATACGACGAGTCTGTTCTTCCGATATGTTAGATACCGACCCAAACTATCAATCCTCCACTGCCAAATGCAGCTTGGGAACGCATGTTTTCTTCTAAAAAATGTTCTCCCCATCTCCGCCAGGTTAGCAATCGACCGTCAGAATTGTAGAAGATAAAACGGCATACATTAACGAAAATACAGTCTCTCCACCTAAAATCCCAATTCAGGTGTTCCTGGGCCCATTTTTCTCAGTTCCCCCGGTGAATGTTTGTAAAAAGTGGGCACTTTGCCCGACGGGAAAATTTAATCCCTGGTCATGTAGGCGCCTTCTAATGGTGTCTGCTGAAACATTCAACTGCAGATGCATTAAGATTCTCTTGACAGTCCAAACTCTATTTTCAATTGCAGTACGTACTACTAGTCGATCCTGGCGAGGATTTATTCTTTTTTGAGATCCTCCACCGTGTCGCTGAGTAGCAGTACCGTTAACAGGTCTGTTCACACGTTAACATTAAATAACATGAAAAATACTGTTTTTTTTTTTCACCAAACGATTCTGAATATCAAAATCAAACTCATCACAGTTATTTATAACACCTTTTTAACTGTTACGCTCAACAAAACCGTTAAAATTTTCAAATAAATCGATTTTTTTTTATGTTAATTTCATAAATTCCCTTTTGCACGCCACTGGTGTTGACCATTTTCTTTTCTTTTTGTTTAATTAAAGAATCGCTAATTTCAAGAGTAAAACGAAATAACATAAAATGGCCATATTTCCATAGCAACGCAATGTATCGAAAAAATGGCAAAGACGTCTCGAGGTGTTGACTTAGTGATCGAGTCACCACTAGAAAGAACTTTATTGGACCCTCCATCTTTCCCATGTTCTTCGCCAGAAAATGGAAATTTTTTGCCGTCTTACATTTACACCCTGTATAACGAGAAGAATTTAAAAAAAAAAAATGTACGACGACAGTGGCGCATAGACCAAAGATGGCGCTTTGTAACCCTGCCTGATAATCCAAGATCGGCAAAGAAATGTCGAAGTTATAGCAAGTCAAAGTTAGGCAATTTTTCGGGTGTCCCACTACATCTGCCGCTTAGTTTATTTCACATTTACTACAATAGAACATAAAGTATATGAAAATAGCAATTTGGCTTATCTCAGATAGTGAAAGTGAGCCTGGCTGAAAATTTTCGGTTCTTCAATTTTTTACTTGCCAGATATATTATTCATACTCACAGATAAGCCGGACAAGTTTTTCACGTAACTTCAGTATACTTCTCATTAGTAGACCTATTTTTATCACTGAGAAAAAAAAGGGCCATGCATTCGTAAGCTTTAATGCATTTTGCGCTTCAACCCATCAGAAAACCCCCCCTAAAAATATATGTATTTTGCTTAGAATTACTAACCCTACAATCCTATCCAAGTTGTCTGACTGGGAAAATAAGTACCGAAAATCGTCAATGCCTCCTAGACTATTAACATTGAATTTATTAACAAAAAATAAAAGATATTTTCTGTCCCAACGTATCTACATTCACAATGGGTACCTTGGAACGTCACTAGAGAAAACTAACGAAAATCGCATTTTGTTGCGATTTGCTTCGTGAATAGTGAACTGTTATTTTTTATAGGGTGCGAAAACACACAAACGCCATTAATTGTTTTAGAAGTATATTATAATTGATTGATTTTATATCAGGGTTGTTAAAAACTCTTTTTCTACTTGCGTGCGCAAAGTTATTACTTTGCGCACTCATTTGCGTGCGCAAAGTTGAACTTTGCGCACGGAAACTCTTCGCGCACTCATTTTTGTTACGCATAGCTACCGCATTTATACTCGATTTTTCAATGTTTTGTGGGTTTCTGGAAAAACTTATATCCAGAAAGAAGGGCATGATGTTATTTTTGTTCCGAGAAAGGCATTCAGGTAATGTTTAGCGTTTATAATTTGACACTTTCCATATAAGGAGCAAGGGGAGGAAAAATCCAGCAAAAATAGATGTGAGGTCAGGTGGCCGTTGGCATGGGGGGTCACCAACTCACATTCATTTAGAGTATCAGAATATAAAAGTTGGACTGTAAGTTATACTCCTCCATATACTCCTCAACTTAATGCTGCTGCGGAAAGAATGAATCAGACACCAATAGACAAAGCAAGATCTATAATAATGCAAGCAAAAATGGATAATATATTTTGGGAAGATGCTGTACTTGTGGCTACGTTAAACTAATTTACCAAGTCACATGAAAAAATATCATCCTGGTAAATCAAGTGTCAATTTGGCAGGAAAAACAAACTCAACGACTTCTTCAAATTTTAAGTAAACCTCGATAATACAACCAATGTTGCAAATGAAGTCAAGCTGATCACTGAAAAAAAAAATTGAAAACACAACACATTGAACTAGGAGAGAAAATTATTAGTCTTGAGCATCTGGAAACATTTAAGAAGATTAGGTACAGCTCCTCTCTGGATGCTATGCAAATCTTCGAACACTCGTATAAAAAGTATTGTTCCTAACACTTGCGCAAAGTGTCTTTCCGCACTCAAAGCTTATCCGAACTCCGCTTCGCGTCGTTCGTCTAACTGCTTTTTCGGGAAAGTATCACTTTGCGCAGTTGTTAGGAAAATAACTATTTTGACTTCCTTACTCCACATCCTGTCGAAATACAAAAAGGAGACAAAAATTAAACATAGCCACCTAGGATGTCCGCTCGCTCATGAACAGTAACAACAGTAACAGACCACAACGAAGAACGGAAATTATGATATGTGAGCTTGAGATATCGCTGCACAAAACGTGCCAGTGATGTCCAACTAAACAGACGAAGGCTACACTTTCTTCTGGCCAGGAAAAGACGAAAATAAGCTCCGAATCCACGTGGTAGGCTTTGCAATAAAGAACAAACTCATCGAGCATCTTGAAAAGCTTCCTTCTAGCATGAGTGAAAGTCTCATGACTCTCCATCTCAAGCTCGGTAACGGTAACAACCAAAGGGCCACGTCAATTCCGACGATAACAAAAAAAAAACTGTCTATAACCGTCTAGATGAAATATAAACAAACGTTCGTCGATCAGAAAAAGATTTCTTGTAAGGTGTCTTCAATGCCCGAGTCGGTGTAGACTACGTCCTTTGGAATATGGCACCATTGGCATGGAGGGTATAGGCAAAGGTAACTCAAATAGAATACTTCGACTGACCAAATGCTAAGAGCACGACCTCGTCATAAGAAATACTCTTTTTCGTCAAAAGAATGTGCTGAAAACAACGTGAAAACATCCAAGATCAAAGCATTGACATCTCATCGAATTTGTTATTGTGCGCGCCAAAGACCAACTTGTCGTGAAAGTAACAAGAGCTGTTATGCTGATGACTGCGATAGAAACAAAGGAAGCAAGGCCAAGCAAATTGAAGTATAGAGTATAGACAAGAACAAACATGCTAAAAAAGCCCTGTTGGACAACGAGGTCAATTGAATTGGAACATTTAGTAGTCACTAATAACAGTAGAGTCTTCTTCAGCACCACAAGTCCCTCTACAAAAGGTTCAAATCCCCTTAGATCTAGGAGATGGTACCCAGCTACTCAAAGATCTCGCTTCTATTAACTCCCGATAGAAGGAGCATTTTCGGGAACTCTTGAACAGATATTCCAACGTAGATGATTAGGTCTTCAATAAAATCCCTCAAAATCCCATTCAAAACTATCTGAGTGACGTCACTTCCTATCAAGAGTTTGAAAAAACTATCAACCAACTCTAAAGAATAATAAAGCTGCTAGGTTAGGCGGGGATTTTTAAGGTGGCGACCGCGATCGAGTCGGTCGAACATCAGGGCTGTGACTCTGTAACGAATAGAGATATTTTCTCTATCTCCATTGATTTCGAAAAGAGAGAAAAAGACAGCAAGTGCAGTGCCACAGCGATAGGAATTACGATCTCTATCCGTTACAGAGTCCCAGCCCAGTTCGCATAGAGGTTCATTGCCAAAACTATGGATCATCGAAACAGTTCCCGCAAATTTGCGAGACACCTCTTTCGTAACTATATTCAAGAAAGGCGATAAGGCACAGTATGGAAAAGGGTGTTTGACAACCACTATTATATAAGTGCCCAAGTTAGGCTCGCAGTCTACAATGCCATCATCATCATAGCAACAATTCCCTATGGATGGGAAACTGGACAACCTACATACTGGGACGAGTTCAGGAATGACGCACCCAGTGTGAGTGTGACATACATCGGTGCGACGCCCTAGCTGTTCAAAAATGCTAGACGGTGCTATGGGCGCAATGTCCAATAGGTTTCTTGCATGAATTTTTTTTATTTGCCTATTGCAAAGAGGAGTCAAAATTAAGCTCAACTGTATTTTTTTCTGATTTTTTTCGGACTTGCAAAGGCTCTAAATTTCGATTTGAAGTTCAAATTTCTTGGTGCCGTGACGTCACGGCACCATATTTCTGATTGGTCAATTTTATCCAGTGTTGCCCAGATTTCAGGAATTTCATGTAAAATTTTCCTGGCGGCGACAACTAAATCGATCGAATCCACAGATTTGTAAGTATCGGAATATGAAATCGATTCTCATCCCTATGAAAAACTTAACCCAATTTTTTAATTCAAAATATATAATCATTATTTATTTTTATTTATAAAATTATTAGGCTGTCCATAACTCCGAAACTCCAAAACGGGCAGAACAGAAGGCACGAAGGCACACAAAGGTTGCTCTACCTGCATTTTACTAATACACAATGTTAATATTTAGTGTTCTGCAGTGAGGTTTAATTTTACATTTTTAATTTCGGCACTGAAATAGGTATATAATTACCTATTAAAATTATTGTTATTTTTCTTCTAAGTGGATTATGGGAAATAAAACAGGAGTATAATTTTTATGTGTCTGTACCTATTCGATACCAGTTACTCTAATACGGCCGGTGCTATCTAACTCCCTAATTCCTAATTTCTATTCTTATTTCGTAAAATATTAGCTATCGATTTGGTCCTGTTACCCAGTTACTTAATTTTTTTCCGGCCACCAAATATATAAGACTAGATTGATCTTCCGTATTCATGGGTTTTTATTTTAATAGAATATAGGGGTTTTCTATTCAATATTGTTTTGTTTTCAACCAACACAAAATCACAACAAGACTACGAATGAAGCCCTTAGAGAGGTAAAGGTAAAGGAGTAGTAACATGGAGTTGGAAAATGAAGCGGGTATTTTGGCACCAAAAAACTTGTGGTATAAAAATTGGATAAACCGATAACGCCATCATTTAATAACACGCTGTTAACTTGTTATGAATTAAGCTCTAAGAAATAAAAATTAGAAATTAAGAATTAAAGGAGTTGGGTAACAACGGCCTAGCTTTTTACATTTTCACAGACAAAAACATCCTTTTTCCATTTTATTCAAACTACACACAGGGTGACTCCGGACAAAGTATCCGGACTACCTTTCGGAACCGTTTATTGGTTTATTTTGAATAATTTCCCAGTGTCAGGGACTGTATTTTGTTGTTAATTGATTATTTTGTTTGATAAAATAGGCAATCTCAATCACGTGATTTTATAATGGCCGTTCGGGTCAAATATTGCCGTGACAAGGGTGACAAGCCGGTGACGTTCATAAGGAGAGCATTTGTGCACATTTGTGTTCTGGCCGTTGTTGCTATCGAAGTGAATTTTAAAGTCTTTGGTGTTTCTACGTATTTTTTATTGGTTTTGGCCGCTGTTGTTTTCATAGTGAATTTTATAGTCTTTAGTATTTCAACGTATTTTTTAGTGTTCTGGCCCTTGTTGTTTTCAAAGTGATATTTATAGTGTTTATAGTGTTTCTACGTATTTGTCAATTTATTAATAAATTATGGGATGGAGAGTGAATATTTTAAGGTATTATTATTAAGGGAGAATCGAGCCTCTGTTAGATCCTTTCTTTTAATTGCAGCAATCCATAAAGCCCTGCGTTGCCAATGATTTAAAATAGCAGGAACTGAATAAAATTTCACATTTTTCCTGTTACCTCGACTTCCACACCCAATTACGATGCAAATCGGTGGCATTTTAATGAACACAATACCTAAACACACAAAAAAATACAAAATCCGATAATTCAAATCTGGACGTTTGTCCAGAATGTGACAGAATCAATGACATACAGAATAAACAACACAGTGCTTGACCCAAGCTTGACCCGAACTTCCATATTGAATTTCGGTTTTGACAGGTCAGTAGATTGCCTAATTGGCCAGTGTGCGTTAATTCTGAACTCGGCCCTGAGGTGGTTAGAAAAGTGTCACCAGCGCTGCATAAGAAAAGAAGAATATTCAAAATAAACTGTCACGATTAGCGAACATACATCAGTATCCTTCAGAAAACTCGATTTCATTTGCATTGAGGCAACGCTCATCCAACATCACCTGGGATGCTCATGTCGTCCGCATCCCAATAAATATTTTTCGCAACTTATAGTAACACCAAGTTTTATACTGGTTATGTAAAGGTAATAGAAGTATATACGAAAGTTTCGTAGTTTTATAATCCGTACCTTTTGGTGATGTATTTATATAACGGTTTTATATGATTACTGTAAATTACAAGTATATAATAAGGTGATATAACTGTTTCCATCACCATTTTATAAAACTTTTAGTAACCGTTACCAATGTGTTTATAACAAATTTATATAAGGTTTGCCATTACCTTATCTATATAACTAAAATACCCGTAGTTATATAGAAGTGTGATTAATCACTCTTATAGAAACTGGTAAATTATAGTAATGGTCTAACTTTGTTATAAAACTCTTGGTGATAATAATTATATTAGGTTTCTCCTATAAAACTTCGCAAACTTTAGTAAACAATGTCTGGGCTTAACATCATAACCTTATTTTTTAGTATCTCATTCTTCCGCCTTCCTAGTAAACAAATATATTGTAACAGGATTTTTATTTATTAATATTATTAATCATAAATTATTTAAAAAACTGGCAGAACACAAAACAAAGCTTTCCAATATTTATATCGTTACTTCATTGATTCCGCCATGATTGTTTTGCCATGATAAATATTACCGAATTACTTTGTGAAAATCCAATATTTGACTTATTTTATCAACAATTGATATGAAATTAACCCATACTTGTCAAATGGTGGCTTATACAAAATTCGTCGCAAATAAAAAAACAAACATACCTACCTACGTATATTTTTTGAAAACCTGACATGAAATTGATTATAATTGGGTATATTTTAAGGGCCCCTGCGTTTTTTCGAAGTACTTCATCAATATTTACTGTAAAAAATCCTTCCCACCTACATTTTTAGTCACGGAAGAGCCTAAAATTAATTTAACAAAACAAACCAAGCCGTATTTTATAATTCGCTCTCCATTTTCATTTTCTAAGTTCAATCCTCTAACTACTGACTGATAATATTTCAGAACTAGAAAAAGGCCATATCATTGTATATAAAATATGTTCGATAGAGAGAGAAATAAACCTTCGTTTTTTTTATAACTGACAAGTGACATATTTGAGTTATTTAGAAAGTTATATAAAGGTTACCACAATATTTCTGTTACTCTAGGTTACATGACCTAAATTTATATAGCGTTACTAAACAAAGGTTTTCGCAACCTTTATAAATGCCCCGTTTAAGGTCTTCAAGGGGTTCATAAGAGTAACAGAAAGGTTTCTGTTACCAAATATATAACTGTAGGTTATTTAAGATAGGTGATATAACATTTACGGTGACTATTATACAAACAAAAATGTTTATTGGGATACTAGACTCGCGTTGTCCTAAGCAAATAATGTATTTCCACCAAAAAAATGGTCTTCGCAGCAAAGGAGGGCAATTTAAGCGATACAAAGATGTCAAGCCAAATATGAAAGCGTGTCAGATCAATGTGGGTTATGGCTCTGGATAGACTCGTATGATGGCGACAAAGTATCCATTATGGCTCGGAGTATTTGTAACAACAAAGGCGAAGAAATACAGAGGACAAACTTAATCGTAAAGAACAACTGGATCATCTAACAAGAGCTAGTTTACAACAGCCAACGGCTACCGCTGATTGGTTGTATGTAATGATTTACTAAATTACCTTTAGAAATTAGGCTTTAATAAACAAAAATTATACACGACATTCACAATGATGAAAAACTAATGACAATGAAAGATACAATAAGATTTCAAAAGTACCACATTCTCCCCAGGTTTATTTTTCAACATAATCGTCAAGGTATTTGGGAGATTGTCTAGTTCCTGATCCACGACGGATCTGGTTTTTAGTTGTGACTCACAGTGAATAGATTGAGACTGGTTTATTGTCTCACACATTTTCTTGCTCTATGTTTCGCATTTGTTCTGTGAGAAAAGGTGCCTGTAAAAATCTACACTTTCTTCTGATTGAGTAGGCATATTTATAACATGGTTATCAGCATTATTTTCCGATTGCAGTAGACTTTCATCACTACATGGAGCTAAATGTTTTAGCGAAACCGTTGCTTCTCTTCCATTTGAAAGTCGAACTAAGCCATATTGAGGGTTAGCTTCAATGAGATCTACTTCTTCAACGAGAGGATCATACTTTGATTGTTTGACATGCTTTTTCATAAAAAAATTTCCCGAAGATAGCCATGAAGGTATTGCTGTACCATTCATTGATTTTCTTGAATGACAGAAAATTCTTTCATGTGGAGTAGAATTAGTTGCTGTACATAAAAGAGACCTGATCGAATGAAATGCATCTTCTAAAACCGCTTCCCAGTGTTGAATTTTCAAATCTCTTGAGTCATTTGACATAAATGGAGATCCTTGATCTGTGTGAATATATCCAGGCATTCCAAAAATGGAGAATAAGTTGCTTAGACACCGAATCATCGTCTCAGAAGTCATGTCTTGGCATGGATAGGCGAATGGAAAGCGAGAATACTCGTCGATGATAGTGAGTATATATTTGTTCCTTGAATCAGATGGAAGAGGGCCTTTGACGTCCAGAGTTATTCTCTCAAAAGCCAAAGTTGCTTCAATGAGTGGCTCCTTGATTTTTAATAAATTTAGGTTTGAGTTCTGCACAGATTGGGCAAGACGCTGACATAATACGAATATCTTCTACAGAGTAGGGCATATTGCGAGATCTGACCCAGTGAACACAAAGCTTGATGTAAATCGAATAAAGTTTTCTGACTATTTGAACCACATATTCGAGAAAATGTATCAGCTACTACGTTTTCCCGTCCTGATCTATATACATACAGGGTGCGGCAGTCAAACCTGCAATTTTGGAAAAAGCGCGGTAGTCAAGGAAATGGACAGAACGAGTTGTCAAGGTTACCGTTGTGTTCCTCCCTTCAAAGCATTTTAGTTAGTAGCCATGGAACAGTGGTCAGTGGTCTGAGCAAGAATGGGACCGTCCAGTCAAACCTGCATTTTTGAAATAACTGTAAATAATACACGGTTGCATTTTTCAAAATTTTATCGAGACCTAACATGTTAGTTCACGTTGAAAAGCATTCAAGAAACATTATTCATTCAAAAATAACTATTAGGATGTCGTCCAGTTCGATCCATACATTCTTGGAGGGGATCTCTGAAATTGTCCATTACATCACAGAGCATCTGCTGAGGGACTCTTTCGATCTCCTGATTGCTTCTCGCCTTCAATTCATCAAGAGTACGAGGCAGTTTTTGCTCTTTAGGTGCTTCACAAGAAAAAATCACATAGGGTGAGATCGGGTGAACGGGCGGGCCAAGGAACGACTCCGTTCCGTGAAATCACCCCTTGAACTACCGCTTTGACGGCGAAGAACCGTTCTTGCTTGGACTACTGTTCCATGGCTACTAAAATGCTTTGGAGGGGGGAACATAACAGTTACCTTGACAACCCGCCCCGCCCACTTTCTTGGCTCCCGCGCCAAAATTGCAGGTTTGACTGCCGCACCCTGGACTATATTATAGCTGTAACATGATAGTTCAAGTCGCTATCTTGAAAATTTCTCATTTTTTCTTTTTCTACTGTGTTTGGTATTAAACATAAAAGATACAGATTTTTGATCAGTAATCAGCTGAAAATGTCGACCAATCGGAAAATTTCTCCATTTTTTAATCGCTTCGACTATGGAATAAGCTTCTTTTTCAACTGATGAATAATTGTGTTAACACTTACATAGTATTCTCGAGAAAAATGCAACTGGCCTTTTTGCTTGAATCAAAATGGCAGCAATGGAATCCTCTGAAGCATCAGTCTCAACCACAAAGAGAATGTTAACTCCGATTGAAGTAACACCTGATTTTGCAATATCCAATTTAAGCTGCTCGAAATCGTTCACACAGATTTCTGACAACGGAAAAGATTTACAAGAAATAAGTCGATGATTTTTTTCTGAAAAGCAAGGTATCCACTTTGAGTAATGGGCGAACACCCCAAGAGCTCTTTACAGAGACTGAGAGTCTTCAGGTACTGGTAGTTTTCGTAGAAGTTCATGTCTAAGTCTAACTGGATCAGGATTCAAGGCATTATTCTCAATCGGATATCCAAGAAGTTTGATTGATTTTAGGGAGTAAGAACTTTTCTTTTCGTTTATGGTAAAACTATATTTTCTTAAAACGAGTAAAAATCCTTTTAAATTTTTATCATGGTCTGCTTGAGTCCTACCGCATATCGTAATATTATCTAAATATGCATAGACACCTTCAAGATTCTCTGATTTTATTATTTAGTCTATTACCCGCTGAAAACACGCAACTCCATTTGTCACACCAAAAGGAATTCTTCGGAACTGATAAAATTCACCATCAGCCCCAAAAGCCGTATACCTACTGCTTTTCGTCGTCACGTATGGGAACTTGGTGATACGCACTTTGTAAATATATAGTACTGAAAATCTTGAATTTCGCCACAGCACGAACAATATCTTCAACATTGGGTAGAGGATAAGCATCTAAATATGTAAACCTGTTAATGGTTTGAGAGTAATCGATCACCATCCCTTTATTGTGCGTTAATTAATTTTTTGCGTCCGCCAAGGAGAGTTGCTTTCTTCTATGATTTTATTTAAAAGAGGGTTTCTTATTTCAATAGAAATAAAGTGTCTATCTTCTGGTGACTATTTCACTAGAGTGTATGTGGCAATAAATTCGGTATTCAGCTGACAATATTGGTAGCTGGACAATACCAACAACATGGTATTTCAGCGACCATTTTTTGACATTGTCACACTGATATTTTTAATTTGAAGTTTTTATTCATATTTTTGCATTCTACCTATTTTCAAAATCTCACGTGAAATAGTCATGATGAATACCACTCGAGAAAAAATTGTGTAGGCAAAATTGTTCTTAAGGTTTTATTCAAGTTTGTTGCTTTTCGGCAATTTCGCTCATGACATTTTTGATGATTTTGTCAAAAATGTCATTCGCGAAATTGCCAAGCAACAAACTTTCATACCTTTCGAAAATTTTGCCGAAAATTTTTTTTCTCTTGTGATATTATATATGAAAATCGTCTAGACTTTGTTGCAATTGGCCTGCAGTCTGCTGATAGATTTGAAAATAATGTAGGCGGATCAATTTTTAGGACCGCCAAACTACAAATCGATGATGAGTTGTCAATATACAAAGGATGCGTAGAACCTCCAAATTCAAGGATTGAATGCTGTCTAAGAATATCATGACATAATGACCAAATGACATCAGCACATAAATCGGAAAGAACTGATAACCGTAATTTTCTGTATGTACCTATGCCCCATCATTTCTATGTCTACAAGGCAATGACCTTATATTTGGGATTGTAAGGCTGTTGCGGCCTTACAGTATATATCCAGTGCTTGACTGTATAGGTACAGTCGAAATCATTGCAATTGGCACACACTCTTTAAAATCCCTCGTATTAAGTCAAAATTCTAACCAATAAATCCTCGAATAAATCTATTTAGTGCAGGGTTAAACTTCTAGGTGCTGTACAAAGAAGCCCAGAAGCAGGTATAATTGAGGCAGAAGCTATGACTTTTCTTTTGTTTAGACATACCTTGAAGAAATGTCCATGTAAACCTGGGGAGAAATGTCCACGTTTACCGCTTTCAGTACACGTTGAATCTTTTGCAGGGCATAACGTGCGAAAATGTCTTTTAGTATTTTCACAGAAATAACATTTATACACTTTCGTAGCAACGGAAATGAGGTCTTCTTCATGTTTTCCTCTACTTTCAGATTGAATTGAGTTAATCACACCTAGAGAGATGCTATATGCTTCTGAATATTTTTGTGCCGATTCTAGAGATAGAGCGTGATTCATGGCTTCTTCAAGTATCAAAGTAGTATTCTTCAACAATCGTTGTCGAATTTCGGAAGAGCTTAAGCCACTAATGAAAGAATCTTAATAGTCGTTTTGACTTCAGCGCTGACAGCTTTGAAGTTACAGTCTTTACTTAGATGTTTTAGTGCTTGTAAGTACTGATCAACAGTCTCTCCAGGTTGCTGCTTCCTAGAGGTAAGGTAGTGTCTGGAAAATATTTCATTTTAAGGTTTAATGAAACTTGAATCCAAAATCTTAATAGCTTCTGAGTAAGAAGAACAGCAGGATATGTGCTCCTAATTGTTGTGGCTTACATAGTTCACCAAGAGTTTCAGTTTTCCATCATTTTCTAGCTTATCAACGGATGAAATAAAATTGCTGAAAGTTGCTTTCCAGTCCACTCTTGTGCAGCTTTTGGAGAGTCTGATCAAAACTCTCCGTCGAATCGTTCAGGTCTTAAGAGTTTATCCATCTTGTTTACTAAATTGTAATGACTTACTGAATTACCTTAAATTAGGCTTTAATAATGTGGGAGGAAGACCGGGTCCAAAATAGGTTTATTTAGCCATCGAAGAACCCACAAAGAATCATTCTGCCAACTTAGCGAGTAAATGCCTATGATGATGATAAGGGCATTATCATTTAAGGCATAAGTATACTCGTATAATAGTGTCTTTGCTCCCATGTTATCATAGATTGCGATGAGTAGATTCACTGCTTCCCAGGATGTAATACACATTTTAGCATAAGGGCCTTGTTCGTTTTTTTAATTTTTTGGCATGCACGAGAAAAAGTGGTCATATTGTTCTGGGTTTTGTAACCCTTGTCCTATCTTTTTTGTCTACGTTAGTATAAAAATATCCATACTCGATTTCTTTATTCGAATTAGGTACGTCAATCATCTTCTGGGACAGACTTTGAACGTTCCAAGTACCAATATCAATTCGACGTCTTCCTTCATCCAGTTAGTTTCGAGGACAAGTTTTAGAATCAGTTAGATACCTATTTTGCAAGTAATTTTAGATCATGTGAGTAGAAGTTCGTGAACCATTCCAAAATGATACGTTTCAAACCATAATGAACTTGAAAATTGGTTGTTTATTGAAACCGATTAGTAAAAAGGAGAAAACTTCTTCTATAATTTCTACATAACCCGTATGTGTATAACACACTTTTTCCCAAATTTATTTAAAAAAAAAAGTTCAAAACGCCGTGTGCCGAATGATCGTCTGAAATAATCGCTTTCCGAGGAAAAAGAAAAAAGAAGGGGACACACCCAAAATAGGAATCGGCCCAAGTAAAACGTAGTCCAAGTCCCATAAAAGGCCCCACAATCTGCACCCCCAACCCCCAAAGTATTCTGCAGGAGTTATGAATGAAGCCGCTTCACGGAAGCCTAGCTGCCCCTTTCGCAGAATTCGCGCCTCTCTCGAACGGATCAATAATCCGGATCGAATTCGAACCAATCAGAATTTAGCTTGTTGAATGCTGGACCAATGAAAACGAACCTGCCGCATATCCCTGGCAGTGTCCCCCCCTTATGCGCGTTTCATTGATAACTGTGTGGGTGCTGAAAGTAGGGGAATTCACGGTTATAAATAGGGGTAGTGTTGTAGGGGTTGACACATTTTCTGTGAAGCTAGCAAACGCTGGACAAGAGAAGACAGTGCAAGTGATTTGCGAGTTGAAATTATTTGTAGTATTTTTAGTGGCAGTGTTTTAATTTGTCTGAGATGGTAAGTAATTTATAAAAAAATAATATACTATATCTGATATTTAATTTTATTTTTTCAATTTTTATAAAAGATGAGCCTAAATATTTTAATAAGATAGAAATACAATATTCAGTCGAGGCAGTTCGGTATAATTTTATAATTTTAAAATATTATTTTGTGTATTTTTCACAAAAAAGCTGGAACATAGTAGGAAAGTAGGAACATATATTGGGTGGTTCCTTTTAAACATATGGTAGAAAGTGCAACATATGTGATGCGTCTATGCGTTAATGGAAGTTTAACTTGACCAATATTTAATTTTTCAGAATTCCTACCTATAAATAAAATACAAACATGAAAATCCTTGCTAATTTCGTTAAAAACTTATTCAAAGCTTTCTTTAATCCTTCAAAGAGAAATTGACAGTTTAACTTTCGATGAAAAATACGTTTTTACTCAAAGATTGATTATTAAAGTTTTAAAATTTAAATTATAGCCGTAAAGAAACAAGCTATGCCTTAGCCTTATGATAATCATAACTTCAACATAATTTTTGTTAAAGTTTTCCGCAAAACTTTTACTTCAAGCTCCTACTAAAACTTTTACGTTTTCGTTAGATATTCAAAGTTATAATTAACAAAATCAACTTAACTTTTAACACGAAAACTTTCCATGCTATTTAAAAACTCTATCCTTGCATAGACCAAAGAAAAAACTCCCTTTTAGTTTCTAGATTAAAGTGTAATCCATCATAACAGGTGCCAGCTGTGTGTAAAATATTGATAAGCAAAATTTACATGCCTTTGATTAGATTATTATTTGCCTTTGATACGACGTAATAGGCTAATGGAAGCGTGATGGATCGATGTGACCTCAACAGGTTCGCAGAATCCAGCACAATATGTAATTTAATACGGTTGTTCGAATTTGATGGCAAAACAGCGACAAGGTCGAATCGAGATTTTTTGTACATGAAATTTTTTTGTTTCAGATTGCCCTCAAACTCATCCCCATCGCCCAAATACTTTTAATTTTATTCACTGACCTAACTCTATGCTACCCCAGCAGCTTCTATAATTCAAAACGTCTAAGCCACTCTATCCATAGACCAAGTTATGACCCTTATGAATACTATGCTAGATCTCAACGTTATCCATACAGCTACTATCCCAGCTACACTCAACTGTATCCTGATGATTACTACTACAATCAAGATTCTTATCCTATGTACTACTTATCTCCCAGACCTGCAAGCTATGACTATTTACCTTATTACTATCAAGATGTACCTGGAGCAAAAAATACCAAGTACAATAATAATAATAATAACAATAATTATTATAATTATGCCGATCTTAGTACTGAAGAGCAGGAGAGATTGCTTCAAGAAATTGAACGAGAGCAAAGAGAACGAGCTCAACCTATTGGTCACGAAATAAGATATGAAAATGATTATAATTCTGATGCGGATGCGAGTGTTGATGAAACTAATGCTGCTTTTCTAAATAACTTAATGATGCAACAAATGTATCAAGATTCAGTAATTAATAAGGACAGAATTACGTCTGCTCCATCAAGATTATCCGATCAGTATCCCTATGCAGATTTCACTGCTGACATGCCCTATTGGGAAGACGTTCCCTATGATCATCCAGTAAATGTAGATATCGACGAAGATGTTAAAGAACTTGAAGAATTACCAAAAAAACAAAAACAACGCAAAAACAGACAACGTAAACAGCGCAAACAAAAAATTGAAAATATCAGCAACGAAAATCCTTCAAAAAGAAGTCAAGATGATGCTGTAGTCTACACTGACCGCAAGCCTATTGTAAAAGACGTTCCAACTGTATCTGCTGATACGTCTATTAGGGAAGCTAGAGGACAAAAGGAAGAAGTTCTAATGAGACCAGCAACACCGGTTAGACATCCATTTTCAAGTTCAGTTTTGGACATGTTGAGTCAGCAACAGAAGCAAGAAGAGAAAAAGAGGTCAACCCCTTCAGTCTACGAAACCATAAAGCACATGTTGGAAATGGAGAAGAAGTATGAAGAGGTAAGTTAAAACTATTTTGAGATAAAAAGTTAAGAGTGCATATAAATTACCCATTCAACCCACATCAGGCGCTGTTAAACTTTATTACTTGTCGCGTACGTGCAAAAGCTCATTGAAATGCACCCAGCAAACTACATTTGAATTCTACATGTAGCGAAATAAAATTATTTCTAAAGACGACTCGTGTCTAGTCTTGGATAAAATGAAGTTTTAATGTATTTTCACAGAAAATATTCGAGTAAAAACTGCCGCGAATTTATTTATAATATTTCAGATGGAAAAACATTTTCTCCAATTACTATCCTATACTGACTGAGAATGGAATGAGGCTTCTGGCTGTCGTCAGTCATTGCAAGGTAGAACCCCTTTATTATACAAAAATTGGAGACAATCAAATTATAAATAAATAATTATTTCCTATGTATGTCATTGAGCTAATGTTCTAGCTCTTCCACGTAGGTATGTCGTATCCCGAAGAATTGAGCATCATTGTAACGAGATATACATTCGAGCAAATAATATTGGTTTAATGACAAAACTGGAGACTATTTTAACTCATATCTCTATTCTCTATATTTTTGCTTATATTCACGAATTGACCTTCAAAGTCTTGCATTGACTAAAGATAAGTAGCCAGACGCCCCATTCCAGTTCTTGAGTTTTTTATTGGTAAAACATAAATTGCTTTACATTTTTAGTCAATTTAAAACAACTTCAAAAACCCAATTTAATTTTCAACTTTAGGGTCGCGAAATTTAATTTGAACAAAAAAAAAAAAATAACTCTGCAAAGTCCTGCAGAATTTCATTAGTTAATGGAAGCTCCCGCTGAAGTTATTATTTAATATCTTGAATCAACATTTAGACTGTCCAATCTCATACAATTTATTATTCTTATAAATATTAATAACGAAGAAAAGGGATAAAATATAAAGACTCATTTCAAAAATGGATTTACGACATTAAGCTAGAACAGTTGGTGGTATTATTATTTTAGTAAGTAAATGATATTTTTTATTACGCATGCATCATAATCAACGATTATCGCACGCTGCAGCGTGCATAAAATGATGTTTATGATGCGTCTACCTTTTCAAAGGTTTGCTATAGAAACGTTCGATCTACCTTCATTACCTAGATATTTACCTGCATACCTGCCATTTAAATTACTACTTATCAAAATGAATGAACACTTTTAAAACATTTTTGAGATTATGATGCATTCGTAATAAAAAATAGCGTATGATATGCGTGTATAAGAGGGCATTTAAAGCCCTTGCGACTTACAAAACACTCCGCTGCGCGTCGTGTTTTGAAATCTGTCGCGCGTGCTTTAAATGCCCTCTTATACACTTATATCATAATATACTATTATTATTATGAATGATGCGAGACTCGGACAACCTGAAAGTTACTGTCACTAACAGGTGCCTGCAGATGAATAGGATGGGACTTTAATTATACCTAAGCCCGTGAATCGCTTTTAAAAATAATAAATAAGAAAAACTGCTTTTTTCAATAATTTATATTAAGTATTGCATCCACTTCCGAATTCAGAGTTCAAATTCATTGTATCATCTCGTGATTGTTGTTAATTCACATTCGTCTTTTCACACTTCTTTGTTAAATTCTTTTTTTGCTTTTCTACTGATTGCACTCTTCTCAGAGTCCAGTCAAGATAAAAAAAATATATTTTTTTGGGTAGTCTGAGAAAGTTGGGGAACAGGTATAGTGTGTTTCCAACAGATCCGCTTGAAAACAGGACAGAAAGTTTGCGCTTAAATTTGAATTTGATTTTGGGTTTATTTTCCGACATACCGCCCGCCTTGAAACGACTAGGTTTTAACACGCCAAAAAAAAAAAAAAAAACTCAGTTAATATCGATAGGGAGGACACGAATTCGCGACACTGCGCGGCGAACTTCGCCATTGATTGTCCTGATCGACACAATGCGAATTCGTCCATCACTTCCTGGAAAGAGTTTAGAAATACGACCTAATTTCCATTTTATTTACTGGCTCTTGGCGCATATCAGGTTCAGGAATGGATGTTAAGGATGAAAATATTAAAAATTGATCTGGGATGAGAACTTGGTTGTCTGAGGAAGGGTCACAGGTTTGCCTCTACGACTGATAAAACGTTTAAAACAATTAAGAAAACTCTCTGTTGTGGGATCTGATACAATTTCTAGGTGGGTAGCCTTTGTACTAAAACACATAAAAATGCAAACGTAAATCATATGTTTAGAATTGCGTAACTTGTTAGCTTTGACAATAAATGGTCCGCAATAATCTAGACCAGTATGTAAAAAGGCCTTTGAGAGAGCAACTCTATCTTTGGGTATATCACCCATTAACTGATTAATTGACACAGGCCTATCGCGAAAGCAAAATATACATGTTCTTAGAACCCTTTTTACAATGGTTAGTCCTGAGATAATCCAATATTTGGATCGAATGGCTGCTAATAATGATTGGGGACCAGATTGCAATTGCTTATAATGTTACTGTTACATTAAGTGGACCCTCAACTTTATTGGCCTGGTTTAAACTGTTATACATAAAGCGAAGAATCCATGCTGTAATTTGGTAACTGATAAATATCTTCTGAGAATGTCAAAATCTTGTTTTAAGCTTGAATGTGCAATGATGTTCTGTTTTCTCAATTCAGGAATGTCCTTTGGTTTTGTATTTCTCATTTTCTTCAGATGTAAGCCACCAGGGGCCATTCCACCAAAGTGTTGAGGTGGCCAAGTCTTCAGGGCTCAAACCTCTAGAAATATGGTCAGCTGGGTTTTCCTTTGATACTACATCTCTCCATTCATTTGTTTTGGTTGAGTGCTGTATATGTGCTACTCTGTGCGAAACAAATGGTTTCTACTGATAGGATTGACCATTAATCCAGCGAAGAACTATTGTTGACTCTGTCCAATACACAATTTTGTCAAAATCAATGTTCAATGACACTTTCACTTTTTGCATAGGATCTGCTAAAACTGTTGCAGCACAAAGTTCCAATTTGGGAATTGTAAGAGTTTTTAAAGGTGCAACTTTGCCCTTTGCACATAGTAACTGAATCTGTTTGATATTATCACGTGAGGAATAAATGTACACACACGCTCCATATGCTGCCTCGGAGGCATCACAAAATCCATGTAATTTGTATTGGTACTGTTGGATAAAATTGCATGTCGTGGTATGTTGATTTTCTAGGTTCTGGAAGTTGATTAATAAAATTTACGAAACTTGTGTGAATATCATTTGGAAGGGATTCATCCCAATCCAAACGTATTCTCCACAATCTTTGCAGGATGATCTTTGATACAAGGTCCCACAAGACCTAATGGGTCAAATATTTGAGCAATAGTTAATAGGACACTCCTTTTTGTTATTTTAGTACATGAATTGTTGACTGAGTGCCAATGCCAATGCACGCCTAAAGTTTTATTTTTTTCCTTGTTTGATATTAAATGTTCCACCATTGTTTTGTTTTGGTTGTCATCTGCAAATACGCTTGGTTCATTGGACAGCCACTTCCTTGAGACAAAGATTTCCTGATCCAGAATAGTTTGAAGATCTTGTTTTAACTTTACAGCTGAGTCAATATAATTTGTTCCATAAAGAAGGTGGTCGACATAAAATCCTTCTTTGATTGCCTTTGCTGCTTCTGGATTATTATCAAGATTCTGGTTTGCAACTTCATCTAGACACCTGATTGGCAAATAAGAGGCACTTGCAGTTCCATATGTTACTCTTGTTAGTTTGAATTGTTGAAACTCTTCTGATGAATTCCTTCGCCATAATATTCTTTGCAAATTCTGATATTTTTCTTCAATCAACAAGAACTTGACGGTATATTTTTTCTATGTCTGGTGCCAGCACAATGTTAAAACTTCTGAATCTAAGTAAAATGGTAAACAAATCTGGTTGAATGGTTGGACCGACTTTCAAGCCATCATTTGATGATAAGTTGGATGATGTTTTTGCTGATCCATCGAACACAACTCTTAATTTTGTAGTGGTGTTATTGACCTTCAATACTCCATAATGAGGTAGGAAGAAGCTGGATTCTGATTGTTCAGTTTTGTTAACTGGTATCATATTCTAAAGTTCTATATTCTTCCATGAAATCTATGTACAGTTTCCTGAGTCCTGGATTATTTATGGTTATAAAACTGCTATAAAACTGATTTAATTCGGACTTCGTTCATATTCGACAATGTTCGTTGTTGTCGACGTCGTTGTTTTGCTGTGGTGGCGGCTTGACGAGTCGATGGTTGGGGTGCAGTAATGACGTCAGCTTCCGGCGTAGTAAATTGATCGGATTGTCTTTGACAGAAAGTTCGCGCTTAAATTTGATTTCGATTTTGAGATTATTTTCGGACAGGTACTACTTTATCAAATAAAATCACTAATTTATTGTTTTTTTTTTTCGTCTTCTTGTGCCTCTGCTCATCAACTTCTAGAATAAACATCTTCATCTTCGATGTCCTTCTGTTTAGACCTATTTTTCTTTTATTCTTTGCAAATCATCTTCCCATCTACACCTCTATTTTTCTCTATGCTAATTTGGCTAGTCTTGAATCCTATTGGTTCATTTTGTTGTCTGGCGGCCCACAGTCCACAGTATTTCCAATTACGCTGGTCGCTAGTCTTTCAATATATCACAAACACCTGTTGTTTTCACTAAATTTGTATGCGATCTTTCAGCCTAATTCCAAGCGTAGATTGTTCCATTGGTTTTCGCGTAATAATTATGAATCTGATCAATCTATTTTCTGTAAGATTAGGTGTTTAATTCGCAGAGGTTGTATATATACCTAATACCTAATTTTCTTTTAGTATATAGCCATGTCGTGTCCTGATAAGCTACCCGCCTAAAAGACGTCGGTTTGCTAATATTTGAAACCTGTGACAGGGAAAGAAGAAATCACTTACCTTATTACATATAACACCGTTTTATTCAAAATTACATACGTTTTAACTTCGCCGATTAAACAATATCGGTGTTAGGAAATTGTTCCCACGAGTCAAGGAAACTACTGTTATACTGCATATTCTATTTTAATTCAATTTCTTGATTGTTGGTATCAACTTATATTATAATTGGTTTATGCTGCTTTTTGCAAAGTACCGTGAGATATTACTTTTTGAAATTAATAGTTTGCGCTACGTTATGACGCACAAGGTTATAGAGCAAACCATCCGCGCCTGCGTGGTGAGCCGTAGGAAAAAAAGCTCGTCACTTCGTGCCTAGAATTAAAAACGGCAACACGTTACACGCAAGTCCGAAAAAAAGGGTTAGAAAACAGCCTGCCGGCTAATTTTCCTTAATTTTAATGTGCCATCGCACATACTACTTAGCCATCGAAGAGATACTTGACGACAAAGACGAAGGGTGCACTCCCAGCGAAGAACGGAGCATCTGAAGTCAAAGGGGTCAGTGTATTTTTGAAGCTTAGTGTGTCCGATATCTTTTACTCAATTTAATTTGATAATACTGCAATCAGCAAAATTGTTAAATGTAATAAATTGCGGTCCTTCGTGTTTTCACCAAAGTCTCGTGGCGACAATCGGAATTTAACGAAAGAAAATAATTACCGGAATAAAAACTCAAAGGCAAAAATATCGGGGCACGCAGGTGAAAAAAATATATCGATCGCGCAGCTGATGCTGATCTCAGCATTCTCTTCGGACTTTCGATTGTAACTGGATAGATGAAAAATAGGTCAATGTCATGCGGTATCAGGCACCGGTAGATGCTGCGTTGCCACCTCGTTTACCTCTTTTGGGTTATTAGTCCAAGGGAAAGAAGTTGCCAAATTAACATTAGGTATATACTGAATTCTCAACATTCTCCCATTTGAGACACGATATTAAACATACATGAGTGTCTCACAAAACTAAAGCTTGCAATAATTCTAAAAGATATAAAACTAACGCTAAATCTATCGACCGATTACAGAAATATTTTCGGCACATTATTATTTCTACCACTACGAGTAACGACACGTTTTATCAACAATTCGGGTGCTCTGCTTTTTGTTGTCACTCCCGTACTTCCCTTACAAACATTGTCTTTCCCTTCTTGATGACAGTCTGGAACTTCATCAGCGTAGTTCACTGGCACATTTGAATTATTCACCAATACATCTGAATCGTCAACAGGCATTACAGGGAAGTCATCGGTCTTCACACTTTATAGAGAGTAGAGTCGTTGAACTGGACGTAGGATCTGACCTCGAGCAGTCTTAGTCTCACCAAGCGTACTTCACCAGCCTTTGCACCCAGTAACTCGGTCACCAATCCCAATGGCCAATCCATTCTTTTGTCGCGGTCATTTCCTAACAGGATAACATCATCCGACTCTATTCTTCTCAGAGAAGAACCTCGTCTCAACGAATACAACTGTCCCAGGTATTCCAATATCTTTCACGCAAAAAACATAGAAGCCCTTGTGTACGAATATGGAAGACTTGATGATATTCAAAAATAATCTTCGTCACCAAGGGATGTTTTGACGGTAACACTATTGGGTATCGAAAAAGCTCACTATCTTGCCGAGCACTCACATGAGATTTCAATCTGATTAAGCCTTTCTCATCTGTGAAAGCATTAAAGGATCTTAATCTATCAGCCTCTGGACCTCCGAAAGACACAAAAACTTCGGCTTTTTTAATCTCTTCCAGAGATAACTCCCCACAAAATCTCTCCCTTAGATGCCGAATATTTTCAACAAATCGGAATAGCCATGCAATCGTCCTTAAGGTTTTGGTGAAAGAGAAAAAATAATAAAAATGCCAGTACCTATTCTGAATTCTTTACGGTCTGGCCTGAATTAATCAATGAAGTGACTATTTTCTTATTTTTTTTCCAAAAGAAACTCTTCTTCATTGTATATGAGGTTTTCCTGAGGCCGCAATGAAAAAGTCGTCTTGGCGAACACCCACTTTTTGCTGCAACTAGATGGACATGAATTTGATCAAGATGGGCACATCTCAGAAAAATAGCTGCAGCATAAGCATTCTCACTTGCATCACATGTAACTGCACATCCTCCGCTTCTCCAGAACCAGCAGTTATCCACTTAGGTATCTTGATATTCGACAGAAAATGTAAATCTATTAACCAATTCCTGAATAAAGTTCCGGTTTCCTCATCTACTGCAGCCTCCCAGGATAGCTTTTTCTCCCAAATTTTTTGTTACGAGAACAGCGGTACAAGTGAAACTTATTGGATCGAAGATCTTTTGAGCTAAGGATATCATACACGTTTAGTTATTGGTTGATCAAGATGTTGCTCTTAAAACAGGCTTCACTAATGCTCAAAGAATTTTGAGAAGTATCCCAGCTCAATCAAAGAAGTGCCGTTGGCTTAGAAAAATTATTACTCAGCTGGTTTACACAAGAAAGCTCCCACCCTATCAGGTCAAATTTTGCCTCGTCTAAAATCCTGCTGTATTCCCTAATGAATTGTCGACATAAAAGCTTCTGGAAAGAACGGAGAGAATATTTTTGTCATACGAAAGGTCTCCACTCTTTTCCAGAACTTTTGACACGTGGTAATCCAGAGTCGCTGCCAGTAAGAATGGGCTGCTGTTAATACCAAAAACACCTCGGCGATGTCTATACACAACTTCCCGCCCCTCAGAATCTCTCCACAAAAAAACGAAAAAAATCTCTATCGGTTGGGTGGACACTGATCTGAAGGAATGCCTTTCGGATGTCAGCAATTGCACCAAACTTGTTCTGTCGAAATTTCATCAAAATATCAGGAATCAGCTCGATTAGATTTGGGTCTTTTTCCAAACAACAATTTAGAGAAGGATAGTCCTTCTCCTTTGCGGAAGCGTCAAAAACAGGTCTTATCTTTGTGGTACTGTTTTATTTTAGTACCGGTCTATGAAGTAAATAATGTACACCACTGTCGTCCCTCTGGTCAAAAGGAACCTTTTCGATGATGCCCTCTTGTTCCTATTCGTGAAAAATGGCATCATATGAATCATGGAGCTTTAAATTATCCAGCCTTTTTTTATGTACCCTGCAATTTTTTCACAGCAACTTTATAATTAAAGAGAATTGGTGGATGACCTTCATATCGATTCTCAGAATCCAAACTCACAGTCTCGAGAAAAAACTCTACCGCAGCCGCAGTCAGCTGATCTCTGGATTTAGTCTCAGACAGGTCCTCCGTACCCAATACGTCTAGTTGCCACAGCTGTGATACAGAAGCGTCATTGAAAAATAATGAGATTACTGTCAAACAGGTGTCAGTTGGTTTATTTAGAGGGATCCTGCCCATAAGTGTCCAGCCCAGAAGAGTCTCGATTGCCGCCAAACCACTAGAAAGAAGTCTTTTTTGTCCAATGTAAAGTTTACCAGCGACATCCGCTCCTATCAAAATCTCAATAGGGGCTGGTTCACCCTGATTATACAAATTAATATTTAAACCTTCTAATTCTTCTATCCAGGGCCCATAAAATACTGGCGATACATCAGTACAAATCATAGGTTGAGATAAAGCACTGGTTCCCAAAGTGGGCGATAATGCCCCCCAATGGGCGCTACAACCATCTCGGGGGGCGGTAAAGAGCTCAGCTGATTTTGGGGGGCGGTGAGCATAAATTAGTGGGCGGTGGAAAATGAACGACGCTCAGCCCTCCCAAAATTTTGGAAATCCGATCAAACAAAAACGAATTCTTATGCAATCGGAATAAGTGTACTGAACTGTGCTGTATTAGGTTTTTCTCAAAATTCCATATTCAATCATTTTCCGACAAAATTCTACTGAGGGTGCTAACTTGACGCTCAGCTCTCCAAAATTTTGGAAATCAGATGAAACAAAAATGGATTCTTATGCAATTTGAAGTGTGCTGGACTGTGTTGTATCAGGTTTTTCTCGAAATTTCCATATTCGAAAACAAAAATTGATTCTTATGCAATCTGAAGTGTGCCGAATTGTGCTGGAGACGCGGTATTTTCATAGAGCCGTATTATTATTTTTTTGGAGATGAAGTTGTTTTTCTGGCGCACACCCACCCCCTTCAATAAGTTGCGCCTATGGTTGGTTCTTGTATTAAAGTTGTTTTGAAAATTACGGTCGTGGACTAGGAATTCCTATTGGTATGTTCTCTATCCATTGTGTCTAGGTTTATGTTCTCTGTTAACTTATTTTCGTATATCTGTTTCCTTTCTTGTTTTCCACGGTTTACAATTCTTTATGTGATGTCGTTTAAGTTTTGGGGTGTAGATGGTATCCCCTCAATAGTGTTACCTTTCTAGATATTTCGTGCATGACTCTGTTTCTAGTTGGTGTCCAAGATTTGTAGGCTTCTCCAAAAAGAAGCCATCAGTTTCTATAGATTGTATGGTGCTTTCTTCTTGGGGAGTAAGTCAAATCTGCAAAAGTCATTCTCTGCTTTGTCTGTCTTTTTTAGGTGGAACTTTTCAAGGCATTGCCCAGGCTTACGTCTCTTCCAATGTCTATTCGGTTGTTGTAGAGAAGTTCTTTAGATCTTTTTGATTGGATGGATATGAACCTTTATGCCTGTCTCCGATCTTGAGTATATCTCCAGTAAGTTAGCATTCGGTTATATTCCTCATCTTTTCAGTTTTTCTTTCATGTGCGGGCTCTTCATTAGTCATTGAGAAAGGCTCTTGGGAAAAGTGTTGTAGTCCCTTGTTTTGAAGTCCTGGTATCCAAGTCCGCGTTACTTCGCTTTTCGCAGCAAGTCGCTTGAGGATCTCTTTGCTATCCTTTATCAAATATGCACTTGATAGCTCCTAGAGCTTGGTTATCTGACAGGAAGTAATTGGGCTCTCTTGTGAAAACTTTTTCAAAGAACTCTTGGGTACAGACATATGTTTGACTCGAATTATTATGGGCATTTTCCAATTGCTAAGGAGAGTTCGAAGTTTTGTTTCGTTTACTCCCAACCCGAGTCCATCTTCAAAGCATCAGTGTACCAATTCGCATTCTCATGCCTCACGGTTCTTTTGCTAGCATTTTAATGTCTGGATGTGTCTAGTGCTGATGGTATTTGATCTGTTGGTTTACTTTGGCACTCTAGCTTTATGGCCTCCAATATTCTTAAGTGGCCATGCAGTTCTCTAGTTTTTGTGTCTGGAATTATAAGGCATTTTTGCCTACTTTTTCATGCATAGGTGAAGTAAGTAGAACATATCTCTAAGGCTGCTATGGGGCAGGTTGAAATATCTTCTATTATTCCTAGACAGATCAGAACTAGTTTATTTGTTCTGAGCAATAGTTGCCAAGGATACGTACGCAAATCATCCAATTTACAGTTTTTCGTTTCAACTCCCATGTTTTTGCCACGAGTTTGCGACATGTCCAAATAGCCCCTGTGTTTTTTTTTTTTCAAGATGGCTGGATATCACTTCATCGGAAAAAGAGAATTCTGTTACGTTAAGACTATGTGCTCCGAAGTCCAGCTTTATTTTGTTTGTATAAACGGATGGTTTTGCGAGGACTATATGAATATTTCTTCTTCCTGGGCTCCAGTATTTAATTATGATCAAGGAATTTTGCATAAGGCCTGCTATGATGCTTTAATCCTTTTATTTTATTATTACCACTAAATCATCAGCGTAGCCTAAGACTGTGAGTCCGGCTTTGATGGGTCAGACCAGGATGCATTTTTCCGTTTCCTATTTGGTTACCGCTACATGGAGCACTTATCCTTTAGGACTTGTAAAATTACATCGGGCATCGCGTTTCCTATTAGGCCAGCGCACATAGTCTACCGCTTTATGGAGCGCTAATCATACAGTACTTAAATTATATCTAACGTCGCGTTTCCTATTAGATCAGCGCACACCCTCTGCGATCGTCTGCAGACATGCATTGCACAGCAATCCATTCCATAATCGTTGTCATTTTTTGAGGTTGATTGGTTTCAGGTGGGGCAATATTTGGTAATATTTCTCGTTGTGTTTCGTTTTATTATTTCTGTTGATTCTGCACTGAGAAATCCTCTAGCCAAAAATTCTTTACTAATGGATTTTCGGCTATCATAGCAGACATTGTAGCTGTAATTGTAAAACGATCCTATTCTAGTAGTAGAACGCACTTTACTAAGTTAGCAAAAAGTACCTTGGTTGTAACAGTAAAGTTCTTTGCTGCCACTAATATTTTTTTCCTGTAACAGTAGAAACATTTATTAATAATAAGTATATTTTCTACCGCGGCAAAGTACTTGCCTGCAACCATATGAAAAAGTTTTTCATAAGTATTTTTTTATCACAGCTGGAAAGAATTTGGCTGCCACAAAAAAAGGTAAACTCTGCGAGTTGTTTAATTAATTATTATTAAAAGCCAGCCCAATGTCAAAAGTCATATAAAAGCATGGTTGGTAAAATGAGCGGAGTTATTTTGGCTATGGTCTAAATATAACCAAATGTTAACCAAAGTAACCGAATCGGTTGACAGATGGTTACTGAAAATTCCGGTCACTTGAGGAACACGAATATGAAAATAAATAAAAAATAATTGACAGAAATTACAGATAAAATCAACAGAACCGACATCCGATGGCCGGTAACAATTTTGACATTTGGTTAACCAGATTTCAGTACACCGAGGTTCAAAAGTAACCACTTTTCCAGGAACCAGAGTAATTTGATTACTTTCGGACCGCGGAACCACAACCCTGGTTATATTCGGACCACAACCTTAATTTATGTGCGCTGGTCTTATAGAAAACGCGACGTTAGATATAATTTAACAAGTCCTATATGATGAGCGCTCCATGTAGCGGTAGACAATGTGCGCTGGCCTAACTGGAAACGCGATGCCAGATTTAATTTTACAAGTCCCAAAGGATTAGCGATCCATGTAGCGGTAACCAAATAGGAAACGGCAAAATGCGACCAGAACTAGCGTTCACAACATTAGAGACGAGAAGAAACCCCTTTGTGGAGAGCCATAATGGGAGCTTCTACACTCCTTTACTCGAGAGATTTTTCGATGGATCGGCATATATTTTCTCCCTTCTGCTAGAGAGATTTCTTCTGCTACAAGTGCATATTCTGCGCTACGTTACGTCTGTTGCTAGAAAATAAAGCGCGCTTGTATAATATTTGCTTGCATTATAAGCAAAATTTCTTGGATGGAGCGATCTGCTGTTTGAAATTTCGCCCATGATCTGTTGCTTTTCTTTATTTTTGAGAAGAAAGGACGTAAGGCTGATGGGTCGGTAGGTCTGGCAGGCGTCCTGCCTTTGGCATAAATATTACACCAGCCTCTCTTCATGCATTCCTTTTTCCTTTAGGATTTTGAAACCCCTTTGCAGCAAAGCCGGATGTATTTTAGATTAGGAAAAACCATAAATATCCCTAAGTATGGCTACTTATAAAAAAATTATTTGACACAGCAGCAGTGAAAACAAGCTCTAACAATCAATATTTGAATAATTAGAAAAATACTGCTACTAGTTCGCACTACCTATACTTCTACGTTGAAAAGATGTCAATCATAAACGCCAGTTTCAAGCACAATTGCTGAAATTTTGAAAAAAAATACATAAATATAGGTTACCTACTAAACGAATCCATTCATGTTCCTCTCCGCCTGGAATAGAGGAAAATTCCTGCGCTATTCAATTAAATTTAAAAAAAAAAGGAGTGGCGGGGTGGTGACGTAATAGGCGGCTATACAGCCCCTCCGCATGTGATGTAAGCGACTTGCGGAATTTTGGCAGGGAGCCAAACAAGAATCTGGCTCTCTAGCGCAGTGCAGTCGGCATGAATGAACATCTCCCGATTGTGTAGAGAGCCACGATGTTGCAGTCACGCTGGATCAATACTTTTTGGTGTTGAGCACCGAATTCGAAGTAATCCAAACTTCTCCAATTTTTTTTTTTTTTCTACAAACGTTATTGTTGTCTTATATGCCATTCTATGACACTGGTATTGAAAGTGATATACTTTCAGCACTTGTTTTATAATTGAAGTTTAATGATGTTTTGAGAAAATAGTGTATGATATAAAGTCTGTTTTTTTTTAAAGATGAAAATCAAAATGACATTATGTTGGTAATACAATGTAAAATTGTCGATGCTTTCAAATTTTTTATGAAGAAAAGGCTTGTGTTTGCCAACATAGTTACTAAATTTTTGACTTGGGAAATTATCTTTAAAAAAAAAACAGACTTTACGTGCTAAAAGTGATTGTGAGAAGGTAAGTTTGAGAAATGACTCGGAATACCGATTGAAATTCGTCCCTTAAAGGGCCACTTAAGGCACTCATATCATAAATACATTATTGTCTCTTCGTTTTGAATAGGTTAAATAAAATTCAAATAAGTCCCATTTTTTGTACAGATACGTTTGTAGATAAGATACTTTTTTACAAAATGTCTCTTGAAATTTTTCGTGTATCCTTTGGTTGACTTAATTGTTGATTCATCTGAAGCTGATGAGCTGGGAGCTTAAAATCTTCTCATGGGTAGATAAGATATAGATATAGAGTTTCCCCTAAGTCTTCACCCATATAAAGGGGTTACTTGAAACCCTATCAAAAAGTTGTACAAATAACAGTAATTTACGTTCAAAATCCGGGTACGAGATAAGACAGTTTTAAAAGTACACATAAAATCAAATTGAAAACACCCTTGTATACAAAGGCTTCAAGTAAAACTAGCTTTATTTGCACATTTTGCCGAATTAAAAAAAAAAAAAACATTTAATACCAGAGACCTACTTTATTTCACTCACTTCAATAACAGTAGGTTCTCTTAGAGACGAAGATGAAAAGAAAATTTCTTCATTATTAATTCATCAAGTTGCAGAAGCAGAGAACACTGAAAATAGATAAGTAAAATCTCATTTAAAAGATTCAATGCTTATAAATTTAAAACAAGGAAAGGAGGCTACTTGAATGTGTTCAAAGTAAGGTAGAAAGCAATTTGTAATTCATGCGCAATTCAAATTCATTGAAAACTTAGCGTAGTACTTGTTAGGTTCCGGCACTGAAGTTGAAATTGTGTAAAAACAACGACGACGAGAATTACAGATCTGCATACGATAAAAAGTCACAAACAATATAAAACTTTTGACCAAAAAAAATTAAAATCTTAACTCCTATGTCGGAACCTGACAAATAGTACAAAAGCGTTCAACTACGCTAAGTTTTCAATAAATTTGAATTGTGCATGGAATACGAAGTGTTTCCTTCCTTACCATAAATTTAAAAGAAATTGTAGCTTAAGATGCAGAATATTAAAAGCTCATATATAATTGCCTAGAAGTAAAAAGCAGCTAGCAAACAGCAAACTAAACGCTTGTAAACCCTCTATATGCGGTATCTGTTCGTCAAATCAACCCTGTCATGATGTGTAAAATATTCGCATATATTATAATGATTATTATGTTTTGGTTTTAAGTTTGCTACTGTTTACTTAAACTCTTATGTTCCCTCCTTAATTTTTATTATTAAATCTGCCTTATTGACTTTAATAAGTTGGCGTTTGTTTTCTCATTTATTACAGACCTCTTGAGGTTCTTTGCCGTTTTTATATTAATATCACAGCTATCTGACTGTAGGGAAAAAACGGGTGGCGCTATTTGTTTTACAGTCTTTTATCCACGACCACTCTCCGCTACTGAAGCCGGCAACGATTGCACTTATACCCCTAACAGGTGATACTGTTTTGAATCATTCTGTCTTTATATGAACAACATAATTTATCTTTCTCAGGCCTACTTTTGACTTTTAAGAGGGAGCAATCAATTTTATTGTTATTTTACTATCTCAAAAACATTTTTTTTTTACAAATTTGGCGCCCAACGTGGGGCTCGATAGTTATTCAGTTCGATATTTGTTCGTTAAAATGAAAAAACACCTGGTAGTTCTTAAAGCAACCAGAAAACCGGTATTAAAATGTCTAGATGATGCTCATCAAGGTATTGGAAGAGCTGTACATGAGAAACTTGTTTACTGGCCATATATGAAATTTCGAAGAAGTTTTCGCTGATTGTTTATCAGTTTGGCCCTTTCCTTACCTATAAGATGAGAATGAGAATCCAAATGTTTTGCAAATCATCCGATTGAAAGACGTTGGGACAATAATATAGGTGTTATAATTGAGACAGGTCAACGTAAAAACAACACAATTAATAAGAGTATAAGTCTAGACCCTATAAAAAAAAATTCTTTTCTTTTATAAGAAAATCTTATTTATTCTTCGATACATGATACATTCTTTATAGGAAAGTCTCTCAAAATATATTTTTCCCTCAATAGAGCATATTCATATAGGATTTAAAGAAGGCCCTTCGCGTACAATGGATAAGACAATTTTTTTCTTTTTTGTTTTGCTAAAGGGCAGCTTGCAATTTTCCATGTCGTCAACATGCTTTTATCAGAGGGCTGCCAACGACGTTTATATTTCCTTTTATACGGAGCGCAAAGGATTTGTGTTTATTAAATTCCTGGATAAAGACATTCGTGATTACACGCTTGGTTACTTTTTGGGCCTTGCTTTCTAAATAAGGTAAATTTCTTTTGTTTCAGAGTCAGACCGAGCCTAAATCTGAAATACGACCCTCAATGAAAAAACGTATTGTGTCTAGTGAAGATAGCTTAACAAAACAGCTTTCGGTGCTGAAAAAGGCACAATAGAAGGTATCGAGAAAAAACAAATCAATGTACAAAAATTTCTAGGTCTAAGTTAATCGTCTATATTCTTGGATATCGAATTAGGAGATAATTAATAATCAATATTTCAAAAGCCAAACAATTAATCATTAATCTTCAATAATTTCCTAAATTTATCTCATAATTCCTTTAACAGAATATAGATTAGAGCTGTAGAAGAAAAAAAAAAATGATATAAAGACTGATCAAAATGTAAGTATTACTAAACTATTAGAGACACTTCAATATGCTGCTTTTAAAATCAATCCTTCCAATTTAGATAGGCCACTGTGTAGATAGCAAAATAGAATAAATCAACATAAATATAACATCCTAATCAAAAATACATATTCAATTATAATTATTATTAAGTACATTAAGATGCTGCTTTGTCTTTAGAAAAAAATGGAACATTTCTATTCTCAAATTATTGTACATAATTGTAAAAAATATGGCTGGTAGCTTATCTGTGTTAAAATAATGTAGAATTTTTGTTATATTTTTTTTTCCTTCATTAGATGAGACAGGGTATGTCGTTATAAACTTAGAAAAGGGTGTGATTTATATACCTACCTATATAAACAATTTAAATATTTTACCAAAGCAGGAAAATTTACTACTTGTCCACCCTGTATGAAGTTAAAAGATGTTATTAAAATCTCAAAAATTCTAATGTTAAATTAATGATTAAGAAGTTTAGTTCTCAGAAATTGCAGATTAAACCTGTGATACAGAGAAACAAGGACTGTGCATGTTAGTATACATTTGTTTAAAAGTCTTTACGACTCTTGACCGAAATTAGATCAAGGATTTTTTTTTTTTTTTTTTCTCTTCAAACGAAACAAATTAGAAATGTAAAATTCTGACAACAGAACCTTGAGCTGAAAATACCTGCATTAGATTTCACTGACAATAAATGTTAACAAAACAAATGGTTATTGTAAATACTAGACCTACTTATCTATTTTACCATTATAGTTAGTTAGTTGACAGATGTTAGAAGCTATTTTACTCAAAATATATTTATTATGCAACAAAATGACAGAAAAATACAGCACTTTATAAATATTTTTGTAAATTATAATGTAGCGTCTTAAACCAGATGATAACAAACTGTCAATATGAATTTGTATTATAGCTTGAGCATTTCTAGTAGGGACTTAGTAGTCTATTTCTATCTTTAAAGCAACTTAGATTATCATTTTTGTATCATCTGATTCATGACCAAAAAATGTGCTTAACTGCTCTATAGGTATATGTTTAAATATAAAGTACACTTAATGATGTCTAGAAATATAGGGAAGCAATACGTTTCACATCTCCTAAACAGTATCCTGAGCATTCCACCATATTTTTAAACTGAATAACGTATTTGCTTCAAAGTATTTTGAATTTGTTGGGTGTATTTTTGAAATTATATTTTAGAATCGATGGAAATTTTTTGTAAGAATTGGATATTACATGATCATTTGCCCTAATTCAAGTGATCAAAGTAATAAAATCAGTGTAAGATGACGGGTGCAGAGGCGCACACTATTGTACATATCTCTTCATATTTTTTTACAAATAATGTATCTATAATTAAATATATTTTGATAATATTATAAAATTATATCCTATAAATAGCTAATGTACGATAACTATTGTTAGTTAATAAAATCAATTATTAAACAATTTGATTGATTTAAGACGACTCACGCTGACGGGTGTATAAACTATTATATCCTACTGACTGAAAATAATAAATGTCAATACGAAAGTTGAATTTGGGTTTTATTGAAGTTCCTATGAAAAAAAAAGTATACCACTAGTATACTTCTTACCAAGTGTGACAAGTAGATTCAAAATTAATTTGTTTACTACCAGAGTGCAGAGTTATTTAATAAAACACTCAAACTTTTGTAACTAATCTATTTACAAATGGCTACTTTTGTAATGAAATTTAGACTAACTTTAGTAGGTAATTTATACTTTAAAATAAATCAGAACCAACTTTATCCTTAAAAGTTTAGTTTAAAATAAAGTCAGGGTTTTGATGACTTCAGAGGGTTTATGCTGCAATTGACCGACAACGCCGCTTTCCCGTTTCAGCAAAATTATTTTCTGAATTTCAGGCTTTGCGTAGAAGAAATGCATTAGTGGACTGTAATTTCAAGGAAAAGAAAAGATAGAATTTAAACTGAACTTTAACGTGATTTATTTCGGTATTATTTTTTAGGGGGTCAAACAAAAAGAATAATATTATTTGAGCAACAAGCGCACAGGCCTAAACATGCGTATTGCAAATACAGTGGTGCCACTTTTGGTAGAAGCAATTGAATTTTTTGTTTGTTCTGAATCTCTTGCTGTCGTGCTTGCTTTTTTAGACTTTAAAAAATTTTAAATTTATTATTTTGCAAGTCTAAACACAGACACCAATTTAAAATTGATAAAGTTGAATGACAATTGGATTTTCTGTGACATATTATTTTGTAAAATATGTGTTCTACTTTTTATCTAGATTTATTATCAAAGGAAACTTTCTCGGCCAATTTGGAATCAGACATAGAAATTATATTTAGGCAAAGAAAACTGTAGAGGTAAAAAGAGAATTTCAACTGTAATCTGATTAGGAGTTACAAAATATTTAAGAGATTATTAGAGTTGCATTAAATACGATAAAATGTCTTCATTTAATTTCCTCCAATAATTTCCAATGAAAATAACATTGCATACCTATATCACCTATACCCAGTAGGGTGTGTGTAAATTTTGTCAAACGATGAAAAGAAAGATCTGATCCTATGTAACCCCTTTTGTTAACGAGTTAACAGGACACCTAAAAAAAAATTAATTAGCTATAGATAATTGGTAATTAAAAAAAAAAAAACAGGCATACAACTCAACCAAATCTTGACACAGGTTAAACCAATAAAACACTCAAGGAATTTTCAAATTAAAATAGTTGTTACATAACCCTCCAAGCTGGCCACCCTGTTTGTAGTTTTTAACTGTTAACTGTCATATAGAGGCAGATAGAGGTCGAACCACCGACTGCCCGCCACAAATTGGCGCCCAACGTGGGGCCTTCCAGGATTGTGAAATGTGATTTTAGTAAGAGTTACAACGAAAGTGTGCTTTGAGACATTGAATCGACACTGTCTCAGTTTGATTTTGTGTTGATGTACTTTCCTTTGAACACTGTCATTTCAGTTTCATCTCGGAAATATCGCCGCCATACTATACCTTTCTTTTTTTTTGCCAATAATCAATAATTACGTTTCATTATTGCAAAACGTCCATACTCACCACTGACGTTAAGGTATTGTTGCCACCTCTTGTTTTGTCAAGCGCAATCCATAGTTGGGAAGTTTCTTTTGACAAAACCGCAATATACATTCTATTTTAAAGTTGATGCCTTTAAGATCTGGTGAAGGATTTCAGCCACAATCAAGCACCATGCCACAAAATAATGAAACTGCTCCTCCAGTACAACAGATTGTTAGATTATTAGCTGGTATACAAAATGTGAATATTGGTACATAGGCAACTCAAGTCCAACAAAATGTAAGTACCACAGCTAACTTTTCTGCAGGTAAATCTCAGTTTAGTGGAAATATCGAGGAAGATGTCGATGCATTCATCGATGCCAGAACTGTTTACAAAGATTCCCTTGATATACCAGACCAGCATGCTCTCAAAGGACTTTCAATGCTAGTGCATGATGTTGCTGCTACCTGGTGGCAGGGAATTAACTCCTCGATAAACAGTTTTAATGGAGCTATTTTGTCATTAAAGCATGCTTTTGGTAATTCGAAACCACCTCATCAAATTTGCAGAGGGCTGTTTTCAAAAGTGCAAAATGAGAAAACGAAGATATTTGTTAGTAAAGCTCGCGCGTCATTAATCAAATATCGCTGGTTCCCACTTAAGAGAGATACTGCTAACAGAAAAAGCCCCTTATCATTAGGAAAATTTAAATATGACCTTAGCAGATGGTAGAACTTCTACAGTAAATGCCTTTTATTTTGATGTGAAAGATGTCTTGGAAAATAGAAATCATCATGTTACCATGATTTCTGCCCATCATAAAGAAAGCAGAACACTTCTATGTAGAGGCAGATTTTCTTAAATCAGCAAATATTATTTTGGATGTTCCCCATAATTCATAGTTCTATAGCGATGAACTGAAATAAGTTACAATCCTATGTAACCCCTTTTGTTAACGAGTTTGAGTCGGAACCAATTAAACCTGTGTTAAACCGCAACCAATTCTGTCGACAATAATTGTTCAGTCAATATTAGAGCGGATGAAGGTTTAAGCCTTTCGCCAAGCGAAAATCATAGATTCAACAAGATGCTTGAGGCAAACCAAGATCTTTTCAATATCAGTGTAGAACCGACTCTTTTTGCAGGACATGTTATTACCTTGACAGATGACATCCCAATTGCCGTTCCTCCTTATCGACTGTCTGAGACTAAAAGGATCAAGTTAAAGCAAGAAATTGACAACCTACTTACGAAAGGGAGAATGTGAATCTCCCTACTCTGCTCCTATAGTTCTGGTTCCCAAGAAAGATGGTGGGACCAGGCTGACCATTGATTACCACCGGCTTAATGCTTAGACGACGCCAGAAAGGTATCCGTTGCCGCGGATTGACGATATCCTCCATGCAGCAAAGACGACGCTTTACTTACATGATAACACTAGATCTTAAGTCTTGTTATCATCAGGTGTCAGTTGGACCCTGTGTTCGAGATAAGACTGCATTTATCTGCCCCTTTGGGACGTTCCGCTACACAAGAATGCCTTTTGGACTGCGTAATGCGTAATCTACCTTCCAGAGGCTAATTGACAGATTTCGCTCAGGACTTCAAAATATTAATCTGTTTGCATATCTTGATGATATAATAATCTTGTCTGATTCCATTGAATCCCATATCGATCAACTAAAACAAGTGTTTGAGCGCTTGAGATTATTCAAACTTCGCCTAAGCTGCAAGAAATGCAGACTATCCTGTTCTTGGCTAGAGTATCTAGGCCAATGTGATAACACCGCAAGGTATTGCGCCAAGTTCTGAGAAGATTACTACTATTTCGAAAATCCCAGTGCCACGAAATGTTAAGGAACTTCTGTCGTTTTTACAAACCTCATGATATAGACGATTCATTGAAAAATAGGTATCTCTGAACCGTTAACAAGCTGATCCGAGTCAGCCCTATATTCTGAAGACTGACGCTTCTTCTTATGCTCTTGGAGCATGTCTGCTTCAGGGGTAGGATACAGACGAACGACCCATTGAATACGCAAGTCGGCAACTTACACTTGCCGAACAAAACTATACGACCACAGAAAGAGAGGCTTTAGCTAGCTGTTGTATGGGCCGTAATCAATAAATTTCGTGGTTACCTAGAATATGCATCAGTTGTTGTCAAAAGTGATCATCAACCATTGCGATTTCTGATGACATTGAAATCACCAACAGGACGTTTAGCCAGATGGGCTTTGGCACTTCAATCATTTGATCTTTAGATTAACTATTCACCAGGCCAAACTGATGTCATTGCGGATGTGCTATCACGAGCACCAGACCAAGAAATGAAAGCAAACTTGGTAACCGTGGATTTGCCACGTAATGCAAGTTGTGCCCAAATCACAGATTCCCGAGATATTATTCCAATACCAAGGCTCACCGTTAGGTAGTCATTATGGAATAGAGCGTACTCACCAAAGAATAGCCAGTCGCTATTTCTGGCAAGGCATGCGCAGAAATAAAGCCGACTATGTCAACAAGTGTGTTGAATGCCAAATATACAATCAAAATCTAAAGCCAGCATCAGGACAACTTCAAACTCCTGTTCAGTCCCAACGTTTCGAAACAATATCAATTGATTTATTCGGACCTCTACCTGAGACCGAAGATAATTATAGGTGGATATTTATCATAGAAAATACATCAAGCCGATGGGTGGAGATATTTTCACTTAAAATAGCATCTTTAGAAAATTGTGCTATGGCGTACCCTGAAGAGTTATCAGTGACAACGGTGTGCAGTTCGTTAGCTCAGTAATGCAGCAAGTTGCACTTTGCCTCGGATTTAAGCAGACACTAACTCCAGCCTATCATCCTGAAGCAAACCCGGTGAGAGAAAAAATAGATACTTGAAAACCCAACTTTCTATCCTGGTGCAAGATGACCATACACAATGGAAAGATAAGCTACCAGCCATTAGTTTATCAATGAATACCAGCCGATCATAAGCCACAGGTTTCAGCGCCGCCTATCTTACTTTCGGAAGGAAATTGAGGACTCCAGATGATGTGAATCGAGACCTTCGTGCCATTGTAGGAAACGATAATATTGTGAGTCAAATAACTCCTTAGGTACTTGCAATCCCTCAGTAAGACACTCCGAGAAGCCCGAGACCACCACGAGATCCAGCAAGATCGAGCAAAATACTATGCACATAAAAGCCTTCGTGACGTTTCCTAATTTTCGTGTGGAGATAAAGTACTGGTCAACTCACATGTCCTAAGTAAGGCCAAAGACTCGTACACTTCAAAATTTGCACCGAACCAAGATGGTCCCTATGTAGTATCCAAAATCGTATCGACTACCCCTTATGCAATCTCCTCACCCCAGGCTCCGCATACTATATTAGGAAAGTAGCATGTATCAGCTCAGAATGAGGACCCAAACCCAGTTAGACATCTTCAAAAGCGTGGAAGACCTCAAAGTTCAACTTCAGTTGCAGACAATGCAGGTGATTTTTCAAATAAGAAGTTACCATCCACTAATATAGAACATGCTACAGATGAAGAGGATGATGGTGATCCTAGTAACTCCGCAGTACGAAGAGACTTTACTCATTCCAGAAGATTGGTTGTGAAACCATAATGCTTCGGTTTCCAATAATAATTTTATTCATACTCACGGGACGTATCGCGGAGTAAAGGGGGAGAAATTGTAACATAACCCTCCAAGCTGGCCACCCTGTTTGTAGTTTTCAACGTTTGACTGTCATATGGACAATTAATGAATGACTTGACGTATGTTCATAGAAAAGCGATTTATATATCAATTTAGAACGCTCACTTCTGTTGTATTCGCCTAGTAACATTTCCGACGGTGCTGCGATAGCGGTGTAGTCATTAAACTAATATTTGACGGGCCGTTTAAATGACTGGTCTGAAATTATAATTGTTTCAAAATAAGGCAGTTCTCATGCAGCAGTTCTTCATAAACTAAAAAAACTTTCATTTTATTTTCATATGTCAGAATTAATAAATAAAATAGTCTATAATCCAGATCATCTTGCGTATCCAACCCATAAGCTAACTGGAACACTTTCCAAGATGCTGTATGAAAGTGTCCAGGTTTCCATTCAAATTGGGCTTCATATTTAATCAAGCAGTTATTTCTAATTCTCTTGAGCATGTGTGGATTATTTATTATACAATGGCACGATTTCTAGGTTGTGGTTTATCTCAAAACCAAAATTTCTGTTTTCAATGTTGTTTTTGATGTAGATTTCCCTGATCTGTCGTTGCAATTCGCTTATGGCCGATTTATTTTTTGCCGCCTGCTCACTGTAAAACCGGCTGTCTGTGATGTTTTCATCACTTCTTTCACAGTCTTACAATTTAAAATGACAAATTCAACACTCAACGACGATGCACTCAGTAAATTAATTCAGATAACAAGATGACAAGACAAGATGACATAATATGCAATGCATTATGATGTTTAATGGAAGTTGAAAAACGGCGATACTAGCGCACAGCGGTGTAGTCATGAATTAAAACAAAAAGTGGAGAGGATCAATCCAGTGAATGTTCTATTAACGAATCAAATCAATTTTCTATGCGTATGTTGAAGTTGTGTATCGTACGTTTAAATACAGTTATTTAGTTAGTCTCCGGTGCATTGCATTTTGTAACTTTCCCGAGTAAATTACACAGTCCCTCGATCCAAAGCAGATAAAGGTTGAACCACCGACTGCCCGCCACAGTCTTCATTTGATTTCCTCCAATAATTTCTAATGAAAACAACATTGCATACGTATATTTCCTATACCGAGTAGGGTGTGTGTACATTTTGTCAAACGATAAAAAAAAAAAAGATCTGATCCTATGTAACCCCTTTGGTTAACGAATTAACCGGATACCTAAAAAAAAAAAATAATAAGCTAAAGATAATTGGTAATTCTGAAAAAGAAACAAATAAGGCATATCACTAAACCAAATCTTGACACAGGTAAAACCGATAAAACAGTCAAGCATTTTTCAAGTTAAAATAGTATATTATTATATTTCCATGGTAATATCAGATTCACTGTGAGGTTAAGAATCAAGCATCAAAATTTGAAAAGATAAAGTCAATTGTTGGTATAATACTGTAAATAAAATCAAAAGGAAGAGGTTAACCCTCAATCAGATTCATCAAACTCCAAAAAAATAATATCACAATGTACATCAATATACTTGCCATATACGTTTATTAACAGTCGCTGGCCATATAATTAACTTGAACAAGAAATGAAAACATGGGAGCTTTAAGTTAATGAAAATTGTAATTTTGTACGGATAAATATGGTCAGCTTCTGCTTGAAAAATAAATTCAGTAAAATCAAATTAAAAAAAGGTTAGGTTGAATGGTGATATACAGGAAATAGATGATAGAAATCCTCAAATCAAAGTCTATAAATATATAAATTTAAATTGAAAAAGTAGTCCATGACTGGCGTTGAAATTTAATTTCAAAGAAAAACACCCCCGTCTTCCTCCACAAGTATATCTTTATTAGATTTAAAAAGCCCTACCAGTTTCAAAACTAGAAAGTTTCATCTTCAGGGGCAAAAAAATAATTTGAATCAGTTCAGATAGTCAAAAAATGTATAGTCAAATAAACCGCCGGAGTTAGCATTGTGTGGAGAATTTTTTTTCCAAAAAGTTGAAAAGTAATTAAAAAAATTTTTTTGATTAAATAAATTAAACATAACACAAAAATTGTAAAAATTGTAAAGAAATCGTAAAAAACATTACTTAGAAACAGAACAAATAAAACATTAAAACGAAGAAAAATTGAAAATTTCTTTCCCTCTAAAAATTGTCAAGTCATGTTCTTAAGTACTAATGCAAGTTGCATAAGTACAATTCGGAGAGTAGGGGTGGGTTATGTTTTGGGCGCCACTGACTTAGGACAGATGAGTCGGAATCTCCAGGATTTTATCTGGCTGCAGGTCCTTACAGCTTGATCGAATTATAAAAATTTAAAAAAATAATAATAATACTAATATTGGGCTGAGTGATAAAATCAAATAAAACTCAATTAAGTGCTATAGAGTTTGTTTAATTGAATAATCAAAAAAAAAAATTAAAAACAAATTTATGGAAATATGTTCCTAAAGCAATTGTGGTTCAAATTAAATTTAAATTCGAAAATCAAAATACGAAATGCTATGGTAGGTAACTCAAATGAGAAAACCAAAAGTTGAAGACAGAATATAGAAGTGAAAGAGTAAAATGATTATTGGAACGGCAGCTAGTCACAAACTTTAATACAATGATGTGACCAAAGCTAAATGGATAAAATTAATCATCCACATGAAACAGGTTATGCCTAGCTAAAATAAATGTACCTAATAGTCGTTTAACTTGTCACTTGGTTCAAGTACCTACTGAATTACACCCTTACGTACCGCGGTGCGCACAAAATAGGGGCAAAATATGTAAAATTAAAATTAGTAATATAAAATGACAGCAAAGAATACTTAAACTAAATCTAGTATGATACCAATATGTCCCAAGTGTTGGTAGCAGGTTCAATTAACCTGGTTGGTCCTCGTTACAGGTTGTAGCTGGTATGGTCAAACCAGTCGTAGGGTTCAACAGTACCAAAACAAAGGTATAACTGTCCAAAAGGTGCAGGCTCTGGTAGAGATAGCCTTACAACTGTGTAGGCTCCGATGGAGGCTGCCGTACACCTAAATGTGTAGCCTTTAGTTAAAACGGGCTGGCCGTATACTTAAATTTGTGGTCGTATGTAAAAACCCTAAAGAAAAACTGTTACAGCACTCTGCATTTGTACTTAACCTTAGAGAGGGGTAGGCACTTTGAAATGAACCACAAAAAAATTAATGTAACTTCAATGTAACTTAGTCAACCATTGATGGTTAATTTACTTGGTGAAACTATAACTCTTGAAAAATATTTAGATAAACATTTTGTATATAAAAAGCAGAAATAGATATATTTGCAAGCGAAGAAAATGTGGTTCAAGTTTGCAAAGAAAATCTGTCGTTATTAGGTTATGTTTCACCTGTTTGGATGGGTTTTATTTGCCTCTGGATTAGTCTGGATTAAGGTCTGGATTCGAGAGCGAGGTGATCTTTCCTCTACTCCTTAGGGCAGCTTTTCACTAACGAATAAATAGAAAAAGTCAGAATCCACTGTGGGGAACAACGTGCAAAGCAAAACTTACCGAATGGATGGTTGTAAAAATCTGAAATTATCGGCGGAATTATAGCACTTTATGAAAACGTAACGCAACGTAAGGCAACTCAATGTACCATAAATTCAATAATTGAGAATATAAGGTCAAAATCCCACAAAGGCGAAGACAAAATTTAACTTTTTCGGAAGGACCTTTGTCTCGAAACCACCAAACGTAAAAGAAAGAAGCACTACAGGAAATTAATGAGCTGTCCTAAAGGAATTTTTATAAAGGAAAAATGTAAACAAAACTAATAAAATCAGGAAAACATTAAATATCCATAGGAAAGGACCCCGCAATATTTAAACAGAAATTGGTTACCCGTGATATTTGGATGAAATTTAAATATGTTATTAGAAATGCCGTAAGCAACTTTTTTTACCATGGGCGCAACCTTGTATATATGACAGGTGAGGCGGTATCAGCTGTCAAATATTGGAATCTAATATTCAAAAGCAGGGTCACTATAGCAGATTTTGATGAAGCAAGTATCGATTCCTAATAAGTCGATCAAGGAAATTCGAAAAATGTCAAAACGCTGCCAAACGGCAGCAGTCATATTTTTTAGTTTTAAATATTTCAAAGAAACGAGCTCCCGGGGTTCGAAATTCAAACTTGAATAAAACGGTAATCACAAGACTTTTGATTTAAATTTTTTTGGTAATCAACGGAACTTTGCCCCACGCAACTTTATTCCGTTAAACTAGTGCCTGATGGCCGATAAGGTACTTTTTTCCACGAGAACGGTCGACTCAGGATCCGCCCCCAAACCAGGATCGGCCTGTCAGGGCGAAGGACAAAATTTGAAAGGGCCGAAGAATCGGACAAGCTGAACAAGCAGAGCTTCCCTTCGAAATATAGCCAACGGAAAGTGTTGGTACTAAATTGGTACTTTAAATTTAAAGGAAAAGCGTGCCCTCTAGGTTAATAATCGCTATTATTATTGGCTGCAGAAACCTTCTTTTATTAATGGCAGTCACCGGACTGCCAGCATTCAAGGCGATAATTTGATTTTCAATTTATAAAATAATATATGAAAGAAAAAGGAACAGTAGCATTTACCATGCTACACCTACTGTATCTTATATCATAAAATCCAATCCAGTCAATAAACAAACGTCTAAACTTTAACCAAACAGTCGTGCAGGCACAAACTATAAATACCTAGGTGGTTTTAAAACTTTACATTTAGCAATTAGCTCAACATTTAGCAAACAGCTCTTAAAAGGTGCATCCACACCTCCCGCAAAGCGAGTATCTGCTCCAGGAAAATGTGTACTTACTGGATTTAAAATTCACTTGAGCACGATCGTCGAAAAACGCGGAGAGATTATAAGAGGTTTTTTTTTTTTTTTTGTGGAAAGGTTTTTAAATTATTTTTTATTGTTTGAATGGGTTCCTTTGTAAACTTCACAGGAAAAGGATTCTTGGAAAATACATCAAAAGAAGTCTTATGTAATATTTTTATAAAAAAAAAAATGTTTTTAAGTTAATTAATTTTTAATTATTAGCTTTGGTACAGTATGTACAAGTAAGCAGCAAGCAATAAGCAAATTTAGGGCCTAGCGTACATATGCCTGACAGAAGGATCGATAACCTATTTAAATAAAATATCGGGTTGTCAGTTAACACAACTACAAGCATTTTTTTATCGAGGATAACTTTTCCAATCATCTATGCAAACAAAAAATATTTTTCCCATAGGCCCATGACCAAATTATTTGTGGTTGCCGATATTTTTTAAATTAATTCAACGGATCTTTTTGCGAGAGTTCAAATAACGATTCATTATATTCAACATTCAAGTGAATTCAAAACGTACCTTTGACGTAAAGCTAGCAATACATGCTCCGTCCAATATTTATTGTCAATGGAACCTTTCCACAAATAGCCAAATTGAAAAATTGTGTTAGTGAGGTGCTAGGAATCTCTTTAGTTTTATTGTGGAAGGGAACAGATTGTAAAATGCAATTTCAGGCCAAACTAAAACTTCATGGGCGTCGAGAAAATTCTAAATAAAAAGCGTATCACAACATGCAAAAGTGTGAAGACGGAGAAGAGACACATCACCATCTTCTACTGATCTGCGATGCCTATAGTCCTTCAAGGATGAAGAACCTGAGAATTGCCCTTATACAGGTGGAAGACATACCAGCCCTGGAGCCACTGGACATCCTAAAATTCCCAAGGGACCCAAAACTGGAGGGGCTGCTTTGAGCGGGAAACCTGAACTTAGCAGCAGAAGGAGGGGTAGATCAACCTTGGTCGCGGTGCAACTGGCACCTCCAACGTACACACACACAAATAAATACATACAACATGCAAATAAATTATGGAGAAATAAAAACCTAAACGTATAGTGTCTACTCGAGTTTTCTAATAGTTAACAGAGTTTCAATTGGCACGAGCTGGAAATCGGGTCAACAACTTGCAGGTTATTTACCTAAACTGTTCACCATTCTATTTTGTTCGATTAATGAGAAGCCCTACTTTCCGGATATCCGGAAAAATGATTTCCGCCTAGTATTATCTGAATAGAGCTGGTAGCTGACGCGGACACATTTGCCTGGATATTTCATAATTTTAATACATCATTTTATAACAAAACCTGTAGGTTGTAATTTGTAAAGAATTTCTTGGAAGTCAGCCAGATTGAAATAAAACGAGCTCAAGTTTATTTTAACGTTTCGGAATTTACTTAGTATTCCATTTTCAATTGTCAAAGCGATTCACTACATTGAATTCTTTGAGAAACAGGCACTTACCAAAGAAGTCATCACATTTTCCTAGTTTCAAATAAATATATTATTAAGGGGTATCATCAGCAGTGATTTTTTTGGTTAAACTTTTCTCCGTTAATATGCATAATAAAAAAAAATGCTTTATGTAAAAGTCATAGGAAATTACTTAATTTAATTGATCATTAGGTCAGAATTTTCAAATTCTAAATTTTAGTTACGATAACTGCAATTAACTATGACAAACCGAATCAAACTTTCACAGCAGAAAATGAAATAATAAATAATAAGTGGAGAAGAAAAAAACAACTTTTTAACTCTGCATAATTATATCGATTATGAGCTTATTAAGTTATCATAAACAACACAATGCTTAAACTTTCAATATCGGTTCGAAATTTGACGGAATTTTGATTCTTTTCTCTATGATCCATTTCTTGGAAAAGTCAAGAATGGATTACAGATATATGAAGGACGGTATTAGTTAGTAGTTTTTAGTTTAAGATTTACTGTGATATGATTTAGATAGTGATAATATTGAGAGTTGTAAAGAGTTTAGTTGTTTGGGTAAATTAGTGAAGTAATTAGGGTCAGAGTATATAGTAACGTGGAATAAATTATTGTTGTGTTACTTGGACTTGGATTTTGAATAAACGGACCCAAGATTTCTGTCACGCACCCCAGAGCCGTGACATTGGTGTCAGAAGTGAGATATAATTCGAGGACTGCAAAGTTCCCGGAAAAGGCGCGCTGTCCGACGTAAACAAGTACCCAATTTCTTGGAATCGTGGCCGGGTTGTTGATGCATTTTCGTAAATATCTTTACCAGAATTTCAGATTATGTTCAGTGGGTATAATGACTTCTGCTTCAAGCCATTCCATGAAAATGTTCTGTACCACAGGAGACAGTGGTGAGCCTGGTGGTGGTCTATTTTTGGGGGGCGAAATTGTAATTTTTCTTGAATGTAAGATTTGTCTACACAACCTTCCCAAAAGTCGACAATTTCCTCTACTAGAATAATGATTAGATCTTTTCATTTACGTATCGTAATTTTCTGACTTTTCTCAGTTTATATTTTTTACCTCCATGGTTGGTCAGTTTTTGTATGGATTTTTTTCATCAAAACTGATGAGGTGGTCTTCCAGCTTGTTGAAGGCTCGGAATATGAATATAAAATGTACCTATTTTCCGATATTTTTATTAAGTAAAAAATAAAAAATTATTTGAAAGTTTCGTTTATTTTGCTGTAACTCGACTTAACTCACTTACCGCTTCCGAAGTTAAAAACCGACTGTTCACTATCGATTTTACAAAGCGACTCACTTCTTTAACTCTATTTCTAAAAACTAAAAGTAACCTAAGGGCAACTAAGAGAAATTCTCACTATCTGGATAATAAAATAAGGTCTGAGAAGGTAGGTTCTCCGTCTTTGGCGCCATCTTCCTAAGTGAAATGATATAAATATCGATTACCGTTCTCGTGGAAAAAGTACCTTATCGGCCATCAGGAATTATTTTAACGAATTGAAGTTGCGTATATACCTTGATTACCGTTTTATTGGAGTTTGAATTTCCAACCCCCTCGTGGTGTGTCCTTTCCTCCTTACCTCCCGGTAATCCGAACAGAAGTCAAGGTTTGACAACATGCTCTAAATTTAAAGTTATTAATTAAGTACGTACATCGTCGAAAGTTCATCAATTTTTACAAGCTTTTATTTAGCTTCACATGTTCTGTCTAACTATCAAATCTTGTGAAGCGTTTTTGACACACTTCTCATTATCCGATTTGGATGAAATTTGGTACACACATAGTGGTCCCATGACAATACAACATAAAAAAAATATATCCTCCCACCCCTACCCCCACCCTCTTCTATAGAAAAATGTGTTTTTGACACACTTCCCGTTATCCGATTTGGATGAAATTTGGTATACACATAGTGGTCCGATGATAATACAACAATAAGAAAAAAATATCCTCCCACCCCTACCCCCAGCCCCTTCCATAGAAAAAATTGTTTTTGACACACTTCCCGTTATCCGATTTGGATGAAATTTGGTATACATATAGTGATCAGATGACAATACAATATTAAGAAAAAAATATCCTCCCACCCTTACCCCCACCCCCCTTCCATAGAAAAATGTGTTTTTGACACACTTCCCATTATCCGATTTGGATGAAATTTGGTATACACATAGTGGTCTGATGACAATACAACATTAAGAAAAAAATATCCTCCCACCCCTACCCCACCCCCTTCCATAGAAAAATGCGTTTTTGACACACTTCCCATTATCCGATTTAGATTAAATTTGGTATACATATAGTGGTCCGATGAGAATACAACAATAAGAAAAAAATGTCCTCCCACCCCTACCCCCACCCCCTTCCATAGAAAAATGCGTTTTTGACACACTTCACTGCAAATGACTTTTATAAAATTTGCCCAAACAAAAAATATATTTCTACCTCTACCCCCACCCTCCCCCCCCACCCCAATAGAAAAATGAGTTTCCAAACAAACTAAGAGTTCAAAAATGTAATATAAACTTTTTGAACAAATATTTTCATTTAATAGGGTAGATAGCTGAGACTAAAAAGAAGAAAATAAATTGGTAAAAAAAAATTTTAAGTCACAAGCTTTTATAAAATGCACTAAAAATTAAAAAATAATTTTCCAGCATTCTGATATTATCATAATAATAAAAGCGATGGCCGCAAATCAAAGCATAAGTTAATCTAAATTTGTGATCTAAACACTTAAAGAATATTCAACATAACAGGTCATCAAAGATATGTTTGATGTACCGCAATGTTATGCCATTGCCATACCTATGTCAGAGAAAGGCTGGGGTATCTTGGGTCGGGTTGGGTGGGTTTGGTACCCTTGTATTTTTCTGCTAGACAGATTCTTGCAAATAGTGATATTTAACTGATGAGTCGGCCATCGCTTTTATTATTATGATAATATCAGAATGCTGGAAAATTATTTTTTAATTTTTAGTGCATTTTATAAAAGCTTGTGACTTAAAATTTTTTTTTACCAATTTATTAACCCTTAACTTATATGTATATTTGAGGATTTCTATTATATCTCCTGGCCATTCAACTGTTATTTAACCCAACTTTCGATTTCATACAGGTGTAAGTTGATTTTATTGAATTTATTTTTTAAGCAGAAGCTATCCATATTTATCAATACAATTTTCAATCATTTTTTTTTTTAATAAGTCTTCTGTTTTCTGGAAACTTAAATCTTTATATTTTCATTTCATGATAATGATACGGCCAGCGACTGTTGATGAAGGTATATGGCAAGTATATTGAGGTAGATTGTTATATTATCTTTTTCTGAATTTGATGAAACTGATTGAGAGTTAACCTCTATTTATTGATTTTATTTAACGAGCTTTACCAGCAATTGATTTTATACTCTGAAATTATTCAATACTTGATTTTTGACCTCACTGTGAAGAATACACTAATTTAATTTGAAACTTATGTAATTGTTTTTTTGGTTTACCTGTGTCAAGATTTGGTTGAGTTATATGCCGTATTTATTCCCTTTTCAGAATTACCAATTACCGTTTGCTGATTATTTTTTTTTAGGTGTGTTTCTGAATTTACACACCCGAATATTTTAGGTAATTTAATAATTATTTTATTATTTTTTTGAAAATTCAGTGGCCTTGCCATTCTGTACTTATTAAACTATCAACCCACCCCTAATAATAATTCGCTGAGCAAACTGAACATATTATGGACCTCTTGTTAATTCATTAACAAAAGGGGTTACAATATTTGTGAGCATTTTCTTACCAGCAGCCACCTATTCTACACCATAATATAATGGACAATTCTAGACATTGGCAGTAACACCTCTATTTATTCAATTTTGAGGAATTATGAAGTGACCCGCTTTTTTGGATTTACAATAAACCAAAAGGTAATGGAAATTCAAAATCTTTCATTCATTAAAGCACTACCTTTCCTCTTCAAACAAACATGTGAATCCCGTTAACAACCCGCGCTATATCTGAAAAATTGGGTCCAAAATTTTTTATTCAGAAATCATATATCTAGATGTATTTTTTTAAAAATGTCTTGCTCACCTATTTTGTTTTTCCGATAAAACAAATATTGTTGAAGTATTTTTTTTCAGTTAATCCAGTAAACAATTCCCAAATCAACAAACAGGGAAGATCTATTTTAACTATTAATTTCTGGTCGATAGGAAATAGCTGATGCATTTTCATATTATGCACTTTTTAGAATAATTCTACCTAAGTATGTACCTATCCCTTTTCCACTCAAAAACCTAAGAATTCTCTTTCTGGAGCAGGAGGCATTTATTATGCCCCTGGCTGAGAGCCTACTCCGTTATGTAGGCCATCCGGAAAAACGGTGCCCATAAATCCGGTTTGATTCCGGGGTGAGAGGGAGGGTAGTTTGGCTCAGGTCGTTCACCCAAACATTCGTTGGCTTGCCTGGTGTTTAGTTGCAAAGTGCACCCGGTGGCCTACTTTTCAAGGCTGTATCGACTCCTTTGCAAGACGATGATGACCCCATTTTTCGGAAACTAGGAAATTTGTGTCACTTTTTAGCGACAGAGAGTGATGAGGCGGTTAATAAAATTGATACATTACACGGGACAGAGCTAGCTAGTTTTCTAATAAAATTATTCATTGAAAATTGTAATGGAACAAAGCAGAAACACAAACTTATTAATTAGAAGTGAGCACCAGCGGTTTGTGTCTTAGTTATCTTAGTTTTCTTATAAGTAATTCTAAGAATAAATAATCTGAGCTTACGTTCCTTGGAGCCTTAATAATTATTCCCATTTCATTTAAATTGACTTTGAAGTTAAAACTTTCTAAACTGCTCAGGGGTTATTATTTTAAATATTTCATTTGATCTTTTAACGTTAATACTGTTTATTCTCAACAACTTTACCTTCGTATAAATTCAGAAATTTGAGTTGATTTGAACTCTGTTAAATCCAATCCTGGCCTTAATTTTATTTCTCACTAGAAACCCAACACGCTCAATGTTTAATTATTTCCCTAATTATTCACGGCCCTAAGGACTAATAGACTTTAATTTGAAATTTAACTTTTCAATTCTGAGAATTATTGCTTCTTTATCTAATGGTTTTATAAATAGCTTTGGGATAATAATTTTTAAACCACTACCAAATTGAAATTAATTTTAATAATTTTCTTTCTTCCCAAGAAAATTGAAAATTTATTTTAAAATAACAACATTTTGTGTTTTCTTGAGAAACTATAATGTCAAATATCGGACTAGGCTTATTTTAAAGATTTATACAAATTGGAAATTCTTTTTAAATTTTAAATTAGTTTCGTAAAATCTAGGAGAGCCCTATTTATATACTGTCCCAACACTGAGGATCACTATAATCTAATGGATCACCGCATTCTAAGAACCTCTGGACACAGCTAGGGAGAATGGGGAGATTATGTAAAAAATTGAACAAAAAGTGAAAAAACCTTTACAACTTACAGGTTACCTTATAAGTCATGTAGGTACCTACATAATTAATTTTAAAATCTTTGAAATACCTACCCAGGCAAATGTGCACAATTTAAATAATACTAGGCGAAAATAATTTATCTAGATATCCGAAATTAGGACTCCTGGTACATTGAACCAAATAAAATGGGAACAGTTTAGGTAAACAACCTGCAAGTTGGATGACCCCATTTCCGGCTCGAGCCAATTCAAACTCTGTTTGTTCCCTATTAGATAACAACGAAAACCGATATCGGCGGAGTTTGGAGAGCTCGACTAGGTAATTACTGTTCGTTTAAGTTTTAATTTATCCATAATTTATTTGCATGGTTTGGTATGCGCTATTTATATAGAAAGTTGTCCACGCATCATATGTATTAGTTTGGCATGAAACTAAATTTCAGAATATTTCCCCTTGTCAAACAAACAAAGGATATAGCAGTTCACTAAGAACATTTATTGAAAGCCTTACATCAAATAAGCGTTGTGAATTTACTGAAATGTTGAATAATATTGTGACCAAGACCTGATAAGCCGTTACACACACGTGCCCACTATTAGCGTAATTGATGACTTCCACTCGTGTGTGCATAAATTTGTGTGAATCCAGGCATTGGATTTCATTAGCAGATTATTCAGTAATTGATGATTAAAATTGTTGAAGCTGCTGAAGGATTTTCATTTTTTTTTTTTTTTGCAATAATCTCTAAAAAAGTTGGTATGCATAGTAAGGGAGCTAGCACTGTAGTGCACTGCAACTAATGGTGATTTCAGCCCGTCAACTGCGATTTCAATGAATTATTTTGAATATAGCTGCACGCAGGCACAGATGTTTATATATGTATATATTTTTTTTTACATTGCATTATAAATAGTCCTGATAAAATGTTGAGGTAGCTTTTTTCAGATTTCTAATAGTTATCAAGATACCAAATGTATTATGAATCAAATAGGGAAGTGTCCACTTATTTTGGGTTGGTTTTCTACTCTACAGAAATGCATTTCGTTTACGAGTTTGTAATGGAATATGTCAACGATATCGAACTGCACTGGTTGGTCATTGGTCAATGCTTAAAACAGCTATGCTGACATTCTACCAAGAGTCAACTGGCTTCATCACAATGAGACATCAGGATTGGTTTGATGAGAGCAACAAAGAATTCAGGACGTCATCGATCAGACGAGGAGAGTCTACAAAGGCTGAAGTATAGGACAAGAATGCTATAAAATGTAACCCCTTTTGTTAATAAATTAACAAGAGGCCCATAATATGCTCAGTTTGCTTTGCTAAGCGAATAATTATTAGCGGTAGGTCTATAGTTTAATAAGTACAGAATAGCAGGGGCGCCACTGAATTAAAAAAATAAAAAAAATTACAATAAGTATTAAAGGGGGGAAAATTGAGAAACATACCTAAAAAAAATAATCAGCAAACGGTAATTAATAATTCTGAAGAGGAAATAAATAAGGCATATAACTCAACCAAATCTTGACATAGGTAAAACCAATAAAACAATCAAGAGCACGGTAGCGATTCATTCTCAGCCACTTGACGAGGGAAGTTGCAAGTGGAAGATGCAGATTCTAGCCTGGAAACAAGAAGTTCAGTTTTTTCCGTCAAATGTGGGGATACACGTATCGACTCGTGGGAGACTTGATTTTTCTAGGAAAACCTTCAAAAGCTCTATACCACGCTCTACGAAAATGGTGTTTTTTTTTAAATGTGGCCTTTTGGAAATGGATTCGTTGAGAGAAACAGCTCCTCGGAAAAACTGCTCCTCGGAAAACCCTAAGTAATAGAGGCGTTCCATGAACAACCATTACCTAAAAAAAATTAAAAAGGACTTACCACGAAGGGGTTCGAAAATAAAACTCTAATAAAACGGTAATCACAAGACTTTCGATTTAAATTTTTTCCAGTATTAAATGGATTATTGCCTTACGCAACTTTATTTCGTTAAAACAGTGCCTGATGGCCGATAAGGTATTTTTCTTCACGAGAACGGTAATCACAGTTGAGCAAGATGGCTGCCCTCCTGGCCAGAGTCGACCTTTCAGGGCAACGGCAAGATTAAAAAGGGACGAAGAAACGGACAATCTCTATAGGCAGAGCTTCCTGTCAAAAAAATAGCCAACGCAAAGCGTTGGTACTAAACTGGTACTTCGAACTTGAACGAAAATCGTGCCCTCTAGTTTATATAATTGCTAATATTGTTAGCAGCAGAAAACTTTTTACTTCACTTTAAAGGTAATATAAAATTATATTTGAGAGAAAAAAGAACAATTACTAATAGTAGCATTTCACATGCTACAAAAACCAGTGGTGGACCACGAAGTCAATTGAATTGGAACATTAGGCAACCACTAATATAAGCAGAGCATTCTTCAGCGCCATGAAACCATGCTTCCTCTACAAAGGTTCGAATCCCCTTAGATCTGGAGATGACTCCAGCTACTCGAAGATCCCGCTTCTAATAACGCTCGATAAAAGTAGCATTTTTGAAAATTCTTGAACAAAGATTACAATTTGGATGATGTGGTTTTCAACAAAGTCCCTCAGAACCCCACTGAAAATTATTTGACTGACATTCCTTCCCATGATATGGTTGAAAAAGCTTTCGACCAACTAAAGACTAATGAAGCTGTTGGGTTAGACGGAGACCCTATGTTGAGTTTTTCAAGGTGGTTCAACACACACATGGGTTCATTGCCCAAATGTGAAACACCGAGAAAATTTCCACAGATTTGCGAGACGCCTCTATTGTCAATATATTGAAGAAAAGCGACAAGGTGGAGTCTTGAAATTACCGAGGAATAGCACTGTTTCCAACAACCGAAAAAATTCTTGCCAGAATTCTCTCCAACCGATTTCATACCTGAAACAAAATATGGCTCAAGACGTAACTGATTTTTACATCTTTATGTTGTGGATATTTTCCTATAGTAGGTAGTTTTTTTTTTTTGTGTTTCATCAAATGTTTAGTATTTAGAGAAGGTTTTTCTCCTTTTTCTGTTTGTTTCAAGCAGTGTTTCTTTTGAGGAGCGTTAATTAACTGCATAATGTTTACATTTAGATCCTCGAGATAACTTGTATTGTATTAGCATCTTTCAGATTTTCTTTTATAGCACACATGAAAATTATTATTACATGCACAAAATATTGGCGATTGCAAATTCATGACAAATTGATTATTCAAATATGTGTGGCATAGCCGAAGACGTGGACGTTATCTATAAGATTTCATACTCCGTCAATTCTGAACTGGCAGCTTGTTACTGCCCGTCTGGAAAAAGCGGACCATTTTGTAAGCATTTATGTTATGTTTCTTATTTAAAACATCTCCAAATTTGACTGTAGGTAGTTAATTGGCGCATTTAGCAGATGGCGAATCAACTGTTGAGGGAAAATTTTACTAAAATATAAATGGAAATAATGAATATAGATTCATCACATACCTATCAATAATGACGCCGATACTGATATTCCAATACATGTCGTTAATCTTGTTAACGACGATAACCAGCCAACATTTAAGGAGGAAGTTGGTGAAATGCGTTCACATGCATTACAATACGTTGGCATTACTAGCTCCTAGACTATTAATGTAATGCGGCGACCTCAATAATTTTTAGACAAGCATCATCAAATAATCGTGTCATGGACATTTTAATGCTGCTCTGTTGTTTACCAATCCCCCGCATCTGGTTGACGTATTGCTAGCTGCACGGAACAATGAGGGCGAAACCTTGACTGTTAATCGGACATCTCTAATCTTTTATGAAAATGAAAATACAAAATTTCAATACGGATACAACTTGAGTTATTGAGTTTTTTTCTATTTTCTCATCTAAAACTGATACGGAATTTAAAAAAAATATATATAATGGATACAAAGTGCAAATGGCCATCAGTCATTTATTTTCCAAATTAAAACCCCGAGCCAAACCCTTCAATAAATAAATATTCTCTTTTTATTTTTTTATTTTGCAATACAAGGTAACTACCTAGGTGCTAGGTACTAAAAAAAATACAAACCCTACATTTCAAAAATCAGGATTATACTGATAAAAGTGATAAATAAAAAGATTATTCTTCAACCTATAACATTTTTTTAAACATGAAGTGACGACTACAATACTGTCCAATTTTTATTCCTCTAATTTACAGCAATTATTGTTCCCTTAAATTCAATTTAGATCCGGTCGATCCAGAAAATGTATTTCCGCTATTCGTTACATTTACGTCATAGCACAGCGTATAAGCAAAAACTGACGTTGCCATACCCACATAGCTATTTCAGTTTGGGAAACGACTCATTGCATAACGAACCCTTAAATCTGTTTACGTAAGTCGTGTCTTGCAAAAGGCAGTTGTTCTGATTTTTTTTCGAAGCGCATCAAATTGAAACGGTTCTGCGTTTGAAGTTTTAATTATGTTTTTAAAAAAAATATATTGTTTGGATGTACCGAGCGATAGAAATGATGCTTTTTTTCGAGTATTTAGGTGATATTTTCAAATTGCAATTTTTTTTTCGAAAAACTAAAACAACAGCATTATTCTTTAGATTTTCATCTTTTATTATTTTCTAATCCGGTCAAAAAATATTACAAAATAAGTGAGTTCTCGTCTCGGGAAATCAACCCTTTTTCTCAATTTTTAACGGCTTGTTGTTGGCCTCTTAAAGGTCACATTTAATTGAAGAAGTTAAGCGATGAAACTTTTAGATAAATAAATACCTATGTCTATTCGTTAAAAAAGTTGAACCAGAAGTCCTCAGGGTCGTATGGAACCAGGTTTGATTTATTTGTGTTGTCCTGTCCTCCTCGATACTATATTTGCTTGTCTGACAATCTCTTCATTGCACACCGTGAACCGTCAGTGTGTAACGTGCCAAAATTGCCTTTAACTATTTCACATTTATTTTCAGTTTTCCATACAAAATTCCTATAGATATCTAATTTTTCCATGATTTTATTAGGGCTTGTTCACATTTTTCCTTTATAAAAATTCAACAACAATTACAGTAATTGCAGATCCTGTAAATGTTGTAATCTTTATTTTTTAAATTCTATTTTCGCTTGTGAGTAGTTCTTGTTGACGACTAATGATTTACCTCTATTTCAATCAAAATTTTTTTCTACAAACGTCACTAAAACTGTAATTTTTAACGGATGCTGTCAGTGTCTAAAATGGCATTTTATGACACTGACAAAGGAATGGAACACTCCGCCTTCGGCGTCGTGTCCCAAACTTCCCTTTTCAGAAAATAAAATGTTACTTTCAGCATTTATATCATAAATAACTATTATTTCCATTTTTCAATTAAATTTTTATCTAAGCAAATAATAGTATATTATATACCTAGGTAGAGAAGTTGGTCTTTATATACTGAGCGCTTTTATATATAGTGCGTGAGGTATATAATAACTTTCCTACCGAGGAATATATAGATTTTTTTTTACTACTGCTAAAGTCCTTTTTTTTTGTTAAAGATAATTCCCCAAGCCAAAAATTTGATAACTATTGTCACGGCTTTGTGTTGCCTGACAAAAATCTTGGATTCGTTTCGTTTATTCCAAAAAATCAAGTCCAGCCCAATTAACACAGCAATAATTTATTCCACTTAACAATACACTCTGACACTAATTACTTTAATAACTAACTCAACAATTAAACTCTTACAACTCGCAACAATAATCACTATTTAAATTGTATCACAGTCAAACTGAAACTTAAATTTACAAGCTAAAACCCGTCCTTATATATAGCCGTAATTTATTCCTGTAAATTCCAGAAGAACCGCGATCGACGTTATTCCCGAACATCACGTTAAATCTCGAATCTGCTATGCGATTCTTGACACACTGGTGGCCGTTGCACTGCCCTCCTCTTGAGGTCGTCGCGATCAACTTCACGCCCCTGATATTTCGTTAACCTGTCCAGATGTACAACTTTCATCTTACTCCTGGTGTTGCGTTGGACTCGATAAACCAAATCATTGATCCTCTTGATTATTTTGTAGGGTCCTTCCGATGCTGAAGACAATTTCGGCGATACTCCTTTCTTTCTAGCTGGATTATACAGCCACACCAAATCACCTTCTTGAAATCCGGCTGAATTAGCTTTCAGGTCGTATCTGGTCTTCATCCGGTCACTGGCTAGTTGAATATGCTCCCGAGCAAAATCATGGATACCCAGAAGTCGTGCCCTTACTTCGTCGGCATAGTCTCGAATTTCTTTTCGTTCTTCTTCAGGTATCCGAAACATCAGATCGCAAGGTAACCTGAGTTCCCTTCCAAAAACGATTCTGGCTGGACTTTCACCTGTTGACTCGTGAACAGCTGCTCTGTAAGCCATTAAAAATAGAGGCAAATGCTTGTCCCAATCTCGCTGGTTCCTTGCGACCACTTTTGTCAGGTGTTCCTCTATGGTCTTATTGAATCGTTCTACCATGCCATCAGATTGTGGATGTAAAGGTGTTGTCCTTGTCTTACGAATACCGATGATCTTACAAATTTTCTTAAAGATGGCAGATTCGAAGTTTCGTCCCTGGTCTGAATGTAACTCTAGTGGCACACCATGACGACTAAAAACTTCGTCCACTAGCACCTGGGCAACAGTGATGGCTTCTTGATTGGGAATAGCGAAAACTTCAAGCCATTTACTGAAGTAATCCATGATAACGAAGATGTATTTGTTACTACGCTCTGACTCTGGAAACGGTCCGGCTACATCTATCGCTATTCTTTCAAATGGAAGACCGACGTTGTAGTGTTACATGAGCCCCCGAGATCTTAGTTTAGGGCCTTTACTGGTAGCACAGATGTCGCATTTTCGGCACCAGCTTTTAACGTCTTTATGGTAGTGAACCCAGTAAAAACGTTCCCGGATTTTATCCAAAGTCTTGTTAACTCCGAAATGTGCCCCTGAAGTTCCGTCGGGTATTTCTTTTAATACATCTTCCACTCGGTCTTTTGGGATAACCAGTTGGCTCTTGGCTCTTACTGGATTTTCCATCGGCACTTTCCCAAACTCTTTTGAGCAAACCATTTTCTACGGCCAGAGAGTTCCATTGGGCCCACAACGCTTAGTAAATCAAGCTCTTGTTTGAAACTTCCCTCCATTCTGGCCTACATTCATAATTTTCTTTATCTGATGCGAGGCAGACCTCTTTCACAAAATAACTGAACTTCTCTGATATAGGGGGGCTCCAAGACTGTTATGAGAAATGTTTCTAAAATTAATTTTTTCTACGAGCGTGCATTTTTTATCACATTCCCGCACGCATCTTAGTTCCGAAAATGTTACTTTCCCGCACTAGTGCGCGATTTTGTTTTTCCCGCACTAGTGCGGAAAAGTGGCGTTCAGAAGAAGTGTCAGTTTTGTTAATTAATCAAACATTTTATCTATTTTGTCTGCATACGTTTTTGCTAGATATACTAATTTATGCGCTCATAAACTATTTGAAATATTCCTATTTTCTATTTTAATGCATATTAATCTAATTTGTGAATATTTCAAAAATTTTATAATTTTTTTTGACATTGTTTGACTTTTTGGATCCTTTGAGGCGGGGCAGTTTTGTTACCTTAGAAATTTTGTTTATTGTAACATCAAATCTATTTAATACATAATTTTTTTCAATCATTCTTGAAAGTAAAAGTAAAAATATAAAAATAAGTAATTTTGTAATTAAATTTCTTTAATAAAATCAGGGGCGTCGCGTCGGGGGGGTAATGGGGGTAATTACCCCCCCCCCCCAGGATCCAATAATCAAGGGAAAAATCACGAGGCCCAAAAGAAAATACATAATAATATTGAAGTTGCAAAAAATTTCGCCTGCGGCGCGTTAGCGGGCGGTCGCATCTTCCCATTACCCCCCCCCAGACTGCAAGTCACGCGTCGCCACTGCTTTGAATTTACTTAGTTTTTGTTTTTATATTTGAACGCGCTCGTAGAAAAAATAATGTTCCTAACTCATGCGGAAAGTGATACTTTCCCGCACGCGACTGCCATTGACCCGAACGACGCGAAGCGGAGTTCGGGCAAGCAGTCGAGTAATGGAAATAACTATTTCCATTGCGCCACCGAGTACGGACTTAGAAAAAACTCGTATTTTTTTTCCTTCTTTTTCTTAGGTTCGTTCTTTACCATAAGATGGTCATTTATTGTAGGTTTTCCTGTATATTCACTTTTGACTTTTGAGCATCTGGGCTATAAATACTATGTCTATATCATTTAGCTAATCATCGAACCTTTGGTCCATGAAGGTATGGTATTTTGGTTAGTAACATACTGTGACATTATCGAAAACTACTACCGATGGTTCCTGTAACTTCTTTGGTGGCTATTTTCCAACCAATTCAAAAAAATCTCTGTTTATGTCTCACTTCTTTGAGTTTCTGAGCAAAAAATAAGTCCAGCAGACTCGTTTTCCGCAGGCACTATAATGTATCTAAATCATAATATTTGTAGTTTTAAAGATTCATTTATTTTAATTCCGCCATGGTTGCCATTTTAGAAAAATTCCATGTTTTTTAGATAATATTTAAATTACATTTAGAAGTTTCATGAGCCCTCGCCTTGGGTCATCCTTTTTCCATTTAAAAACATTTTTCCCGATACAGTGTGTAGTGTCATACGGCATCCATCGAATAACTGCTTTACTGAAGATAGAATCTACATGTAGGGACTGTGGTGGGACTCCGTGTCATGTAGAATTCGACATATCGAAAAATATTGCATGTCGCACTGCCTAGAATACTGTCGATATGTAGAATTCTACATGACACAGAGTCCCAGACCTGAATTGCTAAGCCTAAATTATGTATTACTTAGGTACTTATTCGACAAAAACTTACGTTTTCCATAAATTTTGTAAATTCTGTTACGAATGGAACAAGTACCGATAACGAACAACTCTCTTTTTGAGATGTTTTGACAACATCATTGTTTTTAAAGTTTTGTGAAATTCTAAAAAACTGTAAAAATGCTTAAGTCTAAGGTTCCTGTCCCAACTAAAACATTACATATTAAATTAAATAAATACTTAAATAAATTTTATTAAATGTTCCACATTTTGAATATTTTGTCGTTGCTCATATTAAATAATATTTTTCCATCAAAATGACTGGATCCTTTTGTAATACCGAGCATCCTTATTCTCAAACAAACAAAACCCCACACACGCATCTGATTTTGTGCCTTCTGATGTGCAGGAAATGTTCATCGATTTTACCTTCCCACTAACCGCCAAAACCCTGTATGAAAATTTGTTGAAACCCAGCTTCAGCCGCATGCAGCCAGGTACGCCAACGCTTGTGAACTTTCCAGGAAAGGTTTTCACTGTAACCTTTGACATTTCGATTCCCATGTATTTCTCTCTGTAAACATGAACAACATTTTTTATGATTCCCTGTAGGTCTCGTTTAAGCTAATATTGAGGAAAACAAGTTTATCTGAAAAGACATTAGAAGCAAAAAGTTTTGCTTAACATTGAGAATGTCATATCTACATAATATATAGGTTCGTAAATAGATACAAAGTTTATAACAATCTGTAATAACGACACCAGTATTGGAGTAAAATCTAATTTAAATACAATATTAATTATTGCCATTGTAACGTAACCATTCGATTCATTGACTCCTGGGTATATTTTATTCTCATTATAAGTAAAGTTATTTAATATCTACTCTGCAAAATGCAATTAAAAGTTCATTATATATGATCATTTTACCGACGGCAATATTGCGATAGCTTTGTAAAAGATTTTATTGCTTTTATTATTAAGTGTCTGAGAAGGGAGCTTCTGATAATCCACAAAGTCTAATGGTCTATTATACTCCGTACCTTTTCCAGTGAGAGTACGAAGAATCTGCAATTGGTCTGCAACTAGTTAAGAGGCAACCGAATCGTAATTAATAGGATGATAGTTTTGTATGTTGATTTTCTCTACTTTATTTTCTTGTACATTACTTCTCGCATTTTCTTATTTTTCATTTAATATAATCCCACATTTTGTATTTTTCTTCTTTGGAGAGATTTTTGTAGGAATCTTGGACAACAGTTATTACTCCATTTCGATTGCTCACTCATTCATTTTCTTTCTTATTTTGTGTTTTAGCCTTCCACGTTTGATACTTTGGATCTTAAGGAACTCTCAAATTTTTGAGTAGGTACTTAATATAATCTCTTAGGTCTTCTATGCGGATGTTTCTGTTTCTATTGATGCCCTTGCTAGGTTACTTTCCATATAGCCTAGCTTAAAGCTTCCGCCATATTTATATGCTTCAGCTTTTTGGATTCCAATAAGAAGAATTAATCTCAAACTTGGAGGTCGAGAAAGAGAAATATGACTGAGGGCAGAAGAGAGCATAAAAAACTGAAGAAAACTACCAGAAATAATATCAGTGAAGACTTACAATACAGAACTAATGAAACCCAGTGGCGCACCCAGGAAGTGGGCTATCGGGACAGGGCCCCCCTCAGGCCGCCCCTGAAAACTGTATTTTAAAGTTTAAAAAACTAAGCAACATTAAGACATTGTAACGATGGTTACTAAATTTTCCGTGCATCCCGGTCATTCAATTAGTTAAAAATTAGCGCGAGTTCAATCAATCGGATTTTATGAGACTCACCCCGGGGTGGAGTAGATTCTGAGAGGGGTTGCAACCCGCTGCAGTTCCCCATGATCGCGTGACCGCGTACTCTCCGCACTGGTGGAGTGGATACGACGCGCGATCGTCGCCGTACCCACACTCCTTGCGCGCGACCGTCGAAGCCGGTACCAGGATTTTTGGCTATAAATATAGCCGCGCTGCAAGAGAACCGGCATTCCGTCTCCGATTCCGCTTCCGACTCCAGCTCCGATCCGACCAGCCGACAGCCAAGGTACGCCGACCTCCGCCGCCGTCTCCGCCGTCTTCAGCCGCCGTCATCCGCCGTCTCCGCCGTCATCCGCCGTCATCCGCCGCCATCCGCCGCGACGCCGTCATCCGCCGCGACGCCGTCGACAATGGTAAAGTAGAGTGAGAGGGCAGGTATCTTCTTCTAAGGGGTATAAGGATCATAGATTGTATAGCGTGCTGCCGGACCGATTACGGGGCTATCTATCCTTTCTATGACGAGGCAAGGGGGGGTCTGTCCGGACCGATTACGGGGGTTCACTCTTGCTTCTATCCTTATATTTCTGACATTTCTTTCTTCTTTCATTGGCATATTTATTGGTGACATGGATTGCACGGGGTTGCTGCCGGACCGATTACGGGGCGCTCTAATCTTTCCATGACGAGCCAAGAGAGCGTCTGTCCGGACCGATTACGGGGTATCTCTCTTGGTTCCATTCCAATACTTATGTCATTCTCTGGACTGCGGATCGAATAGCGTTTCGGCTCTATTCTCTCCGTAGAGGATTGGTGGGGACGTCTCCGACCGAACCGATACCGAGTGACGCACCCCTCCAATTCTGTCCTTCTCTTTTCTTTAAACCTGCACTCTACTCGGTTGCATAGTTCGCGCATGCGCCTGGAATACGAGCTGAAGGTGGTAGGAGCACGGCAGCCTAGCATCAATAATTCCTTGGAGCTATTCACCGAAACCGTTATTTTTCCGCAATCCTATTGACCGATACCGTTATTTTTCCGCGATCTTATTACCGCGATTCTCCGCCACGTACATAGTAATTACACATTCTTCTCGCCGACTTCGTTCCACTCTCCCCGCTCTTTGTCTCTCATTTAATTGCATTTTTCACTGTTCCTTTTATCTTATGTAATTGGGCAAATAAAAACTTTAATTTGTAAGTTGGATTCTGTGTTTCATTTTGAGGATGCGCATATTGACCTCTGGTTTTCCGTCTCCACTGTTTAAAAGCTACCTAGAGCACGTGGGCCCTTAACCACATTAATCCTAAGGGTGGCGCCCGAGTTTTCCGAAAATTCCGAAATCAACCGCTTTCCCACCGGAAAACCAAAGTAGCGCTCTAATCTTTCCATGACGAGCCAAGAGAGCGTCTGTCCGGACCGATTACGGGGTATCTCTCTTGGTTCCATTCCAATACTTATGTCATTCTCTGGACTGCGGATCGAATAGCGTTTCGGTTCTATTCTCTCCGGACAGAATTGGAGGGGTGCGTCACTCGGTATCGGTTCGGTCGGAGACGTCCCCACCAATCCTCTACGGAGAGAATAGAGCCGAAATGCTATTCGATCCGCAGTCCAGAGAATGACATAAGTATTGGAATGGAACCAAGAGAGATACCCCGTAATCGGTCCGGACAGACGCTCTCTTGGCTCGTCATGGAAAGATTAGAGCGCCCCGTAATCGGTCCGGCAGCAACCCCGTGCAATCCATGTCACCAATAAATATGCCAATGAAAGAAGAAAGAAATGTCAGAAATATAAGGATAGAAGCAAGAGTGAACCCCCGTAATCGGTCCGGACAGACCCCCCTTGCCTCGTCATAGAAAGGATAGATAGCCCCGTAATCGGTCCGGCAGCACGCTATACAATCTATGATCCTTATACCCCTTAGAAGAAGATACCTGCCCTCTCACTCTACTTTACCATTGTCGACGGCGTCGCGGCGGATGACGGCGTCGCGGCGGATGGCGGCGGATGACGGCGGAGACGGCGGATGACGGAGGCTGAAGACGGCGGAGACGGCGGCGGAGGTCGGCGTACCTTGGCTGTCGGCTGGTCGGATCGGAGCTGGAGTCGGAAGCGGAATCGGAGACGGAATGCCGGTTCTCTTGCAGCGCGGCTATATTTATAGCCAAAAATCCTGGTACCGGCTTCGACGATCGCGCGCAAGGAGTGTGGGTACGGCGACGATCGCGCGTCGTATCCACTCTACCAGTGCGGAGAGTACGAGGTCACGCGATCATGGGGAACTGCAGCGGGTTGCAACCCCTCTCAGAATCTACTCCACCCCGGGGTGAGTCTCATAAAATCCGATTGATTGAACTCGCGCTAATTTTTAACTAATTGAATGACCGGGATGCACGGAAAATTTAGTAACCATCGTTACAACATGTCACCCTGACACCTTAAATTTTTTATGGACTTTCATTCACAAGCCGCACATCCTATGTATGCCCCCCCCCCCAAACATATTTTCTGGGTGCGCCACTGATGAAACCTAATCATTGATAACAATAAAAATTTAAAAGTACTGCAATTTGAGATCCTGAAAAAGTCAAGGAGCAAGAAACAAATTACAATACGACACACGGTGACGGACTTTAATGAATCGCTTTATTCACAGAACAGAATGATGGTGTTACGAAAATTATTACTGCCAAACATCGCACACGATACTAAATACAACTCGACTTCTCTCGAATAAAGAACTGCAGCTAAACTTTTGACCTTTAGCTTTCAGGTGCACATGTTATTTATTTACTTGACATTTTACCGTTCAAGCTGATTTTGTGTAATTGGTGACCTTTGACATACAATATTCTATGCAGTACCTATTTATACTACTATTATAGTTTCATATTTTTATCTGTTTTTGTACCTTCGAAAAGAAATTATCATCAATGGGAGATATGCATTAAAACCTCATTAATTATTTATTGAAAGGTGTTTTTCAAACGATTCAAATTATTCTAGGGAAAAAAAACTTATTTCAAAGCTTCCCAGTGGAATGTAAAATTCTTCGAAATAGTTTCGAAATAGAATAAGCGTGAAACAAGAAAGTTTCACGGAAACTCGGTTTAAAATTAAATTACTTTTAAAGTAAGGATAAACAATGCACTTGCGAAATTTATGAAAGTTTGTGTGACAAAGTTAAACTCAATTATCTACTATATGTTTCCGCTAATTTTGCTAGTGGATGAAACTAAATTCTCGCTAAAATTTTATATTCAGTTAGTATTATAAACTTCTAATGGGTTTCAATTTTACATAAAAGTGAGATAATTGAATAATAAAGTATAGGTAGGTACATATTTCATTTAGTTTTTGAATGTTCGAATTCATTGAAAAGCTCTTGACGGTTAAAATAACCACGATTGTAGCTTGACTGTAAATATAACCATTATTGTTAATGAACTCTTCGCTTGAATCGATGCGTATAATTTTTTTTTTTTAGTGTCCTTTATAAGATGAACAATAAAATTGAACAATTTTGAGTAATAAATAATCCTGTAATAAAAAGGAGATTACTCGTCGAGATAAGGAAAGAAACGGGAAATTTTGGTTTATTGCTTTCTGGTGCTTATTTGATGGAAATTAAATTAAAACTTTCATTCAATTTAAGCTTTGTTGTTCAGAAACAAATAACAGAAAGCAATTTTTATTGGAAAACATCAAATAATTTTCCGCACAAATTATTCCTAGAACTTGATGAAATGAGAAATTTTCTGCGGAACTCCACGCCCCACCTAAAAACCTCCATGATCCTAAATAAATACGATGGGAAAATTCCTTAATGGCGAAACTGTGAAAATAGCACAGCAAAGACAAATTGCTTTCAATGGAAAATACCTTTACTTACCTTAAACATCATTAATCGGTATTTAGAATTAAGGGTAGGTATGTAACGGTTATAATTTATTTTATAACCTTAATAAAATGGGTAGATATCAGCCTTTGTGGGTAACTTATTTAATGTTAATAGACCGGTGCATAACGACCATTTTTTTGAAACGATTTTCTCCCGTCTGCCATTAAGGGTGGTTATTCTTTATGCAATAAGAAGTGGAATGGCTGAAATTTCAAAGAGCCCCGCGTGTGACAATACAATGATATGCTAATTTGAAAATGTGATGAAAAGTGGAGATTTGGATCAAAATTATCCCGTCTGCCACACATTGTGAAGGTAATTTAAACAAAAATGAGTACAAGGAAGCTAAACGGCGGAAACCCTAGGTTAGTATAAAGTGTCATATTACTAATTTCAAAATGTCGCCAAAATCGGACATGTGGATCAACGACCTCCCGTCTGCCAAATTAAATTTATGTTGCATTTACGATTTAGAGATCAGTGAGGAAATGGCAGAAAATCTCGGTTGTTATAGTAATATTTAAAAATTTTTGAAGTTGTATCAAAATGCTGAGATGTTGTTGTCAGACGGGAGAAAACTGTTTGGCCACATAAACATTTTTCACAATTTAACAATAATGGTGCAACGTATGTAGCTCATTGCCGTTTCTGCCATATTGAGAATATGCATATTCTCATAACTACATTTCACTGAAACAAACGGCAGACGGGTTAAAAACGTTCATGATATGAACAATTTTTGTTCCAATTTTGTTAATCAATTATAAGAACTTGTATCAGCCTGCAATTTCTGCCAGTCGAAATTTAAGCTTTTAGTAGGAGCTAATTTAATATAAATTTACTGGCAGACGGGAAAAAATTGATCTCAACTTTGAAATTTTTTTATTGTTTCTGCCAATTGTTAATATAGCTTGGATACATCTGCCAATACATTTCTTGGATTTTACTTTGCATGTCAAACTCATCTTCCAAATGGCAGATGGGAGAAAATTGTTTCAACATCCCAGCATTTTGATACAACTTCAAAAATTGTTAAATATTATTATAACAACCGAGATTTTCTGCCATTTCCTCACTGATCTCTAAATCGTAAATGCAACATAAATTTAATTTGGCAGACGGAAGGTCGCTGATCCACATGTCCGATTTTGGCGACATTTTGAAATTAGTAATATGACACTTTATACTAACCTAGGGTTTCCGCCGTTTAACTTCCTTGTACTCATTTTTGTTTAAATTACCTTCACAAGACGGGATAATATTGATCCAAATCTCCACTTTTCATTACATTTTCAAATTAGCATATCATTGTATTGTCACACGCGGGGCTCTTTGAAATTTCAGCCATTACACTTCTTATTGCATAAAGAATAACCACCCTTAATGGCAGACGGGAGAAAATCGTTTCAAAAAAATGGTCGTTATGCACCGGTCTATAAGGTAATTAGGAATTATATAAAAATTGTCCAGCTAGTCTTGACCAGAAAAAAGGAAATCTGTGAAAAAAGTTAAATTTTCTGGAGGCAAATTATATTTAAGTTTAATAAATATAGAAATTTACAGGCTTGTTCAAAATATACCACGTCAATAAATTTCAAACTATACTAATTTTTCTGATATTTGTAGCGTTATTGCAAATTTTAATGATTGGATAATTATTATTGATCTTTTTTACCTAATTGTTAAGCTGATTACTCAATTGATTATCTCAAGTCCTACCTACGTGATACAACCTGTACGCTGGAGTAACAATATTCTCTTACACACGACCAGTGTTTTTATAAAAATTCCTTTTTATGTGCACTCATCCTAGGTGGGAGACTAAATTAATAAATGGTTCCCATCTTGACTTTCTATTGCTTCTTATTCACTCCAGTCTAGATTATTTATCTTTACAGCGTGGTTTTCCTAATACAGTACGTCAAAATTGTTCAACATAAAATACTGCATTCAGATTAGGCATTAGAATTGAAAAACTATCAAGTTCTTGGAACACAGACGTTATACGTGGTCCGATTTAATTGTGTCTTCTAGCACAAAATATAGTTACCTATCTATAACTGAACAGACTGTTTCTAATAATTTTTGAAAGTTTAATAAGTACCTATGCCTATTCTAAACCTAATTACTTTTATGGATTAGAGTCCTCCATACTGATCGAGTATCCTAAAAAACTGAAAATGAAAAAGTTTGAGACCATCAGGTGCCCTAGCTATTATTTTTGTCGCCCACTTCCGATCGATAAGTATATTATCTCCAAGCGAAAAACAATTTTCTTATGACTACAAGCTTGTATAGTTAATCGATTACAAGAAAATCATGGGTTTTTTCCTGGAAATGTTTTATGGGATTTTTGTCGGTAGCCCAAACCCTATTACTTCAAATAAGTTAAAAAGCTTATGAGGTAGGTTCCACATATTATTTAGAATTGGCTTCCATATAATTCCATATGTAGGTAGGTAATTCTTACATGTCATGAAAATGTACCTATATGATTTCTTGAATATTTACAATCTCTCTGAATTTTCTTGGGTTGAATTTTTTGCGTTCTGCCGGTTCTTTGAAACGAGCAACGTCGTTCCCCATAAAGCCAATAATTAATATTGTATCCGTATGTAATATTTTAGAGAATATTTTAAAAACATTTTTAAAACATCTTCCATATACATGAAAATAACTATGTAGGTATTTAGGTTAATATTGCTTTTGTGAATATATTAGAGAACAATATTTCACAAAAACCTTTCTCACAACATGGCTATTAAAACAACATTCTAGAAACATTTTTATTTTTTTATCGGAAAAGTTGTGCACATACATTATACATCCCACTTTCCAACTTATTGTTCAGGTATTGCACCTCTCCTTGCTCCTCCAAAAATTCTTTCTGATCCTGGAATAAACATGAATTTGAGCAACCATAATTTATATGTGAATATACCTACTCTAACTCTTCTACTATCTGAATTGAAGAAAAATGTGATACGTTATGTTGTTAATTAGTTTAATTTCGGTATAGGTACCTACTTATTTTAGATTGAATTTAATTTATATTTTATGTTTTATTCAAATTTTATAATATATAAAATAAAATTGATATTTCGTACCTATCTAGTTACTTAATAAGGAATATAGGTATCAAAGATTTGAAATGTTGGAAATTTTTGTTTAAGGACAAAATACCAAAACAGGAATCCAATCAAAATTCGTATTTGCCTTGGGATAATCCAGTCATGAAACTGGCATTTGAAAAGGTCAAAGGTTAAATCTGCATTGCCAGGGTCTCATGATAACGAGCGCAAAGAGCACTGTAATAAATTTGAATTTATGATATTGCCTGTTTTAGGTGCTTGCTTTTAATACTCGTTTACCCAGGGAGGTATCTACTAATATTCGGTGAAAGGAAAATAAATACTATCCGCCTTAATTAATAGACATCACTTTACTAGCCTACCAGTACGCTGCTAACTAGTAAGTTGTAAGCAAAATGAGAATAATGTGCCAAAGTGATTGAAAATATCCCTGAGGAAGTTATCAGTTATCAGTGTAATGTTGACGTGATTAGCTGATTTGTGTCCCATAAATAACCAAATTTAATACATTTTGAGCATAAATATGCCTCTTGCTCTAATCTTTAAAGCATACGGATCCACCTTTTATAAATAGCAAGTTTTGTTTAAACATAGATATAAATTACAATGGAGGATAAAGTGCCACGCAAATAATGATGCAGCAGCAAATGACGTCAGTTTCAAGCATTTTTCTTCCTTTTATGTCGTCGTCTAGTTTTGGGGATGGATGCCGCGCCGTGAAGTCTAGCCACGGAAACTACACTTTTATGGATCGGATTTTAATGTCACCCGGTGAATATTTTTCGCTCAAAGTTCATAGAACCGAAGGACAGTGAATTCTGAATCCAAAAATTAATAGTAGGAAAGGTATAAATGAATATGATTTACATGGAAGAAAAATTGCGCATATGTTCTGCGAACAGCTTATTATCCAAGACGAAGCTGAAGTTCGTAATGCCCCTAGGATTTTGAAAAATAAGTTTCAATGACTACTACAGTTCTAAAGGAAAAAAACCCGTTGCAAAATCGACGATGTTCCTAAAGGTTTGCCTCGGGCGCCACCCTGAATAAAATTTAGGTGGTTGAGGGCCCGGGCAATGGACGATTGCGCGCAGCGGTCAGAAAATTTTTCAGGTACCACTAGTACCACGGGCCGATAGCGCCGAACCCCTTTCACACCATGGGACGTTTGCGTGCCTACCTCATTTCCTGGAAACTATAAAAAGTTGAAGGAAAACACATAGTATCAAGAGGAAACATTTATTTTATTTTCTCACAAACTTATATGATACGCTTTTTATGAATTCGAAGGGTGTTACTTCCTTACTTTTATATGAAGTAATCAAATTAGTGATATAATCTTGACGTTTTCCTATAATTGAGGTTTCCGCGGGACACTGGTAAACGTACGTTGTTTTTTTCAATATCAGTATTCAACTGAACATCCAATAAGACAGCCAAAAATCTAAATATATTTGGGTGAGAAAAATAAGAAGCTAAATTGAAGTGGCTATGGAATGTCTAACAAACGCTTGTCGTTCTTTCATTAGTACTAGTCCAAGATGCCCATATTTCTGACAAAAAAAAAGATTCATCAGAAATATAATTCCCAACCAAGTAATTTGCATATTTAGTGACACGTGCGTTTTGGGAATGTGAGCGTACAAATCTTCAGCAAACACAGTGCCATTTTGAGCTCCGGTTTTCTTTAGTAATACTTCTTCGCCTCTGTGAACGGAAATGATCCTAAGATCATCGCAGATTTCTTTGCAAATTTCTTTCAGTCTGTGTTCACGGTTTCTGATCCCTCAATCACCATTAGGGCCGGTTTCTCAATAGCAAGTTACACCCGGGTTAAGCATAACTCCAGGGTAAACATAGCAACTGGACACGCTTACCCTGGAGTTAAAACCAACACGGAGGTGACTCGTTATTGAGAAACCGACCTTTAACCAATGACATCTTAACACAGATAGACACCGCATGTCATTCATAAACTGATGTTTGTTGTGATGACAAGACCCGCCATGGGCCAGGAGAGGTGAAAGCTCGAGGGGGGTCATGGTACTCATGGTAGGGATGCATCAGTGGTGTGAACAATACCCGTATTCCCTTCTGAACCCGTCATTCACTTGACCAAAATAATTAAGAAATGCGCACCGGTGCAACTCGTTCATCTATCTGTTTGCCTCTAACTCAAATAATATAAGTTTAATGGGAGCCTTGACATGCCAATCGATTGCAGCGTGGCCAGTGTGTGTTCCGCCTGCCTTAGAAAACCGGCGTTGTCAGTAGTCGTTTTTAGTCTTGAAGCTCATCCAACTTTTTGAAGCAAAGTTATAACAGGATAAAATATCAATCCGTAAAAATTTGGTAACCAAATTGGAGGGAATACACCGGTGGTGGATTGCTCTCCTCAAGTTCACTCCACGAAACGAGATAGTAGAGGTAAACAAACAGGCGGAGCTTGAAAATTCAGAGAAGGACTGCAAAAATATGAATTACAACTAACGACATTTATTATTGTCAGGTTGTCATATGAATCAATAAGTTTAATGCCGTATTTCCTAGTATTTTACAATTCTTTAAATATTGTTTGGTGAATAACTGTTAATTAGTGAGCAATTTAGATTAACACAATATCAAGTTCAACAGATTCCGTTCAAGAATTTGTTCGAAAATATATCCAGAGAAGAGAAACACAAAACAACCTAAGACGGTCCAGTCTAGGGCGGAGTATAATCCTTTTCTAGCCAATAAAATTTGTCTTACTTGTCAAAGTTTGTTTACTTTCACTATCTTGTTTCGTGAAATGAACTTTAGATATTGGCGACACATAACTCCCATATAATAAGCTCATAAATAGCAGCTCCTAGCAGATCTTCCTGATTTTTCGAGCAGGTAGCAAATACAAATGAACAGCCTGAAAATTTTCTTTACTGTAATGTCTATCTGTGTTAATATGTCATTGCTATTAACTGCTACTAACCCATTACGTTTTTCTAGCAATAATATTGTCCTTTCTAATATCAAGATTATTTGTGACATTGTGCTCCAAAAACTCATTGGACTAGATGATAAAAAAAGAGAAGGACCAGATGACATACCCCCAATTTTCGTAAAAAACTGTTGTCCAACCTTGACATTTCCACTTAGTAGCCTATTTCAACTATCTCTAAACTCTGGACAGTTTCTGGACCTCTGGAAGTCTGCCTATGTGACTGCTACATTCAAGGGGGGCGAGAGGGAAAATGTAGTTAAATATCGAGTCCATTGTGGTTAACGAGTTTTTGTCAGCTTTATACAGCAGCCTTTCTGAAAATCAACATGGCTTCTTGTCGGGTCGCTTGTGTCAGTCAAATTTACGCGTTTATCTCAATGACCTATTATCACAGATAATAGGTCATTCATAAAATACTATTTGTTGTGTTGACAACATGTTTATAGGCCAGGGGGGATTTGGGGTGCGGGCGCCCGACCTAAGTCTGGCCCTAACAGCTGTTCCCTGCCATGCACCAGACGCAATTGGTCCCGCTCCAAAAACGATGATATTCGAAAAGTATTCCAGACCAACACGAACATATCTTATTTATCGGTCTTTTTTAAACATGTACTAATCATCATCGCATAAGATAGAGACAACAAGATACTCTGGGCGAGAACGGAACGTACTACTATGACAAAGTATAAGGCGGAGTTTAGTCTAGTGCAGTGTTGCCAAGTGTAATTGAAAGGCAGGACTTTATAGTCTTTATACCCGCGTTAGAAAAAGAAAATAAATATTCCCTACGACTACATGTGGCATTTTAGTAGTGGGGGAGTTTGGTCAGGATAAAAAGAATCGGACATGTTGTCAACATATATTTTTGTTTATAAATCCCTCTATCTGTGGTTTATCTCATTTCTTATCTCTGCAGCTATTGATTCAGGGGAACAGAGGTCGACTCAGTTTATTTTGATTAAGAAAGCTTTTGACAGAATAGGGAACTTGCACTCTTGCACATTAAATTAAATATGAAATAAATAATAAAATACAATAACAATCATCCTAATAAATGATGCAATTAGGAAAAGGATATAATATCTTATCTCTGGTTTTCAAAATCATCAATTGAAAATACCAAATAATTCGAAATTCTTGACGAGATCAAAAACGTATTTCTATGGGTCCTGACGTCAAAGGGCAGTAATAATCGGGTCGCACCGCTGCCACACCATGTGCTGCTGGTGTTGTCAATGTCAAATCTATCATAAACGGCATACATAACAACATAACCATAATCTAAATCTACCTGCTCGCAGGTCACTGTCAACCAAAGACTGTGAATGGAATTTTGTTGCTGAGTGACGTCACACTAATCGGTCATTTCAAATGGCGATGTTTCGAGCGTAACTTCAAATATTTATAAAAAATTAACGGCTGATTTTTAATGCTTTATATTTGAAATGACTATGTCTTTAGTGTAGTGCACACATTTTTGAAATAAAAAAAAAAATGTGCAAGTTCCCTATTGTCCATATTATCCTTATGAGGAAACTTGAATCATTCGGCGTTACAGATCCTCTTCTAGACTTCTAGCATGGGTAGAGCAAGTTATCTTCGTTATCGACATAGTCAACCTTATTACCAACTGTCAATTCCTCCATCATGCTGATGATCTAAAAATTTTGAGAAACATCTCTAGTAGTCTTGATTGTTCAGTTTTACAGGTTGAGGTCAATAATAGTATATTACAATCCGAGACGGGAAATGCTTCATTACTGGTCGAGAGGTTTTATAGTTTATCGAGACGCGTAGCGTCGAGATAAACTGAACCTCGAGACAGCAATGAAGTTTCCCGTCGAGGGTTGTATACTATTTTATTTTTAACCATAATTTCTTGAAAAAAAAAAAAATTCGGGGCAACCAAATGAGGTCGGCAAATGAAGAGGAAAATGAGAACGGGAAATATTTCCCTGCTCCATTTTCCGTCCGTGGACGGGAAATGAGGACGGAAAAAATTTCCCGTCCTCACTTCATCCCGTCCTGGGACAGGTAATGGAGCAGGAAAATGAAAAGACAGAAATGTGACATTTTCAAATTTTTGAAAAGTCAGTAATGACAACATTTCATATATGGTTAAAAATAAAATATCAGAATAGTGTAAGTAGGTACACCAAATGGAACAAAATTGAACATCTCCAAATGCAAGACAAGATACTTTTCTCGTAAAAAACTTCCAATTCTGCACTCATACTTTATTTCATATTCTCCGCTGCCCAGAGTAGACCTAATAAACGACCTAGGACTAATCTTTGATTCCCAATTAAGGTTTACTAAACACACTAAATAATTTCCTGGCCGAAGCTTTCAGAATAACAGGCTTTATAATGCGCAGGTGTTGCGAATTTTCCAATGTTGAGGTAGGTACTAAAGTCTCTCTACTATTCTTTGGTGAGAAGTCACCTTGAGTATTGCTGTGTCATCTGGTCGCCATATTACAAAGTCCATATTAAACGTGTCGAACGAGTTCAAATGAAGTTTGTTACCTTCTTACTATATAAACTCATAATTGATAGAAGCCAATTTTCACATCAAGATCGCCTGCAACTGCTAAATATCTAAAGCACGCAGGGATTTCCTTACACTTATATGTGGGGTTAAAATAATTACCTGAATAACATAAATTGCTCTGAACTCTTGGCACTTGTGAACTTTCGGATACCATCTATCAATACACGCCTGAATTAGTATATTATATACCGAGGTGGAAAGTGTTTCATTACTGTCGAGAGATTTAGGTAAGGCCGAGGCGCAGCCGAGGTCTGCGCGCGTTCACATTGACACCGCTCGAGCGGTGAGCGTTGCGCGATGCCGCTGTAGCGATGCCCAAAAATAATTTTAACATTATATTTCAAATGAACATGTTAATACCGCGGGACACGCCGCCTCAGTGTGAACTTGTTAATTTGAAATATAATGTTAAAATTATTTATGTCCGATTGACCAATAAAGTGCTATTTATAGAACAGTTTTGCGTCAATAAAGTAGCACTTTATTGTAATAGTGAAATAAAGTGCTACTTTATTTTACTAGTAAAATCAAGTGTTATTTTATTGCCGACCTGGACAACCTGCCAAGGTGAAACAGGTAAACCTACGCGAATTTTACTCTTTTCCTTCAATTTTTTTAATTTTTAACAAAAACCAGACGGAATCGTACATAAAATCATGTATATAACGCTTACATAAACAGGCTTTATTGACTCATTATTTAATAGCCTCGCTCGCAAGCTCGCTCGGCCATAAAATTATTCGTACAATAAAGCCTTAGTTTATGTACTTGTTATATAAATAGCTATTTTGGGCATCACTACAGCGGCATCGCGCAACGCTCACCGCTCGAGCGGAGTCAATGTGAACGCGCACTTACTAAAATATCGAGACAGTAATGAAACTTTTCACTGAGGTATGTATACCTACTATTTCATTCACAATCAATCGAATTTTGCAATTTTTATTTCAATGAAAATTTAAAAAAATACAATACATAATAATTTCATTTACTTTCGACCCACGGGAGGAAATTAAACTTTCAACCCGTGGGTCGAAAGTAAAAGTCAAATAATACAATAAATTCTAACAATTTCATTTACTTTCGGCCCACGGGAGGAAAGTAAACTTTCGACTCGTGGGTGGAAAGTGAAAGTCAAAAAAGAGACATTTTCAAACCTTTTAAAGGTCAGAAAAGTCAACATTACATGTATGATTGTAAATAATAGTATATTACATACCGAGGTGGAAAGTGTTTCATTACTGTCGAGATATTTTAGTTAGACCGAGGCACAGCCGAGGTCTAACTAAAATCTCGAGACAGTAATGAAACTTTTCACCGAGGTATGTATACTATTTTATTTACAATCATTCGAATTTTGAAATATTTATTTGAATTAAAACTGAAAAATACAATAGTTGACAATTTCATTTACTTTCGGCCCACGGGTCGAAAGTAAACTTTCGACCCGTGGGCCGAAAGTAAAAGTCAAAAAAGTGACATTTTCGAACTTTTTAAAAGTCAGTAAAGTCAACATTACATGTATGATTGTAAATAATAGTATATTACATACCGAGGTGGAAAGTGTTTCATTACTGTCGAGAGATTAGTTAGTTAACTGAGACGCGAAGCGTCGAAGTTAACTATAATCTCGATACAGGAATGAAACTTCCTACCGAAGTTTGTATACTATTTTATTTACAACAATTACAACCCTCATAATTTCGACTAAATACTAAAAAAAAATTTAAAAATTTGTTGACAAGTTCTGACTCATTTAAAAAAACGTTTGACATGCAGGACTCGTCTTAAACATTTTAAAAAATGAGAACTTACTTTCCACCCGGGTGGAAAGTGAGCACTTTCCACCCGGGACCACTTTCCACCCGGGTGGAAAGTAAAATTCAAAAAAGTGTCACTTTCAAACTTTTGAAAAGTCAGAAATGTCAACATTACGTATGTGGTTGTAAATAAAACATATTCCTAACTAATAGAAGTCGAACCAATATTGGGAAAAATAGCGCTATGAACCGTATTATGCGCTTTTTTAACACATATTATATCTCCATGATTTTCGATTTCAACTGCATCCCAACTGCCTTTAAAAATAAGTTGAGGTCGATATTCGCTTGTCCCTAAGGCTCGTCTTCAGTATATATTTCTTTTTATCATCATTTACTATAGATTATGTAGCTCAAAATATTGATGAAAATATTGTTTGTGATTTATTCGATCCTTTCATGTTTGATTATAACGTTATTCTAGTACGATTTCCGATTTAAATCAGAAGGATTTGGAATCTGGGTTTCAGTCGGGAGATCCTCTATCAGCATTTTAGCAACAAATTTGAGATCTCTTGGTTAATTTAAAAAATCGATCCACAAAATCAGATGGGGGTTTAATGCAATGATACATGTTATTCCTGATGCAAAGGACTTTATTATTTTGAGAGCTGTAGATAATCTTCAAATAAGCAAGGAGGCTTTGTCTGTTATCAATGAAATCAACTCAAGAATTCATCTCCTTCGAAATTAACATTAACTTTAATTAACTGAATAACTTTTGTTCTATGGCGAACACTTTGACCCAGTCTCTTCCGCCGGCTTATTGTGTCCTTTGGTTAACTTATCAAATTTTGGAGTAGCTGAGTCATTGGGTACATTCAGGCGGTGCCAGCGGCTAAGTTCAGGGAAGCAGCGTTCTCATGAGAACGGAGATTCTGTCTTCGTCCTCCGTATTCATATTTCCATAACACTGACAATCACAGCTGACAATCATGCTGTCAATGACAGAGCAATCGTTGTCATGAGAACGCTGTTCCTCAGCTTCAAGAATAAAGTCCCTGCTGAGTGGCTGAGCTTAGCTGTTGGCACTGCCTGCATGTAATCATTATATCTTTTGCCCACCACTTCTAAAAACACTATGATGAAGAATACGAGGGCATCAAGAGAGGATGGAATCTCTCTTCATATTTTTTGGAAACTTTCTTGGAATAATATCAGAACTCCTTTCTAAAGCTAGCAAGATCTTTTTTGCATCAGGCTCATTTCTAGCGTTTTCTAGTAAGTTTAAAGAGGGCAATGATATTTCCATCGTACAAGGGTGGCGATCTCTCAATTCCATCCAATTTTTCTTCTATTCACTTTATCTAAACTAGTAGGAAGATTGGCCAAAGAGCGTCTGGTAAAATTCCTCTTCGACGATAATATTCTCTATAAAGTGCCAGTATGACTTAATAAGGGTATACCTGATGGCCCTGATGCTATGTTTAACTTTCTGAGGTGCTTTTGAGAATAAACAGAAAGAAAGCGACTGTCAGTATTCTGAGAACCGTCGAAAGCTTTTTCACGGAGTACTGTTGCGAAAGCTTTCGGTCTATGGCGTCAGAGGGTTGACTCTCACTTGGTCTTAGAGCTATCTTTCGGGTCATGAGTAATTTGTGCACATTAGTGGGGTTTCATCGGGTAGGCAATTTGTGAGTTGTGGAGTTCTGCTAGGATCTGTCCCTGGTCCTGTTTTGTTCTCGATTTACATTAGGTAATGATCTTATAACGCTGGAAATTATGGCCAATTTACTCTGTTTGCTGATGATACCACAGTTCGTTGGTGCAACAAAGACCTAAAGCAGCTAGGTAGAGACATAGCTTCTGATCTTGCAAAGATTGAACGGCGACTAAGACACACCTGTTGGGTTTAAGTTGTGATGCAGCAACAACATTGTCCTTGCAGCCCAGTCAGTATTTCTTGGTTTGGTTATTGATGATGGACTAAGATTCAAGAACAAACTTGAAATTACAAAGGTAAATAAAAAACTTCAGGCTGCTTTTTTGTCAGGGCAACATACCAGGAATTGGGATATAGTGTGGCTATTGATGTTTACTTTGCTGTCATCCAGGCACATATCATATATACCCTTCTCTTGGTTTTGGGGTGCTTGTTCAAGTTCAAATTATTTTCCAATCAGTTTTCATTCCACAAAAGCGGGTAGTCAGAAATTTGAGCAATCCAAGAACGCATTGTTGACCGCTGTTTGTGGAAAATGGAAATAAAACGTTGCCATCTTTGTTTATTTTAGAAAGAGCCTGTTTAATTCATAAGAATAAAAATTCTCATCCATATCACCAGCAAACCAACTCATCTAGACTGGCATATAATATCCCTGTTCCTATTGCTCATTCCAGTTTGGTAAGGAATTCCTTTATTTAATATCACTTTTCAATCACATTAGCTCAGAAGTTAATAAGCAATTTCGCAATGCTTTGAAACTATTTTTAATAAAAAAAGCATTCTCCTCAAGGGATGAATTTTTCCAAACTAACATCTGACTATTTTGGCTGTGTATGTTGTTGTTATCTATTACGACTACTTGTTGGTTTACCAATGCATGCTCAGTACTATTTTATTAGCATTCAAGTTTTGTCAATAAGAATTTGATACATTAACTATTGTCTAATAATGCAAAAAGCATGTTCAAACAATCAATATGTAAGAGGAGCAAGAAGGCAGAGGATGGCAATAGCAATACTGAATAAAACTCTTCCATTGCCTTCCTTATGACATTGGAACAGGTTCACGTTTGTGAAGTTCCACTGGCTAAATGGGTTGTTCTGATTCTGAAATATGTAGTTGCATATTAGCATAATGTCTGTAATTTTTTTTTTTTTTTTTTCGCGTAATGAATATTTTTCACCTTATGCTCGTATTGTGGAATTCTTTTCATGGGTTTAGGTTTTTGGCTTTATTTTCAATGTGATGTTTTATGCATCATAATTTGACATGTGACATGCATAAATCGAGGCATAATGGCATTATTCACAAAAATGAAAAGATCCAATATTATGTAAATATCCGATATTTTGATATGATCACGATATTTAAGATCCCTGCCCATCCTAGTGACAGGGACACTTTATCCGTTAGGACAATTAGGTCATGTCCTACGGGCCACTAGAGGATGGAAGGCCAACTGCTGGCCTTTAATTTATAATATAAAATATAAAAGCCCACTATGTTAAAACCATCGACTTGTTTAGTAGCAGGCATGTAGCAGGAGTAGCACATATTTGAAAACTCTTTAATTCTTATAATTCCCACTGCACAAGCACATTTGGTTTGGCCAGAGTGCACTGCCTGACGTCACGATACTCTAAAATCGCTCCGCTCGCTCCATCTAGCATCAATCCGGAACACGCCCTAAAGTCACTGTGCTGCGCTGACTCGCCGTCGCGTCATTAGCACAGCACAGGCACGTGGCAACTGGCAGCGACTACAGCAGGAACCTGTTAGTGTTTGCGCTAAGCCGTTTGTTGTTTGCTCGTGGATCTATATCCTATTCACAATCCGATGTCCACAGGTTCAGGTGAATTTATCACCTTTCCCTATCAAATAGCATTGAAAGGTGATACATTTTACCTGTACCTGTGGACATCGGATTGTGAATGGATAATATTTATGGCGTCAAGTGTGATCGTGTGATTTACAACTTTACGAATTTCTACGTGTTAACTAAAATCTTTGAGAATCGGATACCATTCTGTTCGTCTGTTCCTGAAATATAGTGTTATTTTTTTGGTCATGGTGTAGAATAAAAGCTATGAAATATTTTTTAGTGGTTTTTTTAGTAGTTTGAAATCGTGAAAGGCCATACCAAATAATTGACCTACGGGCCAGAGAAAGGTTAAAGCGTCACTGCCAAGTGATATCATGAAAATCTAATCAATTGGAAAATTAGATTTTCTATCTGTTTAATCAAATACCTGCCCATTTTGGAGATGTTGTAAATCGTAAAGGAGTACAAGCGTGTTTTTGTACTTCAATATATTTCTATAGAAAAAAGGAAAATAAATAAATTTCATTGAAAAAAGTAACAAAACAAATTTAAGTCCTATACAACAAACGCTTGTATGGTAGCTTGAACTTAACTATCAGTCTGAAATTGAAAACTAAACCATATTAATTTTTCCTAAAGCTTTTAAGTATAGGATAAATATTTTCCAAAGATTCCTTGATATCTTCTCGACTTTTACCCCCGGTAAAAACGATTTTTCCATTGACGAAAATTAACAAAACTATTCGAGGTTTGATCATTCTGTAGACTAGACCTGGGAATAATTCTGGCTCGTAGCTGCTAAATTGACCATGCATATGATTCAAATTTTCCAGTCGAATTGGAAATCTCAAGTCGCAAGTCGCCACCAGGTTTTGTATCTTAAAGTTGGCGAATCGTATCTGAAAATAAAAAAAATCCACTCTATGCAACCTGAAAAAATTTATATTAAATAGAAACTAATTTGTTGCACAACCTTTGACATTTAACTATTTTATAGCTAGAAATTCAATTTGAACTTTACTGAAAAATACAGGGTAAAAATGCTGACTCGTAATTTATTAAATAAACTTGGTTAGTTCACAGAAAAATGGAAACATTGAAGCATTTTTAGAGTTTGATATAACATAACTATTAAATAGAAGAAAATTCTTACGTTAAATCCTAGTTTCTGTATAATCCTTGCAAACTTTTTGGATCCCAAGAAAGCGTCATGTTCATTTTTTGCTCCAGTGCAAACAATTTTCCCCGAACGAAAAATCAGTGCTGTTGTTCTGGGCTCCCTGAGGCGCATTATGACACCGTGAAATCGTGCAGGATTATATTCCGAGTTTCTTGTTCTGGCATTGATATTAGTCAGATCTAAATTGGCGTTTAGGTCTACTGTGGCCACACAGTTACTAAAAGAAACCAATACTATATTTTTTTAAATTACTTATAAACCCGAAAAATGCACATCATCATCCAATTTGAAAAAAAGTCTCAAGTATTGATATACAATTTGTAAGAAGTACTTACTGCAACATGATATTTGTATGAGGTTCCCCTGCAACTGCTCCTGGTATCGATACCGTTAATAAACTTGGATTGGGTTTTGAGGTCTACAAAAAATAAATAAATATACCTAATTAGAAAAATTAAATGTCGGTTATTATTATTTTATACTGTAGTATGTTTTGTTTATCTATGTGACTCAAAGGCTCTTGTTCTGATGCTTAAACAGGAAGCACCTATAAGAAATATCTCAGCTAGAGGTAGGTATTTGTAAGGATTTTTCATCCCTACTTACATAGTTTTGATTTCCCTTCACGTTACAGTTTATTATAATTTATTGTTGTGAGTGGCTAGTAGCTTTAAGCTTGCTACCAATTTAATATAAAACTGTATTACGTTTTATTTATAATAGATGCAAAATGACGATATTTTTATAAATCATTAGTTGGGGGAATTCATAAAAAGTAGTTGATGCTATCACTACTGCAAAAAGTATCGACTTTGTAGCATTCAGTACCTGTATGGTGGATTATTACACTTTCTCCGATTTTCTTCATCTTCATCTTCTAAACAAAATTCCACCATGATTAACCCGCAGTTGTTGAAATTTTTGAACATTTTGCAAAGGATCTTCCGTGATATTGTTTGAATCAATTTAAAAAATAATACCACTAGCGACATTTTTGGATTGAGTGTTAACCTAATTAAAAGTATACAAAATACAATAATGATTCCTTCCACAAAACTTGTTAACTTGTGTTTTGAGCAAAATACTTTTCAAGATATTCTTAAAAAGGTAAGTACTAGTCATACCTATCCATAAAAAGGAGACAAAGATGATATTTCAAATAATTATAGACCAATTAGCCTTTTGCCTATAATAATCTGTAAAATACATAGTTGAAAAATGTATGGCCCTGAGATTGGTTAATTTCTTTGAGGAGAATAGTTGCTTTACAGATTGTCAGTTCAGTTTTCGACGCGGGAAAAGTAGAGTGAATGGCATTAAAAACCTAATAAATAAAATTCTGGATTCCACTGAGGATCTTGAGTATGCCGCGATTCCGATTCCGTTTTGCAACCTGAGCAAAGCGTTCGACTGCGTTACCCACGACCTTCTATTGTGCAAACTTCAGTATTACAATTTCTCAGTATCGCTTTCATCAGATCATATCTGGAAAACAGGGTCCAGGCTGTCAGGGTGGGAGGCGTGTCATCTTCGGAGAGTGCAGTCATAATAGGTGTTCCCTAGGGCTCGGTTCTCACACTCTTTGCTGATGACACGACACTTTTTGTGTCAGCGTGCCCCTCAAAGAAAGCAACTGCACAACTGGGGTTGCGCGAAGGAATGATTCGAGGCGAACAGTACTCTTGAACCAGGATAAAACAAAACAGGTAGTTTTTTCACTGGGTTTCACATAGTTTGGGGATGTAAATGATAAATGATAGCATGCCAAGTAGCAAGTTTGTGGCTGTGGCTGTTGATTCCAATCTCGATTCCAAACTAAGGTGGGCTGTCCATATAGAACAACAGGCAAAGTGGCCTGTTTGCTTTGCGACATTTGTCTCGGTGCGTCTCCGATTCCGTTCTCAGGACTGCCTACTTAGGACTGCCTACCTTGGTCTATTTCACTCGGTCATGAGCTGTGCCCTGTTGGTGTGAAGTAATGTGCCTAGTGCTGCCCGTATTTTCGATCTTCAGAGGTAGGCCGTCCAGGTCATGACAGGATTGGGTTACCGGGATGACTGCAAGGGGGCTTTTTAAAACCTCGCAGTAGTGACTCCACCGTCCCAATACATCCTAGACAGTCTGGGCAAATAGAGCAGCATAATGACGTGCGTAGCGATGTTTATAGCTATGAAACCAGGCATAAACACAATCTGGTACCAGCATTTCGTCGGTTGAAGAGGTGTCGGAATAGTGCTGTGGTCCTTATTCTCGAAACAGGGGAGCAGCGTTCTCATGAGAACGAAGGATCTGTCTTCGTCGCTCATATTCATATTTCCGTAACACTAACAAAGACAGAACCTTCATTCTCATGAGAACGCTGTTCCCCGGTTTCGAGAATAGAGAATATATTATTCACAATCTGTAGTCCAAAGGTACAGGTAAATTTATCACCTTTCCCTATCAAATAGCATTGAAAGGTGATACATTTTACCTGTACCTTTGGACTACAGATTGTGAATAGATAATAGTTATTTACGTATTTATGAAGGTGTTAATACCCCAGGGCAAAGTTTGTTGACACCAATTGCTCCCCGATAATAAATTTAGGATCATTGTAAAGCATTTTTTGATAGTCTTCTGTAGTCACAGGGAGTTTGTTAATTTTAATTTTGATGTTGTCTAGAAATTCACTATTTAATATTTATATTTTAACATGTTTTGTACAGGTGTGGTTGTGGTTATAATTTGACACCCCACCTGCAGCCTCTATACCTTTACATGTAGATGATAAGTGTGAATACAAAAGTTGTGCAGTTTAAGCTAAATTTTTAGAATCCACTGTCAGAAGCAAAAATTTATTGTTTTTACTTACAATGGATCCACCAATGAAAAAAATAATGCGCCCTAAGTACTAACTAATCAAAGATGAAAATCTGTCTCACTATAGTTCGTTATAGTCGATAATTTTATCAAAATTTGATGGAGAAAATAGGTCGCTACATCCGAGCGTTCATTATAACCGAGTTCGCTATAGCCAGGCAGAACTATACAGGGTGCCCCAGGAAAAACAGTCCACCCTGAAAATCTTTGAAAATAAATTTTTTGCTGAAAACAGCCGGACACGTCAAATTTAATATGTATTGGGTTAGTTTGGGTTAGTTGGCGTTTCTCTCCCTTCATCCGCCTACCCTCCAGAGCCACCCCATATATTTTTTTAAATGGTCAAGTCCTACAAATTTCGTTCAAAATAGGATCCAAAGCCGTTCAAGGTTGGAAAAAAAGAATTTTTTCATGAAATTGAATTGTGATGTGAATAAATCAAGAATAACAAGACTTTTATGAAATTTGTGAAAAGATAAAAGGGCACATTGGAAAAGATTCAATATTAAAGAATACATTTTCGACATCGGCTAATATTTATTCTGAAATAAGAGAGGTGGATTTCTTTAATAACCCAAATCGTCATGAAACTTTCTTTGAAATGATAATCAGAGCAGCGAAAAAAAATTCATCACAAAGTTCATCTGCCAATCGATACCCCGATGAACTTAAGGGGATTGAATGCCAAAATATTTTTTCCTGCTCAAAGCACCTAACGCAGTCTATCACTGTATTCTTCCTCTCCTATTAATACTCCTTGGTGGAAATGAGATGAATGAAACAAGGAATGCATTGCGTTCTTAATTTCAACCTCATTTTTTTTTTGCATTCGATTTATAATATAGGGACGAATGGCGCTATCTTTTTAGAAATCCGATAATAGAAACAAGTTCTCGAAAAATTATAAAAATGTAATTTAAACTGGAAAAAAACGAGAAAGTTAATCAAATTATTTTTTAATAAGCGCCATTCTTATATGTGTGTTAGCTATACAATGGCATAAATCAGAATTCCAAAAATTATCTATTTTTTTTTTTGTAGAAATTTAATTAATTCTTCTTGACATTTTGTATGTCTCTGTTATACCCGCAGCAAACCCTATGGCTCTTTCCTCCGCCTGTTTTGCGATACATTTTTAATCACCCACAAGAAGGATTGAGCGCTAACCGGCCGAACAGTAGCCCAATGTAATGATCGCGATGAACCTCGCATCTTTATTAGTATTAACTTGTTGGGTAGTTGTATGGTTCGACGTGCGTTACAAAATATTTCAAACGGCGCATTCAATCTCCTCAAAAAATTATGCCTCTACTTGTTCTTAACTTTGTGGACGTCTTGCTTATCAAACCGACCTTTACAACAAATTTAGATATTCTGACTATGTATCGAGAAATTTATTTTTGAATAGTAAGGGTTTATCAAAAATGGCCATGTTCATTCATGCAGCCGTTGATGGTTTTTTCCAAGCCAGGTCATTCTCCTGTCTTAGAGAAATAATATTGCAGGCATCTGCGGTTTCAGTCGATAAGGTAATTAGTAGTGTTTGTAATGATATTGATAATAATGTAAATAATATTGATCCTACAATAATTGTCAATGATGATGAACTTTCAACTAATATGAATAGTAGAAATTTTTTAGACGTTCCCCCACTCAAGAGCAGATCAATAGGGACATATTTCGTAAGACTAGGGTAACAGCATTAGTACTTAACATTCACTCAATTCGCAACAAAATTGATGAACTATGTGTTTTACTTGATAATAATCAAAACCCTGATTTTCTATTACTTACTGAACATTGGTTAAACTCGAGGTTAAACTCTTTGGAACCATGTAATATACCAGGGTATTTAAATGTTTCGTGTTTTTGCCGAACTTCGGGTGCTGGATATGGCGGCACTGTGATTTTAATTAATAAAGAATTTTCACAAACCTTTCAAATTTAACCTGTAGATAAGTATAACCATCTGTGTAAAGAAAGGGAGTTTGAATTTTCAATTGCTGTTAACAAGAAAGCTAATATCTATATATTATGTATCTACCGTCCTCCGGAATCAAATATTACAGACTTCTTGATTAATTTAGAGACAATACTGGTTGATTTGCCTTCGCATTCTAAAGTTATCTTATCTGGAGATTTTAACATTGATTTTAAAAGTTCTTCAGCAGCCAATCAATCTCTGCAAAATCTGCTTATTTCCTTTGATTTAGCTATGCATATACACGGAAAGAAATTTTGGATACTATTAATCCAGTAGGGTAGTATTACAATCAAATTTTTGATCAATATAGCGTCAATCTAAATTTAGATTAATATCGATAAATGATTGGATTGATTTACTTGTTAAGCTAAAATCTGCTAAAATATATCAAACCATGATAAGTAGCAGCAAATGAGTTCCAATAAATAACAACCAAAATTTGATTATTATTAGCAAAAATAAAATTAAATTTGTCTAGGATATTCCTGAATATAATTTATATATTCTTAAATTTAGCTAAGTGTTGAATAGTATCAAGCAATTTTTGGATCAGTTCAAGTTGATTGTAGATAATATTTGCTAAATATATGATTGATTTTAGAAAAAGATATGACGAAAGATAGCAAATTGACAAATAATTAGGATAAAATTTATCAAATAATTTGATTACTTCTTGCAATATTTTGATGTTATATATCTAATAATTGAGTGCAACTTATCAAATCTTTTGATTATGTGCATTCAATATTTGATTGCTGGCCATTTGTTTTTCGTAATTAGCGGTGGTGGTGGGAAAATAGTAACAATAAAATGAGATTTCGGTTTAATTATTATTTATTCTGCATTCGTTTACAATGTTGAATACTAAATTATTATTATCTCCTATTAACTTAACCTAAATAACCTTCTCAAAAGGAATACAATTTATACCTTATAGTTTATAGATAATAAGAAAATAATAACAGCCGTATGCAACATCCTCTTTCAACTTTAAAAGCGACTTTGAAAGTCAATTGCTTAAGAATAAATTTTTTTTAAAGTTATAAAATAGGCTAAAAGTGCTTTTAAAATTAAAAGATGATGTTGCATACGGCTATAAGTCTTTAGTGTAAAAGCAAATTAATCAGCTTACAGGAACCAAATTAAAAATATAAATTTCCTTGTATATAAATAAAAAACACAATTCCAAAACTCCGTAACACCCTATGTTATTAGTAGGTTTTTTTTACAAAAATACAGATGAAATGTTCATTTCTACTGGAAATTTCAATTTCTCTCCCATAAAGAAACAAATATCACTCACAAAACTCAATAATTTATTATTGCCAGTTAGCACTGCGTGGCACTCCGAGTACGGGTGCGAGAGTACGAAAAAATACACAAATACAACTTAGACAAGTTTTTTCTGTGGACCGAGTGCGGCGTGCACTCCACATAAACAGGAGAGACGTTCTTCCTCCAACAAAACACCACACACTAAAATATTTTCAAATGAAAAATAACTCAAGTAGCCAAAACCGTTAGAAAAACTTATAGGTATTTGCTTGATTTACTCCTTATATTATAGATTAAGCCAAATAATGGCTCGATTCTAGAAGAGTTTTATTAATTTGGTCAAATATTTGATAATCGTAGCAAAAATTGGATAGAAATAGTTATATATTTGATTGTTTTCAGTTCACTGTTTTCTAAATTTCAGTAAATTCTATGAATAACTTAATCCAGACAGGAATACACTAATTTAAAATATCATAGATATTAAGCATTTATTTTATTGATCCCATCAAAACCATATAGATCAAAAGTAAATTAATGCCCATATTATTCTGTGTTGAAACCTAAAATATTTTAAATCAATGTACTAGTAATTCATTCCTAATTGATTTGGAAATGTATAGATCTGTGAAATATGTAAAAAATCTGACTATGATGCTTGTTGAGATACTTTGATAGAACTTATTCTACCAGACACTAGAAATCTCAATTTCTCAAATTGATCTTGTTGATAAATCAGATATTATCCTTTAGTTAAACTATTATCAAATACAGCTAAAATAATATAATCTGAGAGTTAATTTGAGCAAATTTCTTGCAAAAATTAATCATGGGAGGTACATCAATTCGATTTTTAATGTTTGATTGATTTAAGAAAAGCGTTTTCTGTAATCAATCTAAATTTTGATGTCCCAAGAAAAAAATTGATGAGATTTAGCAGTTTAAGCATAAAAACAAGAAAATTGTATGTATTGATATTAATTTCAATTTGATGTTATTAATCGTAAGCGAAATTAGCAGATTAATCTTAAAACGCTAATATCTGTCAGTTTTTTTCTTGTTTTATTCCATTTTAGATTAAATTAATTTATTTGGCATAGATTATGGTATTTCTTATTTCAATAAGTCGATTTGATTCATTTTATCAAAGCATTTCTTTCCGTGTACTCACACCAACTAGGATAAGTAATGGGTCTGCTACAATAATAGATTACTTTTGCACAAATTTTAATCAAGATACTACAGAGTGTGAAGTGAGGCATTGTTATCGCGGTTTCTTCTTGATTACACAACCTTAGTGTTGCCTACTCAATATAAGCGGATTTTCTCTGGAAACAACTATCAAAATTTCAGACAAGAATTAGGTCTTACTAATTGGGAACTCGTACTAGACAGCGACAAACCTATTGAGTCTCTTCATTCTGTGATTTATAAAGTGTTTAATGACTGTTTTCCGCTGCGTAAAATGAGAAAGAGGCGCAAGAAGAAGTCATGGATTACTAGAGGTATCAAAATCTCAGGGAAAAATTTACGATCGCTACATCTAATTTGTAAATCTACAGATAGTGAATTTTTTAAGACGTATTTTAAAAGGTACAGAAAAATATACAAAAAGGTAATAAAAGCGGCAAAATGTTTGTATTACGAAAATAGGTTGTCAAACGCGCAAAATAAAAGTAAAGAAGCTTGGGCAATTGTTAACGACTTAACAGGAAAAAACTGCTCGATTAAGCAATCCGCAAACATTGACAGTGGTATATTAAACAAATTTTACTGCACTGTTGCTCAAAATTTGACACGTAATTTAAACCCATCTCTCGATCCTATGGATAATTTATATAGATGAAGAATTTGTACTTCGTCCCACTAATTGTAAAGAGATTAAAGAATCAATAGGTAAAATAACATGTAGCAACTCTGTGGGAACCGACGAAATGTCAATAACATTATTTCGAAATTTAGACCAACCTGTGCTGGAGGCTCTGGCGCGAGCGATAAACAACTGTTTTTTGAAAGGGGAATTCCCTGATGTATTAAAAACTGCCATTGTTATTCCTGTACACAAATCTGGATCGTATGACGAGCCGGCTAACTTTAGACCAATCTCACTTTTAAACATTTTATCTAAGATCATTGAAAAAATTGTAAAGAGTCGAATGCTTGAGTTTTTCGAAAGAAACAAAATTTTAAGCCCTAATCAATTTGGCTTCCAGAACTCAAAAAGCACAAATGATGCGTGTTTTTAATTCTTGGAAAACCTTTATTTAAATCTTAATAATAAGGAGACTGCAGCCGCAGTTTTCTGCGACTTTTCAAAGGCATTCGACTGTGTTAACCATAATTTGCTTTTGAGAAAAATGGAGGTCTATGGTTTCAGGGGTTTATCACTTGGATTTTTTAAATCATATTTAACAGGGCGATCTCAACAAGTTAAGAATGGACCAAATGTTTCATCATCATGTAGATTGGATATAGGTGTGCCTCAGGGATCCGTTCTCGGACCAATTTTGTTTTTATTATATATAAATGATTTAAGTTTTTTGGATATTGCGGGTAACCTAACTTTGTTTGCTGACGATACTACAATTCTTTGGCATCATAAAAACGAAACATCTTTAAAAGATATAATACAGACTGACATTGTAAAAATTAAACACTGGTGCGATTCTAATTACTTGTGCTTCAATATAGATAAAACCAAGATAATTAGTTTTAAATTTTCCTTCGATGATTTACATCTGGCCAACCAAGTCGTAGAACAAAGTGAGAGTACAAGGTTTCTAGGGGTGATTATTGACAAGGATCTTAAATTTTCTGATCATATAATACATTTAAATAAAAAAAATTCCTCGGGAAGCTATGCCGTACGAAAAACTCTCACAGAGTTGGGTAAAATTATGGCTAAAACAACTTATTATGCAGTGATTGAATCCCACTTAAGATACGATATTGCGTTTTGGGGAAATTGTACTCAATATTTATTTAGATCAGCATTTATAATACAAAAGAGATGCATAAGATATTTGTGTGGAGCCAAATTAAGGGATCACTGCAAACCACTGTTTTTGCATGAAAAAATTTTAACACTAAGCTGTCTCTACATCCTGGAAACCGTGTCACTCATTCACAAAAAGTACAAAAATTCATCTCACCCACACTCATACCAAACTAGAAATTATAATAACATCCCACTCCCTATTCCAAGGACTACTTTAACGCAAAATTCCATTATTTATCGTGGAATTAAAATGTACAATAAACTTCCACATAATATTAGAAACTTAGATTCATGCAAGATATTTAGAACCAAGGTTAAGGAACTATTGGCTGAAAAGGCATACTATAATTTGGATGAGTATTTTGATGACGAACTGTAGATGATTTTAAATTTAATTTTGTGGCATTTTTGATAGACCTTTATTTTAGGTTTGTCTCTTTGTTTTATTTATTTATTTATATATGTGTATATTTCTATTTTATATTTTTTAGACTCGTGGCTACTGTGATTGTTGTTTATTGCATGTTCCATATATATATACAGGGTGTATATTTTAAGTGATACCACTATTGCTATATCCGAAACGGTAAGATCTACAAGGTCGGTTAAATTAGAAAAAAGTTGCCTTTTTTGATGCCCATTCAAGACTTGTTTACAGTGTTGCCAAATTCCTTTTAGTTTATGAAATACAGGGTGATTTCCAAAAAACTCCCAAAACTATTTCATCAATCATTTCGAAAACTATTGATATTCGAGACAAAATTTAAATTTGAAAGTTTTTTAATTTTTTTTCCTCTACAACATGACATCTTCAAATTTTGAATCCGACGTTTCGCCTTTGAGCCACCATCATCAACTCCATTTTTCTAAACATAGACCTGGATTTTTTATGTCATTTTAAGAAAGGGAATTAATGGCACTTTCTAAAAATGACATAAAAAATTTAGGTCCGTATTTGAAAAAATGAATTTGATGATGGTGGGTCAAAGGCGAAACGTCGGATTCAAAATTTGAAAATGCCATGTTGTAGAGCAAAAAAAATTAAAAAACTTGCAAATTTAAATTTTATCTGGAATATCAATAGTTTTCGAAATAATTGATGAAATAGTTTTGGGCGTTTTTTAAAAATCCCCCTGTATTTCATAAAGTAAAAGGAATTTAGCAACACTGTAAACAAGTCTTGAATGGGCATCAAAAAAGGCAACTTTTTTCTAATTTAACCGACCTTGTAGATCTTACCGTTTCGGATATAGCAATAGTGGTATCACTTAAAATATACACCCTGTATATACAGTGACCGCCAAAAAGTTTGCAACAAATGGGAAAATATTTTATTATTAAGATATCAAAAAGAATGTTACGTGGAATCAATTCAGCATACCTATCACCAAAAAAAGCACTGTGACAGATGTCATGTGACCACAGTTATGGCGGGAAATTTAAAAAATTCGCTTTAAATATGTGAAAACTGGGGTTAGATGACCAGAAATCGAAAAATTGTGAAGGGAAAAGTGGTTCAGGATTCGATTTTACGTCTATGTGTCAATTTTTGAAAAGGTACAAGGATTTTTAATAAATATCAATTTTTTGGTCTGTTTTCTGGTAATTTGAAGGATATCAAAAACTTTTCGCAAAAATATTGGTTTGATGGAATTTAGAAAAGAAGTATTGGATCATTTAGAAAGATTTTATACTAATTCCAAATTTGTTATTTCAAATTTCTGTTTTCTGTAGGTCATTGCAACAAGATCAGAGTGGTCTGAAAATGAATTTTTGGTTTTTTACAATTTTCCGCGGGACAATTAAGCAGAATGACTGCACTGGGTTTTTTTTTGTTAGTTTCACTTTGAATTATGTGAACCAAGCGAAAAGTTTTTGAAATTTTTCAAATTACCAGAAAACAGGCCAAGAAATTGATATTTATTAAAAATCCTTGTACCTTTTTAAAAATTTACACATAGACGTAAAATCGAATCCTGAACCACTTTTCTCTCTACAATTTTTCGATTTGTGGTCATCTAACCCCACTTTTTACATATTTAAGGCAAATTTTTTAAATTTCCCGCCATAACTGTGGTCACATGACGTCTGTCAAAGTGCTTTTTTTTGTTGATGGGTATGCTGAATCGATCCCCCGTAACATTGGTCGCATTCAGCGGACGAAACAGTTGCGCAACTGTTGCACAACCCTAGCGTAAACGTCCGGTGACACATGCGCTACATACACAACATGTTGTGGAGCGGACGCCATTTTTCGGAGCGCATTTAGTTTATGATAGGTAGCGGTAGCGGTAATAGCGAGCTTCTAAAAGTGTGAAAAATAATAAAAATATGATTGAATTTGTGTTCGAGGATGATGATGGGATGGTTGAGGAGCAAGACTTGGAAAGTTATGATGGTAAGTATTATAAAATACAATAATAATAATATATTTATAATAATAAAGAAGTAGATTATTATGTAGAAAATATAGGATAAGTATGTTGTATTTTTATTAGCAAAATGTTTCTTTTTTTTCAGAGTCCCTGGAAATCCTGGAAACTTTGAAGGAAAACACTTCATTAAATCAAGGCTCAAATCCTAATCAAAGTATGTACCTACTCTATCAAACGGCTCTAGGACAACAGAGCGCAGGTCAAAAGACCGCGGACAAAAGAGCACTGAAACAAAAAGAGCGCAATTAAGTCGTGTATGTTTTAAGTCGAATGCAGACGTACTCAAACTAGCTCAAAATAAGACGTCCGCCTAGTGTGATTCAGTCTTTGTCTGATGTCATCTTAGATCGCACTAGGCGAACGGGTTATTTTGGGCTAGTTTGAGTACGTCTGCATTCGAAACAAAAAGTGACAATTATTATTTAACAACTCTGATTTACATCCATGTTCTTCAAATGCTTCGAAATCAACGCGCGCTTATTGCGCTCTTTTGTCCCTGCGCTCTTTTGTTTTGTCCCTGCGCTCTTTTGACCTACGCTTTTTTGTCCCAGCACCCTATCAAACTTTATCGAAAAAACTTTAATCTTTTAGAAAAGAAAATAACACACACATTTTTCTTTTTTGCAGTAGTTCAACCTTTTGCATGGGACAAAAATACAACCCAATTATTAGTTGAGCAGTACATGAGTTTGAAGGATGCATTTAGAGATCCAAAAATTAAAAAAAAAGCTGTGGACTAAAATTAAAAACGAATTTTTGTCTAAACGCCATCACGTAACGGAGGACATATTGGATCGTAAATGGGGGAATTTGAAGAAGACTTATACAGGAATAAAAGATAATATTCGAAAAACAGGAAGGGGGAGAATTTACTGGGAATATTATCACCAGTTCAACGAAATATACAGGGAAGACAAAACTGTCAATCTTCCAACAACTATTTCGACTTCAACACCATTGTCAGTAATTCAGAAGTTGCCAATAAAATTGCAGCCCCTGAATGAAGTTGGTCCTCGGGACCTACCCCAACCCAGTGTTCCAGCCACTCCTCAAAAGGAATCCAGTTTACTTACTCCGTGAGTACTTATGTTAAGTTCTAGCAATATTTGTTTTTATAATTAGTAAAAATAAAAGTGTTTTATAATATGTTTTAGTTCCAGAAGTTCTAAGAAAATGGAATCAAAGAGTGGAATGTTCTATTTAAGACAGAGGCTGGCTGCCATCGAGGAAGCTCGTGTAGAAGAAATCAAGCTTCTACGAAATGCCTTAGAAAAGAGCAATGATATTCAGGAGGAGAGAAATAAAATTTTGAGAAAACTTTGTGAAGCACAAAAAAAACAATAATTAATAATTAAATTATATTTATTATATAAGCATATTTGCAATCTGGTTTCTCTTGTCATTTCCACCCTCATCTGCAATGTCCATTTCTAGGTTTGGTTGATCCCCTTCTAATAGTTCTTGGATTTCTTCTTCTACTGATTCATTCAAAATCAGAAAATTGTGAAGAACACAAGCAGCAGCTATGATTTGCGTTCCAAACTCTGGATCCCCTATATCTAAATACTTTAAGCGTCTAAATTTGCCCTTTAAACGCCCAAATGCTCTTTCAATTACCGAACGAATGGAGCTCATTCTATAATTGTAATTATTTTGGACATCATTCAAATGGCCAATGTCTCTATATGGAGTTAACAGGTTTTTCATTAGTGGGTATGCAGAATCTCCTAGCAAATGCAAATCTCTTGGTAATAAGGGGTTATCTTCATTTATCAATTTCTGATAAATTTCACTGGTTCTAAACACTCTTGCGTCATGAACTCTTCCTGGCATCCCAATAAATACATCAATAAATAGCATTCGATGATCACAGACACCTGGAAAGGAAATACAAGCCATTTAATTAAAAACAGTTTTAATAATTATTTATACAGAAAACTAATATAAGTACCTTGCAAAATTATTGAATGGAATTCTTTTCTGTTGTAGTAATCATTAGCATTATTTTTTGGCTGTTTTATTGGGATATGAGAACCATCTATAGCTCCTACAACACCTGGAAAGCCATGGGATCTTTCTTGAAATACCTGAAATGTACTTTTTAAATACATTTTCTGTTAGTGCATTAAAGTTATACTAACATTAATAGCATTTTGATGATTTATTGGCCAAGATATTAGCTGGGGCATCAATTGTTTAATTAAATCCACGATTTCTTTAAAAATCATATGAGCAGTACTTCTTGCTAATCCAAATCTATCTCCAGCTGCCAGAAATGACTCGGGCTTAGCAAGCACCCATATAGTAAATAGAACTTTTTTTTTCAAAAGGTATCACCGATTGTCTTACAGCTCCAATGTTTCCCAGATTTTGTAATAAATTCTAAAATAGAACTTTCACATTCAGTTACACAATTATCTTCCATACACACCTCAAATGTAGGTCTCATCATACGAAAATGTTCAAAGAATAATTTTCCTTCATAACTGCGTATTGTTACTTCATAATAATTTTGATTTTTTGGTATCACACGTCTACCTCCTTCATTGTCCTCAAATAATCGAATTGGTTCTGCTAATTCCAGAGCCAGTTGACCAAGTACATTTATATTTAAATTATTCTCCATAATCCACCTCGTAATTGTTTAAAATAGGTATTTATGATATAAGTGTTAAAAGTACATTTTTAAGGCACGCATGTGAAAGTTTGCAGAATGAGCGAAGCGAATTCTGCAATTCACATAAGTGCCTTAAAAATACTTTTAACACAAATATGATACAATATTTTTTTCTACAAACGGCAATAAAAAGCAATAACCAGTAACAAATTGGATTTTTAAATGAATAATAAATTGGAAGCATCTTTCCTACATAAAATTCTTGAATTTGACATTTGTCAAAAAATCCATACAACCAGCACCTTGTTTTACAGGTAACGAAATGTCTTGTCAGTTTCTTGAAAGCCTTTCGTGGTCAGGAATGCTTTTTGCTAAAAATGCAACAAGATACAGAAGAAAAAGAGGGTTGCATCGATCCTTCGAAAAATATAGATGAGGCGGCCAATCGGGCTACCTCAGTTGTTCAAATTTCACCATTAATATCAATGTAAATAACTGAAAATACAAACTTTTTTTGACGTCCGCTCTCAAACTTTGATGTTTCACTTTTAACACTAGTGCTATAAAGACTTTATGGCACTAGTGCGATAAAGTAACATTTTTAATGCTTCGGGGCGGTGTTAAAAATTGCATTTTTAACACGTTTGTAGAAAAAAATTGTTAAGCACTTTATACTCGACTTTTTAACACATAAACAAAAAATAAACAAACAAAATATAAAAACATAACCTCTTTCTCAGTCAACGAAAACAGAAAGAGAAACGACTTGACAGCGAACGACCAACACGTTCCCAACCGCGACTGCTACCGATAGGTAGCGGTAGCGCTTTACGCTACGTCCGGTGAATGCGACCAGCCTCTTTGATATTTAATGATAAAAAAATTTCCCATTTGTTGCAAACTTTTTGGCGGTCACTGTATATACCGGGTGTTTTTCAAAACCCGCTCACCCCTATAACTTTTTTATTTTTTCAAATAAACAAATGAAATTTGGTGTGTTTATTTATGACCCTGATGTGCACTAGCTCAGCCTCCTACATTTAACAAGCCATGAAGTTAAAAAGGCAACACCGCAATCTTACCGCCAAGTGGTGCTGGTGGTGTTTGTTTTTATAAATATATATTTTTTATTTTAATAATATGAATCACGAAAAATGCATAATTTATTGTACTAAAGGGCCAAAAACAGTAATTCAATGAATAATATAACTATTTGTGTAAATAAGAACAGTAAATAATTGATTTAAATGAATATATTTCTAGAGTCTAAAGTGTTATAGGCCTATGTTTCAGTATGTCTTTTGAAAAATCTAACTTTTTCTTTCTTCGGGATTTTTTCGGAAGGCAGGTCCATTCAAATACTTGAGCTGATTTTCGAAAATAAGAGGTACCTACTTTTAAGAGTTGGACGTTTCAGTTTGAACTCTCGAACTACGCCTTTATCCTTGTTTGTTTCAAATCTAATTATTTCGGTTTCTTCAAAATGTTTACAACACACCACAGAATTTTTCGTTATTGTATAATCTCGGGTATAATTATCTTGGTGTATTGCTTTCATCCACATTTTTTGCAATTCAGAATTTTTTTGGAAATGAAAATGTTTGCATTTCTTCAGTTTTTAAGGAACTCCTAATAGTTCGATTTGCACCCAGGAACACAGTAGTTTCATGGCATCTGGAACAAGTTTAAATATCTTAGGTAATATATCGAGACATATGCTCTTGCAGACAAATATTTAATATTGTTTTTATTGTTTTATCTCACCTTACCTTCATTTTTGCTCCTGTACCCATTTGCTAAAAAATTGCAATCAAAGCACAAAGGAACAGGTATCAACTAAATATGGGCAATATATTGGTGTGTTTCTATCCACTTTTTCGTCAATAATGCCCACAAAAATACTAAACTGCAACAATACACAATGAAAGCAATACACAGAAACACATAACCCAATAACAAAATAGCACCATACGCGACGTTGCCGTCATTTCCAACTTCATGGCTTGTTAAGTATAGGAGGCAGTGGCACTATTTGACGTATTCAACTATTTATTATCACTTCCGGTTTGACCAGAAGGGACCCTAACTTTCTTGTTTTAAATGAGACGCCAGGTATATTTTCCCTTATTTTAATAGAAAACTACATAACGAGTACAATGACACCTCATTTGTCACTTTTTGACATTTCATCTCCAAATTATTTAAATTTTTACTTTCTAATCTAGAGCGCCATGAATTAGTTAAAATGCTTAATTTTGCTCCAAGGAACCTGGGAAAATTTGTTTTGATCTTATTTTGTATTTTCTATCCTCTGCAGACTCATTCAAAGACAATAGAAGCGCATTTTTGGAATTATATCAGTTTTTTCAAATGGAAAGGGTATGGCTCATTAGCATATTCCGAGAGATCATTTTCTAACGAACAATTTAGTACCACACAATCGCTAGTTTATTCAAATATTGAACTAAAATTTTCCAAAAATATTTAGAGTGCTACATAAATTCTTAATTTGAGTGATGAACTAGCGATTGTGTGGTACTGAATTGGTCGTTAGAAAACGCCCTTTTGGAATATTGCAATGAGCCATATCCTTTCCATTTGAAAAAACTGAGACAATTCTAAAAATGCACTTCTACTAATTTTTAATGAGTCTGTAGAGGATATAAAATCCATAATAAGATCAAAACAAATTTTCCCAGGTTTCTTGGAGCAAAATCAAGCATCTCAACTAATTCCTGGCGCTCTAGATTAAAAAGTAAAAATTTAGATAATTTGGAGATGAAATGTCAAAAAGTGACAAATGAGGTGTCATTGTACTCGCAATGTAGTTTTCTATTGAAATAAGGAAAAATATACCTGGCGTTTCACTTAAAATAAGAAAGTTAGGGTCACTTCCGGTCAAACCGGAAGTGATAATAAAAAATTGAATACGTCAAACAATGCACATCCGGGTCATAAATAAACACACCAAATTTCATTTGTTTATTTAGAAAAATAAAAAAGTTATAGGGGTGAGCGGGTTTTGGAAAACACCCGGTATATATATTTTGACCATTTTTGACTTTAACAATTTTAATTTAGATATGTACCTTAAGTAATTTTATTCTTTAATTGGAAGATACATATTTTAAAAGTACATTTTATTTATATTTTATCAACATTTTTAAAATTTTTAACGTTGATGTGTTATGTTTTATCTTAATATTTAATATTTTGTTTTAAATTTTTTCATATTTTTTTTTCTTTTAATGGCTGTTTGTAATGTTTCTTTTTTTTTTTTGCTGTGCTTTTTTTCTTTTTGCCATAGTATTTTTGCTGTGTATCTGTTATTTGCTATTTTTGCTCTTTATTTGCCTACTGTGTACTTTTTATATTTCTGCTTTGTCAATGGAACGATGTTTTTTAGACAATAAAGCATATTTTGGCTTTGACTTTGACTTTGAAACCCTTATAGGCAATGTGCCAAATGAGCTACCTTCTATCTCAACACTAAACAGAAGCTAATCTGACAAATTATAAGAAATTATCCGAAGCATAATTGCCATTTTGTCAACTTAAAGAATATTTAGAAAAAAGATCATATCTCTTACATATTTTCATATCTGAAGACCAAACTGGTATTGTAAGGCGACCTCACTATGATCAATCAACTAACAGATTGGTAGGGTATGTTCTTCCCTCGGTTCTTCCAAATTCGAAGCAAACAGGCGAGCAAACAGGCTTTCCAGAAGCAAATCAAAACGCAATAAATTCTGAATCCGATATAAAAAATATCATAGAACATGGGGATCTTGAAAAAACGCCTGTTTATATGGCCCAACCATTGGCTCATGGTGTGCTGCCGCATTTTGTCTAACGATTTTTGGAAGTAGCAATTCATTTAAAAGCAATGATGTAATGTTAAGATGGAAGCATCTAAAAAACAGCCTTAACTGCATGAGCTATAATTTTTTTTATCTGAAGGTAGTACTGTTTACTTTCAAAAGACTTTATTGTTTTATATTTAGAAAATGCTTTATGTTTTAGTTGAGGTTTTAGTTCAATCTTTTTTTTTTTAAATTATATGTAAGCCAGGGAGGTTTTGGTTTCCTCCGTTCAATTTTTTTAAGAGGACAATGCACATCGAACAGATCTAAGAAACTACTATTAAAAATATGAAGCTTAACATCAATATCACAAGAAACATAAAGGTTATGCCAATCTATACTCTGTAATTCTGCCTGAAATTGCTCAGTGTGTGCCATTTTTAAGCTTCTACTTTCTACAATCCTTAATCTTACAAACATGTTTGGGCTTTTCACATTTTTAAGAACAATAAACAGCCTCATGGTCGGTTTGTATAGGGTAACTTGGTACCACGCCACCATCACCATCAATAATCAGTTCAGGTTTGTTTATATAATTTAAATCTATTAGAGATTCATGGTTTGGCGCAATTCTAAGTAGTTGGATCTTTAATCTCCCATACACACACAGATATCACATTTAAAAATTATATCAGGTAGCATGTAGGGTTGAACTTTTCACTTCATCGGAAGCACATAATAATTTACCACTACATATTGTTAAACAAGCTGACAACTTGAATTTATTTAAGAAATTGTTAATGCTTTATTCAAACCACTCTATAATCTACTTGAATATGGATTTTTGACTTTGTATCCTGTGGGTTCGTGGTCCTTGTCAACAGTTTGGCAGTTATTAGTAATTAAGGCCTATTTAATCATTGTTACCTATACCCCTTCAACTGGGTCAAAAATGCTAGGGTATATAGAGAAACCATAGAGAAGTAGTTAGAGATAGGACACCGATGGTCGAAAGTGCGTCGATTCCAAAATACAGGCTGTTGAAATTTAAAGAGCCCCCTTTCATATCATCTGCTAATGCTAGGCCGAGTGCTAGGCTGTTCAAATTTTCAGGAATTATTGGTTCAGGAATGATATTTAAGAATTCGTATAATGCACCCCCATTTTCTACCTGGAACCACCCAAGGAACTACCAAAAAAAAAAAAAAAATTGAAACAAATTGCTTTTTTTTTCAAATTTAATATATTTTTTTTTGTTGTGGTTGCAGGTAGAAAATGGGGGAGCCTTGCATTATATGAATTTTTAAATAACATTCCTACATCAATAATCCCTGAAAATTTGAAGAGCCTAGCCCTTCATATTATATGAAAGGGGGTTGTTTAAATTTCAACATTCTGTATTTTGGAAACGACGCACTTCCGACCATCGGTGTCCTATCTCAAACTACTTCTCTATAGAGTTCCTCTATACAGGGTCCCAACTATAGAGATGGCAAATTCTCGGGAATTTATTTTGAAAGAATTTTCTCAGAGAATATTCGGGAAAATTGGAGAATTTTGGAGAATTTTAGGGAATTTCGAAGATTATTCCACTCATGTGTTAGAAATCCCATAAGACAAGTGACGATTTTCAGAATTACAGCGAAAATTCTCTTTTCCATTTGTTTAACTAGAGAGAATTACAGCGAAAATTCTCCCATGTTATTGTATACATGGTTGTCATGCTAATTTTTGATACAAACAAACGGTTCCTGATAGCAACCATTTATTTGTATTGATTGTTAAGATGCTTAAATCGTTTACTACATATTTATTTCCATATTTTTCCATATTTTTCCATAAATTTCACTCGTCCTACGGACTCGTGATATTATAGAAAACACGCAATCGTGAAAAATTATCGGTAATTTTGAAGCTCTCGTGGTATTATCCCCGAATATAGCTTCTTAACATCATTTGGGGCTTTTCGCATTTTTTGATAAACAAAATCACAAAATTTACATTTAAATTTTTTGTCCTTATTTTGTCTGAAATATTTTCATATCAACCCTCTAGGTTTAATTTTCAAAGGAGTTTCCTCAAAACTAATATTAAATTAAATATTTCTTTACACACACTCTGCACAGTACAGGAACAATGTAATTGGGATTTCAAGATAAGCGATACTCTATCTGGCGGCAAATTATGGAACTAGTTTGTAGTACATTGTCGCTTGTTATTGTATTGTTTACCATTGTGTTTTTGTGAATATTTTTAAAGTGTTTTTGAATTTTTAAAGCGTGTTGGGAAATAAATAAGTGTCAATTATATCAGATACATTCAATCATGACCTCAAATCACTACTGTTGTGTTCCTCAGTGCAAGTTTTGGGCCAAAAAAGATGCTAACAAAGGGTTGAGTTTCCACATATTTCCCCTTGAAACAGGCTTACGGGTTTATTTGGAAATGAAGATGGGAAAATAGTTAGAATGGAGAAGAAAAGCCTGGATTTCAAAACTTCGTATTAGCAAACCAGTCATCAAATTCATGAAAGTGTATTTCTCTGCATTTTAAGCAAGAAGTTTGTGTTAAGGTAAGCAAATATAATAGATATTTTTGTGTCCTAGCGTCCTTTTAGGATGCTCCTAGGCATTGATTAAGAACCTATTATCTATTTTTGAAATGTTTTGTTTGAAAATTTTGACTGTTTTTATTATTTACAGGTGGGAGTACAGGTAAAGGTCAGATATTGAAAAAAACAGCTGAACCATCCCAGAATTTGCCCTATTCTACAGTGATCCATAAACCCAGCCAAAAAACAGATTCCATGTGTGCTGAAAGACCTGCCAAAAGAAAAAGAAATCAAGATTCTAGTGAGAGCGGTTTAAGTAATGAATGTAGTGATACTTGTATTCAATTATTAAACTCTTTTGAGACAAACATACAAATGGACGAGCAAACAGCAGAAAGTGTTAAGTTTTTACTAAATTCTAATTACCAGTATTATAGGCAGGTTTGTGGTCAAGTTATTTGACTTTGTTAATTCAATATTTACCTATCTAAAAAATGAATGCCACTTTTCGTTGTAATTTTATAACTAAAGAACGGACTCACCTAGCCAAACCAAATGTTTAGGCTTTGTTCGGACTATTTATTAGATGGTTTATGTGAAGTTTGCACAAAATCGGTCGAGCGGTTCTTCATTTATAACATTTTTTTGTAATAAATTAATTATTCAATAAATGGAGCATCATTTTGCTGTCAAATTCAAACTTTTTTCAGCGTTGACAGTACCAGCATGTTGTTATGTCATTAATGTGGTCATTTCATTACTTATTTTATTTATTTATGAAAAAAATTTACCAAGCCCGCATACGGCGCCATGTCTTATAACCGATACCAAGTTTATTTTGTATACTGCGCCATCTCTGATACCTGGAACGAAGCTCGGCATTGCAGATACAGTAGAACAATGCTGCACAGAACTATTCCACTATTCCGATCAGATAGAGTAGTGCAGATAGAGTAGAACAGATGGAGTAGTGCAGTGCATGCAGTGCAGATAGAGTGAAATAGGGCTGCGCTAGAGATTTTTTTTTGTTTTCTTTACATTTTTTGAACATTCCTGTGCCTGAGTTTATTTATTTGGTGGTACACTTTACAAGAATAATGCCCACAAGCTGCCTAAAAAAGGATGATGTAAAATTTTAATTTTAGGTGCCTTCTGATCCAGAGAGTAAACATTAATTTTCTTCAACCAAAGCCAAATTCACCATCGAAAAAAACTGAATTTAATTCAGCTCAGAGCTGGGCAGTATTTGCAATTCTTAATACTTTTTAGTATTTAAATACTTTAAAGTATTTAAATACCTAGTATTTAAATACTTTTCTAAAACTGGTATTTGTATTTATGAATCCAAATACTTTTTGAAATATTTGGTATTTAAATACTTTGAAGTATTTTAAATACTTTCAAAAGTAGTTAAATACTTTCAAGTATTTAACTACTATCAAAATTATTTAAATACTTTTTCTTCTTTCCACTTTTGCCAGAGTATTTCAGCTATCAGAATTTATAGAACATTTCGTTACTAGTGCGAATAGCGACTAGTCTATTCGCACAAGTGACGACCGATATTTTTCATAACGAAGTGTTGTTTGATTTGATTTGGACAGTGCAAAAAAGGGCATCCAGTAGTCAAATCAATCGTACTTTATCGGTATAATAACACTGTTGTGACAGAGTTAATCTTGGTTCAATGTTTCTAGGTTGATTAGTAGGAATTTATTGTTTTCGCTAGACCTTGGCAATTACCTTGTGTTTAATGGTGGGAATGAATCTATGCCCTTCAACACTTCGTTATGAAAAATATCGTTCGTCACTCGTGCGAATGGACGCCTTTCTTTTCTAAACTCGCCTCCGCCGATGGCTCCTTCTCCTACAAACTACGACTCGTTCCAAAATCATTGCCCTCGTTTGAAAAAGGCCGTCTGCCCGTCTATTCGCACTAGTGACGAAATGTACTATTTGAAGCTTTTGAATTAGGTATTTGCCTAATAAAAGTATTTAGGTAAATACCTTTTAAAGAATTTAAATACTTTTTAAAGTATTTAAATACTTTTTAAAGTACTTAAATACTTAAAAAGTATTTAAATACTTAAATAAGTATTTAAATACTTTTTGTATTTAGTATTTATTTCTTTTCAAGTCAAATAGTATTTAGTATTTAAATACTGTGTCTTTATTAGGTATTTAGTATTTAGTATTTAAATACTTTTTGAAAGTATTTTGCCCAGCTCTGATTCAGCTAATAGATACGTTAACACAACATTTAATTTAAGAGGCGGTACGAAGTTCGTCGGGTCAGCTGGTTTATTAATAAAAATAAAGAGTTATTTATGAAATATTTATTTATTTATTGCACATACAAGTTATTCAAATACAGACATTATAAGGGACACCTGCCTTGACCCTTTTGGCAATGTCCTATAGTGGAAAATTTTAAGAAAAAGATCTGTTTAGGCTGTTGTATGGATATGACCATTTCGGGTCAGGTAAGCGCAATAGATTACATTGAATTTTGGCCTGCATCAGGAGCCATAAAGCCCATAAACACAAGACAAACATTCAAGCTAATGTAAATCATATGCAAATTAAGTTAAAAATAAAAGTGAGGTTATGAATCAATGTACTAGAAAGTAGTTGAGCTATTCGCCACCGCGGCGCTACAATCTTAATTTGAAATCCCAATAACTTATGGCGTTTTCGGTTGGTAGAAATCGTGCAAAAAAAAAATAAAAATGTATTTGTGTTTCTCTCTGTTTCTTCAAGAGGCTGAGAGAAAGAGCTGGAAATACACTCAGTACTCTGTGGCACAAAAATATGTCAGAATAGAAGGTTTTTCGGATAACGAACTTCGGAAAACGGATGACGGATGCATAGGACTCCGGGTCTGTTTTCCGTTTTTCACAAAGAACTGATAAACTTAAAAATTACAGCTAACTTCCCATAAATTCTCCAATAATTATCGTATATTCTCATAAATTCTTGAACCTAAAAAAATAAATAAATTCTCTAGAATTTAAGGTCAAAGAATATTCTCGGTAAATTCTCTGTTCTCAATAGAAGTTCTTTGGAGAATATTCTCAGGGCCATCTCTACCCAACTATTTCATAGGGACAGTAAGTATTGCTATCTCGGGAACGGTTAAAGTTACGAGGGCATTTAAATTAGAAAAAAGTTGCCATTTTTGAAGAATATTTAAAATATATTTTCGTTGTTTCCAAATTTCTATTAGTTTTTCAAATACAGGATGATTTTTGAAAATGAGCAAAAACAATTTTATCAAATATTTTAAAATCTATTGATTTTAAAGACATACAGCTGTATGCAACATCCTCTTTTAGCTTAAAAGCGATTTTTAAAACTGGTACCTTTAAAAATTTGTATGCCTTAGAATACACATTTTTAAAAGTGACCAGTTTCAAAAAGCGCTTCTAAGTTAAAATAGGATGTTGCATACAGCTGATAGTTCATAATCAGAAGTACCTACCTACCTTATTTTTTTCATATTCTTCACTAATGGTAACTTTTTTCTAATTTAAACGCCCTCGTAACTTTTTCAACCGTTTCCGAGATAGCAATGCTGTCCCTATGAAATAGTTGGGATTCTGTATACCCTAGCCTCGACCCTAGCATTTTTGACCAGTTGAACCGGGAAACCCTGTATATTGTTTTTTATTGTTAAGCTACCAGTGTTCCAAACATTGATGATATTGTAATATTCTTGTTAATAAACAGTTTTAAAAAAAAAGTACCTCATAGTCATTATTAGTTACATTTTCTGATGGTGCAAGCGAGGGTGCAAGATTCGAAATTGTGAAAAATTCACATGGCCACATTGTTGGTGGTGATACAGTACCTGACATAAAAAAGTTATGCCCACTGATAACTTACCAAGTTGATGGGTAAAGGTGGAATAGAAGCAGGAGGATTCCAATCAGGCACAGGAACAGCTGGAGTATATTTTACAGGGGAACTCAATATATTTCGTAGATGTACGTCGGTTTCCTTACTATTTCCTTCCATCTTAGACAAGTTTCATTCAATTTTCATAAAAACTATGCACAATGCTTGTGAAAAAACTGAAAAAATAAAAAATTTCACTTTGTTTTTGTTGTGTGAGGCAAGATTAGAAATTAAGGTTAGGTTTTTAGGTTTAGTTTCGGTTGGTTCTGGCCTTGGGCGCTCCAAGTACTCCGTACGCATCCTTGCTCCGTACGCACTCCGACCGATCAGAACGAACAAAAAAGTTAACTGGCAAAAATTAAAGATCAAGTAACAGTATGGTTCTACTGCACTGTAGTTTTACTGAGCCTCTATTTGGTACAACCGAGCCTTACTATGCTTTACGTTCGCCAGTGCTCAAGTCGACGGCGGGTCTGCTGATGACGTCACCACTATCAATCTGCAGCGGACAGTGGTGACGTCACTCGCAGACCTCGATGAATTGCTTGCGATTCAGGCTGTGCTTTTGAGTGAGTTAATTTTTCGGCGGGAGTGGATAATACATTTTACGACGCATTGTGCAAAAGCCAGTAACTTTCAGCTCAATAAGCACTTCCTTTGAACCACTAGTAAGTGTGAGCTTCGGTTGAATATCCGTTGTACAACCGGGCCAAACACTAAACACTACTACAGTTAACAGGTTCTAATGTAATGGAGTCCTGTGTGATGAGATGTAGAATTAGATTATTTATTATTGATAATACTAATTGCTTACAATAAGATAATTGAAAACGATAAATAATAAAAACAATTAATTTATGACGAATTCCCGGAATAGAAGGAAAAGACAGTTTTCACTTTTGGAGTTAGCTCCATTTACTCCACTCCACTCCGAGTAAAGAAATCAGCAAGGTCTGGGGTAGGGTAAAGTCCAATGTTCAAATTTCGAATTCTGTTTTCAACTTATTTTATTTAAGATTTTTATTGTTTTGGAATCATTTGGAATTATATTTTGAAAAGAAAAATTAATTTAATTCTTCTTGTAGTGTCTGGTAGTGAGAAGGCAAAGAAACACTGAAGCACTGAAGCACTGAAGCACGCAGCACCTATAGGCTATAGAAGTAAGATAGGTACCGTCAAACGGGGTGACTCTGGACTACGGGTTGACTTGGGACACTTGGGCGCGCGCTTCCATAAAAATTGGCAACAGGGGTGAGCAAGGTGGGAGGTCAACATAAATATTCTGGGGATTAGCATACACTTTGAGGTCTTTAATACACCTAATGCGGGCGGCACCGGGTGAGTCTTTACAGCGACAAAAAATTTGTTTTCAAAGTATAGAGAATCGGTGTTTTTTCAAACCGCTACAATTGTTGTCTGTAAATATATCAAGGTAAGTGATGACATGTATGTTTTATTTATTTTTTTGTCCGCTAATATGTTGTTAAAGATGTAATAAGGTCGTTTTTGCTCAGAAATTTTTATTTATTTTTTTGTGATAGAAAATCTGATTGAATGCACTTTTTAGGGTGACTCGGGACATGCCTCGTAAATATGTTAGGAGGCTTGGCGCAAGGCCATATCAAAATTACGACAAAAAAAGACTTGAAATGGCCGTTAGGGAAAGGTTAGCGAAACAAACAAGTTATAGAGAGTTAGAGGAACGGTATGGGGTATCCAGAAATACCATTAATCAGCATGTCATCAAACAAAATTTAAAAAAACCTGGGGGTCAATTGGCCTTAGCTGAAGCAGACGAAAAAAAAATAGTGAATTCTTTGTTGTGTGTTGCCGATTGGGGATTTCCCTTAGAACCAATGGATATACGGATTTTGGTAAAACAATACTATGACAGAATGGGTGTAAACATAAAAAGATTTACAAATAATATGCCAGGGCCGGACTGGATGAAATCATTTTTATTGCGCCACAAAAATAATTTGGCTTTAAGACTTTCCGAAAACATTAAACGAGCAAGGGCTGCAGTTGACAGGCAAGCAATAAATGTCTATTTTGATGAACTAAACTTATCTCTAGAAAACATTCCTCTTGCGAACATCGTGAACTATGATGAGACAAACTTCACGGACGATCCGGGCCGTCAGCGTGTCGTTATTCGCAGAAGCAACAAACATGCAGACCGTATTCTTGATTCCAGTAAAACATCAACATCAGTCATGTTTGCAATTAGTGGATCTGGTGTAATGTTGCCGCCATACGTGGTGTTCAAATCAGAACATCTCTATGAAAACTGGATAAGAAATGGACCACAGGGTTCTAGATATGGAAATACAAAAAGTGGATGGTTCGATTCAAATCAATTTGAACAGTGGTTTTTGACTATAGCATTAGGCTACTTCCGAAGACTTGAGGGGCCTAAGGTTGTAATAGGCGATAACCTGAGTAGCCACATCTCCCAAAATGTCATCATGGAATGTCAAAAAAATAATATCAGATTCGTTTTGCTACCTCCCAATAGCACCCACCTTACACAACCTCTGGATACAGCATTTTTTAAACCACTCAAGCAATCGTGGAGAAAAATTTTGTTAGAGTGGAAGAAAAAAAATAAAGGAGTACTCCCAAAACCTGAGTTTCCAGGCTTATTAAACAAAGCTTTGGATAATATTGGAGACAAGCTAGAAGACAACATAAAGGCTGGATTTCGTTGTTGTGGTCTTATTCCACTCGACAGGGATCAGGTCTTGAAACGTCTACCCCCAGAGCCTGTTCGAGAAGATGAGGGCCAACTAGCTTGGACCGAAACGCTCACAGACTTTTTAAAGAACCAGCGAACTCCAACAAACCCAGCAAAGAAAGGTAAAGGAAAGAAAATTCTAGTAACACCCGGTAGAAGTGTGACATGTGAAAGAAGTTCTGACTCCGATTCTGACAATAGTGAAATGGAGATGGAATTAAATAGAAGTGAATCTGATGATAATGGGAGCATACAAGACATAGAGTCTGAGGGAGAAGAAAGAAATCAAAATGAAGATGTGGAAAACCTGGAAGAAGAGCCAGAGGAAGTGACTGATTTGCACATTGAAGATTTTGCAATTGTAAAATTTACAGACGGAAAGTTTTCGAAAAATTTTGTGGGAAAAATTTTAGACAAATCTGGTGACCAAATAAGAATCACTTTTTTAAGAGAACATTCGAAAATAGAAAATGGCTTTGCTTTTCCAATAGTTCCCGATGAATCCACAGTAAACATTTCCCAGGTTTTGAAAATACTTCCAAGACCTGTGGAACTGCGAAGAGGTGCAGTTAAATTTCCATTCCAAATAAATTTGAAAAATTAGGTAGACCCATTATTGTTATCGAAAGAAATGACCTTTTTTTTTATAATTTCTTGTGTAGAAATTTTTTTATTTTGTTCAAAAATCAATAAAAATAATGTTTACTTTTTTAAAAATTTCTATTTTTGTCCCGTCTCACTCCAGAAACGCCTTACAATGGTTTCTAGTGCTAAATAAGTGCTTGTCCCTAGTCACCCCGAAAACGGGGTGAAACGGGACAATTTTCAAAATTTAAAAAAAAATATTTAAGATTTTCGAAAAAATATTATTTTTAGCATACGTGTTCCCAAAATATGTAGAAACATGTAGCCACCTTAAAATTGCCATTTACTAATTCTGGTCATGAAATATTCACAAAAAAGTGTCAAATCCGTCCTTAGTCACCCCGTTTGACGGTAATTGAGTTATTTTTCATACCTACAGTTTTGATTTGCCTTCATGTCGTACAGAGTTTATAATAGTAGTTGTGAAACTTTATTATTATATTCTTAGCCTTACAGGGCCCCAAAGGTAACTTATCTCATCACAGAATCTGTTTTACCGTGCTTTTATTGGGCAATTAAAACAACTTTCATAAGTATACTCAGTATCTGGATTATCTACATTATAAGTCATTACACTCTTCTTCTTGTTACTAGTCATCAAACTTTAGTAAAAACTTTTAACAATTTACAAGGACCCTAGACATACTTACCAAAACCTGGAATGACTAATAAGCCTTAAATCTTTAGGTAGGTACAGAATATAGGAGTGTAGAAATTTATATCTACAATAGAATATTTTTATTCATCACCTTTCTATTTCAATTTCTACTAACTATTTGATTCTGTAATTTAACAAATAGTTGTTCTACAAACTCTAAGGTCGTCTCGACTTAATCATTTGTATATCTAGATGTTGGACATCTGCCTGTTAATATTTTTATAATTATTGTTTTTTAGTGTACCTATGCAATCCTTTAATAAGCTCCTTTGCTTCTTTTGACATCCATGTTTTTTAAATTAGTATTTCATGTCTCATATCATCCTATTTAAGATTTTCGCTGCCTCAAGGTCGACTTCTAGACCATCTTCTTTAGAGCAGGTACTCCGTACTCCACTCCACAAAAAATATTCTAAATAGGGTACCTTACAGCCAGTGACAAAAAATGTTGTTCTTATTGGTTCCATCCACCCAATCCACCCATTTATTCAGAATTCTTGCAAATGACAAGGAGCTCATTATTGAACTGAAAAAAATAAATGCCACCTATCTTCCAATGTTAAATGTTCAAGTGGTAGGAAATAATTTCCTGATCAAAACACACAAAAAAAATTGCTGCCAAACCTAGTTATTGATGGAAATTATCGAAACTTTATAACTAGGAATAATTAGTTTTTGGAGGGCTTTCTAATGCCATACAAATATAGGGGTACTTTACTCTTAACAAATTCAGGAAGTAACACGCTACCACCACTATTTATGCACCAAAATTTACCAAACTTTATGTTTGGTGATTGCTTTTAAGAGACTCTTTCTGCTGCCATGAAAGTATATTTTCATATATTATATCACAAGACCTTTAAATTTAATCGATTAAACTATCCAACATATTTTGAGCATGATTTTGCTTGGAAAATAGTTGAAAGCACAATAACTCAATAAAAGCCCGAGACCGCGAAGCGGTCGAGGGCTTTTATTTAAAAGTTATTGTGCAGGAAACTATTTGCCAAAAAGCAAAATTATGCAAAAAATATTTGGATAGTTTAATCCATTTAAATTTATAGGTCGAGTGGTATACTGCCCTCCTAAGAATAAACGCGGTATGTTCATGAGGCGGTGAACTGAAATATTCACTTTTGAAGTTTTTGGCTTGGCCCTTTCGCATTTATGACATTTAAATAATTTTTATTGTGGATTCTTGTAATAAATATCTCCAAAATTCTATAGAAATTTTTTTAATTTGATAAAATTCACGTATCAAAGATAAACGCGGTAAGTTCGCAGGCAGCCAGTATTTTTACCGCCTTTATTACTGGTAGAACCTATATACCGCATTCATATTTGGCACAAATTGGCAATAGGAACATACGGCAGGATTTTTGTGCATAGTTTTAAATAGTTCTAGTTAAGAAACGGCGTTTATATATGGCAGACAGCTAAGTTAAAGCAAAAGAACATTTTTGGCAACAAAAACTCGATATTCGAAATTGTTAAACATACGGCGTTTATTCTTAGGAGGGCAGTATACGGCTAGATTATTTCCTGAATAATAAGGATTGAATTGTTGGCGTCAATCCTATCCAAAGAGTTCTATTTATTATAAAATCTCAGAATATTTCTATCAAAATTCTGTCAAAAAAGGTAAACAAAAATTTAATCGCTGATAAACAAGGTCTTGTGAAATAATCACTTATTTAAACAAAATTCATTCAAAAAATGACGTTGTCTGATGGGACTATTTTGTAATGAATGAAATAATCCTCGGTATTTTCCTTTGAGCCCCTAGGGCCATTTTCTAACAAATTTCGGATAAAAACTTGCTAACAGCGCTATTTATGGACCAAAATTAATCAAACTTTATATTTGATGCTTGATTTGATGATAGTGTTTAAAACATAAATTGTGCCAGTAGCAATTATATCCTAAATTTGTTAATAGTGAATGGCTCCTAGGGACTTCATAGAAAATATTTTATGGCCGCAGAATGTCCTTTGAAAACTATCATCAGATAATATAAAATTTTGGTGCACTGGTAGCACATTTTTTAAAAAATTATCACGAGCTAAGTGCCCCTAGGGGCAAAATGAGAAATTTTTTCATTGCTGCGGATAGCCCCTTAAAACTATGCCCAAATATGAAGTTTCCTCAATTTTCAATAGTAATATAACTAGTGCAATGGAAATTATTGATAATTTTTGGGAAATTTGCTCGAATGCATTTTTAGTTGAAAAGAGCACGAGTGCCTTTTTCAGTTAAAAACGCATGAGTGCAAATTTGTCGAAAATTATAAATATATTTCCATTGCACGAGTTGTATTTAATGAGAGAATTTCATAAATCAAAAATTTAAATTTTTTGTAAAAAAATGTCAAAACACCAGTTTTTGCATCAGTTAGTATGCAATTATCTGATAATTTGCACTAGTGCAAATTATGGCGTAATTACAATCTGATTGGTTCAAATCAACAATCAAAACATGTCAATTTATTGTTGGAATACCAGTTTTGACGGATGTATGAAATTCTCAATAATAAAAATAGTTATTTATATTCCAAGCTGCGAAAGTGTACTTTTAGGTGCAAGGTGTATCCGAATAGCCGAGGCGAAGCGAAGCGCAACCGAGGCTGTTTGAATACTTCCTAGCACCTAAAAGGGCCTTTGCAGCGTGTAATGTAATAAACTTTTCATTCTTTCCCTTCAAAGTAACTACTAGCATGTTTCACTTTCGCTTTCGCTCGCCTATACTTACAAGATAAAAAAAATCTACTTTTGTAGGGGGAAGAATGAAGTTTTTCTCTTAGTAGTGTGCCAATTCAAAAATCAATTATCCACTTGATAGTCTTACCGATTTTTGGTTACTTTCTTGTACTAGTCCGGGAGGTAGTGTCACTTTTTTATTAGTGATTTATCTCCGATTGAAATGTGATTTATTGAAGAGTTTCACCATTACTGTGATCAAAATTGAAAGTCAGTCAGCGCGACCGCGGTGGGTGTGAGTGTGGGAGGCTGTGGAACTCGTCGGAAAAGCTATGAAAGCAGTAAATATTCTGCACATGAAAATTTGTTAGAATGTTAGTTATTGATAATTAAACGTGAAAATATTCGTCAGTCACGCTTTCGATGGGGGAAACATTGTCAGTCAGAGGTTTGACGCAGTCGGAAAAGTTGGAAAATTCAAGTGACCGATCTTCACTTAAAATTTCATGGATTGATTATTTGATTCAAATCGAGCATGAAAATGAAAGAGTCAGCTTCCAAATGTTCAGAGCATGACAAATCTTCCTCTACTATTCTGAAAACCTTATTATCAATGACTTCGAACTTGAAACATTTCTCATAGTTTACGAAAACAGTTCCGTCACCAAAGCAAACCAAATTAAAGTCTCATATGGACCTGATTCCACATAAAAATCCCACCAACGCATCCTTGAAATAAGTATTATTCAAATCGTTTTTAAAATTCGATGATCGTTTCTGCTGAGGTTCATTGATGGTAAAACGATTTCCCACTACTCTTCTACGCATTATGTGCTCGTTATCTTTTATTGATGGGGAAACGTAACGATCGAACGCAATAATGATGGTTTTTGCGCGGTTCGCAGTGAAAGAATGTAAGATTTTTTGTGAAATGTTTCCAAAAGATACAGGAATTTCTGTCATAGCGTGGACTGTGTGAAAACCATCCAAAACGATGGTGTCACATTGTTCGAGCTCATAACTTTCCACTTCTTTCTCCAGAATATGCAATAAAACGGATTTATCGGTTTTACATATTATTGTTCCTTCCAAATGGCCAAACGCTAAAGGAACTGGAGTTAAGGGGTAAGTCAAAACTTTTTCGATATTCAATGTTTTCTCCAACGATACTCTCAAGAGCTTTCCAAACAAATAATCTCTTTGCAATTTTACCTCGACAATTTTCCCATTGACGTTCATCTGCTTTTTTTCTACAGCATCTGAAAACGTAAGGATTTTATTCTTCTTCAACGCTCTCTCAAACCGAAGAGGAACTTGTGAACATTTTATAATAAACGTCTCTTGCAGTTTTTTCCGTTCTCCTGTAAGTTCAGAGTTCAGAATTGTCTTAGACATTCGATAAACAATCGTCAGTCGGCACGCGAATGGTGGATTATTCATCAGTCGAACTGCATAAGATGCAGCGCGCCAAAGAAACCTGGTCATTGCCCTCGACTTTAGAAATTTGACTGACGCAGAATCCACCACGATAAAGGTGGCTGACGTTCATTTTCATGCTTGATTTGATTCAAATAATCATTCCATAAAATTTCAAGTGAAGATCGGTCACTTGAATTTTCCAACTTTTCCTCTCTGACTGACGATGTTTCCCCCGTCGGAAGCATCACTGACGAACATTTTCACGTTTAATTATCAATAATTAACATTGTAACAAATTTTCATGTTCAGATTATTGACTTTTTTTTTATAGTTTTTCCGACGAGCTCCACAGACTCCCACACCCACACCCACCGCTATTGGACTGACTGACGCGCGGATCTCATATGTTTATGTGGAGAACTACGCACACCGAAAAATTCGTGTGAAGATCGATCACTAGTCCAAAAGTGACACCACCTCCCGGACTATACCTTTGGTCATGGGAAAAGAATTTTGAATCCAAGTCTTCTGGCAATAGGCAATCCATCTCAGATGATAGGCAATATCAGTGCAGATAAATGTAATTCCCAAACATGAGTCTTCTGACAATCTGTGTGAATTGTTGTTTGAAAGGTCTAAATTTATATTTCTCATGAACAAACTTTAATAAATTTATTTCCAATTCAAATTAGATGACATTTGCCTGGCTTCTTGGATTTTCATAGTTCAAATTTTGTTGTAATTCCCAATAATTAGGTAATACAATTTCAACCTATTTTTCATTGGTTAAATGCATTTCCAATAGGTAATATCATCTTTTCCTCTGTTTTTACTTCTATAGGAATTCTTGGATCATAATGGTCCTTTGAACGCCAAAAATTATAGAAAATGATAAGTAAATAACCGAGTAAATAACTGACCTATTAAGAATAATTTGTTGATAGAGATGTTCTAGCTGTTCGTTGAAAACCGCAGAGCCACGAAAACAACAATCAGTTGTAGGTGTGAAAATAAACTTCTAAGTACATACTTTTTTTTATCGTTTGGCTGCAGTATTAATTATCACAAACAAAAAACTACAAAGACATAAAATAACACAAATAAACTACAGAGACATACAATAGCAAAAATAATCAGAAGGATCGAAATTATTGTTGCGAGAATTTTTAACTTTTTCAATGATTTGTTGTTCCATTTGCTTCTGTAGATCGTGTCTTCTTGTATCATTTGGCTCCTGAAATTTTATGACAGGAGGTTGAGGTGACAGGATAAAAATTGAAAATATGACTGTAGGCATTTTAAAATTGTATTTATAAGAAAAAACCAATTAACGTTCCTAGTTCTTTTTTTTGTAGTCCAAAAAGTCTTGTTGATGGAATGCCCTGTATGAGTATTATTATAGGTACCTATTTGTTTAAAACAAAATGTCCCAAAGAAGCCGTGTTGTAACTTTGTACAAGAATGTAAGTATCAACATATCCAGCATTTTCAAGTACACATTGACTTTTAAGTTTTTTCCTTCCAGCTCTTACATCTAGGCAAAGAATGGCCCAAAGGCTACGATTTTTTTCGAAGCAGGCTACATAATGCTTTTTTGAAAAATAAAGATGAGTCTAGTCCGGAAAACATTGAAAAAATGATAAAACATGGAGAATTTGTAGCTAAGGAAATTGAGACGCTTTATATGTTGAAGAAATATCGGACACTTAAAAGACGATACTATGATGAACAAGTTGCTCGGAAAAATTAAAAGATTGTACATAGTATACCTACATTTTAGATTATTATATTTCATATTGTTTTAGTTTTATTATGCAAATAAATTATTCCTACTAGGTACTTATAATAGGTTCTAGATTTAAAAAGAAGCTGTGTTGTTTTTATTTTCATTCATTTCTTGTCATAGTGCAGATTATGCGAGCTTTTGGTCCTCTAGTAATTTTCCGAGTTCATCTATGTCACCACTAATAAGCATGATATCATCGGCGAACCAGATGGTTCAAGCTTCAAGTATGAGTTGTCAAGTCTCATACCTCCTTTCTCTCACTGCACCTCTCCAAAGCAAACGTATACAGTTTAAGGAAGAATATAATATTATCTTCCTGGCATAGGTACACTACATATTCCAAAATCTCGGATCGCAAGTTTATGACTGCGGTTATTAATTCGAGCTTAGGAATGGAGTGAAGCTTCAAGGGACTGACTTTTGGCATTTGGCACACACCAGAGATGTTTTGATGACTTCAGAGGTTTGTAGAATCTGAAAAAAAGATGGACCGACGAGCTACCTACTTTGACTGACTGGTATCGCAAAAACCATGAATTTCAATTGTCGAGAGACTCTGCAACAACACGTCTTGAAGTCTTGGTTTGTTTGATTGATGGAGCTAAAACATAAAGGTATTCAAAGTTTCAATATACATCCGCTTGGTGCAACGGCAACGTTGATTAAGATTAGGTGCACATGAATATGAAAATACATCGGAACTTGGGTCCCATTTCCGGCTTTGGCTGACCATTGTCAAAGGAGCGAGATGTTTGGAGAACTGGCAATAAGTAGTTGGCTCACTAACTTGAATATCGCCTTTTTTTCAAGATCTGCATGAGTTCTGTCTGCAGGAAGTGCCTTAATCCAGGGACCTGGTTATCCATCGGATCAACGAGATTCCCACTCTCCCTGCCCACATTACTATGCAGGCTGGTTTGCTGATGAAATTTTGTCAACACCCACCGAACTGTGTCGTATCTACCATCTTATGATAGGGAAAGGAGGAAGGAGCTCTCGAACGATCCCAGAATTTTGGGCAAAGTTCCTGAGCCTCTCTCCAGAAAGATGGTAGCGGTATCGTCTCGTCCTCCATAAGAAGGGGGAAACTTTACCAATAATCCCAGTTAATCTGGCTGAAAGTTCGATGTGCCGAGCTTCCCGGTTGGTGGAATTTACTTCGAACAGTTACTTGTCCGGTCAATAACTCGGGCACGGCAAGGGAGTTAAAGGTGTAATACCCGTAGTATCACTAGTTGGCGCAAGCAAAGGACCCCTAATGCCTATCCCCTGTTTACCAGTATATCTGGCCTATCTGGGTAACGGATGGCTAGGGTGTTCCGAAAACTAGTAGGAGGCAACCCCGATCTCGGATCCTTGATGGGACTTACCTACTGAGCCCATTTAATACAAGGAATACGGTGGTAGGTCGACCACATTCCAACATCGGAAAAAATGCACACCGCTGTGCTGATTCTAGGGTTCGTGGTTGAAAGGCACACACAAGTGTGTATTACTTGAAATGTGCTAGCTACTCACAAAAGTGAGTACCGAAAGGCGACTCGTCAAACATTGGTGTGGAAACCTGGTAAACAGTACCAGGGGAAAGGTCAACCCAGCCAAGTCCAAAAACTTGATGCCTATCATAGGCGTTGATCTCTGGGGGGCAGAGCGGCTAACTAGTTTAGTGGGTAATGCCCCGGACTGTAGAAGGCTACGCTCCATCAGAACCTCTTGAGGAATTAAGGAAGTTCGTAGATTCCAGAGAATCACAGCCTGTTGGGTGATCATCTATCTATACGTAAATGTCCCTTTGAAGGGACTGCTTCCGGAAAGCTTGATTGGCCAGTTTCTAGAGAGTTCTCAAAGCTCAATCGAGAAATGACCAAGGAAGAACCTCCAGAGAAACCTTAGTTATAAAATTGGGACTAAATGTCAATCTGTCTGTACATTTTGATACAATCGGCCACGAAACTATAAGCATCCAAGCGGAAGGACAAAAGCAAGAAAGAACTATCTATTTGAAGTCTAGGTCCGTTAAAGGGGGTGTAACCCTAAAAAACGACTTAAGCTAATTAAATCAAGGATAGGATTCTAAGATCTCTCGTGAAAACCGCAGTCCTATAGTCAAAATAGTCTCCGAGAAAATTCCTTGTGAAGATAAATTATACAAGAACTTTGTGTCTTGCAGTCTTCTGTTCGTTCAGTCGTCAGTGAACCGTACTTTATACTTTGTAAGTCGTGGATTTCTGTCCAAATACTTTCTCATGCAATCCGATTTTTTGTTTTGTGTATCTCAGGTTTTTGGATAATTTTGATTCCAGCAAAGGGGCCCGATTCTCGTCTCAAGGAGTAGATTTCGTTTACTTTTCGATAACGTTGACAAGGGGAGCTCTAGTCCCTGGCCCGAGAATCGAGCCCCTGAGGGTTCACGATATGCATGTCGCACTTCAACAATCCAGAATTTTTCCAACTGTATTCCCAGATTTGGATCACCCACGGAAATATGACACTCCAGCAAGGCATCGGAAGTTTGAAGCGAGGAGTGACAAGCTGTTTTACCTTGGAAAATGCATCCAAAAATAGTTCCCATTGGCTCCATAAGGTGCTCCAAATATTTTCCGGAAACCGTATCTAACTGATATTGGCTATCTGCAGGGGTAGATTCCAAATGTGTCCCTATTCTGAGGGGTTGAGTTGAAGTTTGGGTTGAATCAGACTTTGTGATTAGGCTTATGAGCACACTTAGTAACTCCACCTCTGGAAGAGATTGACATGCCACCTAAAGCTCCTGTAGGAACGAACAGTGCTCTGTTGAAAACCGAGACGTCGAACACAAGCTTCAGCAACAAAGTTTACCACGCTGGCTGTGTCCAGCAAAACTCTGGCTCTCTGAAAGATACCTCTAGTATCCTACAAGCAAACAGGGCACCTTTCCCTTTTCTCACTAGGTTGAAGACTCGCTGGTGAACGGACCCGTCAGGAAGATAACACATAGAAAGACAGTTCCTAGAATCGTCATTTCATTAACCAGTAAAATATTCGAAATAAAAACGTCAAATTCCACGTTAATGTCTTGAAAATACTTGCAACAACAACGACAACAATAGACCTATCTCCTATTACCTGGACTGCGCGCGTCGCTTGTAGGCTGCAGGTGAGCGTCCAATGAGAAGCAAGTTTGTGACAGGCTTGCGTCATATTCTTATTCAGGGGCCAGTTCAGAATGAATTGTTCCTTCTTTCTTTGTAACGTGTAATTTGACAAAGAGCAAACTAATTTTTTACATATTACTTGAACTCACCACAGTTTCGTTTAAGATTATACTTGACATATTCCTTTGCAATTTCATTGAGCCATGTTGCCGGAGGAAACATTTATCAAAATAAAAGTGCAAACGATGTTCATCCACTTTAAAACTCTTCTTTTGTCTGATATAAGGCATTGTAAAACACTTGACACTATATCACTTCTTTAATGTTATAATATTCGATTTGTATTGTCTACATTTATTCTGCAACAATACAATCTGGCTACACAGCAGCCTACGAGTTGCGCGCGCATGTCATCTTTTATTGCTTTCTAACTTGTATTTATTACAATTAAGCTCTCTTTTTCTAATCATGCGAGATAGGTCTATTGCAGTTGTGAACGGAAATTAAGGTAGGCATGGTCTGTTCAGAGATCTAGCAAATGCCAAAAAAATCATTAGCCTCTTGCTGCCCGTGCCCCGTGCCAGAGCTGGGCAAAGCCCTCAGTAAAAGGGCTTGAAGCACTAAGCCCTAAGCCCTCTATCAAAGTGCTTCAATTTCAAGCACAAATTCCTTTTTATTTTTAAAAGTGCTTCACAAGCACAAAGCCCTCAAAGTGCTTTGGGCTTGACAAGCACAAAGCCCTCAAAGTGATTTGAAAAGTGCTTGAAGCACATCAAAAGTGCTTGAGGTGCCTTGAAAAGGGCTTCAAGCTCTTTAAATGTGCTTCTCGAATCAAGCTCTTTAAATGTACTTGAAGCTCTTTAAATGTGCCTAAAGCACTTTGAATTTGTAATAAAATTCTCAAAGTGGCATAAGCTACCGCGTAAACTCATCACACAGAATTGGTATAGTAGAGACGAACTTTACATTTCACAGAGTAGCAGTAGTATGTTTTTTTTTGAGATGTAGTTCTGGGGTAGGTACTTGGGGTACTACATGGTACTTCAATTTTAAGGTTTTCAAAATGTTCAATGGGGAAAAGTGGAAAAAATCCAGTGATAAAGTTAAATAGGGTACCAATATAAATTAATTATTTATTTTAATAATAAGTTCATTCATTTTTTTTTAAATTCCATTCTAAGCTCGAACCCAAAACCTCCATTGTTAAGAGAGAAAAGACATAAGACGGTTCAAGTTCAAATAAAAGAAAAAAAAATTAAGGGACAAAACACGATCGAAAATTTTTAAGTGGGAGGTTGAATGATGGTCAATTCAAATTCCTTTCAAAGTGCTTCAAGCCCTTTTAAAGTGCTTCAAGCTCCCAAAAGTGCTTCAAGCCCTCTTAAAGGGCTTCAAGCCCTTTCAAAGGGCTTCAAGCTCCCAAAAGTGCTTCAAGCCCTCTAAAAGTAATTGAAGCTCATTGAAAGGGCTTGAATTACTTTTTTCAATTACAAATTACCAAGCACTTTTCTAAAGTAATTGACTTTGCAAGCCCCAATTACAAATCTATAAAAGGGCTTGAAGCACAGGGCTTTCAAGCCCTCAAAGTGCTTCAAGCACTTTCGCAAGCACAAAGCACTCAAGCCCTGCCCAGCTCTGCCCCGTGCTTATACCCCCTACACAAGTAGTAGAGTTCACAGAGCCGCAAATTGTGATTTTCGTTTGCCCTGAAAGATAAAAAGCTGGAACCAATTTTAAATCATTTCCCCTCGTTAAAATGGCCAAAATCCTGAAGGCGTCAAAAAAAGTCCTGTACCCTGTACGGGGTGGATATGTAGAGGGTGAAACGTAAAAATTACCCTCAATTTTTTTTTCTATATATTTAAATGTACAAAGAAAAACCGATTTTTTGACATGTATGAGTTGCTTTAGATTGATAGAAGTATCTTTTTTTTAAATTTAAAATTCGTTATTACTGAAAAAAAAAATAATTTGGTCCAAAGAAAAATGGAGTATCCTTAAATAAATATTTGGTTCATAATGGACAAACAAATATTTGTTTAAAAAAAAATCTGAATTTGTTTGACCGTTTCCATTTCGTTTGCTTGAATTAAATTATTCTTAGTTTAGCTCAATATCAATCATTGTTACAAAATAAATAAATATTTAGTTCTAGTAAATAAATCATGCATTAGTTAGCTCATAGCAAATATTTAAATTAAATAAATATTTATTTAATGTAAATAAAACAAGTATTTGTTTCAACCTCTTTTATTTTGAACCAAATAAACAAATTGTTCCATTTAAAGCTTCATTTGTTCAATCTTCATTTGTTCAATCAATAAAAAATTTATTATTATTATTATTATCTAATTATGTTTTTATTCTAGTTAAATCAATAAATTATTGTGAAACTGCACAGGAGGGTCGTTCTCATTCAGACGTTCATCGTTATTCTCTTTTCCTGTCCCATCATCAATGTTTGGAATCTGATTCACTTCGATGGCACTTCTGAAAATTTTTGCAGGTGGTTCGTCTGATGCTCAGTTTTTGTGGTGGCAAGTATCGTACATTGAATTAAATCCGAAGTCTTACATTGGAGCAACTCGATATCTGTCTGGTTGCTCTAATGTGAGACCTCTAATTTAAAAAAATTTAAAATACTTGCGTCTAATAATATTGCGAATTACCTATTGCTTGTTGCCTCAGTGTGAGAGGATGTTTGTCTGGTCCAGGTAGAAATAAGTCTTCAATAAAAATTATATCGGCCAAGGCGACGTATTTTTTTGTTCCTGGAGACACCATCTTGCTGAAATTTTTTGCATGATTTGAAATTAAACCTATTATGTAGGTATTATAATTTCAACTTACTGTGTATTAAAGGCCACAGATATTGCACACCCACTTCTGCCAAAAGATCTTCCATCTTGCGGAAACCACTCCGAAAAATAAAAATTTAAAGTAACACCATGCGACGCGTGCCAAACCAACAACAGGAAAGAGCGAGCAGTGATGCACACAGCACAGTATTCGGAACTCGAGCATGCGCGTAAATTGCCAAATGTCTACAGAGATCCCAGTTATTTGAATTTTGGTCATGTTTATTTTGTAAAAATTCCAGAATATTTAATTTAAAGTAGCTGTTATTTCGTTTAAAAAATCTGAATATATTAGATTTATGGCGTTCGTTCCAAATATATATTTATTTAATAATGTAACTCGTATCATTTTAAGAAGTCAAACAAATAATTTGAAAAAACCAAATACGCAGATTTATTTAAACCAAATACATTGTCGTTGGTTTAACTAATCATTATTTGGGTGAAATAAAAAAAAATCAAATAAATATTTATTAGGCAAATTTTTCACTAATTTTTTCAGTGTAGTTAAATGGTAGACCATATGCTTAAAACTGCGCTCCTGAAAAGTGACTAAATATTTTAATCATGTTCTATATCTAACCTATTACAACTTTCTTGTAAAAAATCTAATTAGAAAATTGTTTCTGACAACATTGTAGATCTGACTTTTCCGATCATGGACATTTTTTTTTTTTTTGTATTTGTTTATTTTTCGTGGATTTTTTTCCAAGACGATGCTCAAACGCGATTGAAGGCGAGTTTCCCTTGCGTTCACTCAGAATCACGCGCGCTACGGTCGATTATCGCTTATTTCTTCCTTGTACGTCTAGTAAATGTTGAAAATCTATGACAATGGTTTTGTAGTGAGTATTTTATTAACAATGTTGTTTTTTTTTTACATATTTTATAATGCCTCCACTTGTCGATACAATGTGGATTTCGCACGTTAACAATTTAAGAATTAAAATCAACTACCCCCTAATTATAAAATACCTAATCAATCGGATTCTGACTCCAATTTATCCTTCACCATTTCTGAAACCTGTTGGGTCCTTTTCGTTTGAGAATTTTGGCAATTACCTGTTTGTCCCATATATTTGCACGATCCAATACAAGACAGCTTCTTTTTCGAACAAGAACATTTGAATCGGGATTATCCTGAGGAAAATTATATTGAGGAAAACGAATATTGATCAAAAGAACCTTTTTTACAGTTACATGTATTCAATATAGAGGCATCACTAGGCTTAGCGGGTTTTGTACAGAGAACCGGAATGAGGGCATTGCCATCATTCCTGCAACCATTTTGCAAAGAATCCATTGAAGATGTCGTCAGATTAAGGCTATTTTTCCAGATATATGTTTGGTAGTTTACTCGTCATCCTGCTTCATGGAGCATTGGAAAAAGCTACAGACGCAATATATTGAAGCATAATGGGCTCTTTCACTAAAATTTAAATACGTTATTCAAGTATAAAATCCCAAAGGAGGGACTATTTTAGGCATATATACCAAAAAAAAAGTTCTACAAGGTTCAATAAGTTTTTCACAGGCAATCAAAAGTGGCCAAATTCAAATTAATTTTGAACGCGCCGATTTGCCGACGTCACATAAATATTCTTCATTTCGCTTATGTTGTTGCAAGGAGGACCGGCTCGTCTGTGTTTGCGCTCTGTAAAGATACGTAAAGGTTCGAATGCGCTGTTGTCGGTTGTGACTAAATGTAGTGCAGCGTAAAAAAAATAAATAAAACTAAACATAAAAAATTGTATTAAATTGTGTTTAAGCATAATTTAAAAAAAAATGTTATAAAATCTTGAATCTATAACTAATTAATTTACCTACTTTTCATGAGATTTTGCCAACATTTCAGAATTAAATCTATTACAAATTTTCAATGTTGACAATTAGTGGCAACACGGTCAAATTGCGAGTTGCGACGTCATAGAAATAAATTCTGGGTTTTTATTTGGAGGTATTTCTTTGTTTTCTGTTTTCTCAAGAAGGACTTTGAATTTTTCAAAAGTAAAAATACAGAAAATTCTGTTTTTAGTTGCTTTATCCAAATATGCCAATTTCAAAAATTAGTGAAAGAGCCCATTACATTTCCTTTCCATGGGTTAAAGCACAAAGTGGAATTGAAGGAAATTAATTTGTGGACGATTTAGCAAAAAACAGTAGTATTGAGGATGGGTCTCCTACAGAAATTGATCTTGTACTGAGTGAATGAGGAAAATATATTCGAAATGGTTCCAAATATATTGCTATTTTCAAAAGATTTTGATGAATTCAATGCTCGTTATGAAACGTTAAATCAAACATACGAATTAAATAAAATCAATTTTGACGACTTTAAACTTTATTGACACATTAGTATTAGAATATGATACTTCGATCACATAATATGTCCTAATAACTGATTTGAATCATTTTGATAAACCATCTCCTAAGGATATATTTTACTCTCTTCAAAACTTAAAGGTGAAAATCACTGACCCCAAATACTACTCTTCAATTAAAAAATCCAAGATCTTACAATCCTACTATTAAACACGATATACTAAATGAAATAATTTTCTACGTATTTGATAATAATCAAAAACACGGTAGACTCAGATAAAATTAAACCGGATACGAAAGAAGAAATTGCCGAAATTTTAAAGGAAAATCATTCTACCTCTCTTGCTGGTCATCCCCGATTTAACATATTTTACCCACGGATTAAGGCAGTTTAGAAATAGCCCAATGAAAAAAGATATCAGAACGTTCATAATAGTATATTGTTGTATTAGGAGTAGAAGCTTTACTTTTTTGTGCTGAAGCGGTAGGTTTGCGAGCCGAACGTAGTGAGGCTTGCAATACTGCTGAAGCACAAAAAAGTGCTTCTACTCCGTATGCAACACGCTATTTTTTCTCCAAACGAATGGGGTAAGCTCGGGGGCAAGTGAATGGTTGAGCGGCAGCAAAAGTACGAGCGGCACTAAAAGTACTTCTACTGCCGCTCCAGCGGCACTAAAAGTACTTTTGCTGCCGCTGGGGTTGCCAAGCAGCATAGAAATTAAGTTTCTACCACCTCGACAGGTGTTAACCCGCTGGATTTGCCTAGCAGCATAGAAATCAAATTTCTGACATCTTGACAGGGGTTAACAAAGTGACGTTTTTCTGACGTTTGGAGAAAAAAGGTTTTTTCTCCAAACGTCAAAAAAACGTCAATTACTTAACTCCTGTCAAGATGTCAGAAATTTGATTTCTATGCTGCCAGGCAAATCCAGCAGGTTAACACCTATCGAGGTGGTAGAAGTTTAATTTCTATGCTGCTTGGCAACCCTAGCGGCAGCAAAAGTACTTTTAGTGCCGCTCATACTTTTACTGCCGCTCAACCATTCACCTGCCCCCGAGCTTACTCCATTAGTTTGGAGAAAAAAATATCGTGTTACATACGGAGTAGAAGCACTTTTTTGTGCTTCAGCAGTATTGCAAGCCTCACTACGTTCGGCTCGCAAACCTACTGCTTCAGCACAGAAAAGTAAAGCTTCTACTCCTAATACAATATACTATTATCAAGTGTCAAGAAAATAAAGTAAATCGTCATCCAATTAAAGCTCCAATGCAAGTTAATTCTTCTTGAAGAAGTTAATAGTCTATCTAAAATTAAACATATTACCACATCAGTTTATAGACCTCAGAGTTATAGAGCCTTAGAACGCTCTCATTCTACGCTAGAAGATTATTTAAAACATTTTACCAATAAAAGTCAAGACAATTGGGACGAATTTATTCAAACTGCCATGTTTTCGTATAACACTCTAGTCTATTCAACTTCTCAATTTACACCATATGAGTAAGTGTTTGGCCATAAGGCAATATTACCCAATAAAATAACAAAAGACCGAGAATTCCACTACATGTATAATACCTATAACAAACAACTTCAGTAGAGATTAAATAAATGATCGTTTCAAATTGCTAGAGAAAACATTATCAATTCTAAAATGAAATCCAAAACCTATCACGATAAAAAAATTATTGATTTTAATTTTTCTGTAGGCGACCAAGTTTATGTCCTGGATAAAGCTTCAAAGCCCCGAATAAGTAAAAAACTTTCCCCGAATTATAAGGAACCATATAAAATAACAAAAATAAACTCGAATAATTCGGTTTTCTTAAAAATAAAAAATAAAGCTTGTTTTGTTTCACCAAGACTTTAAAACCATTTGTTTTAGACAAAAATGAAGCTGATACATTACACGCTATATGCTCTTCTCATAATTACGATTTGTTGCGCCCACCTATCGCAAACGGAGGAGCAGGCTTATTAAATAACACCAATCAATAACCTTAAGCAGGCATCTGTCACCAATCTCTAGGCACCCGCGAAACTATAAAACAATGCCTAGGTAGGTACCGCATAACATTCCGCATACGAATTTCGGACCAAATTACATTCCGTATATGCGTTTGGCACCTCGCCGTTTATTGGTTTAAATTCGACCGCATGGTGCGAAGAACCAATGAGAATATGCCTGGGTGCCAAATACATATACGGAATGTTTAGATGCGAACGGCACTGTCATACATTATTTGTCCATTTGCTTTCTCCACTATAAGACTTATAAGCACGTGGTGGAACAAAGAGGCAGATGGTTTATTGCATTTTATATGGCTTTTGCTACATCTCTGAACAAACTTTGTCTCAACAGACTCTACGTATAAATTTCCATGATCGCAGTTTTATCTGCACTTTCAGGAGCAAAAATAAATAAAGCCAAGATATTAATTTCTTAACAATGTGGGTGATGTAGAGTTGCAGTTGCAAAAAGATGTAAGAAATGTTTTGAACAATGAGTGTTATAGAAATATGTCCTAGACTTAAAGATGACAGAACAAATTAAAACAAACAAGACTTTCTAGAAAATAAATGATGATCTAAAATAAAAACTGCCATAATGATCAACAGGAAAGGTGATATGGTTTATTTTTGTCTAAATATTTTAACAAGAGCGAAAAGATTGCCACAGTTTATTTTAAATTTTACAATTATATATTATCTTTTTATTGTTCATTTTAAAATAACATTCAATAACTTAAACAACTAATGTTAATTTATACAACAGAAACTTTTGTTCTAAATCTCAATATCCATACGATTTTTTTTTCTTGTTATAAGTATACCCACTGTACACAAAACTTTCATGAAAGTATAGGGTCAAATTAGACTAGATAGCTATTGATAAACAATAGACAAATTTGAAAAATTGTTCAAAGTTTTGTGTTTCAAAAAATGTCACTTATTTCTGATAGCGGAACATGAGGGATTCAAACTCACCAACAAACGTAGCTATTTTATTCTAGAAAAGAGCTTCAAAATGTTTATTTATAATTATTTTGAAACCCTTTAGTGACAGATAACAGTGATAAAAGACCTATCACTATTCTGGTACTTAACAGATATCCTAAAAAAACTAGAACTAATTTATAATAAGATAACATGTTGCTACTTAAAGTTAGGGGCACAGTTTTATAGTAGCTTGGAAGCATAAATAAAATTAACGATTCAAGATTTATTATATCACGATATTTTGATGCTGGCTATAGAAAAAAATACCCGGTATAGTTACATATAAAATGTGAATTAGTGTAAAAATGTTTTTCTAGGCAAAACGGGATTTGTATCATTTTGAATTAAATGTTGTTTTTCTTTGTAAAAACCTAAACGTTCATCCTCTTTTTTTGTGATGATAATTTTCTCCTAAATTAACTCTAAAATTATAGGTATATATTGCCATTTTCTTCATAAAGCTTGTTCTAGTGCATTTTTTCTACTCAGTTCTCGTCTATCTTACTTTTTACTTTCAATAGGGTGACTTAATAACATTTTGTGTACTTATGTGAAAATCTACTGTTTACCAATCTGTTTGATTTAGCTTATTTAATAGATCTCAATAATTCAATTTAATTTAAATTATTCAATTTATTTTTAAATTGTTTCTTAAGATGCAAGAATAGTAAGTTCTATTGATTTTAATAGTAGCTTATCTATGATAGTACTGTAACAAGTATTTGAAATAGTCAAAAACAATTTCAATTTAAACAAATATTTGGAAGGATTTTTGAAAATTTGTTTCTTTTCCCAGGATTATACAGTTTTGGGGTTGTTTTTCCTGGACGCAATTTTAAAGCTCTTCTCAAAAATCTCTCAAACAAAAAATAATTTTATTATTATATATTATAGTTTACATCTATGTACTTTTTATTTCTTTTTTTTTTTTTAAATATAATACATACACGAATCTAATATGGTGGAGTCTACATCTAGTTAATATAGTATTTTTTTGAGTAGGCATCTTAGAATTATTTACAGATAGAGGAGTATCAGATAAACTTTTTGAAAACATAAATATATACATTAAAAATTTAACGTATAATTTTCTATATACGTTAATTTTTCATTTACGACTTAAACTTTGTAGAGCGACAAAGACTACGAATGATTCTTGTGGTTCGGAAAATGTATTGTTACTGTTACCAGCCAAAACCTTTTGAATAAATTAGGTATTGTAAATATCTATGAGTATATAATTATTATTACACAGAAATTTGAAACTATTTTTTCCCATCTGTGTAAAAAAACTAAATATATACAGCCTAGTGCAAAGAACCCAGTATCTTACAACAATAAAATATGTATAAGCTATGTAGATAAACTTTGGAATACTTGAATGATTTTACAATGATATGACTGTTTTGTGATAGTTTTTTATTTTTTGAACCACACGCATGAATAAACTAAAGAAAGTTCAGTTTGTCGTAAAATATTTTTTAGATTTATATTTCATTCACCTTCCATGTATTATTTTTTTGTGCAAATTCATATTTTATACAATAGTTTATTTAAAAGATACGACTAATCTATAAATTTTCTATTGTCTTGTCAAACTCTCTATTAGATCTACCATAATGTTCCTCTATTATTCGTCCCTTAATATTTATGATGTTCAGTAGATCTTTATTTAAATAATAAAAAGTGAATTCTCTAGATTAGTTTAAGTCTACTTTAGGCTGTAAAAGCACATTAAAAATAATAAATGCATCAACAACATTATAGTAAATGAACTAATTTGTGAAAAATGGTAAAGTAGGTACAAACAGCTCTAGAACTACATTTTATAAACATAGTTATACATATATGCAGCAACAAACAATTTTTTCATTTTGGGAATAGGGGTGAATTTTCTTCATTTTTGGAGAGGCATCCATTAAATCTCTAAAAAAAAAAATCATTTCAAATTAGTATTTACCAAAGACAAACTCTTACCATAATAAATACATGCAAAGGTTATTATAGTATGTTTTCATCGTCATTGCAGGCTCTTTAATCCTTCTTCTCGTCTTCAGGGTCCTTCAGGGTGTGCCATTGGGCGATAGGTCGACGTGGCGAGGCCAACATATCAGACCAATGACGTAATTCGGTTCCACTCGCATTGTAACCCAGTACTACCTTGCCAATTGGTTCAGATGTACCGATCCTGTCATAGTCTACCACTGTTACCACCAAGTTAACTTTCTATAAAAAGAAATAGGATTAATGTAGCATATTATGGCGGCGCGAATGGATTACGGATATATAAAGGCCAAGATTAGCTAGTAGTTTTAAGTTTAAGATAACGGGCTAACATACCCTTTGGTAGCCTCTCAAAATCAGATAATTAAAATATAAAATTCATATGACCAATTTACCTACAACCTATATTGTCTGCAATGTTAAAAAATAAAAATGGCATTTTTTAAAAATTGTCATATACATATTATGTTGTTTTATATATTTTTTATATCTTTATAAAATATACATATTTATTATATAAAATAAATAATTGAAAATTACGGGTGTTCTCAATCTATTATAACTTTCTATATTACACTTAGACACATTCAACCCAATTCCATTTTGTACAGACCAATTGTCCAAAACATCCAAGTTGCTTTGTAGATAGATGCAGTCATCAATATTCTTGACTTCAACTAGGTCATTAATGAACAGTAGAAAAAGCACAGGTCCTAGGTTAGAACCATGTGGAACACCTGAAGTGGCGTAAAAAGAGTATGAATCAAAGCCCTCATATCGAACGAACTGGCTTCGCCCTCGGAGATAGGACTTGTCTTTCAGAAAAACCGAATGTATGCAACTTGTTTAACAATATACGGTGATCGATACTATCAAACGCTTTACGAAAGTCCGTGTAGGTAACATCCACCTGACCCATAGAATCAAGCGATTGACAAATACACTGAGATACAAGTGGCTTGTATCAAACCCAGTTCCGGGATGGAACCAAAAATGGGTTGTGTTTTCTCTCTGCGGGACCTAACCGTGCTGATGAGCTGTGATACAGCGAAACGCGTCCACGGATGGTCCTGCAGAGAGAAAACACTTCTCAATCGGTCCTTAATTGGGCCGTTACCTAATTAAATACACTGAGATAGACTACAAAGATTAGGTCACACATGATCTGCCGCTGACAAAGCCGTGCTGGTGCTCAGTTATTGAGCCCTTCACTTGATTGGATATAGACGTGTGTAAAATAATCTCGAACAATTTCCAAAAGTTATACAGAGTATTGAGGTTGGTCGGTAGTTTGTGATTAAGGCAGAATCGCCTTTTTTTAAGATTGGGGTAATTCGGGTAGTTTACCAAATATCTGGAAACACCTTCTTAGACAGTTTTAAATTAAAAATTAAAGTATCGGGTCGATTAAAGCACAAATACAATCTTTGACAAGGAAACTCGGCACGTCATCAATACCAGCAGTAAATTGGTTCTTAAGTTTTTTACATGCATTAAAGGTCAATGCATTAAAAACATCATACAGGGCCGGCCCTACCATAAGGCGCGAGCGCTCCAGGCGCCAGACCTCGAGGGGCGCCTCCGACTTGTTCCTTGGTAAAAAAAAAGAGAAAAATATGTTTCTGAAATCTGTTTATCCGAACGATATTTTTGCATTACATTTAAGGACACCAGTTTAAATCAAGAATTTCAATATGTTTGAAAAATGAATATAATATTTTCAAGATATATTTTTCATTGTACTAAATAGTCTTGTTTCAAAATGTTTCAAATTTTTATTCCTAAATTACGAATTTTAGTTTTGAGATTGCATCGGCTCTTTATTTGGAAATTATTACCTCTTTAGAATGATGGTTTACAATTTTGGAAGGAGAAACAATATACCTATTTAGAGAATGTACTAATTTTTGTTTTGAACAACCGAATACTTAAACGGAAAGGATAAAAAATAAAATACTCTTAATTTGAGTATATGATTTCTCCGTATTCTCAATGTTAACAAATATAAGAGCATAAAATACCTATTTCAAAAATATAGGTATATCTTTAATTTAATAAGTTTCACATCCTCAATTCGAAAATACATTGAAAATGTATTTTCCATTAGAGAATATAACCGTACCGTAATGCTTGGTTTGAATTGAACGGCTTACAAGTATAACGATCTTTCATAGGAACTCACTTCAACTCTCAGTCTTCACTAGTTCGTTGAAGAGTGAGGTTCATGTATAAGGTTACGGCGGGCTGTTTGAACTTCATCATTCAGTTTTTTTTTTGTGTGGATCTTCTATGGAGGCCAATCACGTTCTTTGTCTACCCTATATGGATTGGATTTATATTCTGCAGTATCTATACAGATTTTGTAATGTGGAAAATAAAAACGTTTAGCATTCTGTAACTGAATTTGGGCGAACGCTGTAGAGTAGAATACTCTAATGGCCATTTGCACCGACCATTTTGAGGGAGACTTAACGATAAGTATTCCTTAAAATGACATTTTTACATGTAAAAAATATCATTTTAACGTATAGGGGAAACTGTTGTATATCGGGACAGGTTCCTTAGTGGGACAATTCAAATTGTCCGCCACCGGTATCGCTTAAAATTCCGAAAAAAATTGTGTCAACTGCTTCATATATGAGCATTAGATATAACCTTGGCATTGGCCGTTAGAGTCTTCAATATGGCGGGATTTTCGTTAGTGTAAGCATAAAAGTGACAAAGTTTTTTTTTACGACCACGTGTTGGGCATAGTTTATGCCAGTAATATCCAATAGTTTGTCCTGAATTTGAGGATAATTATGCCCGCAGGTGTCTTGAAGGTGAATTAAGGTTATTTTTTTCTAGTATTTGTTCATATTTTCTCAAATTCAGAAAATTTCAAAAAGCGTATAAGGTTGTATTGTGGGACAGTGTATACTGGGACAGAATTTCTGGGTTGCATATTGGGACAAACATTTTATCTGCTCTATAATAGAACACTTTCGTATTTCACCTAGTTTCAATACCCTCTTTCTTCCAGAAATTGATAAAAATAGGGGCCGCAAAAACAAGAAATCGTTTTTTGAGAGTCGGAAAATTCACTTTGAGAATGCTGGGGAAGGCGGTAGACTCGGCGGTAGATGGTGTTCTTAAAAATGAAACCAATATTAAGACTGCTGCAGTTCAATTTGGAGTTAGCAAATCAGCGTTGCATAGAAAGAAGCACAAAATAAATGAAGCAAACACGCAGGAATTAAATTTTCAAAAGGCAACATGGTGTCATTGGTGTCAAGCAGATTTTCAGTGACGATGAAGAGCCAATGCTTAGCAAATATTCAGTTACTTCTTCACGAAGGTGCTACGGTTTAACTAGCAGAAAACCTAGAAAGTTGGCTTATAGATTTGCCATCGCACATTAAAATAAATCCACAAACATGGACGGAGAATGAAATCGCCGGAGAAGAATGGTTCAAACTTTCTCGAATTCGAAATAAGTTTGGCTACCTACTTAATTTATGTCGAAGTTCCATCATTTTGTGAATAAGCGACGGAATTTTTTTTTATATTTACTTATTTTGGATCAAAAAACATTGTCCCACTATACCCATGCATCATTCCCAGTATGCAACATGGGGTGGTTGTATAGTGGGAAAGTGGTGTATAGTGGGACATTCAATTTTTTCTATGTTAAAGTGTAAAAGTTGTTGAAATTTTTATAATTGTTAATAAACAAACTACTTTTAAATATATTAGAATGTTCACAATAGTTAAAAATTATTCAACAATTTTTTTATTTCAATTAGAAAAATATTGTCCCAGTATACAACAGTCTCCCCTACTTATCGTTCAGCATCCCTTGAATGGTCGGTGCAAAGTGCAAATGGCCATAAAAAAGTATACAAAAGTTTACTTTGAGCATATCTCAATTTTCATGGTGAAATTACCGTCCTCTTAAAATGAAACTGGGATAGCATCAAACAAAGCAGATCTATATTATTAGATGGATCTGACATATGCTCAATTCAAGTTGCTATATGAATATATAAAAGTTTAGGATGAAGCGACATATCTTCAATTTGAAAACACTTCATTTTTATTTAAAAAATCTGAAATACTCAAACGAAACATCGCATTTTGTTAAAAGAAACCTAATATATTGAGAATTTGCTATTCTTATTCCAAGGCGTCATAGTCTTGAGTATATACAAAGCTAACTTATGCTCGAATTGAGCTTAAGCTATTTGAACCAAGTATTTTGTTTTTTGCGTGCAGAGTTGCAATTTTTTTAATTCAAAAGACCCACTGAGTGATATTTTTGCATTACAGCCTATGGCCTGATTTCTGATTTTTTTCCTGGAAATCTGGGAAACTTTGGGAAATGTAGAATTTTTTTATTTATCTAGGAGCCTTTCAGCTTTGACATACCAAAATTTGATTGGATGAAATCCAAAGATAGCCAAGTTACGATTTTTTTAATCCAAAGCTCCATTGAGTGATATTTTTGCATTACAGCCTATGGCCTGATTTCTGATTTTTTTCCTGGAAATCTGGGAAACCTGGAGAAACCAAATATGTTTTGGCTTATTGAGGAAGCTTTCGGTTTCAACATATTAAAATTTTATTGAAAAATAGTTCAGGATAACGGAGCTATGATTTTTAAAATTAAATAAACACACTTAGCGATATCTTTGACGTGGCCTGATGGCCTCATTCCTAATTTTTTTTCTAAAAATTCTGGAAACTTGTATTAACTAAATATTTTTTTTCTACAACTGTCAAAAAATGATGATGTTCGCACACTCATGACAGTTTGCGAAGTGACACTTTTTTTCCCAGCTATTGATTTTTTAACGTTCCCATGACGCCGTGCGCGAACTAGTTATTTCGCGCACGTGTGCGCGAAATAACTAGTTCGCACACTGGGTGTCATGGTGACACATACCTGTCAGGAAATCAAAAATAATTAAAATTCACCTATCTTTGATTGAAAATGCAATTTTGGCTTCGAATGATTGATATTTAAATGGAGTTGTAGAAAAAATATTGTTTGCAACTCGGGCGCGAAATACTTTGGTGATCTCGACTATTTTTTCAACTCGGCTGCGCCTCGTTAAAAAAATCAGATCTCGATCACCAAAGTAGCATTTCGCGCCCTTGATACAAAAATAACTATTTATTTATTAAGGAAGCTTTTAGCTTCAACATACTAAAATTTTATAGAGAAATATCCCAGAATAACGGAGCTATGATTTTTACAATCAGACAGACACACTTAGTGATATCTCTGCCATAACCAGATTGCCTCATTCCTGATTTTTTTTTTCTAAAAATTCTGGAAACCTAGATTAACCAATTTTTTTTTATTTACTAAGGAAGCTTTTAGCTTCAACATATTGAAATTTTATGGAGAAATAGTCCAGGATAACGGAACTATGATTTTTACAATCAGATAGACACACTGCTCTGAATCCTGTCTTCGCTTTCCGATATTCTGCTATTCTGCTTGCGAGCAGAAGGGTGGTAAGTCTGTGACAAGACAGCAGCTGAAACCCAGTCAGTAGGTAGGAAGAGCCCAGCTGGCGTCTCCTAATACCAATTCCTGTGCCTGTTACGCCTATACTGAATGTCTGCTATTAAAGGGGGTGTAACCTTAAAATACAACTTGTATTCAGAAAATAAAGAAGAAAATTCTTAGAACTCTTGTGAAAATCTCGCATCGCTACTCAAAATAATAAGGTAGATACGACTAAATAAAATTATGTCTATTCATCGCCTGACGTCATAAATACACGCAAAAATTGCAAAACCTATTTAAACTAACGCAGCAATAGATGTGAGAACGCAAAAACGATACGATAATGTCGATAATAGCTCTTTTCCAATCTACATGAGAAACGTTCTAGAACGGTAATTTCCAGTTGATCAATTCATTTGTCAAGTAGAATATATGTTCAATTTATTGAAAAATAGGTGGACAACTGGAAATTATTGGTTCTGGAACGTTTCTCCTGTCGGTTGGAACTGAGCTAACACATGCAGAAAGAATCAGCAAACGCGCGCCAGCGCCGGCTGTCGGACTCAGTTGGTGCATACGACGTCACAATGCTAGGAGTAGGAATTTTATATCACAGTATCTTTACAACGGTTGGTCGTAACCTAGTGCGGTTTGAAAATTTGTTCTTAGATTTTTTTTCCTAGAACTTATTTTTGGGTCACACCCCGTTTAAGATTATCGATAACAATAATTTAAATTGTTTTTAATTTGAATAATACTTGAAAGAAAAAATACCTAAATTATTTTTTAAAGTATTTCTACGTGAATGTCATTTCAAGGACCTACGCAAGTTTAAGTTAATACCTACTAACTTGACTCTGACTTCCGTGGAATTTGGTACTTGTATTTGAATTTGGGAAATTCAAGTCAATTTACTTGACATTTTAAGTTTAGAACAGCGCTGATCATTGAATAGAGTATACGATTCACATTTACTTAATAGCCCCCTTGCATCAAATTTTTATATTGCTGATTTCGATAATCCATGAAAAATAAGTCAACAAGGGTTTTTTTTTTCTTGTTAGTCAAAAATTGACGGAGATACAACTGTTTGAAATGTCCTTCCGACGTCATTACTTAGGTATAATACGTTGTGAGTTGTGACGTCGTACATGCTCAGTATATCTATATATACATAACTCAATATTTGTATAAATTTCGAAATAATCATATTTGGACAAAATAAGAAAACACCCATCGATTTTTTTTCGATTTCCTACAGTTTGCAATAAAGAATAATCAATTTAATTTTCCATGCAAGTACCCTATTAGGGGCGCCAAAGTCAGATCTCGCTCCATCCTGAAAGTAACCTCGGGCCGGCACTGACATCATACATCGCATTCAATCATAGTGCTGTCGATATGGGGAGCATTGTTCACATCAATGTCAAGAGCAGATGGAATTGAGTACGAGCAAGTACGAGTATACACTTTGAAAAAATTGCCCAAATATCATCCACAATATTCTGTGGAATATATAGTGCCTGGTTATCAGCTGCTTCAAGTACACCAGGGATTCTCGAATGGCCTTTTTTACTGTGTATAAAGTTCCAGAATTCGGCAGTTGATATAAAGGTTTCGGAGACAACTTGTATCTCTTTTTACCAAATAAGCTCTCATAGAATTATATTTTACATGATAAAAGTCAGTTCTATACCTCTTAAAATCACTAAAAGCTTTTTCCGTATTAAAGATATTCTTAACAAGTTCACTAGAATAATAATGTGGAAACCTTCTGCGACGGTTAGTCTTGTATGGGGCAGACGATCTAAATATGTTATTCAAAATATAGTATAGAAAATTCATTACAAACAGTATTAACGTGACCAGCACCAAGGACAGCGGACCAATCGGGATTTAGTATCAAATCATACATGAGCGGGAAATTTGCTTTCCTAAAATTAATTTCCTTAGGTAGTTCCTGATTGAGCTTAAAGTTATCGATATGCACTGAGGAATTATCAAATATCTGCAAACTGGGATAATTTCGATTTCCCACAAGTGGCGGTACGTTTTTTATAACGGTGCAATAGAAATTAGCAAGTACAAGATCAAGCAAACCACAGCTCATGTTTAGTACCCTATTGTATTGATCGATATTAAGGATGTTATTGTCATTGAAATTTTCCAGAAGTACCTAGACATTTCTGGTCAAATGTGTTCGAGTTGTAACGAGAGATATTGAAGTCACCTAATATTAATACATTATATTTTCAAACAAAGAACAAAGTAAAGTGAATTGTTCTAAAAATGATTCAAAATCAGTAAGAGTTACTTGAGGCGGGATATATAGAACAAGGACACATAAAAAATTATGACGTACTGTAATTTTACAACCAATAACGTCGATTAAGGGAACAATGTGATTCGAAAAATCCGCCAAGTTAATCAACACGCACAATAGATCCTTGGAAACACCAACTAAAACACCGTCTCCACGAGCAAGATTTGTAGCTTCAAATTTTCGATCCGAACGGAAAACGATAGAAGAGTTGGGAAAGATAACGTTTTGGTAGCAGCAAGTTAGGCAGAGGTTGTTTGGGTTGCTGCGTCTTGGGCTGGGATCACGACAAGTAGAATTCTACTATCATGACGTCACCCGCGATTTATTTATCGCGTACAGTACAGGCGATGATGACGGTTGCTAGACAACCTGACGTCATGAAAGTAAAATTCTAGTAGAATTCTACTTGTCGTGATCCCAGCCCTGGTTTTTTGAGACGATTTTTGGGATACCATTGATTTAATGCGCATGTCTCTCACCGTTCTTCGTGCGACGATCAAGTTAACACCTAGCAGCGTTAAAGTCATTTCGTTGTCTTGGAGTCATGTCAATTTGAATGTAGGTTTGAGATGACCTAATGGCTTTAAGTTTATTGCTCAAAACCAAGCTAGCACCGGATACATTGTCAATAGTGACTTTAAGAGCTTTGCGTCCGTTTTTGTTTGGTTTGCCAATTTTGATGACCTTATTGATACTAACAGGTTAAGAACATATCTGTGAAAACAATAGACCTATCTATTTTACCAGACAAAGAGGTAATTATACGAAAACTTCATTAGATAAAAAAAGACACAGAATGTTCATTGCGCAAGACGAGGCAAAACGTACCAAGTTATGTTAGACTTACGTATAGCAATCCGTTCTTCTTATTTGCACGGGATAAAAAAGGAAGGAGAAAGACCGCATGTTGTGCAACGTATTTGTCAAAAACAATTTTCGAATGTCACTTGTGAAGTAATGTCAAGTTGAATATTAATCGTACTTTTATTCTTGTCAGACCACGGGCAATGAACAAGGACAAGGAGATACTCAGCGTACAAAACGAACACCTCTCACCTGTACTAGTTAGCCAATAGAAAGGCATTGCCTCGTGTTGCGCGCGCATACCAGGTAAAAATAGATAGGTCTATTGGCTGATCTGAGTAGTTTCGGTATCACCATCACTAAGCGGAAAGTTAAAAACCATAACATTGTTAACACGTTTCTGACGATCAACAATCTCGCCCATTATATCTGACTCATTGAAGCAGTCGCAGATGCTGACTGAGAAATAGGACATTGAGGATTAACGAGGATCTTTTCCAACTTATCCAACAGAGCGTCATACTTGTCCTCCACTTGACTTCTCAGTAATGGTATACCCCCCAAGTTCTCCTTGCAATCTTTGCAGAAATACTTAAGACATCGCTTATCTTTATGTTCGATCACTCTAGTTTTAGAGGAAGACAGTGGAGTAAAAAAGTAGTGAAATTTTAGCTTACAACCATCGCACACAGCAAAAATCTCAGAATCACCGATTATTTTCTCACAACCACCAACAGGAACTCATTCTGACTTGTAATGATCGCCCGCTTACAGTTAACAAAGTTGGCACGCCAGAGTAGGTCCCTCCTCGGACAGATCTTTATACCCGGTAAGTGTTCTTGAACGCACTCCCGACCAATGAATGAACTCCCGACAGATTTCCGTTGACTAGAGCAACGGCCGAAATTTTTTATTTAAAAACAAACAATAAATAATTTATTTACGACTAATGTATAATGTCAGAATTATACTTGTAATTTTGGCAGTATAATGACATATGTTATTCCCCCAGGGAATAATGACGAGTAGCGGGATTAATGATCATTATTCCTCAAAAGTGTCAGCAAAGTCTATAGATCTAGAACAAGTCGGGTCACTTCTTTGATCTCCTCAAAAAGCCGGCTTTTTTTGCGGATGGTCGTAAATCATGTCAGCACGCGCCGATTTGTAGATAAGAAGCAAATACGAGGGTCCTGGTCCCGACTTTATTTGCTTTTGTTATAACAGGGGGCGTTCGAAAAAGAATATGTTAAGAATATTTACGTTAATATTTTTTTGGTTTTCGCTAGGTACCCAAATTAAACACATATGGAACTAGTTTTTGAACCTTATTTATTATGTGCTAAGCAAAAGGAAAACTGAACCGATAAAAATATTCTTAAATACAAATTATACCTAGATTATTATTAGGTGGTACATTCAAATAAAAATTGGGTCAAATATTTTTCACAATAAACGGTTGACTCCTTTTAACTACCTGGGACGTTTTGCAAAAGCTCGGCCATGAACACAATGGGAATACACGGGGTAGTTATTAACTCATATAATATGTCTACTTTGCAGACAATGAAAAAAATTGATTAATTTTAGGTAAGAAACCCTATCCAGCTAGTTTTATTATTCAGTTCAAATAATTATTGGAGATAAATATAAAGGTACGCATTGTTGTGGTGTTTCTGACACCTGCTATACAATAAATCAAATTATGCACCGAAGAATATTGCAATTCAATTTAAATTAAGATTATTTAAGTACTAAAACTAAATAGGAACAATATAAATATTTATACAATACATAACGTAACGTGTAACGAAATAAAATAAGATACTTTGATACTAATATAAACAACTTACAAAATATTATATACATAAACCTAGAAATAGTGAAATGTCTTTTAAATTGAATTCCAAATTGAAACATTTACCAACTATAAATTTTTTAATATTGTCAATTTTGGGTTTTCTTTATTTTGTCTTTGGGATCTTAATTCTATATTTGCGAATTTCAGGGTATAATAAATCCTTACTCTTGTATATAATGACACCAGGTATTCTTGTGGAAAGTTTGGACAAGGGTGTGCAAATGGTATAGCGGAAAACTCCTTTTTTAAGTTAACTCCTATGCCATCCTGCGTACAAAGCTTATTAAAATTATCCTCGAAAATATTTTCCATCGATATTACATATTTAGTGAAGTTTTTTGGCGGTACTGTTAATCCCCCAAACCGCCCCTGACTACCCTCGTAGGCTTTTTTTTCGCAAAATACTGTGGATGTGTCAGAATTGTCAGTATTGCAAAAACCTGCGCAAATGTCACATTTATGCTTTAAAAGACACTTTCGTAATAAGTATCCACCTACATAGACTAGTGCGTTGCCTTCATCTGTAAATAAATTTTGATAGTCATTGCTTTGTATGTTTAAAATTTGCTGACTATTTTTTTTTGTTTGATTCAAAAATTCGCATTTTTGTAATAAATCTGGTGTTATGGTAAGCAAAATATCATTAGCATCCTCTAAACAGTTGGAACCTTCTTTTTCATCGCAATATCTCAAAGCAAACAATTTTTTGAATGCTCTACTGAACTGGATCGGAGTGGGATTTCTGGCGTTTCCACAAGCATTCCTAATTTGACCGAAATAATTTTCCAGGCAATCTTGATTTAAGTTACGTGTCAATAGAAATTTATAATTTTTTCTTCGTAACACTTCCCATAATTTTAGGGTTGAAGAAATAGTTAGCCTCCAGCCATAAATAAATCTAAGGCTTTTGGTCATGTTTTTGTCTATTTCTTCATTGTTTTTACCCTTTTTTTTTTGCACGACTTTTAAAGTTGAAAACAGGTTATCCATTTTATTCAAAAATTCAAATTGTTTTGCAGTTCCCATGAAAGCTTGATACGATTCTAAAGTGCTTGAATTTAAAATGTCAAATAATTTATTCATATCATTGATAAAGTTTGCGGTTGTCTTGGCCTCTTCTGATATTTTTCCAAACTCAATGTATGTATGCATGGCAACCGAAACAGAGTGGCTAAACACTTGAGACGCAAATTTGACCCTCATTTTCTTAAAATCATTTGGATTCAAATGGTGATCAGTTAGCCTTGGTGCTAGCCGAAATTGTTTTGTCTTATCAAGGTTATACAATGTTTCTAAATAACATTTATCAGTAACACCCTCATTTAAATGAAAATTATAAGAAAAAAAATTATTTCTTGTTGACTTTAACAAATGTGGAACATCGAATATATAAAAAATGGGAATATCATCAACAAAAAAATATGGGTTTTCAACTGTTAATTTGAGACATGATTTTACTAATTTGAAAAAGTTTGGACCCTGATCCGATGTTACGGCGAGAACGTTCAATCCTATGTTTTTGAGTTTTCGTATTGCCTCGAATATCATTTCTTTCAAATCTACAACACTTGTGGAATTTTTTGTGAAAAAATACGAAATAGGTTGTTTCCAACTGTGAGATATTCCTCTTGCCATAATTACCAAAGCACTTGTGGCGATGTCTGTGGATCTTTTATTACGAAGTTCTTCAAAGCCTATTATGTGATCTCTGGAAATGTTATAAAACAAATTTGATTTAATGGACATTTCGTCAATACATATTATGCAATATTTTGAATTTTCAGACATAAACGGAACTCTTAGTTCTAGAATTTTGAAAATAAATTCATTAAACCCTGCGTAAATTCTCCAATGTTGGGTTATTCTTTTCAGAGTGCTCGGTGATGGCAGTCGTATTACCTTAGATAATTTGGTATATGCTTTAGGTCCTAGCAAATATATAACTAAAGCAAATTGCTTGAATTCATTTGTATACCTGCTTCCTTTCGGTGTTTTGTCTAAAAGTAATAACTGGCTTCTTATCAACATTGTGGATTCCTGTGGATAATGTTCTTCCAAAAATCTTAGAACATCTGAGAGGGATGTCTCGGTCGGTTTTTTAGAAGATTTAAGATTACTTTGTAATTCCGCTATTTTTCTTTTTAGGCCTTCTTTCCTGGGAGTATTTTGGGATAAATGGGAAGGAGTCTGACATGACACATCTGCAAAAAAATGCCATTTTGAAAATCTTTTGTCACTTATTGACCATAAAATAAATGAAAACATTGGCTAATTCATAATTATTATCATAGGGAAAAAAACATTTTCATGGTTTGTTTAATTATACCTATCCAATAGAGTATGTCTTACCTTCCACCAATTCTTGCAGGAAGCCACTTTGGGTTTTCACGTCAGGAGTTGGCGCTAAAAAATTTATGTTTTTTTAAAGTAAGACTTGATATAAAAAATTGCAATAATTAGGCGATTCGAACCACGTAACAAATACAAAAGTTGACTCCATAGAAATGTGTGTTATTTCTACCTGTTTCAAATTTTAATTTGCTGAATTTTAATGTAATTTTAATTTGTTTAAATTTTCTTGAATGTAGTTAAAACCGAGTTACTTGGAAACTTCCATCAAATTACCTGGGCAGGTACAGAACGGACCCTAAGTAGGCAGAAAGGCCTAAATATTAACAGTACGTCAAACATCAAATCGCCTAATTGTTTATATTTTTGCCGTTATAGACAGAAAGTATTTTTTATTTTTTCTCAAGATAAAAACCAAAATGACATTATGTTGGCAATACAATGTAAAATTGTCAATTGTTCCAAATTTTTTATGTAGAAAAGGCTTGTGTTGCCAACATAGTTACTAAATTTTTGACTTGAAGAATTATCTTTAAAAAAAAACAGACTTTAGATATAATTTACCTTCAATATGTTCAGTTTGGGTTTGTCTGTCAATGAAAATCTTGGAAGGGCCTCCAGTTTCAACTCTTTGACGATTGTGTCCTAAGAAGTATGAGAATTATAAGAAATACTAATTCACATAATTATAACTTCAAATGATGACATAAATTCAATAAATTAAATTGATTGAAGGATAATCTTAACAATTATTGTTACTTAATTAATATTATAGCATAAAATCATCGTTAAGGGCACTTACCATTAGGTTCTGGTAGTAACTTCGATGGAATAGCAGTTTTTGATAAACGTTTTCTGGATAAAGTAAATGAGTTTTCATCAAAATGAGCAGAACATATTCTGACAGCTTTATGAGCCTCTTCCGGTGTTAATTTTGCATATCTATGTTCTGCAACAAAGCCTAAAACGTCTTTCCATTGCTGACACCTTAAAAAAATATATAATAGTGTGTTTTTTATCAAATCGCAAAAATTTTGTATTGTTTAAAATACCTATTTAGGTATGCACTTTGTGTTTTTTATATTTAATAGTTATTTATACACCAAGTGAGTTAAATGAATGTTTATTCATGAGAAGAAAGTTTAACCCACGAGCCCTAGCGAGTGGGTTAATTTTCTTCGAATGAATAAACATTTCAACTCTCGTGATTTATACAAAATTTTATCCCATTTTGATGGACATTCAAAAAATTAAGTACCTAATAGGAATCAAATTATAAAAAGAATTCATTCTTAAAAGACCGAGAGTGATCTAAAAATATTTTAAATCACTCAGGTGATAAACGTCTACTCACCTTTGTTATTATGCGTTCAATAATGTCATTTTTAAACGTCAAAATGGGATAATAGTTATTTATACACCAAGTGAGTTAAATGAATGTTTATTCATGAGAAGAAAGGTTAACCCACGAGCCCTAGCGAGTCGGTTAATTTTCTTCGAATGAATAAACATTTTAACTCACGCGATGTATACAAAATTTTATCCCATTCTGATGCACATTTGAAAAATTATGTACCTACTTAATAGGAATCAAATTACGGAAAGAATTCATTCAGCGAGCGCCTATGTCTAATACCTATTGAAAAGGGTAGTTGCTAGGGTATAGCTAGTTGTTTGTTTGTATTTGTAGCAGATTTTTGTACTGGCAGAGTGACTTAAAAAACCGAGAGTGAGTTAAAAATATTTTAAATCACTCAGATGATAAACGTCTACTTACCTTTGTTATTATTCGTTCAATAATGTCATTTTTAAACGTCAAAATGGGATAAAAAATTATAACTATAGTTCACTACCTATAATTAGGTATTTCTAAACAAGAATACCTATTAGGTATACCTTGACAGTTTATTGAGTAATTTATTGCTTACCTTATAGGATCCTTGGGAATACGGAAAAACGAAAATTGCATGTCACTTGCAGAATTGATTCTACATGAATCCACGCAACAATAATTTCCGTGAGCCATCACGAATAATTGAAAATTACAATAATTTCAACAACCCCACAAAATAAAATATACTACACTTTTTGCTTGGCGCACCCGATATAACAATCTGCAAAGCCACCCTGTAACTGAATGCATTGATGACACCCGTGCCAAGCAGGTAACCGATGGGGTAGAAAAGGGCGTTGGCACGGGGAGGGGGATTTTTGTCGACGAGCGAGAGTGACCAGACTTATTGACAGATCATCGTCATAATTATTGTTTTTCAATTAATTTCATATTATAAAATCAGCGGTAAGTGTATCTCACCATCACGTTCTGGTAGTAACTTTTATAGAATAGCAGTTTTTAATGAACGTTTTCCTACGAGCGTGCGGGAAACGCGTTTCCAAGCACCAATTTGCGTGCGGAAAGTACCACTTTTCCGTACGGCGTGCGGAAAAAAAAATTCATCACGGTGTGCGCGAAAAAAAATTTCACATAAATAATTTTATATTCTTCTCCTAATTTTTAAAAAATCAAATATTTGGCCATTTCTTTTATCAGATACAAAAACAAACAAAAAAAATTCAATTTCCGCAAGTTCGTAGGAAACATGTTATACCTAGCACGAGTGTAAAGTATCTTTTCCGCGCTTACTGCTTGCACGAACTCCGCTAGAGCGTCTTCGCTCGTGCAAACGCCGTTGCTTGCGGAAAAGTATAACTTTCCGCACTTCTCAAATAAATAGCTATTTTCCTAACGAGTGCGGGAAGAGAAATTTCTTCACGCACGAGTTAGGAACTATATTTTTTCTATGAGCATACTAAAGCTGATGTTACGAAGAGTTTAATTCAAATAAAATGCGATTATGCAGAAGGTAGAATTAAAAATGTATTAAAACGTATTTATAAAAAGGAAAACGTACAGGTATAGGTGTATCAACAATACAAACTTCCCGCACTGAGTGCGGGAAGAAATCTCTTCCCGCACAGCAAATCGTGCGGGAAGAGCCATTTCCCGCACGCTCGTAGAAAATAACTATTTTCGGCAAGTGAATAAATTTTCATTAAAATAATGCAGAACATATTCTGACAGTTCTATTAGCCTCTTCGGGTGTTAATTTTTTTTGCTTATCTATGTGTTCCAACAAAGCCTGAAATATGTTTCCATTGCTGACACTTCAAAAAATATATGATTGTGTTTTAATTTAATCAAATCGGAAAAATTTTAAAATAAAATTTACTACACTTTTTTCTTGGCGCACCCGATATAAAAAGCGACGCAAGCCACTCTGTATCTAAAGGCATCGAGGAGGGTCCTCTCGAGCAGGGAAAACATAGGCTAGAAGTAGCGCGTCGGCAGGAGGGGAATTTTAGGCGACGAGCGAGAGTGAGCGGACTTGTTCTAGATCTATAGACTTTGGTGTCAGTGTCAAACGTGTAGTACTTGTGGATTTGTATTGAGAATTTGAGATGAATGAAATTTGTTCATTAAAAATCTCAAATAAATTAATTTGTCGTAAATAAAGTAGAGTATACTACTCGCAATAATAGCTATCACCCACATAACAGTGAAAGAACATTCATATTCTCAGAATATTCCCTCAAAGTACTTTTTGGAATGTTCTTTTAGGAATGTTCAATGAATATTCTAAGATTGTTTCGATTGAAATATTCATTTTTGAACGTTCTATTTATGTACTAGGAATGTTGCTTCTATGCACCTACCTGAAAGATTGTGCTAAGAACCTACTTTATATAACATTCTTTGAATATTCTCATACGAACATTATTATAATGTACCCTAAAAAATGTTTTTTAAGCTAATATCTCTATCAAGTATTAAGATTATACCTACCAAGTTGTGCTGAGAAGTTTATGTAAGTAGGTAACCATGATAAGAATATTTTCATATTGTTCACCTAATTATCTAAAGTACCTACTCAAAAATCTTAATTATACAATTGAACAATAATGCTCTATCTAGAACCTACCAAGAATATTATAGGTATATTCTTTTTCTTTTGCTTTGTATGACTTCCAAGAGAGGGAGCGACGCGCTATTAAAGATCTGCATCTTGCCTCGCATTTGAATCGCCTTGGAACCTGTTTCTCTCAGTTGGCATGCTTCGACGAGAGCATAACAAGCTCGAAACCGGAGCTTTGGTTAAATACTCGTGTTTTCTAGAGAAGTTTTCCAACAACTCTTTCACTGCCTTTAATATAAAAGGGCTGAAACGAGTATTATTTGGAAGCGAAAATTAACATTCCAAGTATATCCTTAGAATCAAACAAGAATATTATGTCTAGGATGCATATTGAGAATGATATATGTAGATATATTCTAAGAATATTTCAAGCATATTGGTATAATATTCTTTTGAGAACAAAACTATAATGTCATAGAAACATTCTTTGAATGTGAGAATATAGGTACGTTTCGAGCATATTTTTAGAATCAAACAGGAATATTCTTTTCAGGAAGTACTGAGAATCTCATAGGTTCTAGGAATATCCCAATGGATTTCCCAGGAAGTTCTTGGGTATTGCAAACAGTATTTCTACAATCTTTTCTCAGAACATTCTCAGGACATTCGCAATGGTTTTGGCGAACATTCTAGGCACATTCCTCCTAAAAAAAGAACATTCTTAATACATTCTAAGGATGCAATTTTGTTATGTGGGCATATTGACTCGTGATATAATCTACTATAATGCGATAGGGCTATTATAGGACAATTGGGCATGGCATGGAAAACATCAGCCGCAAATACTTCCACGAACAACGAAAATTATGCATTATAGATCTCACAACTAAGAATACTTCCGTTTAAACTAAAAACAAAATGTTATTAATTTTCGGATGTCGGATGCCATGAATGGAATTTTGCGAAAGAGAGCCATTAATTTTTGTGATAGGTGTGATGAAATTAATAGTGAAACGTGTCCCCCTGGAAACAAAAGTTTACGGGTCCGAAGGTTTTTTTTTTATTTCTACTTTCAAAGCCGTAAATCTTGCTGGACTGTTTTCGATGGGCCACCCTGTATAAGTAGGTATATTATTATATTTGAGTATCTATATTTTGAAGCGTTTTTGCTACCGAGGTCTTGAATTGCGTACAAAATGTTAAAGTCAGATATGATAAGACAATCAAACGTTTGTCTGTAGGGTGTCGGGTGTCTCAAAAAAGTTGCAGCATTATTTAAAAATAGGTTTTGTGAAAGGAAGTGCGCCGTGCGCCATATTGGATTTTCACTCATATTTCCAGATTGTGTTTTGAATCGTTAGCCTGATTGTTTATCTCCAAAACAATCCCTGTATAAAGAAAATTTGACGACTAGAAAAAACGTGGCGAGTGACTGAAATACCAATCTTTAGTTTGTGGTATTACTATAAAAATTAAAATCCGATATTTCGAACATATCCAGCGCTATTCAAAATCAAATTTTTGAAGAAGTCCGCCATCTTGAATTTATCTTATATCAACCAGCTACTTAGGAAAGGAGGGCCTGGTATTCAACCTTATTAATTTAATTGCCGATTTTATCGGATGTTTATTGCAATTCAGCAATAAATTCATATAAATAGTGGGCCAAGCCGAGCAACAGATATACTTGAACCAGTATTAGTACCGTCACCCTGGGAACACCTCACTGAAGTCAAGTCTCCCCAGTGCAAGTACTGCCACCCTGGGAAAGCCCCTCTAGATGAGGATCAGTTAAACGACGATTAGCATTCAACGTAGTACCGTCAAATGTGTGGCCCTATCTACGGAAGACCGTGCATCCTAGAGGATTAATGACGTAATGATTTCATAGCAAATATACACTTTTTTATATAAAACTCAGCGAGTTTCTCTCCATCTATCTACCCTACACCCCCCGTCACGGAGAGGTTGTGACAATATTATTACTTTTCTTTTACCTTTCGAGGCAAGTATAAAACATTTAACTTACCTGTATCTGTTCAAAAGGTACTTCAAAAGTAAAAGATTCATTGTAATAAGGATTGAGTGTGCACTTTTTGATGCTAGTCTTCTTCTTTTTGAGGCGTTTCCCGTTTTGCATCAGGGCGATCTTAACGTAAGGATCTAAGAAACGAAATTTGACTTACTTTGAAGCGACCAAATAAATCAAAAAAATATTCTTACCAGAAAGACCACCAACATCCATTTTCTTCAAATTCTTGGCTTCCAAGATGACAACGGTCAATTTCCCAGCAGTGGGAACGTATCTCAAAGAGAAGCAAATGTCTCCCAACTTATTGTCCTGCAATAGTTTATGGTAGAGTAAGCTGAATTAGAATGTTCTTCACAAAGTTTGATCACATCTAAATCTTGGTTGCGATGCTCTCAGAAAATTGTTGAGCTAATTTGTAGGTACTTTTTTTGGTAAGTATTCAATTTTTGCTTAAATTTTTGCATAATTTTTTAAAATTTCATAATCTTTTTACACCTCTGATGGATTTAACAAATTTATACTTGAATATATCAAATATGAGAAGCTAAGACACAAAATAGTGAGAGAAACAGTCCATAAACACGTATAAAATTGAGAAAAAACAACAAACAAAACAACACTGGGGGAAATTGGCATGCGCAATCAAGACTTGGGTGTCATCAAGCCAGTTTATTAGAGGAATTATAAACAAAATACAATCGTGGTGGATTCAGGAACACACTGAAAGAGAACTAAATAACTGATTTACAGACCAAATATTAATTAAATAAATGGACTATGTGCACACGTTTTAAAGGAAAAACAACAGATCATAACCGACATAGTGTTGTTGGAAAAACACCTAAAAAATTAATTATTATTTACCTTCGTTTCGTACATAACATTGTGTTATTAAGTAAATCGTATCTAAAACTTGTCTGCATTGTTATTAGGTTATTTAAAATGTTGTGTTACCTATATTTTTTTCTAAAAACACCCAGCTCAAACCAGCTTATAAAAATCTATATAATTGAATCTTACAGCAACTTCTTGAAATATCTATGAATACCTATGCTATTATTCTCTATATAGAATAATTTTCAGCTGTTCTCTTTTTAGAAAATCTTCAAAGTTTGTAAGCCTTAAATTTGATTTTTAGGTTTTTTATACCAAGTATGATGAAAATTTTTATTTTAAAAATAGGTTGAAAGTAGTTCAAGCAAATATAAAAAGTTGTTGTAAGATACCTATTGAAATAAAATCTAAGTCACAGTACGTTCTAAGTATCTATTGTAAATTGTTTAACATTGGCGGGTTAAAAGTAAAGGCCAGTTCTAGGAACTATGTAAAAAATCAGCTGTTTAGATAAATTATTATAGGTAATTTATCATATGAACTAATTGCTAAGAAAAAATGTTAGTATGTATGAAAAAGGTACCTTTATAGACATCGGGAAATTCCAACTTTAGTGGATAATTTTACCAACAACTAGCAAATAAATTATTGGGCAAATGTGAAACCAATACTAAGTTTTTAAGGTTTTAGTGGTTTTGTTATTGAAAATATAGCTTGGTTTCACAGTTTTTGCCATGTGAAATAAATATGTACTGTGCTGTTTTATCTAACTAATTGGTGCTGGCATGCTGGAAGTAAAAAACTGGTAGAAACCAACTTGTTTTTAAAATGTAAAACTTATACAATATTATACATAGGTGAGTTTTTGTGTTTAATAAAAATTTAGAGATAATTTGCCTAGTGAGCATCAGTTGGAAGTTTGAGATTTTATTTTGCTTTTTTTTTTGAAAATTACAAAGTATTTTAGCAAAAACAGTTCAGAAGCGATTATATACGTACGCAGAACGATAAATTTATGGACTACGCGGGGTTTGTAACATTTATAATTTTATAATAAATGAACTGATAATTAAAATTCTTTGGGCAGAGGAATTTATCAATTTATTTTATTTCATGTTAATTCGAAACCGTCTTTTATATCGGATATCACGAATTAAGAAACAAATAATTGAAATACGTCACAATATTAACGAGCGGGAACAAATGACTCTAAAAATTAACGTGCCCGTTTCAGCCCATCTTTCAGAGCATTCCTATCCAAAATCTTGGATGAGAAGGACAAGTTGCGTCGTTCATCATTTTGAAGTGCGTATTATGCTATTGAAAATGAAGAGAAAGTTAAGGAAAATTGGAGGATTAAACATTTTGGTCCTGGGCGGGATTCGAACCCGCGTCCTCAGCATTGCCGGTGCTACGCTTTAACTAATTAAGCCACCATGACCCTACAGCTCTTTTTAATTTTTTTTTGATGTTGTTAGAGGAAGTTGCGTGGTTCACCGCTTACTGCCAAACTTCTCAATCCTCCAATAGATTCACACATTTTTTGCATCGCTCCAAACTCGAATAAGCTCCTTATTACTATGTAGGTTTCGCCCATATGTGTGGAAACTTGGTGTATGCGATGTGCGCATAAGCAATGTTGAAAGGAATAAAGTTTTTGTCGGTTAAAACAACCGAAAAGGGTGGAAATTGAAAATGAAGAGAAAGATAAGGAAAATTGGAGGATTAAAAATTTTGGTCCTGGGCGGGATTCGAATCCGCGTCCTCAGCATTTTCCTTAACTTTCTCTTCATTTCCAATTTCCACGCTTTTCGGATGGGGGAGGGTGCAGGGGCTGGTATACCGGGTGCCCACGAGATTACTTTCCGGCTGCCATTTTTTTATTTGTTCATCGATATCAACGAAATTTGGTAGGGTTGATATTCTAATCAAACGCCATTTTTATGCATTTATGACAACTTTTTCTGACTTCCGGTTTCACCGGAAATTACCGAAACTTTTGATTTTCAAATGGCACACCCTGTATATTTTTTGTTTATCGGATTCTACAGATCGTTTTACGTCCTAATGAACCACTTTTAAATCGATTTTTGTCCAAATTTCGTTTTCAAATTAAATTTTAAGTAGAAAAAAAAAAAATTCCTACAAAAATAAGTATATGAACGAAAATTGAGAAAAATGTCGTAGTGTATTATATCGTTGGATTCGCTTTAAAATACTGTATTTAGTAATGTTATGAAAGTGATATGTTTCTATTCTACTTTTTGAGCTAGGGCAAAAATACTGAAATAATGGGGTTTACAGCCCTCTATCAAAAAAGTTTACAAAGATAAGATTGAGTTTGTATTTTTCTGAAATTAAGTAAAGTATGTAGAGTCATTTTAGGATGATCATGGCACTCTAGTTAAAAAAATAAAATTTAATTTAAAAATTAAATTTGGACAAAAATCGATTCAAAAGTGGTGCATTAGGATGTAAAACGATCTGTAGAATCCGAAAAACAAAAAATATACAGGGTGTGCCATTTAAAAATCAAAAGTTACTGTCATTTCCGGTGAAACCGGAAGTCGGGAAAACTTGTCATAAATGCATAAAAATGGCGTTTGGTCAGAATATCAACTCTACCAAGTTTCGTTGATATCGATAAATAAATTAAAAAATGGCAGCCGGAAAGTGATCTCATGGGCACCCGGTATACAGTGAGTTCATGAAGTCCCGCATAAATTCATTATTTTGAAAACGGTAGAATTTTGGAAAAATCGCTCAGACACGTAAATTTTGTTTTTTTGTTTGAAATTTTTCGATATATTTTTTATCATACAGGGTGTCTCAAAAATAGCTTCGCTGGTATCAACTCATTTTTTTTTAAATGGTACCCCTGTATATTAGGACATTTCCGGATTCTGCGGAAAATTCTCGACATATTTCATGTACAATGTCATATACCTATCTTCAACTGATTCGGAAATATTGACAGTTGAAAGTTGACTTTTTTGCAACTTTGACAGGCTGTAAAACCTAAACGGTTGATTTAAGAGGAAACCCGATTTTACATCCCTGTCTTAGATTTTCATAAACTATCATTTGACACCAACTTTAATTAAACCAGAGATTAAATTCAACCGGAATTTTTAATCTTGGATTAACTCCAAAGTTGGTGTCGAATGATAGTTTTTCTATTTTAGTGTCATATCGAAGTCTTTTCGACACTAAAAGTAGTTTCGAAAAGAAGCTCTTTGTGACACTCCTTTTTTACTTATCGAAGGTTGGTAACACTGGCTGACTGATGGCCATCGAACTGTCATTTGCGATTTTATAATAGAAGATTTCTATATTTGACATGTAGTGTTACCAACCTAAACATATGAAATCAAGAAATATGAGAATATAATTTCCAAGAAAAGTTTTTTTTTTTAAATTAAACAATACCAAAATAGAAAAAATAGTATAAAATATTCGTTTCATAAGACATTTTATCGCACTCGCCCTTTAGAAAACTCGCCTCCGGCTCGTTTTCTAATATAGGGCTCGTGCGATAAAATGACGTCTTATGAAACTTGTATTTTAATGTACTATTATAGAAACTAAGACAAGAATGTATGATCGATTTTGCTGTAAAATCAACCGTTCAGGTTTTACAGTCTGTCAAAGATGCAAAAAAGTCAATTTTCAACTGTCAATATTTTTGAAACAGTTGAAGATAGGTATATGACATTGCACAGGAAATATGTCTAAAATTTTCCGCAGAATCCATAAATGTCAAAATATACAGGGGGTACCATTTGAAAAACTAAAGTTGATACTAGCAAAGCTATTTTTGAGACATCCTGTATGATAAAAAATATATCGAAAAATTTCAAACAAAAAAACAAAATTGACGTGTCCGAGCGATTTTTCAGAAATTCTACCCGTTTTCAAAATAATGAATTTATGCGGGACTTTATGAACTCACTGTATAGGGAGAGACCTCTGGCGAGAATTAGTCTTGCACTGGATCGATAGCTAACGGTATACCAGACTAAAATCTAAGCCATACAGGCTCAGGAGAATCTCCCGAGAGGTTACTCGAGCAAGCATACAGGGTGTATCAGGTTTGAATACAAAAATTTTAACACGTGAAAATATGGCCAATTTTGAACAAAAAAAGTTTATACTAGGTACATGGGGTCCAAACATTTTTGAGAAAAAGGCCTTTGAAGTTTAGACATTTTTTGACGAATATTTGATAGAGAAAATTTTAATCATTATGTGATGTAAAAAAATTTAGTTCATTCAATTATTTTAGTCAACAACATTAAAAAAAAAAAATTTAAAACAACATGAAAATTTCACTCGTAAATTGGTATCTAAACATCTGGGAGCAAAGCACATCACACACACTTGATTTGTCCTCTATCAGTTAGTTGAAGCATTGCAAACGCGCGTAATTAATTTTTAATTTTTTTGAAAATAAAATGTTTACAAACGTCGGATATGCAGATGCTTGTTTAGGCAGAATCATTGCAAAATGCCCATTTAGCCGCCAGATCTTACAGGGAGGGATTCCCCAAGAGTACCCACCACCCACCTGATGAAAGAACATTGCGCCCGTTTTACAAATATTGCGTGATACAGGAAGTGTGCGTGTGCAAAATTTGCGTGTTGATTTGAGTGTTTTGAGAACCTTCTAACAAAAATTATTATTTTCTTAGCCTTAACATTTACCAGTTTTATTTACATTTATTTCGTGGCAGAGATAATACCTGTACGATATTGACACGTTAACATTTTTCCAAATTTAAATTCTGCGGTAACTTCGAAAATACTAACAATTGACCCATGGTTATTAGTAAGACAGTTTTAGCTTGAAATGGGCCATATTCCAGCTATTCTTTCCATTTGAACAAACTGATTGTAATCACATAAGGTTTGTTTCTAAAATGTCAAAAAAAGAGTTAGGGCCAATGAAATAGTTGTAAATCCAGATGAGAATTATTTGAAATAAACCTCAAGTAACTTCGATCAGTTTACACAGTGTGGTTTTCGTCCAGGAATATGTTAATGACCGAATTTTCATTCGATCAGTTTGTTCAGATCGGAAGAATACCTGGATTATCTCATGTTAAAATATTTGTACTTCTACCTAATACACCCTGTATTTATACAGGGTGTCCCAGAATATGTGGTCAATATCTCGATTCAGATAGAATACAAAAAAAAATACAACTTTCTATAAAAATAAATCCTACGCCCCCTCCTATGAAGTTACGTGCTCCTAAAGGACGTCTCTGAAAATTGTTTTTTTGTTGATAACAAAATAATTCGTGTAATTTTTTTAATTTTTTAATGTGATGGATACTAGGTAAGACCCCTTAAAATGGAACCTTTCAAACATACTTGGCCAATCTAGTTTGTCAGGGACGGACTAGCTTTAACACAATAATGCTCTTTTTTTACACCCTGTATGATAAAGGCACAATATTAATATTTTAAGATAGTTTGAACCTTGAACTAGAAAAAAGGTACTGCTATTCGATGTCGAAAAAATGAGCTGGATTCGAGAAAAATCTGTTTTTTCTATTAATGGTTTTTTAATTATTAATTTTGTATGTCGGCTCAACATGAGCTCTTTCTAATCTTATGCATTTCATACCTATTTTATTGAATTATTGTTCGATATTAGCCCTTATTTCGCGCCAGTGAAAATTAATCCCTTCTACTAATATTTCCTCAGTGTCATTATTGTGTTAAAGCTAGCCGTCCCTGGCAAACTGAAACTAGATTGGTCAAGCGTGTTTGAACGGGTCCATTTTAAGGGGTCTTATCTAGTATATGTCATATTAAAAAAAAAAAAAAAACATTACACGAAGTATTTTGAAAGTTATCAACAAAAATCCGATTTTCAGAGACGTCCTTTAGGGGCACGTAACTTCGTACGGAGGGGGGCCGTTGGAATTTTTTTTATAGGAAGTTGTCACATTATTTTTTCGTGTTCTATCTGAATCCGAGAGATTGTCTACATATTCTGGGACACCCTGTATATGCAGCGACAGTCAGACAGCACTCCGAGCCCTTGGCTCAGACAAGGTCAACTCAAGGTTCACGCCGCTTGACTGTATGACAACCCTTAGACTACTCAGTGGGCTCAACAAGGTCACCCCTTGTTTGGCTTTCCAGCTGTCGCGTGAAGGTAGCAACACTGCCTTTATTGGGTCAGAGCCTGTACTTGGGGTTGCTTCCTGCCTGGTGAAAACCAAGATCATCAGGAACTGGTCCAACAACCAGTTCCAAGACGAATGGCTGGAACAGGGAGGCCTCAGACAAAGAAGGATCCTTATACGAGGTATTGCAAACTGCAAAGAGTTGGATTTGAAGTGAACACATTGAAAAATATTGTTGGTGTTACCTTATTTTTATCAAAAGAAAATAATGGTCTACGTTATATTAGTTTATGTATTTAAAGAAATTTAAGTAATATATTGCACATAAATTTTAATAAAATTACGAATCAGCCTCATCACTATCATCTTCATCACTATTTCGTCGGCAAAATCCGGTGGATACAAATTATCATAAGTCGAATGGTCCATATTACAACTACACATTTCTGTGCAAGGCATACTGTTTGCTAAACATTTACATGGTGATGAACATCGATTTTTTAGACACGAACATTTAACTAGTTGAGGAATAGACTCTGGAGCGCATTGTTCTTCAGACATGACAGGGGTAAGCACTCCTTCTTCGAAACACCATCCGTGTCCAACTGGATTAGGGATGACTGCAGTTGGTTCATCATCTTTTGAACACATAAATGCTTGAAGGTTAGCTCTCTTAATTGCGGGCACAAGGGAACCTCTAGTGGGGAGTAACTTATCTCCAAAGGCTTGTTTCGCAGTAAACATTGACCACTGTAATTCTGCAAGTGATCTTATTGTTAGTGCTTGCTTTATAAACCCGGCAAATAAATATTTCCACCTTATACAAAACATATTCAGGTAGGTACTAATTCACTGGTAGGTACCAAGTTTCTGCAAGGCAGTAAGTTCTGCTTCACTCGCTGAAATAGATGAGACCCGCCTTCCCGTCTGAACCCATCATTCACTTGACCACAATAATGAAGATATGCGCACGGGTGCAACTCGTTTTACAACATACAGGGTGTTTCACGAACATCGAAACACAGGCGTATTAGGGCGATTTAAAAAAAACGCTCGAACATGTCATTTTTGTATTCAAGAGGTAAACTTTTTGACCTCATCGGTATTTGTCTAGGGTGCATCCCGTGGGTGGGGTAACTTTTACCCCTTTTTTTAGATAGGGAAGATGGATTAAGTGATACCTTGTTTTGAAGGTATTTTGATTCTCGTAATAACTGCGTATTTTTTTTTTCAAGATATTTACTATTAAAGTTGCCATGGGCTAAATAAGAAACAATCTTCTGGCCCTGTTAATCTTAAATCAACACTTTCTTTACTTTCCTCTGGGGCACGTCATAATTTCCATATTCTGAAAAAATTAAGATTGGTGTGACTGAGAGAAAAGTCAGAAAAGTGTTAATTTGAGAATAGCAGGGCCAGAAAATTGTTTCTCATTTAGCCCATGGCCACTTTGACAGTGAATATTTCGAGAAATAATAATTTGATTTTCAAAAAAAATACGCAGTTATGACGAGAATCAAAATACCTTTAAAACAAGGTACCACTCGACCCAGCTTCCCTTTATAAAAAAGAGGGATGAAAGTTACCCCACCCAGGGGGTGCACTCTAGCGAAATACTGATGGGGTCAAAAAGTTTCCCCCTTGAATACAAAATTGACGTGTCCGAACGTTTTTATTAAATCGACCTTAAAATACCCAAAAACGCGTCTGTTTCGGTGTTCGTGAAACACCCTGTATATCCGCCTGTAACTCATATGATATACATTTTATGAGTGCGTTAATATGTCAATCGATTGCAGCGCGTGTCCTGCTTGTTTCACAAAACTGGCGTAGCCAGTAGTCGTTTTTAGTCTTGGCAGCTTAAGTTTTTTGAAAGCAAAGTTGGAGATATATGCATTAGGGGGAAAAACACGGAAACGAGGAAATACTCAAGACCCTGGAGAAACAGAATCCTGGACTCGAGTGTAACCATTGGGGAGTGTGGGAGAGACGAAAGGACCCAAACGGACTCCGACCCGTCGTGGGCTTGGATAACACATCCATAGCCCACCTTATTAAGGCTGAATTTCAGCCTTACTACAACGCCACGAGGGCTTAGGTCACGCTTATACCCGCAGGCCAGTAGGGAACCCCAAAGGAGGTACCCTGCTCGGCAAGAAACCTGACCAAACTCGAGCCAGAAGGAAAATCCCCAGAACAAAAAATGCCTGTGAACTTCATACAGTTCAATTTTCAGCATGGGAGGGCCTCCTTTGCACGAAAGTAGGCTTGGCTAATGCATGTGTAGCAATGATTCAAGAACCCTGGATGTACAGGGGTGCGGTCAGGGGCCTGGGAGGAGGCGGAGGAACAGTCTATTTGCTGCACATCCGCCGAAAGATCCAGGGCCTGCGTCTACTCGAAAAACGTGGCAGTCATACCGATGCCAGGAACTTTCACCAAGGATCTAGTTGCGGTAAAAATCTCCACAGATGCCGAGGGTAAAAAAACGAATTTATTCGTATGCTCTGCTTACTTCTGACAGGACGTGGCCCAGTCCCCCAAGGGAAATCGTCGCGCTCGTGGAAGAGTGAAGAACATTAGATCCCCATTGATCATCATGATCATCATCACGGCCGTCAGCTGCCTCAACGAGGCCGTCATCGATTCATTTGAGGCCAGTTGCCCACCACCAAAAAAGACAAGCAACGGCAGAACGCCTTGGTGGTTCGCAAGCTCCTAAATAGAGCAAAAACGCCTCAAGATATTGTCCACTGGAAAAATTACAGATCTGCTCAAAGGAACTACAAAAAAATTTTGAGAAACTCACAAAGGGACACATAGAGAGCCTACTGCGGGGGCATAGTACTTAAAAAGGACACATGCATGGGAATGGAGGCGCGCTGGCTGTGCCGGGAGAAGGCAAAAGAAGCGCTAGATATCCTCCTGGCGACGTACTTTCCTGGATCTCGCATGGTGCCTCAACAGACCAGGGACGCTGAACGTGTGGGATGGCCTGAACCTGACTACAAGCTGGCGTCCAGGGTTGTTACATACGAAAGGGTGAAGTGACTCACTATTCAAATCGCCAGGCGAGGATGGGGTTTTTCCGGCATTCTTACAAAGAAACCCAGAAAGTCCACGGAAACAGCGCTGCACTACCTAGTAGAGGGAACGCTGTACCGAGGACAGACCACCATGAGAGTCTTCTTAGATATTGAAGGCACGTTTGATGATACGTCTTTCGAATCGATATGCCTAGCAGTGAGTAGGCGTGGCACTCATCACACAATAGTGGGATGGATCAGAGCCATGCTGTCGAGACACTCAGAGCAACAATCAACAACGATTCCGCAGAGGTCGAGGTAGCCAGGGGCTGCCTACAAGGTGGGGTGCTGCCACGGCTCCTTTGGTGTCTGGTGGTGGACGGACTTTTGCGGGACCTGAACACAGCGGGTTACGACACTCAAGCCTATGCTGACGACCTGGCCATTCTTATCAGGGACCAGGTTGTGGAGTGGACCAATGACATGTGCCCTATGGCTGGTTGAACGCTGAGGCTTGGGCAAATGCCTGAAGTTAACCTTTTTCATCACAAGCTCAGATGCTCCGAGTCAACGAAATATATTAGGATCATTATAGACTCCAAGCTGATATGGAGAGAACATCTTAGCAGCAAAATCAAGAAAGCCACTAACGCCCTATTGGCATGTAAAGGGGCTTTCAGTAACACATGGGGCTTTAAACCCAAGATCCACCATTGGATATACACTACATTATCACTTAGGGTGCCATCGTCTGGTGGCCCGCTACAAAGGCGGCCAAGATTAGGGCATTGCTAGACAGTGTTCAAAGGCTTGCCTGCATTGGGACAACTGGTGCCATGAGAACGACTCCAACCAGAGCCATTGAAAGGCTGGTCGGATTGCCACCGCTCCAACTGTTTCCGCAAAATGAAGCCCTGAGATCAGCATACAGGCTGCAAGGACTTGGTTACCTGAGGAACAACTATCCTCGGGGACACATACGCATATGGAGCGAGACGACACTGCGTCTACTAATGAAAAGGGACTAGACTCTGCCTAGCAACCAGCCGCAAGGACCTCTCAAATTCTCTTTTTCAAGCAGAGAAGAGTGGAGGAATACAATCGGCGTTCCGGAGCCCACCAACGGTTTCATCTGGTACACAGACGTCTCCAAGACGGGTAGTGGGGCGGGTATCTACGAAGTGACCACGGGAGCCAGGTTGTCCTACTTCCTGGGCTCGTATGTATCCGTTTTTCAGGCGGAGATCTATGCCATTGTAAAATGTGGTTATAAACAGGGATATTTATGTCTAATCGGACAGCAGGGTGGCACTGTTGGCCCTGTCTTCCACTAGAGTGTACTTAGCCCTGGTGGCGGAGTGCAGAACTGTGAATGCCGTGGCCAAACCAAACGAGGTGAACCTCATCGGGGTACCGGGACACTCTGATGTCCCGGGAAACGAGGAGGCCGACCGTCTGGCCAGGCAGGATTCAGCAGATTAAGCAATGGGTCCAGAGCCGGTGATAGACCTACCATACTCGACAACGGTGACGCTCCTGAAGGAGGCGATGTCCCGCAAGTCCAAGGAGCTCTGGAAATGACGCAGGCCTAATGTGGGCCTGGCAACCCATTAATGCCAAGGCTGCTCTAGAGTTGGAGAAGAAGGACATCAGGTTACTGACAGGGCTCCGCACGAGACACTGTCACCTGAGCAGACATCTGAGATTGATGGGGATCATAGAAGACCCCGGGTGCGGATTCTGTTTGGAGGATGATGAAACCTCTATCTATGTCCTTGCCGAATGTCCAGCAATTGCTCGGTTTAGAACTGTGTACCAGATTGATCTAGGGAACATAGGAAACATCACGCCCCGTAAGCTTTGTGCATTCGCAAGAGCCGCGGGGCTGGATCAAGTTTCATTGGGCGCACAACGGGATCAGACAGGCGGCCTACGTGCAATAAATCCTCCGCCCAGAGGAAAAAAAATTGTGCATTAGGGATGGTGTGTACTGAACAGGTCACTATACCCTGACTAGTATGCAAATCGTTTCAACAGATAGTAGATGGTCATCATAGTGTAGGTAAAACTAAGTTGGGTACCAAGACATAGGGAAGAACAAGGGAACGAAAAATCTGAAGAAATTGGTAGTAGATCAGACACTAAACTCATCCGCCCAGATTCGGTAATAGGGTTCCCTAAAAGTAAGACCAATCATGGCAAGGAATTCATTGGCAAATCATACAAAAAAACGGCCGAAGAAGTGCTGCAAAGCAGGAGTCGGCTAAGAAACCTGAGACAGCTAGCTAGAAACGTCCTAGCCAACTATAAGGCAGTAGATCACAGCATCTTCGGGCAACCAAATGTAAACCAGGAGATAATCAAGAAACAGCCCGCAGTATGACATGTACTGTAGAATTTCAGACAAGGTCAATGAACCAAAATAGTAAAGTGGTTGCAATAAGTCATACAGTCACAGTACGATAGGAATCTTCAGCATTCAGTGCAATGGGAACAGAACAAAAAGTCTTTCCAACAAGCGATCATTTAGGCAAGTCAATTTTCTTCAATCATCTTAATTATTTTTTTAAAAACATTATCACAGAATCTTTTCTGATACCTTTTAATCTATTTCTATCCTAACTATTTAATTATCTTTTTTCCGTAGCTACTGGCAAAGTAGCCTTTAATCTACTTAAAAATAGTAGATAGAGGAGTACTTTAACCGCAAGGGTAGATTAAATGATACTTTAACAGCAAGGATAGATAAAGACGTTTATTTTGTCAAAAATATATAAAGTTCATTCCACCAAACGAGATAGTAGAGGTAAACAAACAGGCGGAGCTTAAAAATTCAGAGAAGGACTGCAAAAATATGAATTACAACTGATGTCATTTATTATTGTCAGGTTGTCATATGAGTCAATAAGTTTAATGTCGTATTTCCTAGTATTTTACAATTATTTAAATAGTGTTTGGTGAATTATTGTTAATTAGTGAGCAATTTAGATTAAAACAATATCAAGTTCAACAAATTCCGCTGAAGAATTCGTTCGGAAATATATTCAGCGAAGAGAAATACAAAACAACCTAGGACGGTCCTGCCTTGGGCGGAGTATAATCCTTTTCTAGCCAATAAAATTCGACTTACCTGTGAAAGTTTGTTTACTGTCACTATCTGTTTGGTGAAATGAACTTTAGATATTTTGTTTTTTATTTATTTGTCAAAGTTTGTCGAACGAATTTCTACTTATGCAAAAGTGTTCGACTCAAATAATTTCTAAATATTTTTGATACTACAGGCGTCCATAATTAGGCTATGGAAAAAAACTTTGTTTTACACACGACGATAAAATGCCATTATCGTCTCCCGGAATTAATTCACTCGCGATTCCGCTCGTGAATTAACTTTTCCGGTCAACGATAAACTACCATTTTATCGTCTTGTATAAAAAATAACTATTAATCTGGTTTATCTACGGAACCGAGTAATTGATCCTTAGGGGATAAGCCACATATTTATCTATTATAATCTCTCAGGAGATTTCCAGATTTCGGCTTTCTCAATTTTCAATTGCAGGTTTTCGATGGGAGGACCATTTACTCTAAAGAGAGTCGGCTTATGTCATATTTTTGAGGCCTTTCCAAAAAACCTCTGTTGAAACCAAGCAGGACTATTTGGTTGGCCAATATGCATATGGAAGCTAGAATAAATATCAGCTTCTTAGGACGGTTTTATTGGTCTAAGGTTTTATTGAAATATTTAAATCAATTAAGCTAACTGTATCAAATTTTTCAATGAAATTACCCAAAGAAGCTGAAATGTATTTCACCTTTCAACTTAATTTGGGGAAGAGACCTTCTATCATTAAGTATAGTAGAAAAGTCTTCATTCGGGGGAAAGAGCGTTTCTAGGAGAAAAGAGTACGAGGAGCAGATTTTCATTCACCAGTGGAGTTTGATTCAATTTTTTTTCATTGGAACGTTAGGTACTTGTTCTACCTTTTTATCTTTACCTTTTAAAATGGATATCTGAATTATGTGATGAATTATTCTCGTCTATATATTTTTTCCTACCTATATCATTTCTTATAAACTTGAGGGTTGAATCAAATAGGCTGTTCCAATTTACTTTTTTTTTTTTCCATTCGACCGCACCTTTATAATTTTTTATTCCATTTTGATGTTCAAAAATAACATTATTGAACGTATAACAATAAAGGTAAGTAGACGTTTATCACCTCAGTGATTTAAAAACATTTTAACTCACTCTCGGCATTTTAAGTCACTCTGCCCAACTAAAAATCTGGAACTTCAGTGATTTAAAATATTTTTAACTCACACCCGGCATGTTTCCTTGTACTTTATTTTTTATATTTCCACAAAATGGGATAAAATTTTGTATACATCACGTGAGTTAAAATGTTTATTCATTCGAAGAAAATTAACACACTCGCTAGGGCTCGTGGGTTAAACTTTCTTCTCATGAATAAACACTCATTTAACTCACTTGGTGTATAAATAACTATTATCCGCCATTTCACAGGGAATATTCTGGAGTTTTTCCATTTGAGTGATGAAAATTTTTCTTGTTTTTGAAATTTTTACTTTCTCTAAACTTTATTAAACACAAATTATATCACAATAAAACTCACCTTTCCTCTGACAAAAAATTAACAAGTAAAAACGGTCTGAAAAAACAAATAACCAGCCAGAGATGCAAATGCCAACAAAATAAGAGGGACATGCAGATAAAAATTGTTAATAACAAGAATATAAATAAGATCGTGAGAGCAATAAGTATGTATTTGGTACTACTTTATAAAGATTTGTATCCAAAATATTTTTTATGGTGATTTGTTGATTTGTTTTCAATCGACTGGTGCAGTGGTACATTATATTTATTTCAACTGCGAATGCTCATCTACTAAGTTGCTTTTCATGTGGTTTGTTGAACGCATCTTAGTAAAATATTGTTTTATTTAGAATATGGATTTTTCCTTTTATTTTAAACTCCACTGACCAGTTTCTTTTATCCGGACATTTTTAACACCAATTAGCAAAATTGAATAACTTACATCTACAGATACAGAATTGTCAGTATTGAAATTTGTTTAACATAAATATTAACGGAACTTTGTACTGTAGCTGCAGGTCCAATTTTGAATCCTAAACCTATAGTTTTGATTTGGGTTTGTAATGCAGACAATTAATATTTTAGATACAATTTTTTTTCCATAGAATGAAAATGTATAATTTTTTAAGAAATAATGTTAAATCCATAAAAATGATTAATTAATTAAAGAAGTTCGTAATATATGCAAGAAATTAAAGAAAACTTGATGGCAAAATTTGTCCGAACAAATCCTTTCTTTATATTACTTTCAGTAGTGTAGTTATTCTTTGATTTGATAATTTGAAAAATTTTGCCTTCAATGGTTCAATTATTAAAAACTACAATGTAAATTGAATAGAAAACAGATAAGCAAACTTAAAAATTCTGAATGTATTTCAAAATTGCTTATCCGTCTAAAAATTTATGAACATACAAAATCCATTTTGTGTTCAAAGAAAATATACTTGAACCTTACTTGAACAGAATTTTTATTAATTTTATCAACAAATTCTTTTACTCAAAATTAGGTGTCTTTCCTCTCAAAATGGATTTTATATAAAAAAAAAAACAATATACGATGAAATATACTTACGTGAATTTAGTAAAGTGATCGTATTGGAAGCGGATCATGCACAAATGCGCCGGGCACAACCAGAAACACAGCCAATCAAAGCAGAACGAGATAATTTTAGGAAAAAGAGAAAATATGTTACGTCAATATTATAAGGTCTACTGCTTTGAGTTTGGAGTGAAATTATTATGAAACAACTCGAATTCTTTAATTCTACCGAATAAAATATATGTAATTAAAATAACTTCAAGTTGTTCCATATGGAAAAGGTGTTGTTGTGTAATGTAGACACATCCGCGCTCTATAAATATACTCCAGTCGATTTGTTGCAAAACTGACTTGTTCTTACAGTCGCTTTAAATAATATGAAACCTTATTCTCGCATGACACGTAGAAAAACAATATCAAATTGGTCTTGGTAGTACAAACAATATGAAATTGTGATTTTTTGCCAACTTTCAGTGCTATAATTTCTGATCAATACCAATGCTTAAGGCTTAAAATACCATTTAGTTACCATTGAATAATAATACTTTATATAAGTTAGTAGATGATAAGTTAGTGGTTGGCACTCCGTTTCCACTCACAATGTTCCAATCTTCCTTCCACTCCCAAACTTTTCGCTTATTCTTCCCCTCCAATCCAGTTACCAAGACGGATGGCAAGAGATAACTTATATAGATATGTATCTCCTAATTGAACGTATTTCGACAGAACGAATTCAATTAGTACCCCAGGAAGGTATATTTGAATGTCCAGAATCTTGAACTGATTATCTGATCCGCCCCAAGAATTCTAGGTAAGACATGTAAAAATTGGAAAGCCGGAAAAAAATTATACTAGAACTGTGTAACGAAGTTACTATTTTTTTCCCGCTACCCGCCACTGACATACCACATCCGAATCGATTTTCGGATCCTATTAGAGATACTATCGCCGCTACTAAATAACCGCCCTGCTTCTACGCTACCCGACGTCGTTCCGTGACGAGATAACCAAAGTAGGGAGGAGTACTCAACGAGGAAAAGAGGAAAAATTGGTGGTACTAGATTGCCGACCTCCGAAACACCCGGAAGAACCGCGCCAATTGTGATTTTTTTTTTTCTAGTGAAAACTCAAAAGTGATTTTTTTTTGTTAAAATAGCTATTTACCTAACAAGTGCGGAAAATGAATTTTTCCGCACGCGGCTGCCGTTCACCGGTGATGCAGCCGAGTGCGGAAAAATATTTTCCGCAAGTGTTAGGTACAATATTTTTCCTACAGGCGAAAAAATGTAAAATTTTTCATTTTTTTTTTTTTGACATATCAGTGCGGTAAAATTTTTTCCGCACTGACAGCCGTGCGGAAAAACTTTTTCCGCACTGATATGTTAAAAAAAAAAGTTTTATCGCACCGTGCGGGAAAACTCATTTTCCGCACGCATATCAGTGCGGAAAATCGATTTTTCCGCACGGCTGTAGGAAAAGTGAATTTCCTACTAGTACTACCGTTTGATTTAATTTAATTCCACCTGTATAATTTTTTTTTTACTTAGCCGTCATCCCTTTCAGTAAACGATTCAATCCGATTAAATTTTTTTTTATTTTAATTTTTGCCGTTTTCGCTTTGTAATTTATCAATTCTCTATAATTTCCGCCACCGAAAACTCTCGAGCCTGGAACGGTATCGGATTTAGTCTTTGAAGACGAACCGTTTCCAGAATCTCTTCAGTTTTCAGTTTATTAATTTTTTTTTATAAATTTCCGCCGCCGAAAACTCTTGAACCCAAAACGATATCGGTTTTACTCTTCAAAGACGAATCGTTTCAAAAATCTCTCGAGTTTTTAGTTTTCAATTTTTTTTTTCTCACACCCGAAAATTCTTAAAATTTTTGTTTTATTAACTGAATGTCAGTTACCGATTAATTAGATCAATTTTTCCGACAAATTCCGGATAATCGTTTTGCTTTTAAAATTAATTAATAATAATAGAGACTACGTGGTATAAATTTCAAGGAGATCGGTTCAGCGGTTTCCGAGTCCATAAAAAACGAACCAACAAACATTGATTTTCATATACTAGAATATAAAATAGCTGTACAATGATTTTCACGAAATGGTTATGAGAATAACAACGCAAGCATTCGCCAATCCATCAAGAGTCCCTGCATTTTCGTGTGTTGCACGTTGCACGCATCCTTAGGCATCCTCGTGAGGATGTCAGAAACCTTCCTTGGGATGGCCACAACAACCTACCAAAGTTTCATCGTAATCGGAAAAGTGGTGTAGGAGCGCATAAGGGACAAACAAACAAACATTGATGTATGATGAAGACCCAAAGAAAAACAAAATATGAAAAGGTGCGCCAGGGTGCTTGAATGAACATTTTAATTTGATCTTAAAAACTGGAAAAATTTAAAAAAAAATTTTTTTTGTCCTAAATCCAATAGTAGCTATTCAAAGCGACATAGGCAAGTAGCTTTCGTTCAAGGATTTCATCAGGTTTCAAGGTATGAACAAATTTTCAAATTATTCATTATTGTTGCTCTACGTGTCATGTTATATTAAAGTTTCAGATTATTCTAGGAAAATTTTAATAATTTAATTTACCTAATGACTGGACTAATGTTACTCCTGTAAATATACTTTGAAAATGGTAAAAAAGCAACTCCGGTATCGTTATGAAATATAAAAAAAAGCTTATAGAATCAAAAAAATCTACAAAAGTCTCTGTGAAATATCTAAACTTAAGTTGGTGTGCACAAAAATGTAATAAATTAGAATCTACATATAAAAGTTGCAAATAAATTGATGCAATAATTAAAAATTATTTTTGTGTATATGTGTTTTGTAAGATTCTAGTTTTTTTTTTTTTTAAGTGTTGCATCATTTATAAAGGCTTAATAAATAAATTAGTTCAAAATTACTGTATTGTGGTGGTTTGAAATATTCTTTAAGCAAAAAAAGTTCTTTCGTCTATAAAAGAATTAAAAGTAGGTATTTTATTTTGATAGGCGTTAAAAATGTAAAGAGGTGCCTTTTTGAGTAAAAATGTGCATGTTATTTTTTATGTTTGTTACTTATATTGGTCCGAACTGGGTGTAAGGCGGTAGTATAATGAATATAAAGGTAGTTTGTATAATTTAGTTGAAATTCACACCCAACCTATTTTAGTTAATCTAATTACATCATTAGGAAACAAAATTGTTAATAGCAAAGATTAGATGTTATTACTAACCTAATTTAACTGTTTCTTTAAAGCAAAAAGAATTGAAAATTTGTGATTGTAAAATCTTCGTTTTTTTTTTTCAGAATCGAGTTCTTTGCCATTACCAATAAAGAGAAAAAGATAATGGAAAATAACTTCATAACACTTAAAGAAATCAAATGATATCACCTGGCCGCCTTCTCCTTCTACACTCTGCAATTCGCGCCATTCCTCAATAGTCTGCGCCAAATCGATCTGGCATAGTGGCACCTTAACTTCACCGATTTGGTCGTGCTTGGAGAATCGATCGAAATCGAAAATGGCGAACACTAGGGTCTTGTTCATGGCATCAGCATAAGGAATACTCTGGAAAATGCAACATTATGACAAACTAGTCTAAGAAAATGTCGATTCTTACCTTGAAGACGAACGTTTCGTTGAATACCGGATTTAGGGTTTTCCGATGAACTTTAGTTTCAAACTTTTTCTTTTTGTCGGGTAATAAGTAAACTTTCACGTACGGATCAGAAGTACCACCCATATCCAGAGCGGGTAGTTCTTCAGCTTGGATAACAGTCACGGAGAGACTGTTTTGGTTGAAATCATATTCGAGCTGGAAAGAACAAATAATAAACTTTGATGCCAGATGCAACAGGAAACTTGCATAAAGAACGTTTGTGAAAAAAACATCAAGGAAAAGGTAGAGCATATTTGTTCAATTGCACAAGGTGATACAAACAGTTCGGGTCTTTCAGTAATCCTGGTGGTTTTTCCTTCCCATTCATTATTCTTCACGATCAATATTGTAGCGATATTTGTTTAAAAATAAATCCTTTCGTCTTCCAGCTTATTACTTACAATAACCCAAGCTTCTGGCTATTGAATCATAAAATCTTCTCCGAGTCGTTCTGCGGCCTTCGGTAAAAAAAAATACATTTAGGAGTAAACCTTCAAAAAACCACTATGAATTATAATTTTGCTCCCCAACAAATTCATCAAGTTATCCTCATACGCATGTTAAAACACCAACGCCGGAAATTAGTCCAGGAGGCAGTGACCATTATCGGTACTTATTTCCCCAGTTAGCAAACATGGATTGAATTTTAGGATTAGTAATTCTAAGCAAAATTCATGTATATGTAGAGGGTGGGGAAGGGAGGGGGGAGAAATAAGTTGAGGCAGAAAATGCGTCAGAACATACAAAACTGCTGGTTCTGGTCTTGTTTAGGGTGCAGCTGCGCCCAATCTGGCCAGTTAGTCAGCCTTTTCTTTGCCTTCTATCCCCGAGAGCCCAAGAACCAACAGGAGCTACATCCTGTTATTTCCTAACGACAGAGATTCCAGGTTGTGTAGGCATTCCATCGTTATTTTCGAAGTAAATCGATGTTCAGAGGTTCAGAGCTTTTAGAGCAGCCTGACTGCCCAAGAAAATGCTTAGGTTCTGGTTATTATAACCTAGCCTTTTGCTTGGTATACTGTGGCGTTAAGCGCTAGAAGGATGCTTTGTTCTGATCTTGATCTTTCTTCATGTACGCCAGAACCAGCTCCATTCTCTGTTTTCGAGCCGTCTGTATGCCAGACCAGGACTCTTCTTATCATATGAGGCGTTCCATCCTGCCATATGCTTGGGTCGCATATGACTTTGAATGGTTTTTCAAACTTATGGGCTTCCACCATTCGTCTAAATTCAAAACTTAGTCATGAAAAAAATCCCTGAATTAGGTATATCTATCAGAATCATTACAAAAATTAATTAATTATTAGCGTCCAGGTACTCCTAGGTCATGGACACCAACGCAACGGTTAGTGGGTCACCAGGAAACATAGGCAATATGATGATGATGATGATGAAAAGTACTTTATTGTCTAAGAAATATTACATGTAATAGGTCTTATCGACAAAGCATACTTAAAAACTATACTAAACTAAAATAAAAGTAAAAAAATCAACAATGACCTACCTAGGTACAAACAAACAGTCAATAAACTCGTAATCAAATAAAGAGAAAAGAAAAAAAAACTGACAATAAGACAAGCATTCTAAATATGGCCAATAAAAAGAACAATAGAAACAATAAAAATAGTAACAATCAAGAATGTAAAAAATGCCAAAAATGGTCAATACAAAATATAACATAATGTAATATAAAAACAACAATATATAGCCAGTTTACTATTGAGATTAAATATTACACTAAATTAGGATTGCTCAAAGAACTCGTCAATAGTATAAAATGCTTTTTCCGATAACAATGCCTTAGACTCCGGAGAGCTTTTGGTGTTGAAGTATTCGTAATCCCCAAACCAACATTATTGTATATTTTGAGGCCATTGTAGATGAGAGATCTCTTAACCAGGTTAAAGTGAGGTATTGGTAAAGAGATATTATTGTTGTGACGGGTTTGATGTCTTGATGCCTTGGAAGGCTTTGCTTATTTTTATGAATTAAGCATGCTGTTTCCAGGATGAAAAGGGAGGGTAGATTGGATGAAGACATGCCTACAGTGTGTTCTTGGGTGAGCATTGCATAAATTCCGAACTGCTCGCTTTTGGAGAATAAAGACAGACTGGAATAGATTTTGTGCATAGGCTCCCCAAAAGGGTAATGCATATCTAATATGTGACTCGACAAGAGCAAAATAAACATTGCGTGCTACTTCTTTACTCAGTTTTTGGAAGGTGGTTCTCACCGAAAAACAGCCAGAGGCCAACTTTTTATTTAGTTTCAGAATGTGAGGATAAAATTTAAGATTTTCATTGATTATGAGCCCCAAAAATTAGGAATTATTCACAATTGAAATGGAGTTGTCGCCCATGTCAGGGTCCCGAAGAGCACAGTTGAAACCAATCAGATGAGTTTTGGACATGTTTAAGCATAGACGATTTGCATCACACCCCCGTCTGATCTGCTTAAGATCGGATTCAATGTTCTGTTGTAGTTGATCTAAGTCCCTGTTGGGCCAGAAAATGGTTGTGTCATCAGCAAACAACGTGAATAGCCCAGAGTTTTCAAGTTGGGTTAAATCATTTAAAAAAATTAAAAAGAGAATGGGTCCCAGTACAGATCCTTGGGGAACGCCGCATAAGGTACGTTGTCTGCTAGATGACACCCCATCCACGTGAACGAATTGCTCACAGCAACGCAAGTAGCTACCAAACCACTCCAAGGCCCCTCCACGGACACCATAGGCGTAAAGCTTCCGCAGCAATACCTCATGACTTACGCAATCAAATACCTTAGATAAATCACAAAATACCGCCGCCGAAGCCTCACGCTCGTTAATGGACCGGAAAACTCTCGAGAGAAACTGAAACATAGGGTCAGAAGTATTTTTTTTTTGCCTGAAATCTAAATTGATCGTTAGTTATAATATTGTTTTCGCCTAAGAATGACATGAGTCGAGACTTTACCAGACTCTCAATAAGTTTTGACAGCGTTGACAATAAAGAAATTGGTTGATAGTTAGAGGATGAGGCGTGATCACCACCTTTGTATAGAGGGAGGACTTTAACAATCCTAAAAGACGATGAGGTACCTGTCATAAAAGAAAAACTGATTACATCAGATAAAGTAGCGATGGCTCTGTTGGGCAGGCTCTCCAGAATTTTCAATGAAATACCATCATCAGTTGCAGCTTTTTTATTTTTCATGGAACTAATTATTTTTAGAATTTCGTGAGGGGTAGTTGGGTGGAACGCATGAAAATGTTCGGGGGTGTTGATATTTGACAGATAAATGAGTGGATCTGTATTGAATGGTGAGTCTTTGGTCAAATTATCAGCATTTGAGCAGTAATATTTATTTAAGAGGTTTGCATCGATGTTTATTTGAGATGACTTATTTGCTCTATTAGTGATTTCGTTAACGATGGCCCATGATTCCTTTTGTCTATTATTAGAGTTGAACAGGCGTTTAGAGTAAAATAGCTCTGTAACGTTTTCAATTTCTTGGCTAATAAGCTACCTCTCTTGTTTTGCTATACTGGATATGATTCCATATAGAGCTACAATGAAATAAATGAATAAACAACTATCTTTTTTGTGCCCAGATTTTGTTACCTTGAGTGCTGCCTTCTACTAGAAGTTTTTTTGGTGCAGGTTTGCAAGTTTTTTTAATTGATCTAGGAAGGTTTGATTCAGTACGGCAGGGCTCAGGGCCCGCTGTTATTGATTAGAATCTTAGGAAAAGGAGTTAGTACCATCACCATCTCTGTTTGCAAATCCAATCAATAATCTGAGGTTATGATAATAATTGTTGTTTTTTTGTACTCTTTGACTTTTCATTTCCATCATGTCATTGAACAGCTGTTTTGTCTAGGCGTTTTCTTTAGACCTGTTCTACCTTTTGATATATGTTCTATAGGCACTTTTCAACATTAACCAGTCATTTTTTACACAACCGATTCTCAGTTCGTACTTTTGGGGTGAAACTGAACACGTCCTTTTCTATAATTTTCTTCAATGTCAAAATTAGAAGTTTGACAGATGAAAGTCTTCTTCCGAAATCTAAATTCTAAATGAAGAATCTGCCCTTTTGATCTGCGACCTCACGCTGAGTAGTCGTCCGGTCTCGGGCCTCGGCCCTAATTATTTTTGGGGCGAGACTTTTTGGAATTTTGTGCCAGGGAGCTCAAGTTTTAGACTAATTTCTTGCTCATAATTGTCTAGAGTCGTCCCTTGGTCATTTTTGGATTCTGTTTCGGTAAGTTTGAGATTTTCTTCAGGAAATATTAACCTACAACACGTGTTCCATTTTTTTTAATAGGACTGTTCCGAGCAGCATTTGGAAGTTTAAGACTTCACCTTTGGTCTAGAGTATCCCTCAATTTGAGGTAAGATTATTTCTAATATTTGGGGCTCGATTTGTTTTTTTATACGAACATCGTTATAGGGTCCTACTCTCAGGCTATAGTTGGACAATCCTAGTCTCAGGCTATAGTTGGACAATCCTAGTCTCAGGCTATAGTTGGACAATCCTACTCCTACTCCTAGTGCTAGGCTGTAGCTAGACAGTATTAGGCTATAGTTGGACAGTTGCTAGGCTGTATTTAGAGAGATTCTAGACTGGATCTGGATTGCTCTCAGTTGGGGCTTTGGTAGCCATTCTTCAGCAACTCTCTTGGTACCACTCTGGCAGAACCACGTCGAGTTCTACGCTAAACAGATACAACGTGGATAGGACTCATGACTCACTTACCATACCATAGTCTATCTAATAGTGAGACCAAACCTGTAGATAACCTCACTTTGGAAATTTCTGGATTTTCACATACATTTCACTTGTATACATGTAAGTTACACCTTTTACTATATAGGCAAATCCTATGTAAATCACTGGATACTGAATTAGGTTCGGTAAGTTCCCCTTAAATAAAATTCTAGAATTTTACCCTGAGGTTGCCCAAAGAATAATTTTCACCTTTTTGGTGTTGAATTTGCCTGTTGGTAGAGTGTAACCCATACTGTTTTTTTTAATCTTCCACAAGTGTTAATAAACAGTTAAAACTATTTATTTTAAATTCATATAAGTATTCATTATTTACATTTTTTTTATTTATTCAAATATTCACAAATTAGGTACAAGCCTAATCCTAAACACCTTTTTTAATAACTTCGTGGCTACTTATTGGCGCAATAGTTAAGTCCTAATTACTTGGTGGCTACAGTTTTTGGCGCCTTATTATTATTGTTATTATTTTTTAATAAAGAAAGCCAGATACATTATTGTACCTAATTAGTTGTTTTATTGTTAAGCGCTCCAATTGTACAAGTTTTGTTATAACATCAATAAGTGATCTTCCTAGTTAAGTCACAATTAACTTGGTGGCGCCCACAGGTAAGATGTATACAAGGAACCCATAGACCCATGGCCTCCGGACTGATGCTGACTAGCCGTATGCAGTATAATTAGGCAATTGCGAAAATAAGTACGTTATACTTTTTGGCGCCCAACGTGGGGCGTGGCTAACTTTTTGACACCCAAACGTGTGTGGCCCTTGAATACATCTCTATCTTAACAAGACAATTGGAGTAGTGGCTCAATAATTTTTTTTGGAACTTTGTTTGTATTATATTGTGTAATTTTTTTTAAACTATTTTGATTAGAGTTTGAATTAAATGGTTCGTGAGTTCTACTGATTAAAGTTTACATTTTTGATTTAATATTAGAATACAGGCAATAGAGAATTATTAATTTGATTTATGCTATTGCATTAAAACTATTCCCTATTTGCTGAATTTTCTTAACCAAAGAGTGGTTCTGTTTTTTGGTAACTTTTGTGTGTAGTGACAATTTTTTTTGTAAGTTGTTATTTAGGTTCGTTTGTTTGCTTATTTCTCCCATCGAACATGTTTTGGAAAATGAAGTTATTTAGTTTATGGATGTCCCCAAATTCTGATTTGTGACAATGGTCCTCAGTTCGTTTCAAAAACTTTTAAAACACTGTGTAAGAATTATGACGTTAAGATTTGGTACGACGCAACGTATTCTCCACAGTGTAATTTTGTTGAAAGGAATAATCGAACTATAGGTACCGCCATCAGAAGTTATGTCTAGTTTTTTGGAAATTGCCGATGTAAAAAAGTGTTTACATGCAGCTCATCAGAGGAACTTTCACACTTACAACTTACGTAAGAGGGACGCCTCATTTTATGTTGGTGATCAAGTGTGGAAGGGAAATCATATTTTGTCAAAAATTAGTTTTTGGTTGTTGTGTCAGTATTCATGTTTTGATGCCACTTTGTAAAATTAGTATGATTTTTTTTTGAGCGTTTGGTTTTGTAAGTGGTCGCGACACCCACTTTGCCATATATGTCTCTAGTTTTTTGAGAATATTTTTGTGAGTTCATTTTTGAACTCTGGATTTGACCTTGGTGAGCATAAACATAGGATTGCTAATATGATTTGTCTCTGCAGTTTCGAGTATATTGTTTTGCAGTTGGGATTTTGTTGTGCCGTTTGTGGTTTGTGGTTAATAAGAAATCTTCCAGCTTTCTTATTTCTTTTTGGAAGGGGGTAGTGTAACGTTTTCAATTTCTTGGCTAATAAGCTACCTTGTTTTGCCATACTGGATATGATTCCATATAGAGCTACAATGAAATAAATGAATAAACAACTATCTTTTTTGTGCCCAGATTTTGTTTCCTTGAGTGCTGCCTTCTACTAGAAGTTTTTTTGGTGCAGGTTTGCAAGTTTTGTTAATTGATCTAGGAAGGTTTGATTCAGTACGGCGGCAGGGCCCGCTGTTATTGATTAGAATCTTAGGAAATGGAGTTAGTACCATCACCATCTCTGTTTGCAAATCCAATCAATAATCTGAGGTTATGATAATAATTGTTTTTTTGTACTCTTTGACTTTTCATTTCCATCATGTCATTGAACAGCTGTTTTGTCTAGGCGTTTTCTTTAGACCTGTTCTACCTTTTGATATATGTTCTATAGGCACTTTTCAACATTCATCAGTCCTTTTTCACACAACCGATTCTCAGTTCGTACTTTTGGGGTAAAACTGAACACGTCCTTTTCTATAATTTTCTTCAATGTCAAAATTAGAAGTTTGACAGATGAAAGTCTTCTTCCGAAATCTAAATTCTAAATGAAGAATCTGCCCTTTTGATCTGCGACCTCACGCTGAGTAGTCGTCCGGTCTCGGGCCTCGGCCCCAATTATTTTTGGGGCGAGACTTTTTGGAATTTTGTGCCAGGGAGCTCAAGTTTTAGACTAATTTCTTGCTGATAATTGTCTAGAGTCGTCCCTTGGTCATTTTTGGATTCTGTTTCGGTAAGTTTGAGATTTTCTTCAGGAAATATTAACCTACAACACGTGTTCCATTTTTTTTAATAGGACTGTTCCGAGCAGCATTTGGAAGTTTAAGACTTCACCTTTGGTCTAGAGTCTAGAGTATCCCTCAATTTGAGGTAAGATTATTTCTAATATTTGGGGCTCGATTTGTTTTTTTATATGAACATCGTTATAGGGTCCTACTCTCAGGCTATAGTTGGACAATCCTAGTCTCAGGCTATAGTTGGACAATCCTACTCCTAGTCTCAGGCTATAGTTGGACAATCCTAGTCTCAGGCTATAGTTGGACAATCCTAGTCTCAGGCTATAGTTGGACAATCCTACTCCTACTCCTAGTGCTAGGCTGTAGCTAGACAGTCTTAGGCTATATTTGGACAGTTGCTAGGCTGTATTTAGAGAGATTCTAGACTGGATCTGGATTGCTCTCAGTTGGGGCTTTGGTAGCCATTCTTCAGCAACTCTCTTGGTACCACTCTGGCAGAACCACGTCGAGTTCTACGCTAAACAGATACAACGTGGATAGGACTCATGACTCACTTACCATACCATAGTCTATCTAATAGTGAGACCAAACCTGTAGATTACCTCACTTTGGAAATTTCTGGATTTTCACATACATTTCACTTGTATACATGTAAGTTACACCTTTTACTATATAGGCAAATCCTATGTAAATCACTGGATACTGAATTAGGGTCGGTAAGTGCCCCTTAAATAAAATTCTAGAATTTTACCCTGAGGTTGTCCAAAGAATAATTTTCACCTTTTTGGTGTTGAATTTGCCTGTTGGTAGAGTGTAACCCATACTGTTTTTTTTTAATCTTCCACAAGTGTTAATAAACAGTTAAAACTGTTTATTTTAAATTCATATATTCATTATTTACATTTTTTTTATTTATTCAAATATTCACAAATTAGGTACAAGCCTAATCCTAAACACCTTTTTTAATAACTTCGTGGCTACACTTTTTGGCGCCTTATTATTATTGTTATTATTTTTTAATAAAGAAAGCCAGATACATTATTGTACCTAATTAGTTGTTTTATTGTTAAGCGCTCCAATTGTACAAGTTTTGTTATAACATCAATAAGTGATCTTCCTAGTTAAGTCACAATTAACTTAAGATGTAAGATGTATACAAGGAACCCATAGACCCATGGCCTCCGGACTGATGCTGACTAGCCATATGCAGTATAATTAGGCAATTGCCAAAATAAGTACGTTATAGCTCTTTGGCTTTTCGAATAACATTTCTATATATTTCTTGTAAAAGATAGTACGATTGCAGGAAAGTGTTATCAGAGTAAGCCCTCCTAAGGTTGTTAAGGAATCTTAGATTGCACGCAGAAGTACGTATTCCTTGTGTTAGCCATTTTTTCCGATCTTTGCGTTCTGGCTTTGGGTGGCGAAGAGGGAAAGCTTTGTTTGCCAGAGCGTTATGAAAAGCATCCAAAGGCTCTGGCTCTCTGAAAACAGAATCACATTCAAATGACTCACAAAATTTTTGGAAATTGCTGGTGCTGTAAATTCTCCCCAACTTTGCAGTGTCATTGTTGCAAGCGTAATTGATAGGAATGGTACCTAAAATAGCTCTGATCGGAAAGATCTGGATCAAAGCACCCACGCACAAGGTTCGCCTTTAGTGGGTTTTTTTCTTTTATTTGCCCCAAATAAATTATAGTGTCACTAGGCTATATTTATTATAGTGTCACTAGGCTATATTTATAATTATTTATTATTTTTTTGGCAAATAAAATATTTATTTATTATTTATTTATTTATTTAAACACGGTGCAAGATACATTATCATTTATATTCGAGGCAATGTAGTATATTTTAGTGGATGAAGTTTCAGTAATGCGCGTAGACTCATGAACATGCATGTTAAGATTAAAAGATTCAAACTAGTTTAAGAATAAATTGATGGTAGATTTATTATCTGTGTCCAGTGGCGGCTTGTGACTTCTATTTTGAGGAAGGCAGCCCAAAAAAAAAAAATAATGAGCGTCGTAGGTAATTTTTTTTTTTTGAGTTTAAAAGTATATAAAAATACAATTTGTAGCATTTTTTCAGGGGAGGCACTGCCTTCCCTAACGAGCCGCCACTGTCTGTGTCGTCAAAATCATTGCTAAGGTCACTTCAAGTCTTTCCTGAAAGACGTTTAAATTACAATTTGGGGATTTATATAAATACAAACAATAAAACATTTTTTCTACAAACGTGTTAAAAATGCGATTTTTAACACCCCCCCGAAGCATTAAAAATATTACTTTATCGCACTAGTGCCATAAAGTCTTTATAGCACTAGTGTTAAAAATGCAACATCAAATTTTGAGAGCGAACGTCAAAAAAAGTTTGTATTTTTAGTTATTTACATTGATATTAATGGTGAAATTTGAACAACTGAGGTAGCCCGATTGGCCGCCTCATCTATATTTTTCAATGCAACCCCCTTTTTCTTTTGTATTTTGTTGCATTTTAAGCAAAAAGCATTACTGACCACGACAGACTTTCAAGAAACTGACAAGACATTTCATTACCTGTAAAACAAGGTGCTGGTTGTTTGGACTTGACAAATGTCAAATTCAATAATTTTATGTAGGAAAGGTGCTTCCAATTTATTATTCATTTCAAAATCCAATTTGTTACTGGTTATTGCTTTTTATTTCCGTTTGTAGAAAAAATATTGTATGATATTTGTGTTAAAAGTATTTTTAAGGCACTTATATGAATTGCAGAATTCGCTTCGCTCATTCTGTAAACTTTCACATGCGTGCCTTAAAAATGTACTTTTAACACTTATATCATAAATAACTATTAATTTTTCGGTTTCGGAATGAATAATAGAAAATTCAAATTGCATTTCAACCAGCAACTTATCAAGATTAATAAAATTAGGGAAACTATCAAAAATACAGTCATCTACCAAGGAAACGGTACCACCATGCAAGGAGCTCTCTCTACAGAACTTCGAAATAATAAAATAACCCGGAATATACAGTGGTTCCTCAGGCCTAAGCCAATGCTCCTTCAATAAAACAATGGTAGGAAAGACTAAGCCCTTCAAAACAACAAACAGATTATCAACCTTGTTACGAACAGATTGAACATTTAAAAGCAACAAAGATATGCTCTTGTCGGAGTTTCTTAATCTAAAAAAGAACCTGGTTCAGTACTTGGCAATTTTCGACTGTTTATGATAGCTGAATCGTCAGTAACACAATACTTTGTGTTAGAAACTGTGAAAATGCGTTTTAAAATACTTCTATTCATTACGTAACACAAAATATTCTTTAAAAAAGACAGCCTTGACAGTCGAAATTTCCCATTTACTTTATTATTAGCTAGAATTCTAATTGATGCATTTTGGCATTTAAGAAAGTTTTGACAAAAGCAAAACAAACCTTACATATTTGTTGTATTCCTAATTTGAATAGGTATATCAAAGAAAAAATTGAGTTAGTGTATTTACCAATAGAAAACAATTTTTTTAAATGAAATAATTTAAGAAAACCAACCAACTTAGGTTTATAGGTACTATAACATTATCCATACTATTAAATCCCACTGTTAAATTGAAGAGCTTGCCTGCCATCTGGGAAATTCCAATAGCAGGATGACATTCTTCATAGATCAAGTATTCATTGGTCAAGTCAGGTAGTCCACCAGCCACACCCCTTAAACTTTCGTCACCAAAACCAAGATGTTGTTTTTTCTCTTGGGACAGGCTGTACCATGTATAGGTAGAGGAGTATACTCTGCTATTATAGAGCAAGCAATTTCATTTATTTGCCGATCTATGACCGATAGTTCGTCAAACAGAGATCTTTCAAGTACACCATTTGTTTGAGGAGGATGCTGCGTTCAGCTTCCTGGGAGAACCATAGGTACTAGTAAGCTGTTCTTTTAGATTTTTTAACTCGTTCGAGAGGAATAGGTTCTCACTATCTAGGGCCTCCATTGTAGTAACCATTTGTTTATTGAGATTTGTGAGATCGGCTATTTCATTTATGAGGGCTTTTTGTTTCTCATCAGATTTGCTAGTTAGGTGAGAATTAGTCTGAGCTGAGTTATCTTGAAACAGGATTTGTCTTGGAATAGAAGTTTGAGTTTATGAAGAAGTTAAGTTCTTTGATGTGTAGGTGTTTTGCTTTAATGATTGTTGTGTCAACTGAGCTAGTTTTTGTTAAAGGGCATTATTTCGCGAACCAGTTGATCTTTTGAAGATTCTGCCTCTTCTAATAGAGTATGCTTGTCCTATTTCAATCTATCCATGTAGTTTGTTTTGTCATAAATTTCAGTTTTAAGCTCGGTAATTATTTGCTTCAAGCTTAATATCATGTCAGAGTCCGAATCACTTGCTAGATTCGAGCACTCAGCAGAACACAGTATTAGGTTATCCTTAATTATTACGCCACATTGGTTGAGTCTTGATCGATAGCTCTTATGAAAAACATTGTGGCATTTAAAGGAAAAAGCTATTTCAGAACAAAACTCGAAGCAGGAACAAAAAACATCAATTCAAAGTATTCATAGGTTTATCACTCTACGATCTATACCAGACGGCAGATGGCAGACGCAGCGTCATCAAAAGTTTAATTACCAAATCTTCCAATGTGGAGCACACAACAGATTTTGTCAGCGAATTATTCTTTTTAATTATTTACTATCGTTCATGATGTTTGTTAAAGCTGCATTTTTTGTATATAAATAGTTGTTGATTGTTTAATAATAAATATGAATCCAACAGTGGTTCTTACTCCCCAGTTACCAAACTTCCCTGGTGTACTAACCCAATCTACAAACCACAAACAACAAACTACCAAAGGTTCTGAGCATCCACCTGAATTCCAATATCAGGAATTTACATTGGTCCTTCGAGCAAAAAGAAGATAAAGGATGAAAACCAGCCCTTCCCAACAGTCCTCCCTTTATTCCTATTCTTTAACCCACACACATACACTCGCGCCCTTCGGAGTTAATGTTAAGACACCGGTCTAAACACCCACACAAAAATACCTACATCCTTTCTTTGCTGTAGCAAGTGCCTTGTCTGGTTACAGTATCCCGTTCCCAGTATAGCAAGTGCCTTGTCTGGCTATACACTCCTTCCTACATCTTATAATAATCAAATATACACATACACTCACGCCCTTCGGGGTTACTGCTTAGACAGCGGTCTAAAGCACACATACATTCCTTCCCGCTATAGCAAGTGCCTTGTCTGGTTGCAGCATCCCATTCTCAACAGGAAAGAACAAAAAAATCGGTTCAGATAGCAGCAGACAGCAACAAAAAAGGAGACAAAAAACACCAGGTCCTGAAGTCAAAGTAATAAGAAGAAGCCGGGACATACCTACACAAAGAGGAGAAAAAAGGAACAGATAACCAATAGCAGTAGGCAGCATCCAAAATGGAAGAAGCCAACGAACTCGCTAACGCACAAGAAACCCTGGATAAAAAGTTAAAAACCCTATTTTCCAATTACAAAAACGACCCTCATGAGAGAAAAACTGAACAATATTTTCTCAGAAAAACTGCCAAACTTGAGACCATTTGGGAAAACATTGAAAAAAAACCATAAACAAATTATAGCCTTGAGGGACATCTCAAACGACCTGATCAGTGAGCATACTCGCAACCGTTACCAGTTTCTATTAGAGAAGCTATCCAAGCAATGGGACGTTATCACTGAAAAATACATCGATCTTCAGGTTCAGGGAATTGACAGAACTATCAAAAATCCCATTCAAGACCTTGAAAAGCGGTACGAAAAAACAGTATAAAACCTCCAGGACAAGTAGTAGAATAAGTTGTGAAACAATGCAATATAACATTATCTCAAATCAAACTACCAATTTTTGTCAATATGAAGAGTGGGCCACATTTCACGAAATTTATATCAAAGTGGTTCATGAAAATCCAACAATTACGACAATAGAGAAAATGCAGTATCTTGAAACGCATGTGAGAGGGGAAGCTGGAAGACTGATCCAGCACCTGTTTATAGCAGAAACCAACTATGGCCCTGCTTGAAATATTCTCAATCTCAATGACAGATACAGCAACAACAGACTTATAGTCTCCAAACTACTAGATAGGATCTTAGATCTTCCAGTGATTAATCACGAATCATCATTCAAGATTAAACAGCTTCACGATACAGTTGTGGAATGTCTTGAAGCCATCAATAATCTATGTATCGATACTTCCAATTGGGGTTCTATTATCAGTCGCATCATCTGCCGAAAATGGGATCATGAAACCAACAAGCTCTATGAACAATCGCTAAGCAAGCCCCATGAAATACGGGAATTTGTTGGAATAAGGAAATTTCTTCAAGCAGGATTCGAATCATTTGAAGCAATTTCAGACACACAGAAGAAAATTTGCCCCAACTCAAAAAATAATGACAAAGCCAGAAGTACTGATGCTTGCAAGTACTGCAATGAAGCCCACATGATTTACCAATGCCCAAAACTCAAAGCCTTATCATCAAAACTTCGGCTAAAAGCTGCCAAAGAAAAAAAAAACATGTTCAAACTGCTCGGACCATTACAACAAATCCAAATGCAATTCGTCAATGAATTGCCGTATTTGCAATAACCAGCATCATACATACTCACACATCGATTCGTTTCGACCACAACAGTCCAGAAAATCAGCGTCCAGAAATGATCGAAGAACCGAAACAATAACAAGCCATATCAGCCGACAAGATGAGATGGTATTCCTAGCAACAGCACTCATTAAAGTTAGAAATGCTTATGGAAGTTATGAAAATAAGTACTAAAAAATTGCACTGCCTCCTGGACTAATCAGAGTATGCTCCAACTCTGGAATCAAAATTGTCATTATGTCATTATTGTCATAAGTCGACAATTTTGTCAGTAGTTGTCATCTCCATAATTATCATCATAAGAAAATCAAAAAAAATAAAATAAAAAAAAATCATTCGCTCATCAAAATATGGTCGGGCACAGTCACCAGTCACCCTACACCATACCGGATTATCGAATTTACAAAGTTTCTGATGTTCCGACACTTGTGCAACTCCAAAAAGCTCTGGCTGCCAAAGGTTTGAAAGACCCCTGGATACGTAATGAAGTGTGGCGCTTTGACGAAAAGGTATATAAACCCTTACGTTGGCGCGTTTTGATGTGCTTATTCAGAGGATGGCACGTTGGACTTGGAATGTTCGCTTTTCACGTGGCTGGGAATATAATTTATGATCGGGTGTTTCCGGATTGTACCCGGAAGATGTGGTAAAAAATATTTTCCAGAATAATAATTATAAAACCAAACAAAATATATTTCCAAATAAAAACAATAAAAAACAATAATTAGCATTTTTAATAAGCAAATCACAATAATTCATACCTTGAATTGCAGCTTTCCAAGTTTTTGCACTTCAGGTTTCTCAGCTTCGTCGGGTTCTTCAGCATTCGCAGTCAATTCGTCCATGTCGGGCTGTACCTGAAAATAGTGAGTTTCACATTTTTAAAAATAATAATCAGCTTTACGTACTTGTTCTTTGTATGATGACCCTAGCAGATTTATCGATTTCAAATCTGCACCCTTCATTCCCTTTTTGTCCTTTGATCTTCTCTTCCTGAAGCATCTTCTTATGCAGCAGAAACATATTCCCAAAATAACTGCACAGACAGCTAAAAAATAAAATATAATTTAGAACAATTTGACAATTGATTAGTACTTACCAATCAAGATGGTAACCAGAACCCATTGATCCATGTTAGTTTCTTTCTGAAGCTTGTCCAGAGTTTCCTGGACAATGTTCTCTTGAACAGTTGCATTAGTAGGTTTGATTTCTGTAACAAACAACATAACGTGGGTTAGGTTTAGGCACGAGAATAGGGCTCCTATCACAGAGTACTGGAACAGAGGATACCACTTTAATACGTGATGTTTTTGAATTTCATCTTCTTCATCTAAATCGTCCAGGTCTTCATTTTTTTCTTTATTTGACATGCTTTTTGTGTGAGAAAGTTGCTTATAGATTGCATTCAATATCAAAGTCTATCAACTGAATAGGTTTTGGTTAATTAAATAATGCAAAATTCATGTAATTTTCAACTGTTACATCAATTTGATAAAAACAATGTAGTTAATTTTTTAATTGAAAAGGTTAGCGATGGCCATTAATAATTAAAACTTTAAATGTTCTAAAACATTCAATTACAATTTCGCATCATGTTTTATTTAACACGTTTCAATCGAAAGGTACCTATTTTGTTTATTATTTTATTCCATTTTGACGTTTAAAAATGACATTATTGAACGCATAACAATAAAGGTAAGTAGACGTTTATCACCTCAGTGATTTAAAAACATTTTGACTCACTCTCAGCATTTTAAGTCACTCTGCCCAACTAAAAATCTGAAACCTCAGTGATTTAAAATATTTTTAACTCACTTCCGGCATTTTTCCTTGTACTTTATTTTTCAAATTTCCACAAAATGGGATAAAATTTTGTATACATCACGTGAGTTAAAATGTTTATTCATTTGAAGAAAATTAACCCACTCGCTAGGGCTCGTGGGTTAAACTTTTTTCTCATGAATAAACATTCATTTAACTCACTTGGTGTATAAATAACTATTAATAAATGCCTAAGTGCAGCCAATGGAATTGAGAAAAAAACATAATTTTTTCAGTTTTTTAAGTAGGTAATTATGAATTAAATTTGATCGACTTTCAAACTTTCCTAGATATTTTTTTGTATTTTATCATCCAGAGCCTCTTCTAATCTAAAGAGAAGTATTCAAGATCTTATTAAAACTACATATCAGTAAAACGTTGAGATTATCTTTCCCTTTTATTAATCAGGGAAAAATAATTTAGCTACAATGTATCGATTTCTATCTGCACTGTAGAAGGGGCTCTTCAGGTAAATGGGTCAATATACTCTCATGCACCGGTGCTTGCAGCTTAGGTTTTGAAATGTTTAAAGAGATTACATTACAAAGAGTTACATTTCACATGCATGTTCGATAGAAATTTATTAGTAGGTAAGAATGGAAGTGAGTGAAAACCGTATTAACTTTTTGCATGTGAGCATCTTTTTTTGAAATTAAAAATTTCATACCTGGACGATTCAGATTTCGCATATGCAGCAATCAAGAACGTCGAGAGGAGCAATCAAATTCAAGAATTTATAAAATAGAAAACATAAATCTATTGAAATTGCTTGGTCATATTCAGTGAGCTTCATTGAGAATTTCTGTCTAAATTTCGATCATTAGGAAGCACCAAGCCTTATCTATAACATATCGGCAACCTAATCACACCAAATATATGGATGCTTAAAGTCGAGGTTTGAGTTGCCGTCTGCATCGAGTTGTCGTTGCTTATGGAGTTGCAAGGCTGGTGGTGATTTCATAAACATATAACATTCAGTTCGCTGTTGAGACTCTGTACTGTAGGTACACACAAAAACACTAACAAAGACTTTAACAAAACTTTCAATGATGATGGTGGAAATATTATTGAAAGAGAGCGAAAAACCAATAAACTCGATAAAGATGGAGAGATGGGAGAACCGTAATGCTTGCAGCTAGAAGAAAGCAAACTGTCACCTTTTGGAATTAGCAATATAACTAAACAAAGAGTTTCTCTATTTTCTAACAGAAGATGACTTTAGCAGTTCGATTTTACTAGCAAAGCACTAAGTAATATATTCAGTGGTCTCTCGGACAGAAAAGTAACTGCTGATGATGTTCAAAATTTACGATCCTTTATTTTGATGGACCTTTTTGTATCTAGTAACAACGCGGTGCAAGATATGATAGAATAGGCTACCAAAAGTTGCATTGGGTAGACGTTCCGTGACGGTCTGTCATTATCATAAGTATTCAGCACAAGTATTTCAAAATAGATATATCATAAATCATTACCCACAAATAGAAAATAGAAATAAATATGGGGAAAATTCATCAATTCATTCGACTTCAACATCTCCTCAAACAGATAATAGGTTTGCAAAAGATGGTGAACATTTCAGAAGAAAATGTAAAAGATGATGACACAAAGAAGTCTAATTCATTTGCGTCAGCTCATCTTATGCAGTGCTGCAAAAAGCTTGTTTCAAACTTTTCCACTCTCGCAGTTACCTGCCATTCTCTTTATGTCTTCCGTCCAACAAGGGGAGGGGAGGGTCATCCGTCTTCCTCTAGTTCTAAATGCGTCTGCTTTTTGTCAGTCTATAATCTCCTTTACCTATTAGGTATCCTTAATTCTGGCGGAATGTCCCGCCTAGTCAACTTTAGGCACTTAATCGGTTCCACAGCATTTCGTATGTTGGCATATTCATGGTTTGGAATTCTATCTTGAATGGGTATTCTTGTCGTTGATCTTTCCGTTGTAATTTGTAATTTGTCGATTTTGTTAGTGTCCCCGCTCCACGTCATTATATGAAGCAAGCATTAAGCAATTATTAAATACTTGGCCCTTTAAATATACTAGAACGATGACATCGGCCAAACAGAGATAATATGTCTCCTCTCCTGTGGAATGTACTTGTGAAGGGTCTTGTAAGAGAACTGGAGAACCATAAGGCTTCTACCTACACCCAAGCATAAGCAAACGACATAGTGATTGCTGCAACCGGAAAATATTCGACCACAGTAGCAAGTCTTATGCAAAGAGCACCAACAGCGGATCCAGAGGTCGAACCAAACCAAGCAGCCATTAACCAGAGTCCCAGAGGTCCCACCAACAGCGGTCCCAGAGGTTCAACCAAACCAAGCAGCCATCAACCAGATTCCTAGAGTCCCACCGGTAGCGATCCACAAGTCAACCAAGATTAGTAGCTATCAGCCACGGTTCCAGAGGTCCCACCAACAGTGGTTCCAGAGGTCCAACTAAGCCCATTGCAAGATCAACAGAACAATGGCGGAAGAAATGAACTCACGTGCTGCTCAGCAAGCAGAACTAGGCAAAAAGATCATGCAGCTTTACACCAACTGTAAGAAAGATGGCCAATCAAGAAAAACCGAACAGTATACAGAACAAACTTGGATTACTAGAAGATCCATGGGATGCAGATCAAGAAAATGATCAGGAACTAAACAAGTTCAATGAACCAAACCACGCCTACTTTACTAAAAAATACCTACAACAAATAAAAGAGAGGTATGAGACTTGCAAGTAGTACCTTGAAACGATCAATGATGAATTACAAAATAATCCACAACTCCCACTTTTGAAGAAACAAAATCTTAAGTATGAGGAATTGGATAGAACAATCGACCAAATCAACCAAGATCTAACTGAATCAAAATCAAAAATACGGTATGAATTACAACAGAAAAAGCTGGTAAAACAATGGGAAGCTATTCAAGAATTGCACGAAGAGATAATAATTCATGAAAAATTATTCACCAGTGCTCACTTCAGGAATAATAAGTTTCATGAGTATCAGATGAAGTATGAAGACACGTTGGAAAAATTATCAATGGAAACAATCGAGGCAGAAGCTTCATGTCAGCAGCAACTACCAAACTCAATCAATCTGGCCTGTAAGACATCTTGCGTCACCACAAATAATCATACCAACATTTCACGGATGCTACGAGAACTGGGGCTCTTTCCATGATGTTCTTTGCGAGTAGTTCACGACAACATACATTTTTCCAAGGCAGAGAAGATACAACTGCTCAAAACACATGTTCGAGGAGAAGCTGCACGACTCATTCAGCATCTGACAACCACTGAAAACAACTACGAGACAGCCTGGGACTTCAGAATAGATATGGAAATAAACGCCTCGAAACTGATAGACAAGTTATTAGACCTCCCAAACCTTTCCACCGGAAACGTTGAAAAATTAAATCTCTTGCATGACATCACCAAACAATGTACTCATGACTTAGAAAATATAGGAGTAAGCATACAGTCATGGGGTCCAATCATTATTAGAATAATCATTCGGAAATGGGATTCCGAAACCAACAAGATGTATGGACAAACACTAACAGAACCACACAAAATTCAAGACTACCAACAATTCATGGAATTTCTTGAAAGAACATTTCAATATCTCGAAGCAACAAGCCTAAGTTGAAGAAACAATTCAGCTTGCCAATATTGCGAGAAAGATCATGCGATATATCACTGCCAAGCCTTTAGAAGATTGTCGGTAGAAGAAAGAAATCGTTATGTTCAGAAAATAAACCTTTGCGTGAACTGTCTCAACCACGAAAAACATATAAGATATCGCAGCAGTGTAGCTTGCAATATCTGCAGAAAGCATCATCATACAATCCTACATAATGAAAACAATCAACGAAACTTCAACAACTCAGGATATCAGACATCAAGAAGAACTGATCAAAGAACCTCAAATCAAAATGAAAATAGCCAAACATTCAACAACTTCAGGAGAAATAAACAAAGACAAAATACGTCAAACTATCACGTAAAAGACCACGGAGAGAATGTTCTGCTTGCCACAGCATTAGTAGAAGTAGCAACAGCTAGCACCTCCCAATATTTTCGTGTCCTCATTGACCAAGGATCACAACCTGCGTTTATAAAAGAAGACGCAGCCCAACGTCTTAATCTTCCACATCAGAAAATCAGAGCAGAAATTTCAGGCGTAGGAGATGGTAGCCCACAAGTTTGCTCCTCGGCAGTAGATCTCCGCATTAAGCCACGCTTTCCGAGCAACATTTCACTTGAGGTGAAAATGTTGGTACTCCCAAAATTAACACAATCAACTGCACGATATCAATTAGAAGTCGACAGCTCATACACGAATGAAATCCTAGCAGATCCAACCTATATAACCAGGTCCAATTGATGCTATAGTTGGAGCGAGAGAATATACGCATATTATTCTAAATGGCATTCAAAAAACAAGAGAAGGGCTTCTTAAGCAAAATACGGAACTAGGATGGATGGTATGTGGAGGAATATCGTCAAACTACCTTTCACTTCAAGTGACCAGCTAGATTTCCCGACATGAAGAAGATAGCCAACTCATAAAATTTTGGGAATTAGAAAAGTTGCCAGAAACAAATAAATATATCAGAAGATGACGAAATCTGCGAAAAATTTTACGATGATCGAGATGAAAAAGGAAGATTTATAAACAGAATTCCTTTCAAACGGGGCACGCAAATATTAGGACAAACAAAACCTAGAGCGGGTGCCCCTTCAAGAAGCCTGGAAAACCGTTTTTTAAGAGAATCTTGCCTTAAAGAACAATACGAATATTTGAAATTAGGGCACATGAAAAAAGTATCATTTCAAAATCTTCATGAAGGCAGATACCTACTACATACCACACGAAGCAGTATTTAAAATGGACAGTACAACCACAAAACTACGAGTTGTTTTTGATGCTCCCAGTAAATCAACGTCCAATGTTAGCCTAAATGATCTGATGCTTACTGGTCCAAGACTCCAACAGAACCTATCTGAAATCCTGCTAATCCATCCATCGAAAATATCAACCTAACCAGAGAATTTTATGGCGATCTGACAGCGAACACCGAAAGATTGAATAAGAGCTAACCACTGTCACATATGGAACAGTATCTGCACCATTACTAGCCATCAAGACTTTACAAACATTAGCAAAATCTGAAGAAACGAAGAATCCTATTGCAAATAAAGGACCTGACGAGACTTTTACGTAGATGATGTCCTGTCAGGTGCCAATGATCTAAAATCGGCAATAGAAATTGAACAACAGTTACTCAATATGATGCAATCTTCTGGTTTTAATCTGGGAAGCAGTAACAATCCAGTCCTGCTTCAAGCCCTTCCTAAATCGTAACAAAACCTAACCGTCCAAGAATTATCCGAAGATGGCATCCAAAAATCACTTGTGATGACAACTTCATGTTTAAAGTTACCACATCACCAGAGAGTCTAATAACAAAAAGGCATATCCTATCAGAGATATCAAACATTTTGAATCCTTTAGGATGGTTATCACCTATAGTCATCAAATTGAAAGTACTTATACAAGACTTATGGCTAGAAAGATTAGGATGAGATGAGAAAATAGAAGATGAACTCGCAGATGGATAACCTTATGAAAGGACATAAATAAAGTCGAAGATGTCAGAATTTCAAGATGGATGCAATTCAGCCAAGGAAATTTTATTCGACTTCACGAATTCTGTGACGCCTCTAAAAAGGCCTATGGAGCTGTGATCTACACCTGTACAGTGACGACTGAAGAGAACATAGATGTCACACTTCTCTGGGAAAAATCAAAAGAAGCCCCAGTGAAACTAAGAACAACGCTATCGAGACTTGAACTCTGCGCAGCACACTTATTAGCGAAAATGATAAATCCGGGTATTTCGACACTAGAGATAGAAAATATAGAAACTCTCACATGAAGTGACTCCATGATAACATTAGGCTGGATAAAAGGTCAACCCAATCAATGGAAAACATTTGTTGCCAATAGCGAGAGTGATATAAATAGATACGTAGACAGCAGTCACTGGAACCACGTAAGAGCATCCGAAAATCCAGCAGACGTTATATCCAGAGGGTCAAATCCAGAACAATAAGCAAACAATCTCCTCTAGTGGAATGGACCAGCATGCCTGCATAGTCATGAACCACTACCATTAGCTAGAGAAATACCCAAAACTGACCAAGAAGCTAAGAAAATCATAAAATGTATCCAGGTTAAAATACAAATCACAGAAAACATAATCGAACGAGTCTCCGATTTAACCAGAATGATAAGAGTATTAAGCTACTGTCGAAGAGACTTCCACAAGTCCAACAAACCAATATTATCTGTCGAAAAAACAAGAAAAACCTTCCAAGAAGTTATTAAAGTGATCCAAAACTGCGAATTTCCATCTGAGATATCGTCCATTAACACAAAGAAAAATGTGGAGAAATCAAGCAAAATATACAACCTAAGCTCATTTATTGACTGGGAACAAATCCTACGAGTTGGCGGAAGATTTCAAAATTCAGAGTTACCATACAGTCAGAAATATCCTATAATACTACCAAGTCAAAATCATTTGAGCAAACTAATAATAATGGGCGCACATCACAAAACCCTGCATGGCGGAAACCAAGCAACGCTGGCTCACCTTATAGCATAGGAGACAGTGACGATTTTCGGTACTTATTTTCCCAGTCAGACAACATGGATAGAATTGTAGGGTTAGTAATTCTAAGCAAAATACATATATTTTTAGGGGGAGTTTTCCGATGGGTTGAGGCGCAAAATGCGTTGAACCTTACGAATGCATGGCCCTTTTTTTTCTCAGTGATAAAAATAGGTCTACTAATGAGAAGTATACTGAAGTTACGTGAAAAAATAGTCTAATCTGTGAGTCTGGTTGCATTCACTCTAATTTCTAAGTGGGGCCAAATATTTGGTGACAGTTTTCGATAATCGGCAGCCCATTTATTCCTCTCATAATGCTCCAGCGGATTTTTTTTTTCGGTAATTACTTAATGACTTATTGGCCTGAAAACGACGCGCGGGATTTTTCAAAAAGTAAAAAAAAATTAAAATTGTCGCATAGCGCTGAAATTTGGTACGATGGCTTTATTTATTGTTCTCATGAATATACTGCAATTTTATATCATGTGAAGCAATTAAAATTGCAGTATATTCGTAAGAACAATAAATAAGGCCATCGTACCAAATTTCAGCGCTTTGCGACAATTTTAATTTTTTTTCACTTTTTGAAAAATCCCGCGCGACGTTTTCAGGCCAATGAGTCATTGTAATTAATGAAAAAAAAATCCGCTGGGGCATTATGAGAGGAATAAATGGGCTGCCGATTGTCGAAAACTGTCACCAAATATTTGGCCCCGTTTAGAAATTACAGTGAATGATAGAAAGGGGTAGTTTTCGATGTAACTTACAACTTCCTCGCACATTAGACAAGTCCGTGCTCACTCAATTTTCGAGGAAAAAATTCGAACAAAAAAGCATTGGAGAGTGCATTTCATTAGCAATAATGTGGTGTTTGAAAAATTGAAATCGGATTATGCGTTCGGCCGCTGCTGCAACAAATGCGCGCAAAATGGCAAAACGTTGATTCAGTGATCTTGAACAAGAACATACTACTATTCAAGACGCTGCAGAAAAAAAACTATAGAAGATAGAGGGGTGCTGTCCCTGAGTTTTTTATTGCAAAAAACTTCAGCTACAACATTCATTTGAAACTTTTTGATATTGAACCATCCCTTTGAGCAGCGTTCTCCATAATCCGCAAATTACCCCTAAAAACCACCCCTAACTGAAAACCCTATGGAAGTACAAGGTCGCAAACTTAATATGTTGTTTAGCATATTAAAATGGACCGATCCCCCCAAAAAAATTTCAACTTCTAATTATGTTGAGGTAAACCCTCTTTTCAGATCCCCGTTTCTTGGACTAATAAGCCAAATTGCTATTTTCATATACTTTATGTTCTATTGTAGTGAATGTGAAATATTTATAAGTGGGAAAATAAGTGTACCTACTTGTATTTTTTATTGATCTTGTGAACCCATCCGAAAATTTTTGCGAAACTCAAATATTCTTGTTTTGGTTTTGTATCACCAAGAGAACAAACTATTTAATATACACCAACTGGAAAAATAAGTGCTAAAAAATTTCACTGCCTGACTATTAGAAGAAAATACTGGATTATCAATGGGGAGAAAATTGTAGAAATATATAAAGAAGCACAAGCAAGAGTACGGAATAAAATAGTACACAAAAAGAACGAGTCATGGGAAAGAAACTGTGCGCATATTTATACTTATCTGGGAGTAAAAGAAACACAGAAAGTTGGAGATTACTCAAAAACATAAGAAAAACACAAACTAAGGATATTATCAATACAATAACACCCCAGCAATGGGAAGAGTACTTTGAAGAATTACTGACAGAACAGCGGGCAGAGTTTAAAGAAGAAAGGGAACAGACACGAAACATAAAAACTGCAGGATCACCAATACGAGTTATGCAAGAAGAAGTTAGAAAACACTGCGGCTTCTTGAAAAATGGTAGGGCACCAGGCCCAGGAGAAATATATGGAGAACTGATAAAGTGTGGGACCAATCAACTCTACAAACATTTAACAAAACTATTTCAAGCATGCATAGATAAACAAGAAGTAGGTACCGGAAGAGTGGAAAATAAGCTATTTAACAACGATATATAAGAAAGGAGACAGAAACAAATGCGAGAACCACCGAGGAATTGCAGTAACAAATACGCTGAGCAGAGTGTATGGAAAACTCATAAAAGCCAGAATAGAGAACGAGTACAAAGATAGTGAGGCAGAAGAACAGGCCGGTTTTAGAGCAGGAAGATCAACTGTAGACCATTTATTCAGTTTGACCCAGGTAATGGAAAAGAAACTAGCCTATAACCAAGAACTCCATTTACTCTTTGTCGATCTAAAGAAAGCATACGACAATGTTCCGCTGAAAAAGCTTTGGGAAGCACTGGAAAAAACCAATATCAACTTGGAACTAATAAAGGCAGTAAAAACGCTTTATAGTGGTGCAAAGACCAAGATTAAACAGGGAAACTTAATCAGTAAAGGCTTTATAGCAACTAAAGGACTTAAACAGGGATGCTGCATATCACCAACACTTTTTAAAATATACTTAGAACAAGCGCTCAAAGGGTGGAAAAACAAATGCAGACACATGGGAATACCGCTCAATGAATACAATCTTTATACTTTAAGCTTTGCAGATGATCAAGTATTAATTGCACAGGACTATGATGACCTAGAGTACATGACACGAAAATTGATAGAGGAATACGAGAAATGGGGTTTGGAAGTAAATCTAACGAAAACAGAATATATGACTATAGGAGGTGAACAACGAAATCTGAAATTGAATAACGGACAAGAAATAAAACAATGTTCTGAATACAAATATTTGGGCATGAAAATCTCACACGAGGGAACCCTAGACGAAGCAATTAAAGATAGGAATATACAAGGACGCAAGGCAATATCCCTACTAAATGGTGTACTGTGGGATCAAAATATCAACAAAACTAAAAAAACGAGAATATACACCATAGTCAAAAGCATAGTCACGTATAGTTCAGAAGTCTGGCCACTATAGATCAAAACGGCAAATATGCTGGAAGCAACTGAAATGGACTTTTGGAGGAGATCGGCAGGCAGGTCAAAAATGGGGAGGATAACAAATCTGAGAATTAGGGAGATTATGGACGTAAAACACACAATAATAGATATATAAAGGACAAACAGCTGATTTGGTTCGGACATGTACAAAGAATGGCAGATACAAGAATACCCAAGCAAATAATTGAGCTGAAGCCAGGAAGAAGAAGAAGACGCGGCAGACCAAGAAGAAGCTGGAGAAGTGGAGTAGACGAGGAAATGAAAGACAGAGGCCTAGAAGAGGATGCCTGGATTGACAGAGATGGTTGGAGATCGGGAATCGGAAGACGTAGAACGTTATAAACCGATAATTATATATATAGAAAATTGTAAGAAGCATCTTGAGCAAATGTATTACATGCATCAGGTACAAAGCAAAAACCTCAGAACAGCAAATGGGCCAATTACCTGCCACAAGAGCCACACCATCCCCACCGTTCATTAACAGTGGAGTAGACTATGCCGGCTCTATCAAAATCAGAGCTACTAAAGGAAGAGGTCACAAGTCATATAAAGGCTATATCTCAGTTTTGTATGTCTTTCCACTAAGGCAATACACCTAGAAGTGGTAAGCGATATGACGATCGATTCGTTTTTAGCAGCCTTCCGGAGATTTACTGCGAGAAGAGGTCACTGCGAAAATATACAGTGATAATGGAACAAGTTTTGTTGGGGCAGCAAATTATTTTGAAGAAGTTCTCAAATTAACACAACACCAATCCCTGCAAAATACAATGGTCAACCTTGGCACTAACTGGTATTTCATCCCACCTGCGGCATCTCGTTTTGGTGGACTGTGGGAAGCTGGAGTCAAGTCAATGAAGCATCACGTCAAACGAGTAATTGGAGAAACAACCCTCACGTATGAAGAACTCACAACTTTGTTACACCAAATCGCAGCAAGCCTCAATTCTAAGCCGTTATGGCGACTCTCTAATTGAAAGGGGAATATTTACAATTGACCTAATAGCAAGTAATATAAATTCCAGTTTGTCCAGAGAAATGGAGACTTACCCAAAAAATTTAAAAAAAATCAGAAAACCAACCTTAAGGGCGTTTTCACACGGCGCTATATATCGCGAGCAATACTTGGTCGCTATATCGCGGTGCACCAAAATTGTAGGTTTTTAAATGAACCGCTTTCACACGACGGCCATACCATAAAATTGATGGTAGCAATAGCGCTATATCGCATTTACACGCAATATGTTCTACAGATATCGCGCAATATTTTATCGTTGCGATTTAACTCGTCTGTGCAAGTATATGCCTGTCTTCACACGCAAAACTATAAATCGCTCAGACTTCAGTCGACAACGTTGCAAGATGGCGAAAAGGGTTAAGTGCGCGTTTGATCCTCTGGACCTAATTGAATTAATTGAACAAAGACCATGCATCTGGGACAAAACAACTGAGGAATATAAGGATAAAATTAAACGGGGGAAAGCTTGGACGTAAATTTACATGTTTATAATAGACTGAACGTATGGTATCGATACCATACGGGATACCATATATTGCTGGCGATTTCGGTAAACAGCTTTCACACGGAGCGATTGTCGCGCTACCATTGAAAAGCCATTAATTTGATTAAATTCGCGATGTTGCCGTTCAGTCCATTATAAACCATGGCGAGATCAAGACGTATGTTGATATTGTTGGCAATACTTTTGAAACGCAGAAAAAGGAAAAAGCTATTTTGTCTTTTTCCTTTAATTCGTGATAACTATCTATTAAAAACATGTAAATTTCCGTCCAAGCTTTTCCCCGTTTAATTTTATCCTTATATTCCTCAGTTGTTTTGTCCCAGATGCATGGTCTTTGTTCAATTAATTCAATTAGGTCCAGAGGATCAAACGCGCACTGAACCCTTTTCGCCATCTTGCAACGTTGTCGACTGAAGTCTGAGCGATTTATAGTTTTGCGTGTGAAGACAGGCATATACTTGCACAGACGAGTTAAATCGCAACGATAAAATATTGCGCGATATCTGTAGAACATATTGCGTGTAAATGCGATATAGCGCTATTGCTACCATCAATTTTATGGTATGGCCGTCGTGTGAAAGCGGTTCATTTGAAAACCTACAATTTTGGTGCACCGCGATATAGCGACCAATTATTGCTCGCGATATATAGCGCCGTGTGAAAACGCCCTGAAAGGAATCAGGGTAATTATAAAAGAAATACAATAAATCCCAGCCCTTAGCACGCCTCACATATGTTCATCCTGGAAGAGATGGCGTAGTAAGAGTAGTGACACTCAAGAAAGCAGACAGAGCGACATTGGAACAACCGATACATACATTGATCCTAATTCCATTAGAAGAAATAGGAAAAGAAACACTGACCAATCCCACTACAGCAAATATGGCCATAACCTTAAGCAGTCACAATATCGAAAGAGAAGAATCATATGAAAACTGAGAAATCAAAAGCATCTCATTCTCAAATCATTCAACTATTTATGGTATGGTTCAGTTTGATGTTTCTCCCAAAGTGTCAAAGCAGCTATGTTATAAAATATCCCGAAGGAGGTATTTACATAGAACATTTTGGAACGGCACAAATAAATAGAGGAACATTTAGAATGAAAGTCACTTACAATAGAAGAAGAATCAAGGAAGACATCCAGAATGTAACTAGCGTCGTAACCAATTTTGAGATGCTGTGTAACAAGACAAGACAACTATCGGAAGAAACGCACTGTGAAATATTGGACCATCATCTAAAAGAGCAACAACAACATTTTAGCTGGATATTTAAGACACTCCAAGAAATACAACTTCGTCCAAAAAGAGGTTTACTGTGAAAATTTCTCACGTCCGTTTTTGGCGTCAGCGATGAGGTCTACGAGGATATAAATAATATAAACAAAAATCAAGAAATGTTGATTGACACAATTCATGATCTCCGCACTATCAACATTCAATACTACTGAAGAAAAAATAAATAATCAACTTCGCAGATTCCAAACAGGGCTTAGTCAAGGATTGGAAGCAATTCAATCTATGAACAAATGGTTTTCAAGTATAGACATTAACAGCCTAAATATTCATGTCCTAAGCACTTATCAAATAGCAACTAACTACATTGCAGAAATAAGTTCAAACTACGAGAATATGATAAATATCCAGTTTAACAGGGGAACAATCTACGACATCATATCTCCAACGTATCTTCATATTCTGATAACGGATATCAACAAAAAAGTACCGAGCAACTTGGAAGCATTATCTACGCCTGTGATAAAAATGTACAGGGTGGCCCGTTTAAGAGGGGCCTATACCTTATCTCGAAAATTAACCAGGGCTGTAAAAAAAAATCAAATACAAAAGTTGTTTCTAATAAAATTATCTAAATTTTTTTTTTATTGTTTTTGTTGTCACTCTACTGGATACAGGGTGGACAAATAAAATTTCATTTTTTCAAATAAAACACCCTATATTTTGATAAACTTTTACATAGCCCTTTGAAAGACAAATCCAACGATATACTGGACATGTGTCTGTGATATACCGTTTCGAACTTATCAACGATTATCTTCAGGATTTGGGGTATCTTTCAACACTCATTTTTACGTTACTCATAAAGTTTTAAAACTTTTTTTTTGCATGATATTTTTTATAAAATTATTCTTTTCTTTGGACTATGTTTAAATTTGAGATATTTGTTTAGAAAACGCGGTGTTGCCACATTTCGCAAAATGTTACGCTTTTCAATTTTTTTAAATGGGACCTCCTGTAAATTTTCGAGTTTTTAGATAGCCCTTCAAAAGACAAATTTAACGATATACTGGACATGGATATGTGATGCACCGTTTCGGCCTGATTGGCGTTTATCTTCAGTTCTAGCACAATATCTCATGTCATCCCTCTTGAATGAAAAAAATGTCTAATTTTGCAGTAGATTAGTTGAACTAGTGCTTTTTATGCATTATTGAACAATTTTTTATACATTAATAAAGCACGGTAATAGACGGTTGATGGAAAATAGACATTTTGATTCAACAGGCGACTTGGACATATGAAATATTGTGCTAGAACTGAAGATAATTGCCAATCAGGCCGCAAGTGATGCACCGTCACAGACCCATTTCCAGTATATCGTTGAATTTGTCTTTTAATGGGCTATCCAAAAACTCGAAAATTGACCGGAGGTACCATTTAAAAAAATTGAAAAGCGTAACATTTTGCGAAACGTGGCAACACCGCGTTTTTTAAACAAATATTTCAAATTTCAATATAGTCTGAAGAAGAGCATTATTATATAAAAAATATCATGCAAAAAAAAGTTTTAAAAGTTTACGAGTTACGTAACAATGACTATTCAAAATTACCCTGAAGCCTGAAAATAATCGCTTATAAGTTCGAAACCGTATATTATAGACACATGACCAGTATATCGTTGGATTTGTCTTTCAAAGGGCTATGTAAAAATGTATTAGAATATAGGGTGTTCCGTTTAAAAAAATGAAATTTTATTTGTTCACTTTGTATATAGTAGAGTGACAACAAAAACAATACAGTAAAATTGTAGATAATTTTATTAGAAACAACTTTTGTATTTAAGTTTTTTTTACAGCCCTTGTAGATTTCGAGATAAGGTATAGGCCCCTCTTAAACGGGCCACCCTGTACTTATGTCACTTTCAAGTATTTGGCTATTTTCCCATAATAGAAATATCACAATTTGATGTTATGAAAGCAACCCCAATTCCAGTACGAATACCCAACAACTCCTACTGGACATAAGATATATCGGACGATTATATCGCCATCCATTATAACTCTCAGCTCCACTTTCAACTCCATAAAGAAGAATTCGAACGATGTTTGAAATTGAAACATCACATGTTTCTCTGTTCTCCGGATGTTATAAGAAACATTAATAACGACGGCAACTGTATTATTGATGAAGTATACCCTAAACCTGAAGCCAAGAAATGCAAAACTTTCACAAATTCAGTGCAGGCTACGATATGGAAACAAATGGCCACGGAAACATGGTTATTTATTACAAATGGATCAGCCAATATAGCTATTATTTGTGGTGGAGTCCGGAAAGATGTTGTCATTATTGCAACAGGAATTCTCAGCCTGGCTCTCGACTGTATCATAGAAACCAAACAGCTAACACTAAGAGCAATACGAGTGGAGCATAGCAGTTTAACCAGCTATTCCAAAGCTGTCTCACTCGATAGATACGACGAATCCACACATATTCAACATTTACAGTTTCGGCCAGCATCTGACTCAGTAATTGGGCACTCAGATGATTTAAACGCAATAATGTCAGAAGAGAAGTCAATTCAGATTGAACTTCAAAACCTTTTAGCATTTAGGGCATTTTAGGCAGAAATGCTGGCCAGAATCCAGAAGTCAGCATGTTGGTGCAGATCAGAAACCATAAAAAGAACCGACGGCAGCACGCCCTAATCGCAGCTTGCAGGATAAAGCCTGTGAAGAACTAGAAACCCTCGCCATACAAAACAAGGCGTACATGAATCAAACCACTGATGTCTGGAGACTTTCTATTAGGAATACCATCTGATGACATCAAGGCGCAACCTCAGAATCGACTCCCACTCGAACAAGAAAGAACTATCCTGGTTACCGGCTCAAAAAACTTAACTGGACCAGGCTCCATAATATACGGTGAATTCTCCCTGAATAAAGACAAACTCTGAGCAGCATGCAAAGAGTAGTTGATAGACCTGACGATTGAAACATGGAAACAATGAGCTGGGTTCAAGGACGCCTTGTGGCTGCCGGAAATGAAGAAACAGAAGAGTTGGCTCATGAGGCTTCCGCTACCTTCCTGGTGGAAACAGTACTTGCAATGGGGATATCAAGAGGAACTAAGCGCATATGTTGAAACGTGGATTTGAAGTTACCTAAAACACTGGGATAAAGTGACAGGAAACCGAAAAATAATTGTGATTATGAACTATGAAGCATCGGTTTTTTTGGGTAATCGCTTATTTCAAAAATACAGAACTGACAAAATTGCCCCCCTCTGTTGTCGAGATTGTCCGCTATTTATTATTAATGACATTCTATTCTACATCAATGCCTTATATTATTAGCTAAACTATCAAAATCTACTGTGTGAATGAGTGTAATAATAATTGTGAAAAATAAAAATAAAATGATTGAGTAACCTGTATGGAAAATAAAAAAACTGGCTTCAAAATTTGAATTAAATTTTGCTTGTACAAATTTCAAGAGAAATGTTGGAGCAAACTGAGAAATAAAAATTAGGTAGATACAGGTAGTGGCTTCTAGACTGATATACGGAAAATATTTTGAACGGCGCTTTTTTAGCTTTAGGAAAATTCAGTATATCGGTCTAATTTACTTACTGTGTGCTTATTGTATGATCGTGAAGAAGGTAATTTACTTACTGTGTGCGTATTGAATGATCGTGAAGAAGGGTATAAAACAACTTGTTTCCATGTGAAGAGTTTAGGTGTAACACACATTTTAAAAACTTATTTTATTTAGCTCTACCTGGTACTACCACGAATGGGGTCGTACGACCATGAGATGGGTGATATGATCTATTATTAAAGATATGGGGACCTTCTGCAGGAGGGGCGCCAGATGGCGACAGTGTAGTGGAAATGTTGAGCGGTACTGGTGCTAGTTTCGGTACAGTTGTCTCTGTGACGGCGTCTGTAACGGTGGCGGGTAGTGCAGTAGCGGGTGGTGCCTCCCGTTTGGAGAGGAAAGAGCTTGCGCGTGGTGCCATTTTTGATCTGCAAAATAAAACTTTATAAAAGTAGTCCACTTAAATCAGAATATTTTCCAAATATAGCATTACAGTAAGAGCGTTAAGTTTACAATCCACCGCCATTTCCTCAAATACTATGTGGTTTTATTCGGTGTTGGGCTTCAACTATGGTATAAGTGATTTTGTTACTATTTATTAATCTTCTTGAAAAAAATGCTACAGGTCTTCCGTCTTGACCAAGTGAAGCTGCAATTGAGTGGTCGGATGCATCCAGTGCCGGTTTAAGGTAGTTTGCCGCCCGGTGCTACAAAAACGCAGCGTTCGGGAAAAAACAAAACTATTTTTTTGGAGCATTTGTTTCAAAAAATGTATGCAATTCTTTTATACAGGGTGTCCCAGGAAAAACAGTCCACCTCAATTTATTGGATTTGGAATGAGAATCTGGAAAAACGCTCGGACACGTCGATTTTTGATTTGAGTGGGAACTATTTTTCAGTTTTTTTCAACCCCCGTAGCTTTAACCCCCTAGCTGGGGGAGAAACAACCCCCCAAATTTGAATAGAGGATAGGGCTCGTGTCGTACCTTTTTTTGAAGGTCTCATCAAGTATTCTATATGGCCCTAGATTTTCGTCTCATTATTTTCATCCGTAACCAATTGACAGATTGTCAAAATCTTGAAAATAGACTATTGTTTTAGTGGAAGTAAAAGCGGTACTTACTTTCCTTAATTGAAGTTTTTCATTATTATTATTAATCAGGTGAACACGTGAATTGTAAATTGTAAGTATGTGAGTGTTGGTTCACTCGGAATGGAATCCGTGACAGTGACTACGTTTATTTCATGCGCTTTATCCGGATACTAAGTGGATTGGATTGATAATGGGGATTAATATTCCTGAAATAAACACCCAGGATTAGAGAGTTTATCCGGATCGGAGTACTTAAACCAATCCTCCAAATTTGTAGGATAAGACTAAAATGGATTATCTCAAATGTGAAATAAACACCCTCATCTCGGATTTGAGAGGTGTGTTGCTAATTTCAAGAAAAAATTACATTTGTCATTTGTAATTTTTTTGAGGATTGGATACAACGCGTGAAATAAACGTAGTCAGTAAATCAAAAATAACGGCCATCCAAAATAGAGGTGGCATTTCAATATAATTTTAGAAATCGTGCCAAATTTAAAACATGAATATTTCACAAATGTTAAAAAAAACGAATTATATCTTTTTGGAATCAGGAAATCATAGCCTAAAATATATAAGGTGTTCCACTCAAAATAATTCATGTCGTGTTCCATTTGTCTGAAAGTTCGAAAAAACAATACACCAAAATTCATACACATTGTTTTGGAAGATGGAAGATTTTTACAAACAATTACATTATTGGTATGGAAATTTTTCTCTCGCCAGTTGTTTCTGATTCAGTGTAGCAAGACCAATTCATTAAAACACTTAATTTTTGACTGTTCTATACACGAACCGTGATAATATGGAATCCGCCGTATCATCAAAAATTATAAGGCACGCTATATTTTAGTTTTTCAACTAAAAATAAAATAGGAGATGGAGAAAACCTGCAAACTCGACAAAGTTTAATAAATATTCCTCGAGTTTTCTGTAGGATTCTTTGTGTAGGTAAATGAAAGTCGCTTGTTGTATATTTTGTGAAATATGAGAAGCTCTTGTTTAGGCATGAATTCATTATATGCGAAATGACAAAAATTATTTGCCTTAATGATAGTTATTTATGTATCAAGGGAGTTATGAGGGTGTTAATACCCCAGGGCAACTTTTGTGTCCCGAACACATTTAGGTACTGTCCGACAGTCAAGCGGCTCTAAAGGCTCTAGTAGCCATCGTGCAATTCGCAGCTAGTTTGGTAGGGTAAAAATATTCTTAAACAACTGGCTGGTAAAAACAAATTAACCCTGATGTGGGTGCCAGAACACCAGGGCGTAGAGGGCAACAAGGCGGTAGATCTTTTTGTTGCACAATGAAAAGCCATGTCTTCGAAGAAATGGACAGATGGGAAAAGGACCGAATACTAGCTCCTCGAAGATCCATTCCGGGTTTCAGATAGGCAAAAAGGTTCATATCCATCGCAAAAAGATCTGAACAACTTCTTGATATGAAGATAAGAGACATTAGAACAGTCGTTGGCCTGCTCACTGGACACTGCCTGGTGAAATATCATCTAAAAACGATAGGCAAATCAGACGACCACTGTAGATATCGGGAACAAGCAACAGAAACTACAGAACATGAGTAATCTATAAATTCCCTGCTCACTGTCATAAGAATATGTTTATTGTTTATGTGGCTGCCTATAAGTAGGTTAGGTTTAGGAGAATAGAGTTGACAGAAGGCAGTGTCTTGGAGGGAAGAGACTAGGATGCAGAGGTTAGAGTCTCGTTTTGTCCTCGCCAGAGTGTGGGCGGTTGGTTTAAGGAGCTCAAAGAGCTTCACCGGGTGGTGCACTAGAGGCGTGTAGAGACCAAATTTTGGCTCACCTCCGCGAGTAAAAACCGAGATTCATCGCCATCCGTGGATTTGTTTGCGTCTTTTTGACTAAGCCGGCTTAGATTCCTAGATAAACAGAAGGTTCACGCGTGGTAACGTTGGCAAAATGGCGGCCAGAGTCTGAGACTCGTGAAAACGCTGTTTGTTTTGACAGAAAAAGGTTATATCCGGTTTCAGCGATTGATCTAGGCAAATCCTGAATGTGCCTTTCACATAAAGAAAAATTGAAGATAGAAGAGATTGAAACGAATCTGTGTTTGGAACATGGCCCTGAGCCAGACGGCTTTCTGAACACAATCAAATGTGCTGGCAAATTGCCCTATTGGGAGCAGAAGCCAAGAACCCCAGGAAAGAAGAAGAAGAATATGCAGAGGTTAGGACATGTTGTTTAATAAATATCAATTGATTGAGAATTCATCACATGTGATTCCCTACTACGGAAAGGCAATCTTTCTTTAACTAGGTGTGTTAACATTTGTGAAACTGCAGAACTAGCCAATATAAGGTCTAAGTAATTAGAAGAAAATGACGGTAGCAAAATAGATGTATTGAAGAGACGAACTAGGTTGGCAAGTTCTTTCGCAAGTTCTAGCAGCGCAAGTACATAAAGTAAATATGAAGAAAATCAGAATAGATATTATGAAAAGTTTCCCAAGTGCAAGTCGTGCGGTTGGGAACATGAAAAAAAGCCCAGCTTTCAGAAAAATGTGCAATATTTGTAAAAAGTACAACCATTTTGCTAAAACGTGTCCAACAGTGAAAAAATAATTCGGAATATTGAAAAAGAAGACAGCTCTGAGGATGAGCATGAGTTTTTTGTGGGTACAATACAAAATGAAGTCGAATATGTCAGTAGTATGGTCTCAGCAGGGCCGATCCTAGCAGGTGTGCAGCGCGTGCCCCGCACGCGGGCGGCCGCAGGCCGCCCATAGTTCTGTCATTCAAGATTCAAGTGAAACTTTTCACGAATTTCTCAAAATAAAACTACTTCTAATAAAGAAATAAGCTGAACTTTAAAAAACTCTTGAAAAATGAAAATGAACCCCGATCTCCTGATAGCATAAATAGAAAGTTTAGTGCACAGTCAATGTGTAGGCTCACGCATAATGTTTTAACTCTGTACATATCCATCATAAGATCGCATAGTTTATTAAATTTCCTAAATACTTCCGTTTTGTTTTTTCAAAATGTTTATTTTTGTTCCCAATTCACCTAATTCTGCAAGAATAATTACTAACCGTGCAACAGAACTAGATGAATACTCCCGCTAACAATATTACCAACTTTTTTGATATAGTATTTCCCAAACTCAATTGGAACAAGGTACCAATTGGTGGCTGACTATAGTTACTGAAAATTTCCATAAGAAATGCACTGCCACTAGTCAGCCACCAGTTATAATTTATGTTCACCTTGTTCCAATTAACTTTGGAAAAACTATACCTACCAAAGACTTCCAAGTGCAGGTGGGTATGTTATGTAGGTAAGTATTACGACTACGGACTGGGGTGTCTTGATTTTCCACAGGGCCCTATTTTTCACTTTTGTACCTAGGCCCAAGCCAGGCCTTACTTAGTTTAAGCAACGGTTTAGGATAGTGTTTGTCATTGTTGATCACCACCAGTGTTGCCAGGTCATAAAAATTAAATTCACCAAAAATTGGAATGAAAAATAACCAGATTAAAAAAAAAAATCACCAGAAATCTTTAAAAGTTTATTTTTCAGGCTATATTACGAGTTGTAAACCAAAAAATGCGTTTTTAATACAACTTGATAATAATTGAAGTATTAAATGAAACACAATTCACTAAGTATAAATTTCTTGATACGGTGGCAAATGTGGAAAATATCATTTTTTTCGCACCCACCTGCTAAGGTACAAATTGAATAACTTTTCTCTGATTTTATGATCGTATGGTTTCGAATTACTTTAAAGTTTAAATAGGTACGTACCCAGATCAGGATTATTATGAAAAAAGGATATTTTTCAAGTTTAGGGAATCACCTAAAAAAAAAAACAGGTTAACGAATCGTGGCAATAACCTACTTACACGCCTCGTAACTGGCAACATTTTTTGCACTCAGCGGACGTAGCGCTGCAACGACAATTGTTAAAAATATTCAAAATCGATGAAATTTCAAAATCACCAGAAGATGCCATTTTTCAAAAAGTTTTTCACCAATCGCCAGATTATTCACAAAATCACCAGATCTGATGAAATTTCACCAGACCTGGCATCACTGATCACCAGTCACCCGCATTCAAACTACTACAACAAATATGTTGATATGTTGCTCCAAACAAGTTTTTTTTAACTCTAAACGCCCAAAAACTTTCATTTTGTGGCTCGAAATGAACGCTTTTGGGCGTGGCACCCATACAAATTTTCTGCCTCAGGCGGCGAGCTACCACCACCAGCACCTACGTAAGGGTGCTATATCTCTATGGGGCGGCGCAATTGTTCTTTGCACGCGGGCGGCCGATACCCTAGGATCGGCCCTGGGTCTCAGAAGGTGCAGATTGGACATCAGCAAATAGAATGCAAAGTCGACACTGGTGCAGATGTTAACATTTCAACAATAGAAACTACAATGAAGTTGCAAGTGGACATTAAGAAGACCAATATCAACTTAAAAAGCTAAAATGGCTCTAAAGTAAATGTAGTAGGTAAAGTAACTGTTCCATGTATTATCAATAATCATACTTTTGAAGAAGTATTTGAGGTGGTTAGTTAATTATAGGGCTCCTTGTATTATAGGACTGCCATTTATTGAGAGATTTAGACTTTCAAAATCGTCAACAAGGAGACCTACTAAAAAAATCAAGAATTTATTCGCAGGAATTGAAGAAATGGGAGAATCATACAAAATTAAAATCAAAGATAAATCCATTCCTGTTGCTGAGCCTCCTAGAAAAATATCAATTAGTTTGCAAAATGAGTTCAAGAAAGAATTAAATCGAATGGTGCAAAATTATCAGAGTTACTAAGCCCACTGAGTGGTGCAGTTCTCTAGCTACAGTGAAGGAACCAGATGGGAGACTTCGCTGATGTTTGCACCCACAGAAGCTGAATAAAGCTATTGTACGAGAACGATATCAACTTCCATCGTTTAAACAGCTTACCTCTAAAATGCCAGGTGCAAAGGTTTTTTTCTATTCTTGATGAAATGAAGGCTTCTACCAAATTAAATTGGACCCAGAAAGTGAACTTCTAACTACCTTCAGTGCTGGACATTTTGGTCGTTATTGCAACTTACGTGTTCCTTATGGTCTGTGATAAGCTCCAGAGGTATTCCACAGAATGTTTACTGAAGTTTTCAAGGACACACCTGGTGTGGAAGTATATACAGGGTGATTCAAAAGTAAGCGGCATCCTTTTGGGGGCGTATTCCTTGCATAAAAATAAGACAAAAGTTCCTATTAACATGGGTCCGGAAATGCTTCCTAAGGGAGCTACGCCCCTTCGAATAGGACACCTGAAAGACGTATTTTTCTCTATAACTTTGAAACCCTTCACAAATAGATTTTGAAAATTGGTGTATTTTATAAACATTTGATGGCAATTAAGATACTAAATTAAAAATTCCTTCGACCATTCAACGCACACTCTCTCTAGACAAAAAACGGCAATAATTTGCTATGGAACTTGTTTGGTTCCAGAATGAGACCAGGCCCTCTTTCTCGCACTTATGAAAATAGAATGTTTATAAACCAGTCTGTTTATGTTTTGGGTATCAGAGAGCTGCGTTCAAAAACCTGGTTGTTGGTGTGGAAATTATTTCAGGGAGTGCATCTTCAAAATGTGAGCTTAAATTTCACTCTAGAGTATTCGGTGCGCACATCAATACGTGTCAAACACCCTTCCGAACGCCGAAAACCATATGATTTTAATCCACACTTCGCCTTTCCGAACGGCAGCTGTGTGATTTTTATACGACACACCAGGTTCTCGAACGCAGTCAGCTGATTTCTCACAAGAAAGTTGAGAACACCATGAGAACACAAAACAATTACTACGTTATTGCGAGACTGTAAAATCTTTCTTTAGAAGTAAGTACGTAGTTCCATTTAAAACCAAATTGAGTCGTGATAAAAGGTATTGTTGTTTTAGAATTATTTTAAGTATAGACTTAAAAAGTCGCAAGTATATTTTTAATATTATTATAAGCAGACAAATTTGAAATAGATACTTTTCGATAGATGACGATATCCATTATTATCGAGATTATTATTCGAACAGGAAAAAATTCGGCAACAGGGCCTTTTTTCGTTTTGTTTATCGGATGAATCACCCCTCTGACCCCGCTACCTCATTATGGAACAAAACAAATATGCTTGTTGATCCCTCTAGCAGTTTAATGCTCGATGAAAAATTCAAAAATCTTAATCAGTGGCGTCACATACTGGGGAGGGTGAGCGTTGAAACATCCCAACATTTTTTACTCGTCAGGTTTTTGCGATTCTGAATAAAAATTCGGAAAGTTTAGGGTTTTCTACACAGAAAAGGTACTCTTGGTATCAATTCGATACAGCGTACCGTTTACGAGAAAATTGACTTTGAAATTTTCTGATTTGCGTATGTTACGCAAAAACCTGACGAGTAAAAAAAATAGGGATGTTTTAACCCTCTCCTTCCCAGTATGTGACGCCACTGATCAAGATTTTCGAATTTTCAATTTAGTATCTTAATTGCCATCAAATGTTTATAAAGTACACCAATTTTCAAAATCCATTTGTGAAGGGTTTCAAAGTTACCTATAGAGAAAAATATGTCTTTCAGGTGTCCTATTCGAAGGGGCGTAGCTGCCTTAGGAAGCATTTCCGGACCCATGTTAATAGGAACTTTGTCTTATTTTTATGCAAGGAATACGCCCCCGAAAGGATGCCGCTTACTTTTGAATCACCCTGTATTGATGATGCGATAGTCTGGGGTGTTGAGGTTGCTCAGCATAATGAGACTTGAAGCAGTTTTAGAACGAGCTAGTTTGGCAAATATATGCTTTAACAAAAATAGAAGTGAAGTATGTTAGCCGTATATTTAGTAGATATGGACTCAAGCCTGACAGTGAAAAAGTTCAAGTCATATTGGATATGGATGGAAGTGCCTAAGGACAAAACGCAATTACAAACTTTCTGTATGTTGCCAAATTTGTCAGGTGTAACTTTTCTATGAGACAATTACTTTAAAACTATACTATAGAATTTATTTGGTCAGATTCGCAACAAAATGATTTTGAGAGATTAAGAAAAATGCTAACACAAGCACCAGTACTCAAATATTATGACGTGACTAAATATATTTTTCTTTCCCTAGATAGAAGCAGCCAGGAATTGGGAGCCGTGCTGTTGCATGATAATTTGCCAGTTGCATATGCCTTAGTAGGTGGTAGACGCTTTTTACTCATTGTGCGTCGACCGGTGAGATACCACCATGCCAGAATTGAGTAGCGCTAAGTGGTATCACCACGTTCCGCTACTGCGCTGGCAGTCCGGTTCCAACAATGAGTAACAGATAGCATGATGGCGCCTCCAGGATCAAAATATTCCGGAGGTAAAATACCCGACCACTCGGATCTCCGGGCGTCGGGTGATCCTGGGGGTCCTTCATGCAAAGATATAAAGAGAAGATCAAAAACTCAACTCAGAATTGATTTTAGCAATATAAGAGGAATAAGTACAAATATGAATTCAGTTCACCAACATCTTGAAGAACAAAGACCTGACTTCCTTGTTCTCACTGAAACTAAAATCAGTTCTGCAACACCTATTGTGAATTTTCTTTATCCCGGCTATGACCTACACCACCGATTTCGACATAATTTTGGGATCTGTGTGTACATTAAAAATGACCTTCCATGTCATCGAGAGGAGAAGCTAGAACCAGCGAACCTTGATATCATATGGCTAAAATTCACCTCAAAGTCATCGACCAAGTTTATCTGCTGCCTCTACCGACCGCCAAGTAACACCGATTACCAAAACTTTTTCGCGACATTATCCGAAAGCTGTGATAGTATACAGTCAAACTATCCACAGGCGGAAATTGTCTTTTTAGGCGATTTCAACGTCCACAATATACCCTGGCTGAAACACCACAACAAAACAGATAACGAAGGCAGAGAAGCAGAAGCTTTTGCCATAAGTTGTGGTCTAACGCAGCTTGTCGATGAACCTACCCGTATCTCAGAAAGGGGCGAATTTGCAGCGCTTTTAGACTTGTTCCTAACCACCAATCCTGACTCGTACACAATTCAAGTAGATGCTCCACTTGGTTCGTCCGATCATAAACTTATAATAACAAAGTGCGAAATGCTCATCCCACCAAGCCTACAACCACTTCCTCGTAAAATGTGGCACTATAAATCGGCAAAATGGAATGACCTAAAACAGTATTACCTGGATTTTCCATGGCAAGAGGTTTGCTTTAAAACAGCTGATCCCACTATTTCCTGTAATGAAATAACACAAGTAATCTTATCTGGAATGGACGCATATATCCCACATACAACTAAACGTAGAGCTAATGCAAAACCTTGGCTCAACAGCCAGTGTCAAACGGTTGTACAGAAAAAACACAGAGCATATAACCTTTGGAAACGACAACAAACCGCTCAAAACCACACAGAATTGATAGAAGCCAGAAATAGTTGCAAAATTACTATTGACTCCGCTAAAGAAACATACAATCAAAGAATAAAAAACAGATTGCTGAATTGTCCAAGTAGTTCTAGGTCTTTTTGGTCTCTTGCAAAAGCTGTTGGATCTAACTTCACCAAGTCATCCATACCACCACTTACAGATAAAAATAATCACTTAGCCACAACATCAGAGGAAAAAGCCAATATGCTTGCCCAAATGTTTTCCTCCAACTCCAACCTAACAGTGCCAAACAGAAAAACTCCACCGTTCATTGAAAGGGTTTCCCATAGTATGCCAGAGGTACCCTTTTGTCACAGAGAAATACGAAAATCCCTAAAAAAGCTGGATACAAACAAAGCAATGGGTCCGGATGGCATTCCCGCAATAGTACTCAAAAATTGCGCCAACGAACTCACCCCAACTTTCGCAAAATTATTCAATTTGTCTTACAGGCAAGGAGTATATCCATCATCATGGAAGTCTGCCGCAGTACAACCCATTCCAAAGAAAGGAAAAAAGACAGATCCGTTAAACTATAGACCAATTGCTCTACTTCCGGTGATATCAAAAGTAATGGAAAGAGTTGTGAACAATCACCTAACCAAGTTCTTGGAAAAGTACAAAATTATCAACGATAAGCAATACGGATTTCGAAAATATAGGTCAACTGGCGATTTACTTACATACGTCACTCACTTATGGCAAAAAGCGATTGAGTTGCGGGCTGAAACAAGAATAATTGCCTTAGATATATCTAAAGCATTCGACAAAGTTTGGCATGAAAATCTGCTCAACAAGCTCAAAGCAATGGGATTATCGCCGAAACTTTGCACTTGGTTTGAAAGTTACCTAAAGGACAGATCCATTTATGTTGCACTGGATGGCCAGAACTCCAACTCTTACCAAATAAATGCTGGTGTGCCACAGGGAGCAATCCTTTCGCCAACTCTTTTCCTGATTTACATAAATGACCTCATAGATAAAACAGTAAATCCACTTTATTGCTTTGCAGACGATGGCAATGTAGTCTCCTCACTCATACCACCCACAGGTCTTTCCGCACGTGAATTCCATCATCTTAGACTAACTAAAATATCGCAGATAAATAACGACCTGGAGATAATAGAGGACTGGGGTAACAAAAACCTTGTACAGTTCAACGCGCAGAAAACCCAAGCAGCTCTGTTTTCAAAAAAGACCAGCACCGGTGAGCCAAACATCATGCTATCTGGAAGTGCTGTCACATTACAGAGTCAGTTGAACATCTTGGGGGTTACTGCAGAGACCAACATGTCTTGGCACAGTCACGTGGCAGATATTGCTAAAAGGGCCTCCCAAAAGCTGGGGGTGCTATTTCGTACAAGACATCTGTACACACCAAGCCAATTGCTGACACTCTACAAAGCCCAGATTCGACCAACTATGGAGTACTGCTCACATATATGGAGTGCAGCACCCAAACATACCTTAATGCTTTTGAATACCGTGCAAAAACGAGCTATCAAGCTGATCAATGACCCCGCACTTACTCGTAACTTGGATGGTCTCGAACATCGCAGATCTGTGGGCGATTTATCTCTCTTCTACAGGTACTATCACGGAAAATGCTCTGAAGAGTTGGCACGTATGATTCCACCGAGAGTAGCACCTACCAGGCGAACCCGTCAAACAGACGGTAACCATGAATTTACTGTCAAACTAGAGGCACTAAGAACCTCATTATATCAGAATTCATATCTCTGGAGAACAGCATCGCTGTGGAATAAACTCCCTGCGACGGTTTTCCCTGCAGGTTACAACCTGAACCGTTTCAAGACCAACATACACCGACATTTACGCACACTTGCCGCTTCTCGAGCGTGATAGGACATTTCCTTGCGAGTGCGCATATCCGTAAAAAAAAAAAAAAAACAATAGGCGCAAATTGAAAAGGAGCTGTTGGCAATAGTTTATGGTTGTGAAAGATTCCACCAATAAGTGTACCTATAGTAGAAAAATACTTGTGGAATCTGATCACAAACCTTTAGAAAAGATTTTAAAAAAGTCTCTTTCAGATACGCCTTTACGATTACAGAGACTACGGTTGAGATTACAGCCTTATATGATCTGGAGGTTAAATATAAACCAGGCAAAGATTTACTTCTGGCAGATGCTCTCTCAAGATCATTTTCAAAGGAGAATTCTCAGGAGAATGCTAGTCTTGGAAATGTCGATGAACTGAAAGTTCATGTATGTATGATGATAGATAGTCTTCCTGTTTCTACCTCCAAAATGGAGTTTTTTAAATCAGAGACCAGCATTGACCCCAAGTTAATTACTATTATGTCATATGGTCAAGACAAATGGCCAGATTTGACAAAACCAGACAATTTAAAGTTTTACCATTCAGTTAAAAATTATCTGTTTGTAGTGAATGGTATATTATTTAAAGATTTTTGTTTTATCGTTCCAAAGTCCTTACGGAAGGAAATGTTAGGTTTAATTCGCATTAATCATTTAGGCATTGAAAAATGCAAGGCTAGGGCTAAAAACAGTGGCGCACCCAAGGGGGGGGGTTTTGGGGGTTTAAACCCCTCCCTGATATTTATCACTGGTACAAATAATTTTCTGGTAAAAATATTTTTTTTGCGGTTTTGGTTAATAGGTACCTACTTTCCATTTTACATGAAAAAAATATCCTGTTTACGTTACGCGAAATTACTGAAATCTGGAATCGAAACCAAGAACATGGAAATCTGGCAACCCGGCCCGGCATCGTTCGCGCAATTCGCGGTCATGTAAAGGTGCATTTTCACCAAGCGCGCAAAACGATTGCAAATTTGCAAATGATCAGCAAGGTTTGTGAACAAAGGACCCCGCACACCTCTTATGGGTTTTTGGTTTTCTGCCAAATTCAATGAAATTTTGACATGTGGTATACCTTGACTTCCTGATAAAAAGTTGTCATAGGCCCAACCCGATACTATTGGCGTTTCCGATTGGTAGATTCAGTGCGCAATGAATGTATTTGCATCTTTTTAAGCGACCTGTAGAAGAAAAAAAGGAATAGAAAAAATTGCACTAGTTCCGCACTAGATCCACCAATCGGAAACGCCATTTGAATAGTAGATGTCGCTGTGTGAGTAGCAACACCTTGTGACTCGGTCCTCAGTTTTTAATGTTTATTGTGAGATAAAAGCACAAATTGCTTTTTTTTTGTGATTTCAAAACGCATAGTGAAGTTCTTGCCTTATTGTGCAAATCAAAAATTGTGTTATACTTTGCTGAGTCTGAAAAATCCGTGAAAAATTCGTAAAACATGCCGTTATCAAGGTCGGATATCGACGCCATTCGCAAGGTACTTATAAATGACGCGTCAAACGATGATTTTTGTAAAAAAATCGTTTCGGCTATTTCGAAGGAAATTGATGAGAAGCTCATGAAGAAAATCACACACCTAGAAGCGACCGTGGTTTCCTTGGAAGAAAATGTGTCATCCATGCAATTGGAGTTAAAAGATCTTCAACAGGAAAATACAAATCTACTACGGATAGTGGATGCGCAGGAGCAGACTTCACGCAAAAACAACATAAGGTTATATGGCATCCCTGCCGAAAATCCGGAAACAAACATAAAACAGTCAGTCCTGAATATTTTTAAAAATAAATTGCAGGTAAATATTCAGGAGTCCGAGCTTATCAGTTGTTTTCGTATAAAACAAAAAAATACAGCTAGTCAATCGTCTCAGTCTGCCAGCGATTCGGTTCCGGTGATGGTAGTATTTTCGGATTCTAACATTAGAACAAAAGTTTTGAAAAGTCGCAAAATGTTAAAAGGTTCAAAGATTGTTATTAGGGAAGATTTAACAGGCTTACGGGCCAAACTGATGAAGAGGGCCGCGGAAAAATTTTCGCGGAAAAATGTGTGGAGTCGTGATGGAAACATTTACGTTAGATTAAATGGTAAAGTGTCAAAAATTCAAAGTCTTAACCATTTGAATGAGCTTCATCAAGTTAATAGTGGAAACTAAACAAAGTTAGTATAATATAGTATAAGAATGGGTTTCAAACTGTATGCTTTTCTCGGAATTACTACTTCGTTTTTTTGTTTTTTTTTTCTTCTTGTTTGCTTTTTATTTATTATTATTTTTTTCTTTCCTTTTTGTTACAATTTTTGCTTGAACAAATAATTTAAGTATGTGCTAACTTATAAAAGGGTTAATTTTGGGAAAATATGGAAATTGTGGGCCGTGGGTTACTTTTATTATAATCGAAAACAAATTCACATATTCTTTAAATAAATCATTGCCTTAATCTCTATAGTTATTTTTTGGTACTATTGAAAAAGGAACAAAAACATAAAATTGAAAATCTTATTGTTTACTTTTTTGCACCAATAAATCATTTAAATCATTTCAAAGATTTTGCATCTTGTGCCTCTATTAGGACAAATTTATACTTTTTTTTTTTACCTGAATAACACTGAAAGTTGTTTCCGAATCAGAATTATTGTTTATTTTGCGTAAAACTATTCAGGGGCTTGTTTCCTAAGTGATTATTTTTTATTTTTATTTTTTATCCCTTTGCGGTCAAAATTATTATATTGTTTCTCTTTGTAAGTATAAATAATTATAGCCTGGTTTTTGATTGTTCTCATAGTGTAAAGCTACAATTAATTATCTTGCTGTTTTTATTTTATTATTATTATTATTATTATTTTTTCGGTTTTGAGAGAAATATTGAGGATGATTATATTTGTTGGATCTAAAGGGAATTAAAGTAAAAGTATTGTGAATATTTTTCTAATTTATTGTGAAATTCTAATATGAAAAACCTGAAGTTGGGCCATCTTAACGTTCGTTCCCTTGCGACTGGTTTCGACCATTTTCAGAATTTACTGCATAGTTCTAGTGTAGATGTTATGTGTGTTTCCGAAACTTGGTTAACGGAAAATGTTTCTTTTGACCAGTTTCTTATTCCTGATTTTAATTTTGTATGTAAAAATCGCACAGGTAGAGGGGGTGGTGTCGGTGTTTTCATTCGTAATTCTTTTGATTACATTACAGAACAGTTTGAACCGATTGACGGCCTTGAACACCTATTTCTTAACTTAAAAATAAAGAACGAGAGTATTCTTCTGGGGGTTGTGTATAAGCCACCTAAAACCAACCTGGCAAGCTGTATAAAACACTTTGACGATTTGCTTTCTTATTTCTGTCCTCGGTTTGATAAAATTTTAATTTTAGGAGATGTGAACATATGTCATTTACAGAATAATTTGCTTCTTGAATGTTTTACCAGCTATGATTTTACCCAGTTGGTGACCGAGTCAACACGTATTTCTGGTACAAGTGAGAAAATTATTGATGTTATCTATTTTAATCAACCTTCTACTGTCACAAATTGCTCTGTCCTAAATGCAGACCTAATATCGGACCACAAAGCAACTTTTTGTGAAATAAATATTGGCATTTCCAAGCCTCTACCAAGAACAGTTATTTATAGAAACTTTAAGCAATTAATTATGGAGGACCATGAGTTCGACATAAGATCTATTAATTGGGATTGTGTTTACTACATAAATAATATAGAGCAAAAACTGCAATTCTTAAACCAAAACATTTTGAATTTATTTGATAAGCATGCACCTTTCAAGCATGCTAAAATTTCAAAACAGTTTGCACCTTGGATTACACCTAATATTAAATTACTAATGAAAGAACGGGATAAGGCCTTAAGCAAATTTAAGAAAACTAAAGACATTGGTCATTAGTCGTTTTACAAACAAATGCGTAACACCGTGGTGGATGCTATTCGTAGAGAGAAAAAGGCTTATTTAGAATTTAACCAACGTGGCAAGGATAATAAACAACTTTGGAAAGCCATAAATAACTTAAATTTAAAAAATAAAACTAACTGTACTATTCCTCCAAAATTAGAAGAACCAAATTCAATAAATGACTATTTTTCATCAGTGTATAGCTCATTACATAACCAACCGGAAACTGTAAGTTTCTATAAAGGAACAAAATTTCGAGAAAACCTGAATTTTTCTTTTAGATTAGCAACCACGGGAGAAATTTTCAAAATAATTTGTCAGCTCAAATCAAACGCTTATGGTTGTGATGGTATCTCTGCCCAAATGATCCAGTATTGTGCAAATTTTATTTTAAATCATATAACTCACATCTTAAACTGTTGCTTAGAGATTGGTTACTTTCCAGAAATTTGGAAATGTTCCTTAATAAAACCTCTACCCAAAGTAGTAAAACCTGAAAAATACTCCGATCTTAGGCCCATTTCAATCATCCCTGCTTTATCGAAAATCTTGGAAAAATTTTTGCAGCCACAAATTTATGAGCATCTTACAAAAAATGAAATAATCCCTCATTTGCAATCGGGGTATCGTAAGGATCATAGCACTACTTCGGTCTTGGCGAATATTACTGACGAAATTATATCCTCACTGGACAGGGGTGACGTCACATCTTTGGTGTTGTTGGACTTTTCGAAGGCCTTCGATACCTTGGATCATGATGTCTTGTGTGCCAAACTTCAGTATTTCGGATGCGATGAAACTAGGTTGTCTTTTTTTCAGTCTTATCTTGGTGGAAGAAAGCAAAGGGTTGTTTTGGAAAGCAGGGATCCGTCAGATTTTTGTGAGATAACCTCAGGTGTACCCCAAGGTTTGGTTTTGGGACCAATTCTATTTCTGTTGTATATTGCGGATATGTTTGATGTTGTCAAAGCCTGCAAAATTCAGGGATTTGCAGACGACACACAATTGCGGCACTCGTTCCCCTTAAATCAGTTGGAAGAGGCCTCGCACGCTATAAACAATGACCTTAAAGCTCTACATGATTATGCACAGAAAAATAATTTGAAACTTAATGCCTCTAAGTGCTCTGTAATGTGTTTTAGTCAAAAAAATAAATTAAATTATTTTAAACAAAATTTAAAACTGTTTATTGGAACTACCGAACTTCAATGCGTGGATAAAGTAAAAAATCTTGGACTCTATTTTGAAGAAGACCTAAGATTCAAATTTCACGTTTCAAATATTCTTAAAAAAGCTTATTTCGCTTTGAGGCCGCTCTTCATTAACAGACACATAATAAATTTCAAGTTAAGGAAAAAACTTTGCGAATCCTTGATCCTGCCAGTTCTTAATTACTGCAACATTGTCTACTTTCCTTGTCTTGATAATTTTACTGCGTATAGATTGCAAAAAATTCAAAATACTTGTTGCAGATTTATATTTAATTTAAGAAAGTATGATACAGTGTCTGCAAGGATAAATGAACTTGGATGGCTTCGCCTTAAAAATTTATTTTCCTATAACCTTGGTGTTTTTGTTCATAAGATTACTCTTACATCTTCTCCTCCCTATCTTTTTAGTAAGTTAATTCCTAGAAACCAGTTGCATAAGGTAAATGTGAGATCTGTGAATAGACTGAATGTTCCTCGCCACCGCTTAACTTATTATAAGCGTAGTTTTTCATATAATTCAGCCTATATTTATAATAAGATTCCAACAAATATAAAAAGTCTTTCACTCAATGCTTTTCGTAGAGAGAGTGGGAAATATTTTTTGAAAGTTCAAGTGAGTTCGACAGTCTCCTAGATTTCTTAATGTGTTATTGGTGTAATTTATGGGGAAAATATAGAACATTTATTAATTACTGGTTTATCGTGCCATGCCATTTTTTTTTTGGCGACATCTATGCTTAAGTTTTTTTTTTTTGTTACTTTATTAATTGTAGGTTAAGTAGAGTAGCCTTTGGCTAAACTTCGCCTATGTACTCAATTTTGTGCAAATAAAGTCATTTATTATTATTATTATTATTATTATAATAGTTTTCGAGATACGATACAGGTAGTTTAGTGTCCAAGAAATGTACAGTTAGAATCATTGCAATTGGCACACACTTTATCTACATTCCCCGTAATGTGTCAAAACTTAACTTCTTTGTCACATAGGATATGTCAAAATCGTGTCAAATTGATAAATCAGTGGCAAACATTATAGTTCTGATAAACTGTTAAAAAGGAAGATAATATTTAGAGGTATGGATAGCAATTTAGTGTTAGGTTTGGTTCTTGAGCTCTTATGTTGATTTGGTATGTTACATGTTACGCTTCTGCCGGGTGATGACGCACTGTTATATTATTGATTAAAATAGTAATAATAAAATATTACGTAGGTACACCGCTGCACTGAATAAATTAATTGGTTAGAATTTTGACCTAAAACGAGGGATGTTGAAAGAGTATGTGCCAATTGCAATGATTCCCACTGTACACATTTTATATGCATTTACATCTACCTGTCACCTGAGAGTGAGGATACCTGTCCATCCTGCTATTTATTAGGCTCAATTGGCTCAATGTTATTAGGTGACAGGTAGATGTAAATTAATAATAAAATGTGTACTTAAACTAACTACCAGTATCTCAAAAACTATCTATAGTATCGGATTGGGCCTATAAGAACTTTTTATCAGGAAGTCAAGGTATACCACATATAAAAATTTCATTGAGTTTGGCAGAAAACCAAAAACCCATAAGAGATGTGCGGGGTCCTTTATTTGATTTGTGGAGACTAGAGACGGAATTTAGAATGTTTGCAATTATGAGGATACTCTTTTAAATGCACATGATAATAAAAACAGTGGCGGTGACAATAGCTTTTTTCGCGCAGCTATTTTGTTGCGACCGTTCGTTTTAATTGTTAATTGTTTTTTGATGGAAACGCACCTTCACGATTTGTTGCAAGTTGCAATCGGCTCCCGTACCCGTACGTGTAACGTAAAAAAACTCGAAACTTGGAGAAATCTTTCATATTGTTGTCACTCGTCGCGTCGTAAATTAAAGAAAATATAGCCAGTGTGAGTTAGCGAAAAAAAATTCTTCCTATGGCGGCAGGCCTACGGCAGCGCCTGCCTGCGGCGAGCCTTCATCATTATGAAACCCCCCCCCCCCAAATAAAAAACCTGGGTGCGCCACTGGCTAAAAAGATACTATTTTGGCCACACATGGGTAAAGAGGTTGCTGATTTAATTAAAAATTGAAGTATTTGTCTGAAATTTCAAAAAACTCATGGGAGTGCATATTTTTTATTTTGATAATGAGTAATTTTTGCTCATATAGTTGAATATTTCAGCAAGTTCATTGCATTGAGCTCGAAGAATTGAAATATGAAACGTCCGAGTGTGTCATTTTAGCCCTAAAATCCAATTTTGCACGCTATGGAAAACCTTGTTGCTTATATTCGTACAATGATTCCTAATTTGCAAATTATAAATTTAAACAGTTTTCCAGAGATTGGAGGTTTGAACACAAGACGTCTAGCCCTTACTATGCAAGGTCAAATGGGATGGTTGAAAGGTATGTATAAACTTGTAAAAGTATGCGTTAGGAAGCTGAAGCTTCTAGTTTAGATTCTTACATAGCTTTAATGGAGTACAGAAATACCCCAATTGACCATTGCATAGGAAAGTCTCCAAATGAGTTAGTATTTGGACGAACTATAAATTAAATTTTACCGTCATTTGATGATTTTTGTATAGGTAATAATTTTTGTAATGTTACAAGTAAGTTAGAGGACCAGCAAGCTAGATATAAATATAACCTTGATAAAAGAAATAATGCTAAGCCTTCAGAATTTGTTTCTGAAGAAGAGTATGTTGACGATAATGACACCAGCCTAAATTGTCGCTGAGAGCAAAAATCCCAGATCATACAAAATAACAGATGCCAACTGGCAATATTTTAGAACGGAATCGCTTTAACATATACAAGGCATCACCTCAGGACGACTTTAAAAAGGAATAAGGTAGTAGTGCTTGTGTAAATCAACAAATTGAATTTCAGTCTCTGGAAGATGTTGGGACTTGGAGAGTCACACCTCGAAAGAGTTTATCACTGTCACCACACTGTAGAGATAATGGGAATTCTGATGGTCAGAGAAATTCTCAAGCTTCATTCAAGCTAGAGAATGATGCTACTAAAAAAAAAAATAAAAAAAAAAGAAATTAAAGAAAAAAAAAACTAAAAGAAAATATGATAAAAAAAAAGGAGATGTCATAAGAATACCTTTACCGTTAATGTGGTTGCCTATAAGTAAGTTAGGTGTAGGAGAATAGAGTTGACAGAAGGCAGTATCCTGGAGGGACGGAACTCGGATGAGGTTAAAACATGTTGTTTAATAAACAGAATCAGTAATTATAAACCTCCTATCATTTGATTGAGAATTCATCACACTCACTTCTGTAAAAGGCTGAAATACCTTGAAGGGGCTAATACCTCAAGAGTTGGGCACTTTATCACTCAAGAAGCTAGCCCCCTTTGGGAGAAGCCTACAAATCTTAGACACTAACTAGAAGCAGAGTCACGCACAAAATACCTGGGAAGGTAGCATTGCTTGAGCAGCTGGAACAAGCTGTAACGAGTCCAAATGCCATATACAATCTACAAAGGCAGATTTAAGAGCATCAGCATATTTCTTGGAGTCAGCAATGAGTACAAAGTTGGTGTGACTTACATATTTCACTACAGTTTCAGTTTTTCAATTTTCATCATCCTTTATTCCTTCAACTAACGAAATAAAATTCTGAATTGTAGTTTTCATGTGTATCCATTCTTGGGAGGCTTTTGGGAGAATTCGGATATGCGTGAAATTTAGCACACGGCCGTAATCATTTTTTAAATTTATTTTCTAAAATTATTTCATACATGCAGCGTTACCAGGAACCTACGACAACATTGAAACTTCAAGTAGACTGTGTTATTGCATTTCTGGAATTCACTCATTCAAGAAACATTTCACGCATATTTTTTTATAAATACTTATATACTTAACTGTTTTCGAAATGTGTATTTAAATTGGTGAAAACTGTTATTTTTCAAGTTTGACAAGCTGTGAAATCTGAATGGTTTGGGATAGGTCAAAATGGTTTAAACTATCCTGTCTTTAACAACCGGATCACTTTACCCTTTGGTTGATACCGAAGCTAGTATCAAACTCTAGCGTATAAAAAGTTTACTATAGAGGTTAGATGATGTCCGTAGAAAGTTGCTCCTTGTGAGAGACCGTGCTCTTTTTAATTTGATAAAATTTTGTTATTCAACATTTAATTGCCATTCCAAAAAAAAAATAAAAATGTTGAAGTTTATGCAGAAACTTTCGGGACATACCTATCTCAGCCATCATAAATCAGATCACAAATTGACTGGGAAATGGGTCGAATAACGCGGGCCAAAAAACACATATCGAATGTTCAGTGCTTCCCAAAGGGATTTTCCCAAGAATTAAATATTGATTTTGAGGGGGCTCCAGACGCCTACGCCTTCTTGGTTTTACCGACGACCGATGCATGGTTTGAGGCTCACTTTACGTGTTTATAAATAGATCCGGAATCAAGACGGAGATAGGTGGTGGAGGGGGTGAATATTCTGGTTGGAACTAGGGAATGCGTGATTACTAATTGGAGCGGTTATTGGAAATTGCATGATAAGCGGACAGCAATTGAATATTGGTTGAGTTTTTTATTTGGTTCAAATTCCAACATCAGCAGAAGAGATTTTATCTATAAATATAAAAAAGGTGTAAAATTTTTGACACAAAAAAAAAAAACTTATGAAGCCTGGTTCAGAAAAAAAGACATCAATGATTTTTGTAAATTCAAATATCGAAAATATGTAATAGTTATTTATTACTATCGCCGTCTTTGCAAAGAAAAATTGAGTGGAACGGAGTGCGTGTGCATCTAAGCTGCTTGAGTTTATAGCATGAAGCCATTTACTAATTTTCTTTCAGAGCTGCGCGTTGATTAAAGTAGGTAGCTTATTGGAATTATTTATCTTCCACCATAAAAATAAAATTGGCTTGGCAACACAGACCAAGTCATAAAATATCATCAGTCACTCTATTCCAGGAAGCAGTAGCAAAAATAATTATTTTCTGCGTCGTATTTTATCTGGATTGCCAAGCATGAAATGGAAATAATAACTTTTTTTTACTACTAACCTGAGAAATTGTCATTATTCAATCTATTTTTCTAGGAAAAAATTGAATTTCTCTCCCTAGGTGAATAATGAAAATAATGAAAAAATACCTAGGTTAATAATGAAAATGACGTCATGACGCAAGGATATTGTCATGTTTCTATTGGTTCAATTTCATTTCCATACGTCAATTTGAAAAAAAATACAGGTTTCTGTAGGTACATAGGAAGTTATCATAAGCTGTTGATAGAGGGCAGCACTTTCAAGAGGGCGTTCAAAAAAAATAATTGGAGCACAGATTTTAAACAAATTTTTCATTTTCTACTAGCAGTAGTAAAAAAAATTCTATATATTCCTCGGTAGAGAAAGTCATTATATACCTCACTCATTATAAACCTCGGCGCGAGCGCCTCGGTTTATAAAAGCGCTCGGTATATAAGGACCAACTTCTCTACCTAGGTATATAATATACTATTTTCTGTGAGTATTGAATAATATGCGTAATATACATCCATTTTCTATTGATCAATGTGAATGATTACTCTTACAGTGAGTTTTTTTTTTATTACTCAATGGTTTTCAACCAATGAAAATATCCGGTCTCATTACTCCACCATTTAAGAGCGAATCAGAAAATTCGACAAGTTGACAACGTTTTGTGCAACATACTTCAATCTTCCAATCGGTCATTTTGCTAATGCTAATTTAAACAAGAATTGTGCTAACCTAACCTCACCATGTCCTGCAGCTGTCAGAATTGTCAATTAATTTTGTTATGAAAATTAAATAAAAAACCGCTTAACTCGTGCCTATTATCTATTAATCATAGAAAAAGTATAGTATTCTACTCGTGGGTAATGGCTATTACTCACTTGGATGATTACACTACTGGCCTGCGGCTCGTAGTGCAAACTTCATCCTTCGCGAGCAATAGCCATCATTACCCGCTCGTTGAATAATATACTATTTATTTTGTCTCATGCCGTTTCTGTTCTTATAACGTACACGTACATACATGGTGAGGCAACTTGGACACTTCGTCGTATGGGAACGTTAATTTCTGAGTGTGATACAAAAAAATGAACCCCCCGCTCTGATGCTCAAATTTCATGAAATATTCATTGGTACAAACCGCATTTTGATATCTTCAACCGTTTCACCGCTAGAGGGCATTTCTTGATTTTGAGTAGTAATGTGATAGTTTTATAACACATATTTCTTTATGGAAATAATTGATTTCTGTATAAACTTTGTAGAGGTACTTTTTCAACCAGAATCCATCAGTCACGGTCTCATTTTTTTTTTTGTAACTCATTCAGAAATGACGTTTCCTCTTGAAAGTGACCAAATTGGCCTGTATGTACCTACCTATCAGCCTTAGAGCAATCAAAAATGGTGTACTTTATATATAGATTAATTGGTAGTTTTCCTGACCGTCAAGTTTAGAAAATCGTTTTCTTCTTTCCTGGGATTCGGTCGTGCATTAAAACAAATTATTTCTGTGACGTTTCGGTATTTTTATTACCATCTTCAGACATACAATCCTAAAATAAATCTTATCTATCAATTATCTCTAAAACTTTCTTTCGTAACAAAAATCAAAGCGAGTAAAATGACAAAGGACAAAATACAAAGACAATATTACAGGAACATTACATAATTTAATTAAACGGAAACTACTAAAATAATACGAAGGAAATTTTTTTGTGTTTAAAATTTATTTTAAAATGCTAGCAAAATTAGTTTGGGATGTTAACTGCTTTTTAATTTTTCATTTAGTTAATTTTAATTTTTTTCCTTCTTTCTTTTTTTTCCATTCTTATTCAAAATTCAAAGCAGCACTGTTATGTATCGTGTAGGTTGGTTGAAATTTTCGTTTATTTAGCCTTACTGACAATAAACGAAAATTTCAACCAACCTACACGATACATATCAGTGCTGCTTTGAATTTTGAATAAGAATGAAAAAAAAAGGAAAGAAGGAAAAAAATAAAAATTAACTAAATGGAAAATTAAAAAGCAGGTAACATCCCAAACTAATTTTGCTAGCATTTTAAATTAAATTTTAAACACAAATAAATTTCCTTCGTATTGTTTTAGTAGTTTCCGTTAAATTAAATTATGTAATGTTCCTGTTATATTGTCTTTGTATTTTGTACTTTGTCATTTTACTCGCTTTGATTTTTGTTACGAAAGAAAGTTTTAGAGATAATTGATAGATAAGATTTATTTTAGAATTGTATGTCTGAAGATGGTAATAAAAATACAGAAACGTCACAGAAATAATTTGTTTTAATGCACGACCGAATCCCAGGAAAGAAGAAAACTATATTTATATATAGATTCGTTTTCGAGTTTATTTTTGGTGGTGATTTTATTCGTTGGTAGCTCTTCGTGGATCCCAATTTTTTTGGCGACCGTGCCAGGACTTGAAAAACATTTTTGGAAAAATATAGACTGTAAACCGTGTGAACGCCAGGAAATCTTGAGTTGTCTGCGTGCAGTGTCCCGTGGCCCGTTTACAAAATATGCTAATGAACTCAAAGCCCTTTTATCCTTAAGCCGAGCCAATTTGCGAACTGTGCAAGTTTGCCATGAGATTCTCAATGATAAATTTATTGAATTAAATACTGTCAGTTCAGAGTACTTCAATTTACTGATAGAAGATAATGCGAGTGAAACAGACTTGGCGGTAGATATGGACAGTTTTGATGTTTATGAGAGAAGGTTCAAGGAGCTTATGATAAAGAGTGCTCGAAAGAAAATTGTGACTAGCCTGAATTCTCGTTTTGGTAGGGAAGACATGCAGATTGAGGTTTATGTCAGAGAGCTTCTGAGACTTGTTTTGAACAATGCTGTCTCCAAGGCCAAGCCTGACGTATCGACCCTTCATAATAATATCGAAAAACAGTTGCGAGCACTGGAAGAGTTGGGCAAAACATCCGATAAGTATTCTCCCATACTTTTTCCTTTGATCGAGTCTTGTCTCTCTGAGGGACTGTTAAGGGTGTGGCAAAGAACAGCAGGTTGAGGTCTCTGGTGAGCATGAAGAGAATGAGTCTTTGGGAGATGCATCGTCGCTGCGTGTGAATAATCTGGAAACCCACTTGAAAGCTTTTCTAAAGTGTCTTAGCAATGAAGTGGAGAACAAGCAGAAGATTTCGATGGCATCAGAAGGATTTGGATTACATAAGTCGAGAGGTGTGACAACTGGTGATGGAGGAGAAAAGTTGAAGGGTTTTGGTTTACAGAATGTGGTGCCAACTGCAGCTGACCTTGTAAGCCATGAGCAAAATTTTGGGTTTCGACAGGGTAATGGTAATACGAAATGTGTCTTCTGCGAGAAAAGTCACCATGACAGTCCAAGTTGTTTCAGGGCCCAGAGTTTCCCCTTGGAAAACAGAAAAGAGATTTTGACCGCAAAAAAGGCATGCTTCAGGTCTTTGAAAGTTGGTCATCAAGCCCGTAATGTCGTGCCAGACTCAAATGTTTGTTTTGTGGCAAAACCCATGCAGTTTTGATGTGTCCTGAGTCGGCATCCAATAGATTTTCCAAAGACGAAGAGAATAACCCTTCAAAAGGAAGTAACACTGGGTGCTTATTCTCGAAACCGGGGAACAGCGTTCCCAGGAGAACGAAGGCTGTGTCTTTGTCAGTGTTATGGAAATATGAATATGAGCTACGAAGACAGAACCTTCATTCTCATGAGAACGCTGCTCCCCTGTTTGGAGAATAAGGACCCTAGAACGCAACTCTCGTGCACTAATGCTTCCAGAAGTTATGTGTTTTTACGGACTATAGAGGTAAAAATTGGAAGTGAGAGCTCTGATTGACACCGGACCCCAACGCTCATAGGTATATTTTGAAGTCCACAGCACCGGCGTTGCAACTGGTGACCAAGTCGACGGAAAAGATTATGCATTATCTCTTTGGCGGTGTTTTGTCAGAACAGTCGCGCGGTCTTTATGAGATTCAATTATTGCAGGATAATGGTTACACTTTTAGGTTTGGTGTAATCAGCCTTAGATTTGCTGTGAAGTTCCGAGTGTTTTTCCTGGTTGCAAAAATTGTTGGACTTAAATATAGAAATAAGTGAGGTGGGACTGTTTGACACTATTGAGTTGTTGATTGGTTCTGATATAGCAGAAAATTTACATAAAGGTCGGAGACTGATGTTCAAAAGTAGATTGGAAGTCATGGAGACGTTGCTGGGTTGGGACTTATGGGAAAAGTACCAAGAGAACCAAACAAAGAAACTATATCCACCAGCATTTTAAGTTGCTGGATGGACTATAGTATAAGTAATCTGTGGGAATTAGATGTCCTAGTCATCACTGAGCCGGTAACCAATAAAAGTAAGCTTGATTTGGAAAAGGCAGCTTTAGAATTTTTTGACGAGACTATTCGAGTGAATGATGAGGGGAGATATGAAGTAAGACTTCCATTGATGGAAGGACACCCTCCACTTGCCACGAATTACTTTCTCGCTAAGAAAATACTTGAAACAACCTTGAAGCGATTGGAGTCACAAAATTTGTATGAATCATATGATGCTGTTGTTTTTAAGGAATGGGTTCGAGAATGCATTATTGAATTGGTACCAGACAGCGATAGCGATACAGGCCATTATCTGCCACATAGGCCAGGGGCAGTAGTACAACCAAGATCAGACCAGGATTTGAGGCTAGTGCCAAAATAAATGGAAAAGTGCCACTGAATCAATGCTTGGAGAAAGCTCCCAACCTCTTCGAGTTGATTCCAGAAGTTTTAGTACGATTTCGGAAAAATAAAATCGGAGTGACTTCTGACATCAGAAAAGCCTTTCGACAGATAAGTGTACATCCTGCGGATCGAGATTTTTTGCAATTTATTTGGGAGGATTTTCAAAGAAAGGAAAGGATATACAGGCACAGATGTGTTGTTTGTGGTGTGACAATAGCAGCCCTTTTTTGTTAGCGGCCATTATCAACCATCACCTTCCGTTAGAAGTCGAAAAACATAATGGAGGTAATTCTGAATTTGACCATTCCTTGCTCTCAATTTTAGCGAATAGTTTCTATGTGGACAACTACTGTGCAACCAGTCTACCGGATCTACATACTTCACAAACTTTCATACGTCAATCCAGCATGATTTTGGCACAAGCACAATTTGATTTCAAAGGGTGGGAGTTTTCTTGTCCAACACAAATTAATTCAGATAGTTCTGATAAACCCATTCCTCTTCTGGGACTTGCTCGGAATAATCGTGATGACACTTTGAGTATCAGTGAAGAATGTGTTGGAGATCTGGAGTTACTTATGACTAAGCCAGTTACCAAGAGGATCAAGTTATCATTGTCTCAGAAGGTGTTTGATCCTATTGGATTTGCCTGTCCGACTACATTGATTCCGAAACTGTTAGGCCAGAACACTTGGAAGGAAAAGTTGGCGTGGGACACTGAAGTTGGTGAAGATATCAAGAAGTCATTCCGAGATTGGATAAAACCTTTGCCCATTTTGGTTGACATGCAAATTCCTCGTTAGATACATGCGTTTGACGAAGGAGCTAGAATGAGCTTACACACGTTTTGTGATGTAAGTAAAGGGGCCTACTGTACTTCTTGTCTTTTGAGGTGTGCCTATCAGGATACAGTTCATATCACTTTTTTAGCTGCAAAAAGTCGAGTTGCGCCAATAAATATTGTGACTATACCTCGAATGGAGTTGCTGGCGGTAGTTATTGGCACTAGATTGTGTAATTCTGTGAAAAAGGCTCTTGCATTTAAATCATTGGAGTGTTTTTTTCTGGACAGATTCAACAACAGTATTGTCATGGATTAAGAGAAATGAAGAATGGTGTAACTTTATATGTAATAGAGAGTATGTGACTAAGATCAGAAAGACAGACAGCTGGCGTTTATGTTCCAGGATCCCAAAACCCAGCCGAACTTCCATCACGAGGCTGTTCACCACGACTGCTGTACGAATCTAAATGGTGGGAGGGTCCCAATTGCCTTTATGAAAACCCCAATTTGTGGCCTCACGAAATTGTCACCTATAATGAAGCAGAGATTTTTGCTGAAAAGAAAGAAGGTGTTGTGACTAGTTTATCTAATTTCGAAGTAGTTAAGGAAGCAGCGGAATGGCATTTGATATATTTCTCAAGTTTTATTAAAACTATTCGTATAATTGGTTGGATATTCAGATTCGTACATAATGTGAGACATCTAGAGGATAAACGCGTTGGAGAAGAAACAGCAATGGAGCGAAGTTAAAAAATATGCAGTCATGGAGCGGATAGCATGGCGTTTTAACCCTCTAACAGCAGCTTGGTGGGGTGGAATCTGGGAAAGCCTTGTCGGCATTTTGGAAAGATTATTGCGGAACGTTCTGGGTCGGGCGGCGCTCACTTATGACGACTTACTAACCGTGATATGTGACTGTGAGCAAATAGTAAACTGCCGACCTCCGACGTACCTATATGTCGGAAGACGCCAGTGAATTCGTATTCACTCAAAATTGACTGGCCACTTAGGCGGATCACCGAGGTTCTGCCAGGCAAAGATGGTGCAGTACGTTTGGTACGTGTCTCTACTGCAAATGGAATGTTGCCACGCCCTGTGCAGAAAGTGTATATAGGTACCTTAGAGGAGACTGGGAAATCTGTGGAAATGGGGACCGAGCCATCAAAGACAGAAGCGGAAACAACTCCATCGGGACCAACAAGCCGAGAATCGCAATCGGAAGTGTAAAAAACAGAGCACCCGTTTCGAAAGTGAGTGAATCGTCTATCGCGGTAAATGGGAGTCTTCAAAGCAGAGCACCCGCCGTAAAGACTGCGCGAGGTGGCCGACTAACAAAGTTACCAGTACCGTATATGTACTAATTAGAGGACTGTTAACATTTTTGAAAAATTTTATTAGTGGCTTTAGTTTCGTAGATTGTCAATGTCTTGTTTTTAGCGTGCGCGGTAGAATAATTATTGTTCATTGTGGAGAACTCACCATAAGTGTATTTTATATTATCCAAGACATGCGTTTCCGAGTTTATTTTTGGTGGTGATTTTATTCGTTGAACGGGTAGTTCTTCGTGTATCCCACATATTTATTTAAATCCCTTGCTATGGTATGGCTATCGTCTGAATAGCCATTCCAATTTATCATCAATTTGGGAACAAAGCGGCGAAGAAGCTACTGCCTTATAGTTGGGATGCTGGATGTTGGCTCATCAAAGGCTAGAGGAAGAAAACCTTGACCACAAATAATAATCTGGTCCCTCCCTGGTAGGGGAAAATCGGAGACGAACTACGCAACGGAAACGAAAACGAATATTGGTTCATGGAACGTTCAAGGAATCTCTAAGAAAATAGGAAAAGTGATATCAGAGCCACGACAAAAATAAGGGACAGGGCACAGAAAATCTGGAAGAGTTCGACCAATTTTTCAGTGGGGTTTAAAAAGAATTGAGGCAACAAAAGGAGTCTTGATTATTATACATAGAAAATGGAGGAAACATATAACATCATGGGAAACAGTAAACCAAACAATAATAACATTGAAAGTAATGTCCGTTGTTTTTAATCTGCCACTTTTCATATAAGGAGCGAGGGGGTAAAGCCTATGGCAATTACAGTGAAGTCAGGTGACTATTGGCGTTCTAACGTAGGAAGCCTCTAGCTCACATTCCTCTGGAGTATCGGATTAAAAACAACGGACTGTATATTATTTGGAAGGAAATTAAAAATGTTGGGACTACCGATTGTTGAATGAACGACGATGAACTATTAGGTAAGTATAAAAGATGCATTTTATCAACAGCTCAGTGATCAAATCATAAAAGTAGGAAATTCAAGGGAAACAGTATTATTGGAAGATTTCAATGGACGAACAGGAAGAACAAACAATGACAAGGATGGGAAAATTAGAAGAGAATGTAACGAATAGCAACATGGAGCAATATTCTTTCAGCATAAAGAAATACACGTGGAAAAATTAATATAGACCACAAAAATTGATTTATTGACAACAATTTGCGGAACGGAAATCAAACATAAAATTCCAGGATGTGAGAGCATATACGGAAGCGACCTGTGATAGTGACCACTACCTGCTGAAAACGAACATATTTATTCCTGGGCGAATTGGGAGGAAGATCGCAAGGGACAAAGAAAAAGGAACGAAACAAGACAAGTTTGAACCTAAGAAATACAACCTGAAATATCTAAGAGAACAAAGCGCAAAGGAGTGAAACATGAAAGGTTGCAGCAAAAATTACAGAATAGTCTAAAGTTTCAAAACCTTGAAATGCATTTCAGCATGTCAGGGAAGCATTTGAGGCCTTAGGCAAATACGAAAAAATTGAAAGAATACAAAAACCTTGTAGGTGGGATAAAAAAAATCGAGAAAGTACTTACGAGTACTTAAGTTAAAATAAAACAGGACACAAAGAAACATGAAGCGAGTACAAGCGAGAGTACGAAGTAAAATAATACAGAAAAAAAAGTCATGGGAAAGATGTTGTAACTATCTGGAAGGTAAAACAGTAACTTGGAAAATACTGGAAAGTATCAGGATAAAAAAACAACAAAGATAATTAGTACCGCGATAACAGCTCAGCAATGGAGAGACTGGAATTCCATGTCAAGTACGCTTTTGAATAAAAGTCATATTTAATTTGCATATCATGTTTATTTAACATCTAAAACATGACATGACGCTGCGCGAAAGTGTTAGAAAAACTGGAACCTTGTGAAAACTGTTTAGTTCTGTGTCAAAAATGGAAGGCTTAAAAACTCTTGGTGAACTGAGCCTTGAAGGTGATATATCCAAACTTTGAGAAATGGATTCGAAGTATACATAGAGGCTCAAATGCGGACAAAGCTAGTGAGAGAAAAGTGGTTATTTTACTCGATACGATTGGGCCAGAAGCACACGATATATATGAAACTTTGGATATTACTGCTGCACAAAAAAAAAGACTGGAAAGAACTGATAAAGGTGTTCGAGAATCATTTTTCCCCTACAACAAATGCAACTGTTTGAACAAGAATAAAAATAAAAAGACAAAGGAAGCACACTTTGTTCAACAGAAAGAAAGCTCGTCCGAAGAAAAAGACAGTGAAAATGAATTTTCTATTGGACAAATTAAAATTGAAGATGTCGAACAGAGGTTGGCACTATAAATAAAAGCAGCTGGATACAAAAAGTAATAATAAATAATTATACAGTAAACTGCAAAATGAATACTGGAGCAGAAACAAACATTTTAACAAAAGGAAAGGCTTTAAAAATTGGAGCAAAAATATGAAAATCCAACATAAAATTAATAAATGATGATAAAAGTTCTATCAACAGAATTTATGGAAAAATTAAAGTATACCATGTAAAGTGAACAAAATAGAGGGAATGGAAACTTTTCAAATTGTAGAACTTAATTCGCCTTGCATTATCGGACTAGAACTTATAGAAAAATACAAGTTAGTGAAAAGAGCGAAAATTAGTTCAATACAGGACAAAAACCAAGACAAAAACTTACAAAATGAAATTAAAAAATTGATCTATGACAATAAAGATTTGTTTAAAAGTGTTGGAGAAATAAAAAAAAAAATCACTTACAGAATAAAAATTAAACCAGATGCACAGCATGAAGCATCCAGAAAAATACCATTGGGAATACAAGATAAACTTAAGGAAGAATTAGACCAAATGGAGAAAATGGAAATCATTGAAAAAGTCAGTCAACCTACAGAATGGGTGAATTTATTGGTAGTAGTGAAAAAACCTGATAATTCTTTAAAAATATGTTTGGATCCCCAAATTCTGAATAGAAATATTATTCGTGAACGATATGATTTACCAACTTTTGAACAAGTGGTATCAAAGATGGAAAGACCTAAAATATTTACAGCCCTTGATGCGAATAAAGGATTCTATCAAATTAAGCTGGATAACCATAGTCAACTTTCAACAATGTGGGTAAATTTGGCAGATATTGTTATAAGAGAATGCCATTTGGCCTTTGCTCAGCACCTGAAGTGTTCCAACGAACTTTTGTTGACATTTTTGGAGACTTTCCTGGCGTACAAGTTTATATAGGTAACATTTTAATCTATAGTGAAAGTGAAGAAGATCATTTGAAGAAATTGATTGAAGTACTTTAGAGAGCAAGAAGTGCTAATGTTAAGTTTAACAAAAGCAAATGCAAGTTTGGAGCAAGAGAGGTGAAATATTTGGGACATGTTGTGAGTGCGGAACGACTGAAACCCGATAACGACAAAGTGCAAGCTATTCTTAAGGTACCAAAAAATAAAAAAGAACTACAGATCATTTGAGGAATGATAACTTATGTTTCAAAATTTTTGCCCAATGTTTCCCAAATTACTGATTTAATGAGACAACTTTTAAAGAAAAACGTTGAATTTTCATGGACTGAAAATCCCGCCGGGCCCCTCTAGATGAGGATCAGTTAAACAACGATGAACATTCTACGTAACATTAGAATCAAACAGACATTCCCTTCTAAGTAGCGTCAGACATGTGGCCCTTCCCACAGAAGAGTATGTATCAAGGATTCATGACGAAATGACCTCTTAGCAAAAATACATATTTTTATATAAAAACAGAGCGAGTTTCTCTCCATCTATCCACCCTACACCCCCCGTCACAGAGAAGCCTGTGACAATACTAGTGATTTTTTAAAATTAAGTAAAAGAAATGTTACAAAAACCTCCTATTTTGAAATATTTTGACATAGAAAAACCTGTAGTTATATGTAGGATTAGGTGCTGTTATTCTACAAGATATCCTACTCAAATTGAAAAGGAACTATTGGCGATATGCCATGGTTGTGAGTGCTATCACCAATAGGTATACAGTGAGGACATGAAGTCCGTCGCCCCCCCTCTAACTTTTGAACCGCTCGGTATATTATTGCAACGAAATTTGGAATGATAATAGCTATTTTCGGGTTCGAAAAAAGGACCGTTCTAGAACGGTTCAAAACAATCGCACGGTTGATCAATCAACAAAATGACAACGGCTCAGCTTTCACAAATTTCAATAATAAACTGTCCGATAGTTTTAAACCGTTCTAGAACCGTACTTTTTTCGAACCCGAAAATAGCTGAAATGTGAGCAAATTCTACATTTTTTGAAAAACAAATGACAGCTTCAGCTGTCAAAATTACAGCGGGGAGCAGTTTTGAAACGTCTTTTTAAATAGAAGGAGGTGTCGAGTGATATATCGTTTTAGGGGTCTCTCTATTTTTAATTTAATCCCCGATTCTGAAAACATTTGGTTTAGCGGTTTTCAAATAATGACGAAAAAACCTGGGGTTGTTTTGCTCATAAACACTCATAAAAAAAAATAAAAAATTCTATCGGTTTTTTTATTCATTATTGTTTTTTTTTCAGTGTTATGATTTAATTACTAAAAAAAAAATATGACCAAATTTGTTTTATCTTATTGGGAAGTCTTCAAATTATGATTTTTGAAAGTTTGAAATTGCACAAAAAATTGGCCTATTTTTGACAGCCTGTCAAAACAATTTTTCATAAAAATTTTCAAGTTCAATTAGAAAAAATGTCATAACTTTGCTTCTGAACCAAATATCGACTGCAAATTTGTTTTATCTTATTGGGAAGTCTTCAAATTATGATTTTTAAAAGTTTGAAGCTGCACAAATAATTGGCCTATTTTTGACAGGCTGTTAAAACAATTTTTTCATAAAATTTTCCAAGTTGCGTCTACAGCAATATGATATTATTACTAAATACAAACCTGGTAAGGAACTTTGTTTGGCAGATGCTCTTTTTGGATCTTTTCACAAAAATTCTATTGGTATGACAGATATTGACCAAGATGTTGAGTTACATATTAACCTAAACCTGATTATGTCAAATTTACCTTTTTCCGGCCAAAAATTAAAATTATTTCAGAAAGAAACTGCGGCTGATTCGGAATTAGTTGCCTTAAAAAATTATATTGAAAATGGTTGGCCTAATGCTAATCAAGTTCCAAATGAATTCGGATTTTATTTTCCAATTAAAGATAACCTATAATATGTTTCTAATGATCTGATATTCAAAGATTCTCGTGTTTTAGTCCCAAAAAATCTGCGAAAAGAAATGTTAAATTTAATTCATTTAAGTCATTTGGGATCGGAAAAATCTGAAAACCGAGCGAGACGTATATTATATTGGCCTTTTGATTAAGGAAATTGAAGATAAAATTAGAAATTGTCATACATGTTTGAAATTCCAAAAAACTTATAGAGGGGAAAATATGTTGCTTCGAGAAGCTCCTAATTTACCATTGGAAAGCATTGGTACAGATATTTACTATTTCAAAAGCAAACCTTTTCTTTTAATAGTAGATTATTTTTCAAAATTCATTGAAATAAGGGAACTAGCTCGTGAAACAACGGAACATATGATAGTACAGTTAAAAAGTCATTTTGCAAGATTTGGAGCTCCTAAATATTCAATCAATCAATCAATCAAAATATACTTTATTGTCGGAAAAATAAATTTCATTGACAAAGCATGATCTTAAATAATGTGCAAGTAATTAAAAATTATCGGGTTATAAAAAAACAAAAAGAGGTACAATCAATAAAATAAAAAATAAACATAAACATAAATGTCAAAGCATAATCCTAAGCAACACATGTACAATTTTTACTACATCAAACTATAGAGTCATATAGAAGGTACAGCCAATACAGAAAAAACATGAAGGTTGCGGTCAGAACAAAACAAAACAATGAAACAAACAAAATTAAAATTTTTCATTTAAAAATTCATTAATATGATAGTAGGCTTTTCCATGTAAAAATGTTTTGAGCTCTAGTCTAAACTTTTTAAAACCACCTATCTGCCTTAAGTTAACAGGCAGATGATTAAAAATTAGCCTACTTTTATAAATTAGTGAATTTTGCGCCAATGCAGTCTTGGGTATAGGAAGCTGAATTTTAAGAAGTTGCCTAGTTGGATAAGTTCTTGGATATTCTAACTCATCATAATGTTTTTTGTGCATAAGGCAAGCAGTTTCCATGATAAATATACAGCATACTGTAAGTATTTTATGTTTTAAAAATAGTGGCTTGCAATGCTCCCAATATCCAACCTTACACAAATAGCGCACTGCTCTCTTTTGAATGACAAAAACAGAATCAAACAATTTATTAGAACAGTTACCCCAAAATGCAATGCCATACCTGATATGAGATTCAACCAACGAGAAATAAACCAACTTAGCAGTATTCAAACCAAGTTCATTTGACGCTATTCTTACAGCATAGCAACCACTTGCCAATCGTTTGTTTAGATTTGTAACGTGCTCATTAAACTTAAGTTGAGTATCAACATAAACACCAAGAAATTTACAGCTAGTTTTATTTTCAATTGTGTGTGTGTCTAATAATAAATCATCAAAAAAAAATTTAAATGTCAATATGTTGGTTTTCTTAGAGTTAAAACAAAGCAAGTTAGAGTCACACCAGCTCTTTACAAGATTTAGGTCTTCAGAAATAATCTTTTTCAACTCTTCAATATTTTTTCCGTTCCAGGACAGAGTAATGTCATCAGCGAATGATGTTATTTTAGCTCTAATGGGGAGGTGATTAATATCATTTAAATAAAGTAAAAACAATATTGGTCCCAACACAGATCCTTGTGGGACACCATTGGTCACAGCCAAGTTTGATGACTGAGTATCACCAATCTTAACAAATTGTTCTCTTCCCGAGAAATAAGATTCAAACCATGAGTATGAGATTCCTCCAAAGCCATAAATTTCTAGTTTTTTAAGCATTATTTTATGATTTACGCAATCAAAGGCTTTAGAGAAATCACAAAACACAACGGAGACAAGCTCACTTTCATTAAGACTGACGAATACCTGTTCCAAAAGATTAAACATTGCATCATGGGTGCCCTTTAATGGATGGAATCCAAATTGAGTGTCACTTATTATGTTGTGTTTTGAAAAATATTTCAACATTCTTTCTTTAACTAACTTTTCAACTATTTTTGACAACGTCGAGAGAAGTGATATTGGTCGATAATTACATGGGTTGTCCAAATCGCCACCCTTATAAACAGGCAACACAATAGCTTTTTTCAGGCAGTCTGGAAATACTCCTGTTAAAAATGAAATATTAATACATTCAGACAAGACATATAATGCATTATCAGGCAAGTTTCTAAGCAAATTTAATGAAACATTATCGTGCCCACTGGATTTATTGTTTTTTATTCCTCTAAAGATTTCATTAAGTTCTAATACGTTTGTAGTTTCCAGTACAAATGTGTCATTTATTTTAACATCCAATAAATAAGAACCAGGATCCACATTACTTTTCAAGTTTTGTTGTAAAGTATCAGCAACACTACAGTAGAAGTTGTTGAGAATATGGGGATCTAATTTAACATCTGTTTGAAGAACTGAGTTTTTACCAGTTAACTGATTAATTATTTTCCAGTTTTCTTTGCTGGCATTTTTGGAGGAGTTTATTCTATTCTGATAAAACTTTTCTTTAGCTGCTTTTAAAACACTTTTGTAAATTTTTCTATATCTGCAGAAATAACTTATGAACTGAGGACAATCAGTAAATTTGCGAATATTTTGTAATGAACGCATTCATATTCTGACTGTGGAACTCAATTTACACATCATTTTTCTAATCATAAATTTCTGGATTTTGAAAAAACTTGGACATGTAACATCTAGTCCACGGTATCCTAAATCAAACGGGATGGTAGGAAGGAATGTACAAACTTTTAAGAATCTTTTGAAAAAAGCAGAAACATTCAGGTACTGATTTATACATGGCTTTGATTGAATACAGAACTTGTTTTCGGTAGAAATTTGAATGCCTTTTTACCTACCCCTGAAACCTTCAAGACGGAGAGTGGTTATTATTACTAATGTTCTTGAGTTAGTTAAATCTCAACTCCAAGGTCGGCAAGAAAATTATGAATATTATTATGACCTGAAAAAAAATAGTTAACCTTTGGATTTTCAAAATAAAGAAATTGTGTATATTAAAGTTAATGTTAATAATATAATGCTGGCAAAAGTTGTTGGTAAAGCAGATAGACCTAGAAGTTATTGGTTGAGACTTTCTAGTGGTAATGCTGTGGAGAGAAATCGTTTTAATATTTTTAGAGCATCTGCCCATGAAAAGTTGGAAACTGATTGCAACTAGATTTTGATGAGTTACATAAACAAAGTAAGTACATCAGAAACTAGAGAAAGTACCCAGGAAAATGAAGTATCTTTAAATGACAAACAGTTTTCACCTACTTCTGTTAAAAATACAAAACAAGAGAAAAATACTAATGTTACTGATATGAGGTTATCAGAAACAGAACAACCTGAACCTTCAGGGTCTGGTCGTATTGTAAAAGCCCCTACATATCTGAATGATTTTGTTTCTTGAACTTAAAATATTAGTCATATTTTGTTTCGTAGAAAAAAAAAAAGGATGTTATGAATAGGTAGTTGTATGACATTCCATGTCAAGTACGCGTTTGGTCAAATTTCGTCGTTTTAATAAACCTAGTAATTAATTTGAATAAAAGTTATATTTAATTCGCATATCATATTTATTTAACATCTAAAACATGACAGTAAGTATTTCGAAAAATAACTGACAGAATAACGAAGATAGTTTGAGTAAGAAAAAGAACAGAGAACGGACACAAAACATAAAAACTATCGGATCACCAATAAGAATTATGATGGCAGAAGTAAAAAAGCACTGTCGCTTTTTGAAAAATGCAAAAGGGCCAGGCGCATGAAAAATATATGAAGAAATGATAAAGGATGTGAGCAATAAACTTCACACATGCCATACAAAACTATTCCAAACATGCATGCAGATCTTTAAAAGGCATAGGTATGACAATATCCCACTAAATGAGCTATGAAAAGAATTAATCAAGCCAACTGACACCCTTTATAATTACGCAAATCCGAAATTAAATGGTAACTAATCAGCAAGGGCTTTACAGTCAACAACTAAATAACTTAAACAGGGATGCTGCATGACACCAACACTTTTCAAAAATACACACATCAAAATGTATGTATAGAAATATTTGACTTTAATGCCTATAGTTGCATAGTTCAAATTGTAGGACAGAATAACCGGAAAAGTACTGCCGTAATGGAAACAATATTGAAATGGATTTTTGGAGAAGTGCAGGTCAAAAATGGAAAGGGTAATAATACAGAATATTAAAGAAATTTTGAACCCGAGGCACCCAATAATAGATGAAAACGAAGATAAACAACCGAATTTGACATGTATAAAGAATGGCAGATACGAGAATATCCCAGCAAATAATTGAGTGAATGCCAGAGGGGAAGAAGACGCGGCTGACCAAAAAGAAGCTCCGGCTTCCACAGTTCAAAAAATATCTACGTCTTTATTTTAAAATTGATAGTGCAACATTAAATGTATCAAAACAAATAGTATTTTCAACCCAAGAAAATTCCTGGAACTAACTAACGGCCATATCACAAAATCGATATGCTTGAAAATCTTCTTGAACATCATTTTCCTCAACATTATTTTGTAAAAATGTATTTTTTTTCTAATGTAACTAATAAAAATGGGAAGTAAGCATAAAAGGCAAGCTCTTTGGTCTTTACAGAAATATTTTGGAAAAATAATAGCAGAGCTCAATAAAATTTCAACTATTGGCTATTACCATACAAGAGGCACAAGAGCAATATTTATTAATAATGCACCTATGATCCATTGGAACATTTTAACATATTTTTTTTTTGCATAGAATAAATAGTTAGACTTCGTCGCATAAAAACAACTACTGATAATGCATCAAAAAGTTTATGTAAGAAGCTCTATAGAAATATCTTATCCTACCTGTGAGTCTTTTTCAATATACAATTCCTAATGTACCCGAATCATTTCGCAATTATTGTTCACAATTAGCAAGATTTCAACAATGCAATGTTTTTCAACGATCGAAATATTCATCCAGAGAATCTACGATAGGGACTAGCCAATATGGCTACCGACAGCACCCTGCCATCCTCTGGAAATCGATAGTTCCATAGAACGGCTGCACGCAGGACGAGAATCCGAAAAGAGAGATTTCCGACTATTCTGATGTTTATTACTTGCCTTTGCCAGGATTATGTTTTATAACAAATTGGAAGTAGCTGGTTCTATTTTGATGACTTAAATGATGTAATTATAGAGCATCAAGGTGTCCATAGAGAGCTTCTTATAGTTTTCAGAAATATTGTCTTATTTAGATTTTTTGTCTCCAAAAATAAGTAAATGTTCCAAAAAAAATAAACCAATATACATAGGTGTTCTTGCGAAAACTGTCCTTATCTATCTGATCGTGTATTCGTTCTGAATTTCCGAGCGCATGCCCTCAATACCAAGTTTTCTTTTTTTGCGCCACATTTTTTAGTGATCTGTCAATGGGCTTCTGACTCTGGCATAGTAACGTAGGCTAATTTTTCCCTTTTATGCTGCCTGATACATGCCATTGATAAAAACGATAATTAATTTGATACACATGCAAGACACACATGCACATTATTTAGTTGGAATGCAAATACTATTTAAAAATACTTACACTTGAGGTGATTATCATTAAAAGTCACTTTGGGTAATTTGATAATGAGTATGAACTTTTACTTTCAACCTGCACTTGTTAGGTAGGGACACAAATATTTATTCCTTGTTATAAAATCTAATATTTTTACACCCACGTGTGCATCAAACTGGTGATGCTTTCAATTATTATTATCATTATGAGGAAGTAAAATAAAGATAACAGAAAATGAAAATGTAATTTAACACTGACGTGTATATTAAGTAAGTTTGTTACTTAAATAAATTATGGAATTATTGCCTAAGTAATGTTTACAATTTGGGATTAAAATAATGTATATCCAAGAATTAATTGTTGATAATAAACTATATCATCCACATTATCATTGTAATTCAATATACCTATGTATTTGAAAATCAATTTTAGGTATTCAAGCTTCGATATTTAGCATCACAGCAATGGTTCAACCGAAAAATTAAAGATGTCGTTTCAATCAGTTTTATCATTTCATCAAAGCTTGTATTGACTTTCTCGCAAATTCCTTCCATAAAACATTCAGTGCTTGTAAATTTGGTTTGGTAGATGGCGATACAGCCAGGTTTCACATGTTTTTAACATAAATAACAGAGTTTTTGGTATGACCTGAAGTAGGGATATTATAAATATATTATTAATTAATTAACGTAGTGAAGATAGTCAAACTCAAGAACAGGAGAAGTGTAGATCAAGAAATCTGATAACTAAACATCTAGCAGGGAATACTAAATGTATGTATCCAATATTATTAGATGATCACCCGTTTTTGAAAAAAGCGGATAGAATAACTTCAAAAATTAAAAAATCACTGCTTAACTTAGAAATTAATATCACCATCTAGAAGTTAAAAAAATTAGAAGAAAGAAATACAAGTATCAAAAAAGACTATATCTAAAAACCTTATGCCTGAGGAGATTTATTCACAATGTTTTGATGAGAACAATAGAAGATATAGAAGAGAGTTAGACTTATAAATATAAAAAAACTAGAAGCTATAGAAGTACAGCAGAACGAACTATGCATCAGTGGGAATAGTAAATTTATATATAATTATACACATATAGAGCTCCTAAAAGATGCAAAGACTATGCTATCTTTGAGCCCTAAGTTTGGACTTCCTTTAGGTGATAAAGAGATTCCTGTACACACATTGATAAAGGATTTGGAGTATTATATTTCTGCACAAGCCCGGAAGTACATAGACATAGAAAAAGATTTTATCTGTGAACAGTGTCTAGCCGGTAAACAACATAGATCAAGTTTTGAGAACAGTCAGTCTCGAGCCAGAGAAACTTTGGAGTTGGTTCATGCGGATGTGTGTGGACCAATGGAAACTCCTTCACTAGGTGGTGCTCGATATTTCATACTCTTCAAGGATGACATTCCTCATACAGAAATATTTACTTTCTAAACCAGAAATCTGAAGTGCCAAAAGTGATTGAAAAATTTATATTAATGGCTGAGAGGCAAACAGGAACAAGAATGAAGGTGCTAAGGACAGACAATGGTCTAGAGTTTATGAACAAAGAGGTAACAAAGATTTTGCAAAACAAAGGTGTATGCCACCAACGTACAGTGGTATCTACACCTCAACAGAATGGTAGGGCTGAGAGAGGAAATCGCACATTGGTAGAAGCTGCTAGAACCATGATAAATAGCAATAAAAATTTGGGAAAGATCTTTTGGGCAGAAGCAATTAATACTGTCTCATACACTCTAAACCGTGCAGGACCAAGCCCTACAAAAATTAAAACTTCTTATGAACTATGGCATAAAAGAGAATATAAATTAGAAAACTTTAATGTTTTTGGAAATAGAGTATGTGTATATTCCTCAGAAAACAAAGTTGAAACTCATGGGACGTTATTTTCCTACCAGAAAAGCCTCAAAAAAATGGAAGAAGTGAATGAGATATTAGATATTCAAAAAGACTGTGAATCTGAGGCAGAAGATGTACGAAATGATGAAAACAATGTCATATTGAATGAAAGTGATATACATAGTGATGAGAGTTTATTACCTGGAGATGATGAAATAGATTCAGATTAAATGAAGAACTGGTGAATGCGAAATATAACTTGAGAAGGAATATAAGAAGAAACCCTAAATATGATGACTACGAAACGTACCATCGTCACCAAAAGTAACTGGGACAGCATCACATTAGCTCTTGTCCTATTATATGAATTTTATTGTCAAATATTTGTCAAACTATGAATTAAATGCATTGAAATGAATGATAGTAGAATTAGTCAAGGAGATTTTTATGCATTACTAGCTGACCCGGCGAACTTCGTACCGCCTCTGAATTATTATCTGATCGGAATATCGGAATAGTCGAATAGTTCTGTTCGAAATAGCTCCAGTTCCTGAGCAGCATTGTTCTACTGTATCTGCAATGCCGAGTTTCGTTCCGGGTATCAGAGATGGCGCGGTATACAAAATACAAAATAAACTTGGTATCGGTTATAATACATGGCGCCGTATGCGGGCTTAGTAAATTTTTTTCATAAATAAATAAAATAAGCAATGAACTATAGCTAAAAACTGGAATGCGCACACATTGCCATATCTGCCAAAAAAATGAAGCCATGAAAGACAGATGCCACAAGGGGGAATGTTGTTTTTTTCTGTTGCTCGCTGCACAGAACATATCACCTCTAGAAAAGTATCTGCAATGGTATGTACCGGTTATGAATTACGGCGCCCTCGTTGACTGAAAACCCAACTAATCGAGTATTCTTGACAAAAAGGCGAATTGATTTTTTTCATATATTTTTATTATTTTTGTATAATTTTTAATGTTCAACTGCATTTGGCTTGCTGACTCCTCTTAGCTCTTTTCGCCTCACTTTTTTAAAAACTATGACTGGCAGGAAGTTTCCGATGTCGAACATAGTGCAATAAGAGTTAGTAAGTTAGCAAGAGTCACGCAGTTATAGGTAGATCGCAAAGTAAATACGAATAATAAATACAAATACGAACGAAACGAAACAAACGAATAAATACAAAAAAATACGAACAAAAATTAGGTTTTCTTTTAACCAAAACTTTTTGAATTTTCACTTTACCGCGCGTAGAAACCGTGGGGTACAACAACACAATTTAAAAATTCAAATTTTGACTTTTAAAATGACAAAATAAATGACAAAACCAACCAACACAAATCACTGTCCACGCCACAGATACCTGTAAATTTCTCTTATCTCCCGACAGTGTCGCCATCGTTGAATGAAAACCTAACTAAAAACCTTTGTCGCGATTCTTCCATTTGAGATATTTTTCTATAGGTGATATGTTCTGTGTTTCCCTTCACTGGTTTCATCAATTGGAATACGTGTTGGAAGCAATTTTCGCCATTTAAACTAATGAGTGCGACAAAAACAGGTATCCCCTCCGCAGCAGCCGCACTAGGCTTCAAGTTCGTCCTTATGTGTTAGCATTCCAGTTTTTGGTTATAGTTCATTGAGAATAAACGTGCGTTTTTATTCTCATCGAGTTTTCCTGATGAATTCCATCACCGATGAGCGCCGATGAGCAGTACGTCATCAAAATTCATCGCAATTTTGTTGATGAAATGAATCAACTAAAAAACACTTCGATGGATTTTGACACTTGAATTGATACTTTTGGCATTGATTTGTGTTGTTTGTTTAATGTGTTATTATTTTTTTATTTGTTTAAAAAACCTAGCCATACAATGATTGGAAGTCTAGTGTTAGTTGAGAATAATTGTGAGCTCTTCATCATCATCAAGTGATGAGTCTAGAAGTTCTTCAGATGAAATAGTTGTACTTGAATTGTAGAAAACATAAAAAAATACAAAATTATATTTCTTCTGTAGTTCTTTGCATAGTGATTTAGATGTTAAGTCTCATTTTAGACTTACTAGGACTGTAGTGGAGGTGAGATATTAGAAATAAAATTATCTCTGAGATAGTTAGCTGAGCTTTAAGACCTCACAAATTAGTTTGATTTGATATTTCAGATATATTTCTCACTTGTCACAAAGTTAGGTAATTTGGCGCTCTTATGCTCAGAACTCTTATGTTTGGTATGGTCTTGGTTTTCACACCTTTCAGATCACTTGAACATGCCCTTTTTCCTTTTTTTTTGTTAAGGTCTTCGCAAATCTTCACATAATAAATATAAATGCAAAACAAAACGATGCCAGTCGGCCATCAACAATCGTCAACATAATTTTGAGGTTACATTTTACGTTATAATTCATCAGTTCATCCTAAATGAACCTCGATGAATTCGCTGGCTAATCGTACTTTCACCGATAAGTGTAGGATGAGAATAAAAACAGACCGATGAAATCCATCGATGTTTTACTGATGAGAATAAAAACAGCCAATTGACATTTTCGCTTAATCGATGAGCACATCGGTGAGAATAAAAACGCACGTTAAGTAATGAAATGACCACATTAATGACATAACAACATGCTGGTACTGTCAACGCTGAAAAAAGTTTGATTTTGACAGCAAAATGATGCTCCATTTATTGAATAATTTATTTATTACAAAAAATGTGATAAATGAAGAACCGCTCGACCGATTTTGTTCAAACTTCACATAAACCATCTAATAAATAGTCCGAACAAAGCCTAAACATTTGGTTTGGCTAGGTGAGTACGTTCTTGAGTTATAAAATTACAACGAAAAGAGGCATTCATTTTTATATATATAGATTTGTGTCCCAGATACTTTTGGTGACGATGGTACGTAAGCAGAGTCTTGATGGCAGCGAATGATGACAATGATGAACCTATGTGCTATGAGGATGCTATAGCTAGTAGTCAGGCGAACAAGTGGAGAGAGGCGATGGAGGAAGAGATACATGCGTTGGAAGAAAATGAAACATGGGTGATAGTGAGTGAAAGTGATGTGAAAAGAGCTGTCATTGAGTGTAAGTGGGTGTACAAAAAGAAGAAAGATGAATTAGGTAAGGTAACAAAGTACAAGGCCAGATTGGTAGCGAAAGGTTTTCAGCAAAATGATTTCTATAATGCTGATATTAATAGTCCTGTAGCAAAATTGCCCTTTGTGAGAATCTTCGTAGCTATTTGCAATAATTTCAATTTCAAAGTACATCAACTTGATGTTTGCAGTGCTTTTTTAAATGGTGATATAGATGATGATGTCTACATTATTTTACCAAAAGGCTTTAATGAAAAAGAAGGTAAATTTGCTAAGCTAAGAAAATCCTTATATGGTTTACGATCCTCACCTAAAAGTTGGTATAGAAAATTTAACCATTTAATGATGTCTAATAATTTTGAAAGGTCGCGAAATGAATACTGTATTTACCTAAAAGTTACTAAATTTTCAAAAATATTCATATTAATTTATGTTGATGATTTATTAATTGCTAGATCTAATGAAAGTGAAGTTCATGAAATCAAAAATATTTTAGATCAGAATTTCAAAATGAAAGATTTAGGAGGTATAAAACATTTTTTAGGCATGTTTACCTATTACACAAAATTTACAGGAAAATAAAATTATCATCAATCAAAATTTATATCTCAAAAATGTGTTAAAATCTTTTGAAATGGAAAATTGCAAAGCTTGTAATACTCCTATGGAAATAAATTTTAGGCATGATGAAAAATCTGAAAATAATGAAATTGAAAACATATGCAGAAAGGCTATTGGGCTATGTTATGCTCACGACCAGATTTATGTATATCAATAAGCATTTTAAGTAGATATCAATCATGTGCTAGTTTACAGCTTTGGCAAGCAATTAAAAGAGTTTTTAGGTATATACAGAAAACAAAAAATGTTAGTTTAGTCTTTAAAAAAATTGATTTTCATGATATAATTGAGGGTTATGCTGATGCAGACTGGGCTGGAGACAGAACTGACAGAAAATCTACTTCAGGTTACATTTTCAAGATTTTTGGCTGCACAGTTAGTTGGTGCTCTAAAAAACAGGATTCTGTGGCTTTGTCTTCCACCGAGGCAGAATACATAGCATTAAGTTTGGCTATAAGTGAAGCCTGTTGGCTTAGAAATTTGATTTTAGATTTGAATATTGTTGATAAGATTTTCAGTGTTATTATATATGAGGACAATCAGTCGGCCATCAAGGTCTGTAAGAACCCAGAGTTCCACAAAAGACTGAAACACATTGATATTCGTTTTCATTTTAATCGGGATAAAGTCAATGATAAAATAGTTTCAATAAAATATATTTCAACAAAACTGCAGATTGCAGATTTTTTCACGAAACCTTTATCACTATGACTTCATTTAACAATTTCGTTGTTAAGTGTGCTTTATTTTAAAAAATATTTTTATTTGGTTTTGGGAAATTTACCATTGAGGGAGAGTGTTATTATACTACTATTGCCACGTATGTTTCAATTGTAAACTACCCATTATCTTTACACATTTTAGCTGGGAACACCAGTGTATTTCTGTGACCAGTTAGTTTTTAGTTTGTCAATGAGAAGTTGACAATTTGTCATTAGTTAATAATTTTTTTTTACTACTAACCTGAGAAGTAGTCATTATTCAATCTATTTTTCTCGGAAAAAATTGAATTTCTCTCCCTAGGTTAATAATGAAAATAAAGAAAAAAAACCTAGGTCAATAATGAAAATGACGTCATGACGCAAGGATATTGTCATAACGTTACAGGTTTCTATTGATCTAATTTCAATTTCAAACTGTCAATTTAATCAAAAAAATAGGTTCCTGTATGTATCATAGGAAATTACCATAGACGTTGATAGAGGGCAGCACTTCCAACTAGAAAAAATAATTTTAGCACAGATTTCAAACTTATTTTTTATTTTCTACTATAGCTGTAGTAAAAAAAATTCTATATATTCCACGGTAGAGAAAGTCATTATATACCTTACGCATTATAGACCTCGGCGCTACGCGCCTTGTTTTATAAAAGCGCTCGGTATATAATGCCCAACTTCTCTACCTAGGTATATAATGTACTATTATTTACGACTAATGTATAATGTGCATATTATATTTGTGATTTTGGCAGTATAATGACATATGTTATTCCTCCAGGGATTAATGACGAGTAGCGGGATTAATGGTCATTATTCCACAAAAGTGTCAGTGTCAAACGTGTAGTGCTTGTGGATTTGTATTGAAAATTATGAGACGGATGAAATTTGTTCATTGAAAATCTCAAATAAATTAATTTGTCGTAAATAAAGTAGAGTATACTACTCGCAATAATGGCTATTATTCCCTCGGAATGTTACTCCCTCGCCGCTAACGCGGCTCAGTTCGTAATAATCCTCGGGAATAATAGCTATCATTATTGACTCGTGGTATAATCTACTATTATTGTGGAATGTTTGTATAAATTGCCGAATCCCCATTAAATCTTTTTCAAGTGAAAATATCGCGTTTCTTCTGATTCACGGATTTATGAAATTAAAACAGTTTGTTTTCTGATTCTGGAATGATTAATTTTAACTTAATGACCTAATTAATTAGTGGTTTTTTGTTTCTAACATAACCCTAATGTAAATTATTATAATTTGTAAACAATTAAAATAATTCTAGTGTGTTTTTATCTATTCCCATTAAATCAGCGTGGTAGTCAACCATCCAAGGACCTTTTTTTTCAGTTATACATGTAAACCCCATACTTTGTGAGTGGCTTGCTTACATCAAGTCCTACAACTTTTCCTCTACGACTTTTCTCGGAAATGGCACGTATGCGCGCAGGCGACTCGCAAACATGTCGATCTGACGTAGCTATGTTTCCTGATACATGTAGGTAAATCTAATTTTACGAATACTGTTTGATTTTTATGTCTAAATCACGGAAATCAACTTGGCCGACAAAAATAATGGCAAATTGGGGGAGTCCGATACCCCCAAAATGTCGATCTGACGTGGTTATGTTTCTTGATACATGAAAATCTAATTTCACGAATAATGTTTGATTTTTATTTCTAAATCACGGAAATCAACTTGGCCGACAAAAATAATGGCAAATTGGGGGAGTCCGATACCCCTAAAATGTTTGCGAGTCGCCTGCGCGCATACGTGCCATTTCCGAGAAAAGTCGTAGAGGAAAAGTTGTAGGACTTGATGTAAGCAAGCCACTCACAAAGTATGGGGTTTACATGTATAACTGAAAAAAAAGGTCCTTGGATGGTTGACTATGGTGCTTCATTAATGAATAATGAAGTGAACACGGTAGATTTTGTGCTTTTTTTTTGTTCTAAAAAGGTCTCTTTTCTGGCAGACAGCTGAACAGGCAAGTCGATTTTCACTTAATTTTTTTTTTCCTTCAGGTACCTAGATGTTCCTTTAATATTTTCCGTTTTAATTCACCATCAGTGTCTACTATCACTGTTGGGTTTTTATTACCTGATATCTTATCTTGTCTTCCTTTAAAATATAAATAATATATTTTAATTTTTTTTTTCATCTATTGTGAACCTCCTTTTTGTGTGGTACTTACCACATTTTTTTGAAGAGAGTCAATTCAAAGGTTTGGCTGATAAATACGTATTGCTGCTTTGTTATTTGGATTTAATTGTTAGTGTGGGATTATTGGACCTTGGACCATTTTCTCTAAATAGAGCAGGGGTAAAACAAATGTATGTGTCCATCCACATCAACACTTCACCGTATCCAGGCAGGAACCTATCTAGCCATTTATTGTTTGACTTTCTCATTTTCTTCTCAAGAAGGAGAGTGCTGAAAGGGTGAAATTTTCGGATTTAATTCCGGATAGGTTAAAATTTATTTAAAAAGTTTCAATTAAAACATCTCAATAATTTTGACAGTTCCTTGGATTTACTTTATTTCAACCTCAGCTTTACCTTGTAGTACCAATAGTAGGTATGTTAACTTAAAAGGAAAATTTATCTTTTTGTGGAAAATCTAAAGATTTATGTTTTTATCTTCTTCAATCTTTCCTACATTTTTTTATTATTTTCGCCTGTTCAGCGCCACTGCACGACAAGTAGTATTCTGCACAATGTTAACCAGCATCTATATTTAATCTTGCTGCATACTTACCTAATTATTGCTACTTTATTTTATATATTTTATATTTTTTTAAATTATTTAATTGTTTTTTTTTTAATATAAATTAATTTTCCTACGAGCGTGCGCAAAGTAGTACTTTTCCGCACGCATTTCCGGACTCAAAGTTACACTTTTCCGCACTCAGTGCGGATACAGGCCTTATCCGCACTGAGTGCCGAAAAGTAATTATAATTGTCAAGCAACAATAAGTGCACCTGTCGACTTTGACACATGATGACAAATTTTTCCTCTATTTCTATATCAGCCAACATCTATACAAACACCAATTATAAATTAACTTTGACACATCAGATTTGTTCTCTATTCATATGCAAAAATCTACAAACTTTCTCATCAAATTTAAACGCTTTAAGATGAACAGCTCTGACGAGGATTTTCTGTTATTTTTTTTTGTTATGTAATTTTTTGATAAATGCATAGGTTCCCTTCAAGTTAATTAAAAATAATTAAACAAATTATCGTTTTTTTTTAAAAAAATTTTGTTATTACCTACCTGATATGAAGCTCGTAGGAAAAATTTAGTTCCTAACACGTGCGCAAAGTGTCTTTTCCGCACGCAAACACGTATCCGAACTCCGCTTCGCGTCGTTCGTATAACTGTGTTTGCGTGCGGAAAAGTAACACTTTGCGCACTTGTTAGGAAAATAACTATTTCCTACGAGCGTGCGCAAAGAAGTATTTTTCCGCACGCATTACCGTTCTCAAAGATACACTTTTCCGCACTCAGTGCTGATAAGGCCCGTATCCGCACTAAGTGCCGAAAAGTAAATATAATTGTCAAGCAACAATAAGTGCACCTGTCGACTTTGACACATGATGACAAATTTTTGCTCTGTTTCTATATCAGCCAACATTTATACAAACACTGAATATAATTAACTTTGACACATTGTCAGATTTGTGTTCTCCATATGCAAGAACCTATAAACTTCTTTCGCATCAAATTTAAACGCTTTAAGATGAACAGCTCTGACGAGCATTTTCATTTTCTGTTTTTTTGTTATGTAATTTTTTGATGAATGAATAGGTTGGCTTCAAGTTAATTGAAAATAATTGAATAAATTATCGTTTTTTTTTTAATTTTTGTTGGTACCTGAGCTTCATATCAGGTATGAAGCTCGTAGAAAAAATTTTGTTCCTAACGCGTGCGCAAAGTGTCTTTTCCACACGCAAACACTTATCCGAACTCCGCTTCGCGTCGTTCGTATAACTGTGTTTGCGTGCGGAAAAGTAACACTTTGCGCACTTGTTAGGAAAATAACTATTTCCAATTTGCAATAGTTGCTCATACCTGATTCTGTTGGAAAGAACTGTGTGCAACAATAGTTTTTCAATAAAGTAATTTCAGATTATTATTATTTTTTTTCTGCAGGATACTCACTCGCTTTTTAACAGAATTCAGGAGTTCAATATTCCAAATCTTGGTCAACCTGATACTGTTTTATTCTTTTCTGGGTACCTATTCCACACAAAAGATCATCATTTGGAGTCTGGATTAGCTGGAGTGACGTCACACCAGCAATCTATCTTCGTTCCTGAATATAGGAAATAACCTGAAGAGCTCCGGATTGGAAAAGGTACATACCGTATCAGTGTCAGCAGAACAACCAAACTGATAACTGTCAAATTGTAAAAAGTAACTTGTTACTTACAGTATTGTTGGAATTTGAGTAGTTTCATTTGCATATGAAGAGGCTACACGTTTCATTTATTTTTGAATTCCACAAACCTATAGGTAATCTTGCACTAAATTATAAGTAAAATTTGTATGCATGTTATTCTTTTTAACTGATTCTTGTAAAACCTTATTTATGAAACTTTATTTATAGCTTCTTCATCATTAGCCTCGATATAAGGTCTGCCAATATTTGATTATCTGCAGGGGTGGATTCCTATGCAGAAACGAAATGTTTCATATTTTCTGGAAGAGACATTAATACTTTCGTAATTAACTTACTTCTTCGCCCATGCCCTTCAAATTTGCTTTTATTTCCTCTAACTACGATACAAACTCAGCTGCACCTCCTCCATAATATTCCAACGAGACTAACTTCTGAGTTAACAAATGCACACTTATTTGACTGATGTTCATAATTTTTTATTTTTTTTGTTATTAGGGAATTTTTGGGAAAACACAAGTGTTCAGACAATGCTCCAACACACTGCTAATTACTCACACTATGAGTTATATTGCTCTGACACGGTCAGATTTACGCAATACTTGGTGGTTTTGCTTTGTAAGATTGGAGAGACCCGAATTCTCATTCATTGGGTACTATCGCTAATTGCAGACCGGTTTCGGACTTGTTATGTTCTTGTTAGTGCAATATAAGCGGAAAGCACGCCAACTCAGAGAAACAGGTTTGCAGGAGAATGATCCAAACGCTAAGCAAGATGTAGATCTTTATTAGCGTGTGGCTCTCTCTCGTAGAAGTCAAACAAAGCAAAAACCGAAAACAGCCCGTTTGAGTGTAAAATCAAATTTTTGAAAAATCGAAAAACACTTTATTGGTAGTGTGTCGAATCCAAATTATTGGAGGATTTTTTTGGAAAACACAAGTGTTTAGCCAAAGCTCCAATACACTGCTAATTACTCATACTATGAGTTATATTGGTCTGACACGGTCAGATTTACGCAATACGTGCTACATAAAACCCAATGAATTAGAATCCGGGTTTCTCCATTGTCTTACAAAGCAAAATCACCAAGGTATATGGAATTCACAGCAAATTATTTCTGGATTAAATTTTAGGTACTCAGTGCTGATTTCAGACACACCTTAGTAAGGTATCAATTATGGTATAGTTCTCAATATATAACAATGGATGAGAAGCTTCTGCTTTTTTTCCTCAGGAAAGTTATTTAGCTGTCAGAAAAATTTCATGATCATTCGATTGTATGCATGAAATTTATGAACTTGATACGAAATTAAATACAAAACTGATGCATTTCAAGGAAGTAAGACATTACCCCCCTGTACCTGTACAAGACATTAAACCAATGAAGTAGTAAGAAGGTTTGGAATAGGCTTTGCGTCACTGAAATGATTTCAGAATGAGATAGCGGTAGTAAGGGTGGAAAATCTATTGTATATCCCGAATCTCTAACTCTAATCCTGAATGAGATAGCGCAAGTAAGGACAGAAAATCTCACGGAACTCTCCCGTTCTCTCACTGTAATGTTGACCGCAAATATACGTATTGACTAGAAAGGCAAGAGGCAAACCTTCTCACTTCTTCATTGCTTTAAGCTCACTTTGATTGAAAGATACTTCATTGTCTCCATATAACGTAACAAAATTTTACTACTAATTTTTTGGCGCTTTCAAACTTCTGACTTTGTGGACTGAAACTCGATTTAAAAAAGCTATGACTCATGACTCACTAATTTGAGTACTTCGAAAGGTTGTCATAGTGCTCGTTTGGTTGTGATTGCTGGAAGCAACTGAAATGGACTTTTGGAGGAGAACGGGAAGAAGGTTAAAAATGGAAAGGATAAAAAACCAGCGAATTGATGAAATTATTAACGTAAGACACAATAGTAAAGTGTGTACCTGTGTGGAAGGAATGCGGGCAAAACCCTCCTGATTGGCCCGAGATTAAATATACATAAACGCGGGTCGTCGCGTCAGGGTAACCGCCGTCGCGTCGTATAGTATAGGTTTTCGTCTTCCCCTCTGCTACTTCATACGTTATCAAGGTTCACTCAGTTGTCGCACTCTGGATGATAGGTATGAAAAACAAACATTCGGACATATACAAATAATGGCAGATACGAGAATACCAAGGAAATAGTTGAATGGAAGCCAGGAAGAAGATCAACATGAAAATATAGAAGTGGAGTAGGTGAAAAATGACAGACAGAGGCTTAGAGGATGATGCCAGCCAGTATCGACAGATGTTTGGAAATCGAGAATCGGAAGATGTAGAACGGTGTAGACCGATAATTATATATATCTACTATTTCTTACGCTCTCTCTCTGTGTCTAGCATCCCTCCACCTCTCAGACCTGGGCATAACCCTTCCCTAGCATCTTCCATTTTTCAATGTTTTGGGCTAGTTGCTGCCACTTTTCATTCTGCTTTTTCCTTCACATCATTCAACCAGCATCATTCATTATATGGGTTTTTGCGTGGTTCTGAGTCTGTTTCCAAAGCAGTATGCTTTCAGGTTTTATGCAAATATCCACCATGTTTTTCGTTTTTTTTTTTCATTATCAAAATGCATTATTGTTCAAGTTTCAAAATTCGAATAAATAGTTTGAGTGAGAACCTATTATAAAATAAATGAAAAATTAATATTAAAATATTACCGGAATACAACGAGCAATGGCTTATTTATTTTAAAACAAAATGTATTTTGCGTTGTTCAGTTAATGTTACAAAGTGCGTTTCATTCCCGAACCTATTAAAATGGTAATGCCGGTTTTCCTGTTTGTTTTTGTATTTTTGGTTTTAAATAATATGTAGGTATGCGTTCGTGTAAGTAGTTTTATTTATTGTAAAATGGCTGGCGATCCAATTGGCAAACCGATTTTATTATTACGCGTAAAAATATATTTGTAATAGGTTTTGGGATAAGTAGATTTACATTTGTTTGGTAACGTAGAAAATTTGAAATACATTTTAAATTTTCAATGTTTTTCAGGATATTTTTATTATTTTCGTTACTGACTGCTTCGGGTACAACTTTTATTAGGAATGTTGGTGTTAAAATGTTAATTTTATCAAAGGCAGATTACTCAAATGACGTACATCAATTGTACTGCACACAAGAGGTTTAATGTTGTGGAGTGTTTCGTTACGTTAATGGATCGTTCCTGCTCCTAATGGATTGCTAGAGTAATCAATAAAACAATTCTATTTGGAGAGACCTATTGATTTTGTTTACTTAGATGCTCAACAATAATAGGTTTCTGATGTTAATATTATTGTCAATGCTCCAATAATTTTGCCGATATTAAAGTTCAATAACGTAGACAATTATTTGTCCGCATAAATGACCATTTACTTAAAGAAATCTTTAAGAAAGTGATTTTGATATTTAGGTGGTAAACAAATCCTTTTGCTTGAACATTCAGAAAAGTTTGTGTTTGATGACTTTGGTATATTTCAATGCATGTTTTATTCTAAAGAATTATGTCATGGTGACTGGTAAAGATTTCCACGAACGCCAGTAGAATTTAAGGTTAGTTTTTGCCAGGTTCCAAACCGACACTGAATCAAAAGAAGTGTCCTATTCCAAAAAAAAATTAAACTTCCTAGGACAGATGATTTTTTCAAAAAAGAATAGAACAGCTAAAAATAATTAATCCAATGCTCCAGGTTTAGGGCCGATACTTTTGCTCTCGATTAACGAATTTGATACTTTGTCAAAGTTTTGCATGGGCCCAGGTCTATAATTATGATGTGGTTAGAGCACATTCTAAGCCCTGATTATTTTTAACGGCTGTCAAATGAGAACAAAAGTACCGGCACTTAGAGTATCCAGTGGCTTAAGACTGACAGTAAGTCCCAGGAAAAGTCAGCGCGAAATTATCGGGTCACCCCATAGAAGCTTCTGGCTGTAGTAAGATCCATCCAGAACAGCTTTCTCTATGGACGGAAGGTCCTGGTTATTCTGCATTCCAGTGGCCGTTGAAAGTCGAAAATCCGATCCTTTACATTGAGGGTTAGTTGAAAAAAATTAAAAAATTACGATTTTGGAATCAAATATCGCACAAAAAGAAGTCATGCCTTGAGAGCCTATCGCGAAGACTATTTATTGACTTCTTCAAGTACCCATGCATCTTCTATTCGAACGTTGGCTATCATCAGCGCTATTTGCACCTTGTCTACTGCTTTTCTGAAATTTTCATTACACCATACTATTGTTTAATATTACCTTGCAGTTTTGGGATACACCTCAAGTAGAATTGTTACCAGAAGTTTCTTGATCTTAAAACGAATTATTGCAAGCTCTCTGATTAGAGACTATTTTACCTAGCAGAGAGCTTGGAGTTATCCGTTTCAATATCAAGAAACTTCTGGTAACAATTTCAATTGAGGTGTAAGTCCCAAAAAATGCAAGGTGATATTATAAATCCACCTCAAACATACAGACATTCAATATTACTGTCTAAGATTTTTTTAGCCATGAAATTCATTTGTGACCCTGATGCCTCTAACTTCTTGCACATGGCATCAGTTAGTGTCCCTGACTCTACGCTGTAATAAAAGATGCTAAACACATAGCAATAAATCACTCGAATTTGGAGAATGGTATTATAATCGCGTCTACACAATACTGAATTTATTTTTATGAAAGATCCTCAACCCTGTTCGATTCTAGCATGGACCAGTTCTTAGGTGGCAACCAAGGTACTTGTATGGATCGACGCGTTCGAACTATATCTATTTAATTTCAATCCGCTCCTAAAGTATTATGTGTTATGTCTTTGGCAATGTTCATCCATTTTGTTTTTCTAATATTCAAGCTAAATCCAAATTGCAAGCTTTTGTCTGCAACTTGATTCACCAAAACATTCCAGCGTGACTGCAACTGTGACAGTGTCGTCAGCATATCTTAGATTGTTGATTTTTATGTAATTTATCATTTCAGTCAGACCCTCTTCGTAGTTCTGACGCGCATTCTCTAGTACTGTAGGTATTAAACAATAGCAAACAAAATAAGTAGTAAAACAACAAACAGAAGTGAGGAAAAAGCGAACCCCAGACGGCCTACTAGGGAGGACTGGAAAACAGCATAAATAGTAGGTACAGTCGAAATAGGGTTTAGGGTGGAACTAATTCCCACAAAGACAGGGTTTGTTTTTTTAAGTTCGTTACTCATATCTTTTCAACATACTAAAAGTCTAGAAAAATTACAGTGTGCAAAATGCATTTTTTGGCCGCCATCTTGAATTTTTTCAAAGAAATTCATAAAAAATCATGTTTGGTTTCAAATAACGGGAAATTTTATATTGAAAAAGTACACAGTATGGACTGAAAAGAATGAAAATTGATAACAAAGTAGTATTGAAAAAAATAAGCCTATACTGTGTGAAAATAATTGAATTTAATTTTTTTTTCAGGTGACTTTCCCAAGTTTTGACGATTCCTAAGAAGCTAAACATGGCAGACATAAACTGTATATTGTGCTCTAAAAATGAAAGCGAAACTTCAAAGTTTGTTAAGTTTTCTGCCAAAGATATACAAGGAAACATAGGTGCAAGTAAAATTCGAAAAGGCAATATCCATGAGTTATTTGAACCAGTTCCTGATGACCCCGTGAGTGTCCATGTTGAATGCCGCCGTTTATTTATATACAAATTCTAATTTTTATTCAAAGAACAATGTTTTATTTTGTAGTCGCTTTGTTACTGACCGTGAGAAATGGGTTAGATCTAGGGTTATACAGGTCCGTACAGTAATGTTTAAAAATTCTGTTATAAAGGCGAGTAACTCCAGGAATGATTTATGGTCAACCTCGCTTGCTATCAGGTAATGACTTGCCAGCAGCAGATGCCATTTACCACCAGGCATGCGAAAAGGTGACCTGATAGAAAGAAAAGCATTATGCTTTTTTGGAAGTATGTAGGTGTCTTAAAGAAAATGATGAGCCAATTTGTGTCCAGCAGCTGGTTACTAAAATGAAAGACTTTCTACCAGTTGGTAGTGAACCATATAGTCAATGCCACATGCTGCAAAAACTTAAAGAACATTTTTTTGGGAATATGATAGTTTCCTCAAAAGATGGATTGCCTAATATGATAGCTATAGGTCAAACAGTGGCTAATATTATCTTGGAATACCAGAAAAAAATAAAATAGAAGATCCGGAAGCAGAGAAATATCATCTGATTGAAGCAGCAGCAAAACTGATCAAAATGGAAATCAACTACATAGGAGCACTATCCCTCGTCATCAGAAATTGCATTTGAACAGGAAAATAAAAAGTTTTTGCCCTCTGTTTTGGAATTTTTTTTTTTGATATTATCATTGGTCCCAAGGCAAGTGATTAAAAAAAAAATTCCATTGGGCAGGCTTAGGTGCAAGCTTCAAGACCAAGATCACTTATAAGTCCAATCCTCTTTGGTGTTGGTGTCCAGCTTCATCGCGATTGTGGTTCTCGTTTACTTGTAGACGAGCTTCACAGACTTGGGTTTTCCATATCATATGATGAAGTATTAAATTACTTACAGTCTGAAATAATAGACAAGACACCAAATTTTCAAATTACACCTGGTCATTTCTGTCAGTGGATAGCAGATAATAGGGATGTCAAGTTTTTTTAAAACACCGGTTTTTCCATTAACCGGTTAATTTAATAACAGTTTCAACTGCCCGGTTATAACTGATATAAAACACCGGTTATTCCGATTAATGGTTGATGAGTTATTTTCCCGAATTTCATCAGAATCATTGCATAATTTATACTATAATGTAATATAAGTTGAATAACAACATCTTTATTGTAAAAAAATCGGGAAATGTTATATGTGAAGAAAAAGCATCAAAAGCCGTGTTTGTTTTTGTCATCTTTTTCGTTAATTTGTTCCGAAATTTTGACAGGCGCGTGATTTGTAAATTGAAACTGTCTGATCTAGCCACGTGCCAATCAAAATTTCGGAGCAAATCGACGAAAAAGATGACAAAAACGAACATGGCCGAAGAAATACCTACACTTTTATAAACTAATTATTTCTCTTCTGTCATTTTAAACATGTAGCCGTTGACATGTACCTCAACCTACATGTATATGTCTTTTTCAATTTCGTTCATTAGGGAAAGATGGAAAACAACCAGCTGCTGAACGAACTAACCGAAATTGGGATGAAATACTAGAAATGGGCACTACTGATGAAATATTCGACTGTTGTCGTTTATTCAATATTTTACAATTTATTTAATGGGACGAGAGAAAAGTCTACTTATTTCACTTTCACCGGTTATTAGGTATAAATCCCGGTTATCCGGTTATAACTGGAAGCAAAAAACAACTGGTTTTAACCGGTTAACCGAAGAGAAAACACCGGTTTTTCTGTTTTAACCACCGGTTATTGACATCCCTAGCAGATAATGTGGACCACAACATTGTCACCATCGATGGTCACAACACTTTCCATGAAATGGGAGTGATAATGTGCAAATCTGGACCACTTGGTGCAAAGTCTAATTCAATGTCAGAGAGAAAGGTCCCTCGTTACAAAATCCGACATGCTGCTGATATCTCTGCAGAAGCAAAAATAGAAATTAGATTCTTTCAGTCTCTTAAATCAATCATGAATAAAATTGTATTTTATAAACTGACTTTAAACCACATTGAACATAATCTAGTAGATCTTTTGTGGAATACCAGTAAAATGTTGAAGACCTGGATGGAATGGATACATGCAAAATGTCGTAATCAGTGATGAGCAACCAGGGGTAGTATCTACAACATTTATAGCTATGATTGATATGAATCCAACAACTTACAGCTGTGTTTACACCACTTTGTAATTTATATGTTCGGAAGCAAAAAAACTCAACATACACTTACCAGTTGTAACATTTGATCAGTGCCTGTAAATTAATGCTATGAAAGTTGTTTGCAGTAAATCCGAAGATTTCCTAAACATTTTAATTTATCTTGGTGGCTTCCATACACTGATGTCATATTTGGGTACAATTGGTGAACTGTTATGTGGATCTGGAATCGAAGAGAACTTGAAGACCATTTACGCAGAAAACACACTGTCACTCACATATGTTTACAGGTAAAGCTAATTCCAGAGCTGTCAGAGGACACATACTGCTTTCATCTGTACTCACATCAATGTTTTTCAGGATATCCTGGACAGTAGCAGGTAGAACCCATGGATACAGGTGAAATACATTTAAGTTTACAAAGTCTTATGCCCGTATTACATCTGTGTATTTTTCCGTGTATTTATTCATGTAATTCAGGGTGACAACCGAAAAACAAACGCAACATAAATCAGCATTATGAAAAACATAATAATGTTGGCACCCTGAACTACATGAATAAATACACGGAAAAATACACGGATGTAATACGGGCATTATGGAACTTAACGATAAGCTATATGATAGCGAGATTACAGTATCTAAAATAAGTTCCTCTTCCGAACTGCTAAAGTTGTCTTCTAAATTTCAAGAAAAAAAAAACTCTTTAAAGGTCCAAAGTAGAACAGCCAAACTGTGGATCATGTATTTGGATATGGTTGACAATTCCAAGGCATTTATTTGGGCTGAACGAACAGGACTTGAAAATGCATTTACAAGCTATAGAGCACTTGCTGCATTTCTTCGGCTGCGGGGCACAACAACTATGCAAAATGTGCTATGGTATATCTACAGCAAATAAGACAGGTGGAAAAAAATCAGGAAGATGATTATAGTTTGTTAAGTGCTGGTCATTTCACTCTTCGTAGACACACTAGATTGTGGGCTGGAATATGGACAGATATCTTTAGTGAACAAACGTTAATGCGACCAACAAAAAGTCGAAGTGGGTTAACACGTGGAAGGAGCATGGAGCATTGGCGAAAGTCAACGAGCTACATGGATATTGAGCAACCCTGCATGTTGTGAAATTATTGCTGCTATGTGCGATCTCACTGACGTCTCTCGTATTAGCAGTGAACAACATATTGAAATATCTGATGCTAGGACATCTAGAGATATGAAAGACATTACTTCAATTTTTGCAAAATCACGATCCATTTGCATTTGATTGAGAATGCGTTCAGCTATACGTAATATTTTCAGTGGGTTAGTAGATACTCAACATAAGGCAGATGATGCTAAGTTAATTGGACTTCAAATCCAATTCAAACTTGATGGAAAAGCTTTTAGCTTTGTTACCATGATTAAAAAGGACCAAGCTGTCACAATGAAGATAAGGTATTGTTATTGACGGAGCTGTTCAACATAATGACACAAGACTCCTCACTCAGAGTATGCTGGTATGTTTGTCTGTAAATCTTGATCTGAAAAAATTAAAGGAGAACTTAAATTATGAACTATCTATACTTCCTTCATCGCTTTTTGATCCAGACACTCGGTTATTTAGAAAAGGCAAGAACTTTGAATGATTTACAACCTAGTTCAACTTACATATTATGTTGCCTGCGGAAACATGTTATGTTCTTGACGGTGGTGCAATGCTATACAAATTGCCATGGCCAAAAACTGGGAAAATTTCAAATTTGTTAGATACAACTTTCTAGCTAGCCAATATAAAGTTGTGACAGTTGTATTTAATGGCTCATGGCTATACCACCTCTAGTACAAAGGATAATGAGCATCAGATACGCACAAAACAATCATGGGTAACAGTGAAATTTACCGAGAGCTCTCCACTACTTATCGGCAAAGCACGTTTTCTTTCTAATGATGAAAATAAACAGTGCTGTATAACCATGCTTGGGAAACATTTAGAAGCAAATGGCCACACTGTGATTTATGCTACAGATGATGGTGACACACTTATTGTCAGAACAGCACTAATTTTGACAGAAGGAAAAACACGAGTTGTTGCTGACGACACCGATATTCTGGTACTTTTAATTCACCTAACACATGAAATATTTGCTTGCAGTCATCTATGTTCAGTCATGAAAAACACAATATTAAATCGCTGCAACATGATTGATTGGTGAAAAGGGGTGCAAAATCATTCTCTTTTCCCATGCTTTAACTGGATGCGATACCACAAGCTTCTTATTTGGGAAAAGTAAATCGGCAGCATATCAACATTTTTGTAAATATGAAGAGTTTAGTATTTGCGCTACTTTGTTTGGATCAAAAAAATGCAAACAGAAAGGACCTTACAGACATTGGCACCAAAGCATTGGTATCGTTGTAAGGTGGAAATTCAAAGACAGAGACTTTGAATCTACTATGATATAATCGAAAAAAATCACAACTGTTAACTGTCAAGAGTGAATTCAATATTGCAAGATTGCCACCGACAGAAGATGCTGCGGTTCAGTACCTTCTTCGTGTATATTTACAATGTCTTTTTTGGAAAACCCTGAACTTCAATATTGCCAACCCGGAACAGTGGGGTTGGAAAAAAGTAGGAGACCAGCTTCAGCCCGTAACGTGCGAAATGAGCTCTGCACCGGAGTTATTACTAAACACAATCCGCTGCACCTACAAAACGGATACAAATGAGCCGTGTGGTAGTGCTAGATGTTCTTGTAGACGGTATGGTGTGGCATGTACTGAGATATGCTGCAACTGTTCTGGTAGCGATTGTACGAATAGTGCCTTGAAAGAAAGCGTTGAAAAAAAAAAAACGAAGAAGACTATTAGACCTAATTTTTCTATTTTTTTTTTATACCGCCTTTTGATTATTAAAATACAATTTTCTGGATAAGCTTTTAGTTTTTCGCCCACCACTTTGTTATTCATTTTTATTTATCTAGATTATTATCATAATCTTGTTCAGCATAAAATTTCCCGTTATTTGATACCATACACGATGTTTCAAGAATTTTCAAAAAAAATTGAAATGGCGGCCAAAAACGCATTTTACATTCCTACTCACATTTTTCTAGACTTCTAGTATGTTGAAAGGATATGAGTAATGAACTCAAAAAATCAAACCCCGTCTTTGTGGAAATTAGTTCCACCTTTGGCAAATTTTTGGCGTAAATCTACTGTACTAAAAAGGTAATCACTGAATGGGTAAGCAGTATAGCGATAGGATGTATACCTAAAATATGGAGAAGGGTGAGAGTCACTTTGATTCCGAAGGCAGGCAAGAAGGATGGGACAGACCCCAAATCCTTCAGACCAATAAGCCTCACATCTTTCCTTCTAAAGACGATGGAAAAGGCAGTAGATAACTATATCAGATCCACTACATTGGAGAGATGGCCTTTGAACGCAAGTTAGCATGCTTACAGAGCAGGCACGTCCACTGAGACGATAGCTCTGTTCCAACTGACGAGCATAATATAAGAAACTCTAGACGAGAAAGAAGCCGCACTATGCGCCTTCCTACTAGACATCGCTGTTGCCTTCAACAACACATCAAATGTGTTCATTCGGAGAGCAGTAACGAGAAGGGGAGTCAACGACACAATATCTCGATGGATGTGTAGGATGCCTGCCACGCGGACAGCAGATACTTCAATAGGCAATGAGTCTACTGAGGTGAGCACTATTCGAGGCACTCTCCGGGGCGGAGTATGCTCAACCCTGATGTGGAGCTTAGTGGTGGATGAACTATTAGGAATACTGAACAAAACAGGCTTGCAAGAGGAAAGTTCGAGGGCACCCTGTGTGAACTGTTACAAACTGTACTCAAAGCAACGGAGGAATGATTCCGAACCGTGAAACTAGAGATAAACCCATCAAAAGCACCGTAGTGCCTTGCACTAGGAGGAGAAAACTCCCTAGAGTAAAGGACATCCGAATATACGGTACTAATATTACACGGAATTCAAATATCTCGGCATAACGCTGGACTGCAAACTCAGATGGAGCAAACACATTGAGGAAGTTGTAACCGAAACCACAAGGGCTCTCATGGAGTGCCGAAACTTTGCTGGTTGCTAGGGATGCAAACCAGGAATCTTGAGATGGATGTACACCATGATAGTGAGACCAACCCTATTATATGGATCGCTAGTCTGGTTCAAAGAAGTTGGGGAGCAGAACATAAAAGCAGCTCTCAACATACTACAGCGCCCGGCGTGCAAGTGCATCACGAGCGCAATGAAAATTGTCCTACAGCAGCCACGGAGACAATTGTAAGTCTCGCATCTCTTCACATTGTGGGGAAGGGGATGACCATTGACTAGAGAGGGGGCTGGCGAGGGAGCTTGGTTTGGAAGGAGAGAATTATCATCTCTAAGTAAGCTTATTCCGCTCCTTGAGCTCCCCAGGGATGATATGATCAAAACATTTAATTTTGAGAAACGCTTCACAGTAGTCAGTAGGGAGGAATGGAAAGGAAACACCACATTCATTCTTAGAATGCTGCAGAAATCCGTAAAATGTTATACTGATGGGTCAAAAACTGAACAAGGGACCGGAGCCGGAGTACTTGGGCCTGGAATCAAGTTCTCCGAAGCAATGGGAAAACACCCAGACATATTTCAGGCGGAAATGAACGCTATAAGTAGATGTGTTGAGTTCAATCTCCACAGAAACTACAAAAAGAAAGAGATTGTCATATTCACAAACAGTCAATCAGGTCTAGAATGGTTTGAGAATGCCGGGAGAAGTTAAACAAACTATCTCTCCAGTGGATACCGGGACATGCAGGGATTGCAGGTAATGAGAAGGCGGACCAATGAGCAAAATTGAGAGCACAAACTCCGCTTCCAGTACCCACACAGCTGCCGGTTCTGTGAGAGCGGGAAGCATACTCTGGAACGCCTCACGGATGCTATAGATGGAAAAAGGGGTCATCCATAGAACCATCCAGCTTACTTGCATTCATCAAAGCTTCAAAGATGCATGAGATGCTTTGAGTGAAAATCCTATCAACTGAAGCACCCAGAAGGGGGGCACAATAGATCTATGCATGTCGTAGTATAACAATACCCTTAATTCATTCATTAATTCATTCAAACAATAGCTGAGACAATTTGCAAACTTGGTTACCACCGCTGCTTATTCGAACCTCTTCGGACAGTTGGCTATCAATCCTTATTTAAACTAATTGGTTCCAGAATAGGTTCGTAATTATCTAGATTTTGATCATCTAGGCCAACCTGTTTGACAGATTCTATGAGCTTTTCGTGTTGGACTTTGGACTCTATCAAAAGCCGTCTCATATTCATGAAACAGACATCTACGGGCCGACACATCCCTAGATCCCTGAACCAAGACTTGAATACCAAATAAGGCTCCTCTTGTGCCGAATCATCCACGAAATCCAAACAGTGTGTTGTCTATGAAGGATTCGCATTTTCCATAAATAGTAATCTACACTTATCTGCTGAATGATTTTAGAACACTGCAACAAAAAATTTTGAGTTCAGCCAGTCAACTATGTTGTGGATAAATCAAGTTGGAAACTTTTTCAGCTTTTCTATTTTTAGCTGAAGATATTGTGTGTTGTACTTTCTATTTTGTTATACATTATCCGAGAATTCGCCTGGAAGTTCGGACCGATATACGAAGAGGTGGAGTTAAACTATTCTTAAAATATTTCTTTGGCATGATTTTGCGTTAGTCTTCCACTAGGATTCCCGCTCTTCTTTATGAAATATTCCGGCCGCCTCTTCTATTCGCTCGGGCCTTGCGAGATCTTCTATTTCTTAACATTGCTGTATTGTCCATGCCATGTGAACTTTGTTTTCTTGTTCATTTCTTTATGCATTTCACTGTATTTAGCGCTGCTTTTTTTACTTCGTCTTTTATTCATAATATCCAAGATCTCTTCGGTCATCCAAACTGTTTTCTTGGTTCACCCCTGCACAAAAGTGCTGTACTTTCAACGATGACATTTTCGACATCTGTCGAGACCATTTCTGCGTCTTTTCAAAATGAATTTGCTTCATTAATTTTTTCAAGCCAACCGCTTATTTCTATTTTAAGTTCAGTTGCTATCATTTTATGGTAATTTTGAGTCTCAGTTTATCATTTACGGGACGGTTTTCCTTCGGAGTCAATTCAATTGGCTACAACTGCATTGTGATCTGAGTTAACATCTGCGCCAACTGATATGATGCAGTGTTTGTTTGTATTGACTACCTACTCTCGCAAATTTTGTCGACGTCAGGAAGAAAAGGGGCAGCCAAAAACTCTGGATTAGTTCATCAGGTTAAGTATATAGTGAAACTGATGATGACATCGCCAAAGAAGACTTGAAGTCGTAGAAAAAACGAAATGCTGACTTGGAATTTGGAATGGTGCGCGACGGGTAGAAAACCACCTGAATGGCAAGAAAGTTTCAGTTTCGATCTATAGTCAAAGGGATGGATTACCTAATAACTCGTGAATGAGAGAGTCTAGATTGGAAAATCCCAGTATATCAGATGCGGGAAGGATGGACACTTTGTACTGTCGAGAGGACGCTGAAGAATGGTACAAGAGATGCGATATCTCTGTCTCAAAGAAAGGAGCCGAGACACGAGCTCGAGGATAAATGGCACATTACAAGCTGATGCCTCTTCAACTTCTAACTTGTAAAAAAAATCCAGAATGATTCCACCAGCTGAACACCATCATTTCTGAGGACTGGAATAGAAACTGAACTTTCCGTGAACCTAATTTGGCCATACCATCAGCCGATGCCGAATACGCTGTTTTTTTTTATAGGTTCTGTTGGTGGTATTTGAAAGACAAGCTCTCATTTAAGAATATGGATTATTTAACATTATTATTAGCCTAGATAATTCTCATTCGGCCTGATAAATATGGGTATTTACACACATTATTATCACAAATTAAAAACCAATCACCGGCATTACCCAAGTAACTGTATTAAAAATTGATTAGGTACCTAGAAAGGAGAAATCATTTAGGCAAAAGAATTTCAATTATTGAGTATTTTAACAGAATTACATTAAACATTTTCTTTTAGAATGTTGTTGGTTATTTGGAAGTCTTAGGATCACTTGTTATAACAAAAAATGTATCTATAGCATATGCTTTTTTGAAAAATAAAATCATGAATAAATCATTTACAATAGGTAGGTTAAATCGACTCTGAGCTTTAATATGCCTTTTTCACACCAGCGCGATGGTGCAAAAGAATCATGATCCCTGGCCTTAGAAGTAAGAAGAATAAAAAAAAAAATTATAACCCCAACGAGTATAGAAAGTAAATTTTTCCACAAAAGATGAAAAATTTTTCCTCGACAAAATGCGATGAATGATCGCTGCCGTTGACAAGTGCCAGGGACCGGGATAAATACAAAATATATTATTCGTGTGGCGACAAAGCGCCACGTATAATGCACGTCGTCGCCATATTTCACCCTGGAACCCAGGGTTCGTTCGCGTAAAGACATTTTCTCTGGAAAACTGTCGCCCCCTGAAGGAAACTTACTCGCCTAAGATTTCCTGGTGCAGATTATTTATTTGTACGTCACGACAAAACAATATGCGGAAGATGAAAAATCGCCTGTTCCGGGACTAGCAGCCGTATTTTAATAGATTAGAGTGTTATGGATTTATGACCATCATTTCTTTTAATATTGCTTTGAAATAATAGACAACGATATATTTTACTCAGTGAAATATATATATTTGTTATATTTTTCTGCACAATATTGGAATTATCAATAATATATATTATATCATTGCCTGTATACATGTTTTACGGTCATAAAGGTTATTGTTCTAGTACTAGTAACAATAAAGCAAGGTAGGTGCGTTCTATTTCAAGGGTCAAAAAAATAATTTTCTAAGGGTGTTGTAGAAAATAGTGTAATAATTTAATAAAATGAACTAGGCTTGCTTGAATACAAATTATGTATTAATTAAAGTTACAATAATTCAGAGACAATCTTGACAAGACTGGCAAGTCTGACATATTCAAAAGACCTATTATTAAGACCAGCTAATTATGCAGGTACCATTAATAAGGTAGGTAACTCATTACACGTCATTGAGGTGTCTTTCTTATAACCCCCCTTCAGGGATAAACATTCCAAAAGGTAAATGTTTATACCAAGAAGCTAAACTAAAATGAAATAAATACACTAAAACACAGTAACAAAACAAAACTAGAAATCTAACTAAAGTTAAAACATGCCATTTTTCAAAAATCTAATAAATCAGTCATTATACTTTGGCGGCAATTTCGCTGCTCTAGTGGGTCGGACACTTCTATGGTTAACTGGGGGAGTACAGACTGGACTCGAATTTGCCAACGGACTTACTATATTTTCAATTATATTTCCTCTACTCTGACTTTAACCGCTTTCCAAAGAAGTGCTCGGCGTATTATTATAACTTTGTTGTGGGTTATTTAAATCTAAATCATTGGAATTGTCAATTTCACGATTCGATATTGATTTTCTTAAATCATAGCTATTCCTTCTCAAAACATTTGTCCCTGTATTGTTAAAGTAGGATCGAGGAGACTCATGCTTAGATACTATAGAAGCAGGCTGCCATTCTTTATTATAGTTCCGGAATACAACCTTTTCTCCATTACCAAAATCTGTTCTTGCCCTAGCATGTCTGTCATAATAATGTTTTGAAGCGTGATTTCTAATATCTTAAGATTTTTTAAAATCACCGATAGGAGATTTACGTCTATCCACAATAGGTAATTTAGTTTTTAGCTTTCGCGAAAACAGCAGTTCTGCTGGGGTTCTTTTAAGGCCTGTGAGAGGTGTATTACGATACTCCATAAGAGCAACTTCTTTGTCACACCCTTTTTTCAGCATGTTCTTGGCTGTCTGAACAAACCTTTCTGCGAGGCCATTTGACCTTGGATAACGGGGGCTACTAGTCTTGAACATAAAATCAAAGTCTTTTGCAAATTGTTTACATTCATACGAAGAATAAGGCATATTATCTGAGATTACAACATCTGGAATACCAAATGTTGCGAAAACTTTTTTAAATGCTTGAATGACGTCACTACTTTGTTTACTTTTTAGTGGAATTATTTCTAACCACTTTGTAAGATAGTCAACAATAACTAAATATGATTTACTTCCAAAGTCAAAAATGTCTGAAGCAACTTTTTGGAATGGTAACTCTGGAATCTCATGCACAATTAGAGGTTCTTTTACATTTGCATATTTATATCTCTCACACTGAGCACATTCTTGTATCATATATTTTATATCTTTGGTCATACCTGGCCAAAACAACATTTCACGAGCTCTATCTGTTGTACGATTGACTCCAAAGTGACCTTTATGTAAAATTTTCAGCATGTCCTGTCTTAAGGCTTTTGGGACTGCAATTCTGTCATTGAAAAATACCATATTGTTATACACATGAATTTCGCTGCGATTTTGAAAGTAAATCTTTAACTTTGATTCATACAACTTGTCAGGCCATCCATGTGTATAATAATAAATTACTAGTTTCAAAACATCATCTACAACAGTGTGCTTCCTGAATTGTTCCTTTCTGCACTACATCCTCAAAGTCATTATCTTTCTCACAAAGTTCATTGCTATAATTCCTAGATAAATAGGTAATCAGCGACGTGTAAAAATATGCCAGGTAAGTATTCAATTTTTATATCATATTTTATTAACCTTATAGTCCAGGAGGTGGCGCCAAAAACATGCAAGAGTTTTCGCAAGGCGGATATTTTCAAAATAGGTCGTACTTTAGTGCTAGAATGCTAGTGTACAGTCAGCACTCACAGTTCCGGGACAGCTGGCTCTGGGACGCGGGCAAAGTTGTAATTTTAAGAAGCATCTAAACTGTTTTCTCAAAGCTCAAAATTTATAGAAATTTTGCACATTATCTGTGTGAAGGTCACAGATAACGTATGTAAATCGTCAGACGTCTAGTTCGTTGCAAAAAGGGGGTCAGACGTCCTTAAAGTTTTTATTTTATGGCATTTTCTTCAAATATATTTGTCAAATACCTGCAAAAATATATTTTGACAGGACACCGAAGAAAATGCCATAAAATAAAAACTTTGAGGACGTCTGACCCCCTTTTTGCAACGAACTAGACGTCTGACGATTTACATACGTTATCTGTGACCTTCAAACAGATAATGTGCAAGATTTCTATAAATTTTGAGCTTTGAGAAAACAGTTTAGATGCTTCTTAAAATTACAACTTTGCCCGCGTCCCAGAGCCAGCTGTCCCGGAACTGTGAGTGCTGACTGTACACTAGCATTCTAGCACTAAAGTACGACCTATTTTGAAAATATCCGCCTTGCGAAAACTCTTGCATGTTTTTGACGCCAGCTCCCCAACTATTAGTCTTAACCTTTGTAGGCGTGGTGAATGTACCTGACAAATTTGTTTATTCATAACACTCACATTTGGTTTGTGATCAGTGATTATTTTTATAGGACGGCCATAAATGAAATTATGAAATTTTTGTGTAGCATATAAGATGCCAAGTATTTCTTTCTCAATAACTGCATAATTTTTCTCTGTGTCGTTGAGACCCCTAGAGGCATATGCTACAGGTCTTCCGCATTGCATTAAACAACAACCAATACCGTTTTGGGATGCATCTGTGTGTATTGTAATTTCTTTACTAAAATCAAAATTCATCAGAGTAGTATTTTTATTGATCTCATTGTTAATTTCTTGAAGAGCTTTGTCATGAATATCCAACCATTGGAACTCTACTTCTTTTTTTAATAAGTAACAAAGCGAACTAGAAATTTCTCCAAGCCTTGGTATAAACTTTCGCACATAATTTACTAAACCTAATAGTTTTTGCAAATCTTTTTTACATGTTGGTGGTTTTAGTTCATTAATGGCTCTCACTTTTTCATCATCAACTTTCATACCGTCTTTATTGAAAATATGACCCAAATACTTTACTTGAATTTATCTAAATTGAACTTTATCTTTATTAAATTTGATTCCTTTTTCCCTAGCACGATCTATCACTCTTTTTAAAACCTCATCACGTTCTTCCAAAGTATTTGTTGCTATTAATAAATCATCAAAATATATTATTGTATTTTTTATGTCACCAAAATTTTATAAAATTTATTTTCTGGAAATATTCCGGAGCTAAATTTAAGCCAAATGGCAACCTACAGAATCTATAACAACCAAATGGAGTTGGAAATGTCGTGAGTTTGCTCGATTCTTCACAAAGTTTAACTTGGTAAAACCCATCTTTGAAGTCTAGAACAGAAAAATATTGCTTTCCTGCCAGTTTACTACTAATTTCCTCCAAACTAGGTATTTCAAAAAACTCTCGTTCAATACATTTATTCAGTTCGTGAGGATCCAGACACAAGCGTAAGGTCTTGTTAGGTTTTTCAACAATAACTAGTGGATTAACCCACTCACTAGCACCGTTCACTTTAGCAATAATTTTCTGTTTCTCTAAATTTTTAAGTTGACCCTGCAATCTGTTTTTTATGACTAGAGGCACTCGCCTACAAGGCCTAGCAACAGGAATGCTACCTTTTTTTAATGTTATTTTACACTCTTCTGAAAATGACCCTAACCCTTCAAATACATCAATATTTTTTTTAATAAATTGCTCTCTGTTTTGCATAGATTGAATTTCAGATTGTACACTACATGTATTTTTGATAAAGTCTAATTCATAGCAGCTAGGAAGTCCAATTATTGGTTTTACATTTAAATCTAGTACCAAGAATTCCAAATCCACAGATTTATTTTTGATTTTACAATTCAATTTAATCTTACCTTCTGGTTTCAATTTAGTACCTCCATAAGCCTCTAAAATTACACTGGTCTTAACCAAATTGTTAGTAGTTAGTTGTTCAAGTACTCGCTTTGGCATGATATTGACTTCTGATCCAGAATCAAGCTTAAATTTAACTTCTTTGCCACTTATGTTTACTGCTTCCATCCATACTGTGTTACAGTCCTTTCTTACTTCTCCCACTTTTACGACACTACAAAGGAATAATTCCCCAAGGTCTTGGTCTCCTGTTTCTTCCTGCTGGGAGATTTCTCTTATCTGTTGTATTCTGGTTTTGCAAGCTTTTATGAAATGATTCATTTTGCCACACCTGTGACACTTCTTCCCAAAGGCTGGGCACGTTCCATATGCATCTACGTTAACGCATTTATAACACTTAAATTTTCTTTCTGTGCTGTTGTGTTCCCTTTCATTATTTGATGCGGTTGATTCCTGATTCTTTCTTTTTTCAACTATATAATCTTTTTTCTTTAAAGCCTCTACAAGTGCATTGACACTATCCGTTTTTTGGTTACTTCTGCATTTCTACATAATTTGGTGGCTTCTACTAGCGATATATTTTGAATGTTTAGCAATTTTTGCTGAAGTCTTAAATCATTTGTTCCAATAATGATTCTGTCAACAAGAATAGAATCTTGCTGGGAATCATACTCGCAGGACTGTATTAGTTTTTTGAGATCACCAAAAAAATGATCAAATGGCTCATCTGGTCCTTGATTTCGATTATTGAACACAAACCTCTCATAGGTCCTGTTTTTTCTGGGTGCACAGTATTTTCTAAATTCGTCTATAACTTTGTTATATTTCTCTTTCTCTTCAGGCGAAGCAAATTTGAAAGTATTGAATATTTCAACACCTTCACTTCCAATTATATTTAAAAGCATAGCAATTATTACTTTGTATAGTTTGCCCTCTTTCTCAGTTGCTATCATATATGTCTCAAAGTTTTGTAGGAACCTCTTAAAATTTTCATTGTGTTTTCCGTCAAATTTCATAGAATCTGGAAGTCTTCCTTCCATTTTGTATGGTGAAAATTTTCTGAAATTATACTAAAGTGCACTAACCTTTTTGAATTACTTTTGAAGCCTTATTGTTTGTGTTTCAGTTTATTTTTCACTTCCACTGGTTCTTTCTCGACTGCGCCATGTAATAATTTAATAAAATGAACTAGGCTTGCTTGAATACAAATTATGTATGAATTAAAGTTACAATAATTCAGAGACAATCTTGACAAGACTGGCAAGTCTGACATATTCAAAAGACCTATTATTAAGACCAGCTAATTATGCAGGTACCATTAATAAGGTAGGTAACTCATTACACGTCATTGAAGTGTCTACCTTATAACAAATAGTATATTATTTTATTAGGAGTAAAAATGATACTTTTTGTGGCGAGACTAACGGCCATATATATTATGTTAGGTCGGCTTTAAAAAAAGAACACTTTTCGTTAAAGCATACTTTATGCAGCCCTTAAAGTCAGTTGTGTTCCATAAAACATTTCAAATCGTCTGTTACAAAAAGGAGTAATTATCAGATTTCCCGATTTGGCAACACTGAAATTAAAGAGCTGAAGTTGGTTTTGACGTCTGTTGACAAAAATTCTAGCCATTTCAAAAATGATTGAAATAAGTGTAGAGAACAAAATAAAAGAAAGAAAAGTGCCCCTTTTTCAAAGGAGGATTATAGTTATTAATGATACAAGTTCGATATGAACGCCATAATGAAACGCGTGTAACGTTAAACCACGAGGCGTTAGCCGAGTGGTTTAGTTACACAAGTTTCATTAATAAAGTTCATATCGAACGTGTATCATTCAAAATTTAATCTACAATGGTCCAAATAGATTTGATTTGCCTTGAAATAGCAAAAACTTCTCAAATTAAAATTTGAAATTTAGCAGGTGCCCGTACTAGTCGAGAACCTGCTTGTTGGTTTTTAGAATTTTGACTTTGGCAGCTTCAATATTGGAGTCCATTTTTGTGCCATAAATTCAATTTTATAGTGGAAAATAATATTATTATTGGTGATTCTGAGTTCGAAAGTGTCTCTTCGAATATAGAGACAGCATTATTGAAAAGGTTCTTCTGGCAACTAACTTTCTTTTTGTATATTTTTCATTTCAAAATTTGGGTGTTATTATGAATTCTTAAACGCACTAGTGCTATTATGAAGGACCTAATGACATTCAAATGACAATGCTAAATGTGTCATAATGACACCGACGTAGATTAAAGTCGTTAATTGGAAGCTATTTATGGAGAGCGCAAACTTGAAATTGTTGAAAATAAAAAACAAATAAATTACCAAATGCAGACAAGGTTTGTAGTTTCAATTTGGTTTTATCCTGTGCATGAAATCTTAGGAGAAGGCTTGGGAACATGTAGCTTTAGCTTGCAGTGTTAGTGAAACGGTTGTAAGAAATGTAGATCAATGGAAGCAGAAAGACAATTTAAAAAAAATTAAGCTTGTATGGGCTTTTTCATCCAGTAGGGCTCCAACAGTCAGCTTTGTTAACCTAAACCGGTCAAAGAATTCAATGTCGTCATATTTTTCAAAACAATCCACTCTCATTCTGTTTCGCTTAATATAATTTTACCTATATCCTCTTCATCTGAATGGGTCTAAATTTGCCATTTAGATTCTGAAATTAAATAACCAACACACAGAACCTGTAATTTGGCACCTTATAGGTTAAATTGTTCTATAAAGTACTCTTTTCAACGCGTAATTGGCCAAGCTCGGCACTTTAAGGTAAACGTCACTTTTTCGTAATGGCTCCTTCAAAAACTGTTTATGGAACAGATTTTAGAAGTTAAAGGTGCTTTTTAAGATTAAAGTAGGCTTTTTCGTGATTATGGAACTGGCCGTAAATGTTTGTCCGGCCGTGAGCGTACAAAAAAGTACTTTTTTGTACGCTCACGGAACGCGCGGACAAAAAAGTAACCAAAAAAATGACGTCTGTGAAGTCAAACTTCAACATTAAGAATTGAAGTTAAAAAAGTCGTAATTTTTTGACGTTTGCGGAAAATAGTATATTGTTTCATTAGGAGTAGAAGTGATACTTTTTGTGGCGAGACTAAATGTTTGATAGCCGAACGTAGTGAGGCCGACAATTTTAGACGAGCCACAAAAAGTGCTTTTCTCCGAATGAAACATACGATTTTTTCCGCAAACGGTGTTCAAAGCGTTGAAATCTAGGAAATTTCTGTGACGTCACTTTTTTGTCCGGCCGTAAGCGTACAAAAAAGTACTTTTTTCTGCGATTGACAAGAAATGTCAGCATTTTTGACCGGTTGACAGGTCGCAAAACTCAATATTCTGGTATTCCAATTATGTTTCAATAGTTGCTAAGGAATCAATGAATAACAATACGGGAAACACTTTTCCGGCCTAGGCCGGGAAAGTGATTCTCGTATTGCTGAATAATTGGAACTAAAAGACAAACATTTAATAGGTATTTAACCGATCGCAGGAAAAATAGTATGTGTATTTCGGTGGAAAAGCATTCGGTGTTTGCCGGCCTCGGCTACGCCTCGCCCGTCAACTTACACCGTTGGCCGAGAATGTGTCACTTTTCCACCTAAATACACAATATACTATTTTGTACGCTTACGGATCGCGCGGATAAAAAAGTAACTAAAAAAATGACGTCTGTGAAGTCAAACTTCAACATTAAGAATTGAGGTTAAAAAAGTCGTCGTTTTTTGACGTTTGCGGAAAATAGCAGATTTCAGCATGACTCGTAGCGGAGTACCTAAATCCAAAGGAAAGAAAAGTGTTTTTCTCCAGAGGTATCGATGGGCCACTATCGATATAATATGAAGAACCGTATATGTTTATAGGTACTTACGAATTTTCTGAAAATTTGGTGGTTTACTAATTCAGAGGGAGGAACATTTTTGTTCCCAGTTAGGAACAAAAATCCTGAAAATGTTCCTTCTCCGACGATTTCTAGAAAGGTAGTAAAACAAATATTATATACCTATTGACACTTTTTCCCTCTCGACATCAAAATATGAGCCTTTTTTTAGAACATATCAAAGTTAATGACTTGACTCAAATGTAGCTAAAATCTGGCAGGTTTCAATATTTGCAAGATCGGATATTATTGTAAACAATATTCCTCAATATAGTTTCAAATAGAACTATCAGCGTTGATAAAATTGTGCAACGTTTTAACTAAATATCTAGGTATAATGTTTTTTTTTTACTCTTGCTCGGCAACTCTAACTTGAATATTAACTCTTTTTGTGATGCCATTTCTTTTATTTACGTTCGCGGGAATCGAAGACTTTTCATAAAAATGTATAGAATTTTTTGTCAGCGAGGATTATTCCTTCTCTCCTTCCAAATTCCTTTTCGGAATGCGAATACGACTACTTGTTAGAGTCCAGATTAGGAATTGAAGAATGCTGCTCTCGGCAATTAGGGTATATTTCATGAATCGAAAATTCTAAATTGTTGATACTCGAAAAGGATGTCAGGTTTGATTATGTAAAGATAGAAAACCAACATTTGTCCTTTTTTTGGTCATAAAATACTCATACTGACACGGAAAAGTTAATAAATAATTTAAAACACAGTCGCTTTTAAACCCTCATGCAAACCATACCGACAATAAAACAGCTGACGCATCTTTTCCACCTCGAAAACTACTTTGCATAGTTTCGCCTCGGTACTCAGCACCCCAAATTAAATTAGGTAGGTATTTCGCAAAAGTTGAACAGTTGCCGTAGTTTCCACATATGCGAAACCAAAGTTGTGTTGCTTATTTTTTTCTTTGGAGATGCTTCTCCTAAGGCCGAAGAGAATGCTCCTTCGATTATATTATTCTGCCATATTCCTTGTATTAGATAAATTAATAGTGGCATATAGACATCAAAATCCGGTTCATATTTCTCGAAAACACTGGAATTAACAAAGATAAAAGACTACAGGTCCTATCACCGAGTACTGGTATTTAACATCAAATGCGAACTAAGAGAACTTTCAGACATCCCAGAGTTGGGCAAATATATAGACAGATCAAAATCCAACCAAATAATAAGAAATGCCAGAGAATCTCATGGTGTTTTAATGAAAAGGTGAATACTGTCGGATTCCGAGAGACAACTACGTCCGTCCAGTAACAAAGTTCGTTCACACTTCAGAGCTACCAGTCACGTCCCACAACTGGCCGGAACAAATAGGTACTCAACGAACTAGCCAATGAGCAACACAGCAGAAAAATTGAAACATAGATTGTGAGAGATGAAGAAATCAGGAAATGTGGAATTCCAGAGCACGCTTACTTCAGCAAAAACAATATTGAACATTTAGAGGATAGATATGAAGAAGCAAAAAACTACTCGAAAAACTATACAAAAGCTACAATCACTCAACCACCTGCTGGTCAGACTTCAACAACCCCATTCAAGAACAGCTAGAGGGAGATTTGAACCAAATCAAATTCGATTTAATTGGAGAAAAGTCGAAGATTCGCTACCAGCTATTGCTTGAAAAAATTAAAAAACAATAGAGCACCATCCAACACCTACAGGAAGAATTAATGATATCTGAAGATATATTTCAAAATGAATATTTCACTAAGAATCCATACAATGAAATGCAGCAGCAGTGCGAAGATAAATCTCTGAAAAACTAACAATCAAAATACAAGAAGACGCACTCACTCCAGTTCCTCAAGTGATGGTGAATCAACAGCATCAACACAGCAATTCCCAAGATTCCGATTCCAAATTTCCATGGAGGTTACAAGAATTGGTCCACATTTTACGATATTTTTAGAAGAGTAATCCACATGCTGACCAAAGCCGAAAAAATGCAGTATTTAACAACGCACATATGAGGAGAAGCAAGCTAACTGATCCAACATCTAGAGGCAATCGAAGTTAATTACGATTCAGCATAAGAATTATTACAGGAACGATTTAAAAACAAGTGACTAGTCATTTTCAAGCTTTTGGATAATTTATTGGACTTGCCAACCGTTCTCGAAGAAAATGCAATGAAGCTGTTTATACGACGTCACTAGCGAGTGCCTGTAAGCCTTGAAAAACCTTGAGTCATAAAATGACACCTGGAGGCCTATGGTGATTCGCATAATCATCCAGAAGTGGTATTCGCAGACCAACCGCCTTCATGAACAGAGTCTTCAAGCACTGCATGACGTTCCAGATTTTAAAGAATTCATAAATTTCTTGGAATCTCCAATCATTAGAAACAGTGTCAACCATGGAAAACAAATCTAGTCAGTCAAAGTGCTTGTATTTTCACGACCAAAATCATATGACCTACTACTGCCAAAAGTTTAAAGTCATGTCACCACAAGAGCGAGGCAAATGGGTGCAGGAAAAGCACATCGCACTCTGCCAAAACTTTTTAACGCACAATGTTCAAAAGAAATGCTTCTGTTGTGGAAACAGCCAAACAATCATATTTATTTTTTATGATCACAGTGGAAACGTTGCAAAAAAGCCCCCCGCCGTGAAAAACTTGCAAAATGGCGCCGTACCAGGCTGTACGCATCGACCCAGTCTGGTTGTTTGTCGCTAGGGGAAAAAATGCATTCCCTCTCTTTTTCACTTCGCAGTGTGATTTGTGATTTTAGTAGTGTGGTTTCACTAGCAGTAAATAGTGCGTAAAAACGTCTAGCTCTATACAAGTTTGAACCTGCTCACTTTTCTCTAATTATTTAATTATTCTCTCTAGTTGCACCCTTGTGCAGTCTCTTTCTCTCGCTCTCTAAATAAAAAGACTTATTTTTTTATCTCTCTGGCTTGAAAACTCAAGTGATATAATATCGCGTAAAACATTGAGTTAATCACACTCCCCTTTTTTAAGGGCTCTCTAAAAATATAAAAACTCTCAACTCCCGAAGATTTCTATTAAGAATAAACTTTATCTTGTGCTCTCAATTAAAATATTAGCGTTCCGCTAATACTGACAATTATTGTTAAATTGACTATTGAGCACTAGTGAATTTATACCGATTAGTGAATGTTCTCGAATAACTCAAATGCGACTTGTTAACTAACCTGTGAAGAATTAAAAGTACTTGAATGTGGTTACAGTATTTATTACTTTATTAAACGATTATTTTGGCAACAATAGAGAGATATAAACTGGAAGTGTGAGTGCATTATTTAGCAGTGACGTCCCCATCCCCTTTATGATCCAGTGATCTAGCCCTAAATTAAATGTTGACACCTCAGTTAGAGGCCCTAACAGCTTCAGCTCCATAAAATGTAATATTTGCAGCCGTCAACATCACACACTATTGCATGTTCAGAGGAATCAACAAAATCAGCAATGAACAAACGATTACCAGCGAAGAAATTTCGCTTCGAATGGCAATAGTCAAAATAGAACCCCGCAGAATACCTACCAAAGAAGAACAGGCGAGCAATTTCATCAGCAACGAAACACTACGACAAATCATGCAAGCCAAAATCAGGAAAATGTTTCACTAGCAACAGCCCTCGTACAAGTCTGAAGGGATAAAATTTTGTATCAAAATGTATGGAATTGAAAACTCTCCAAAATGATGTATCACTTGACCCCCCTTCTCATTTAAAATTTTCTAGGAGGTGGCTCTGGGGGCTGGGGGGTTGAAGGAGTGAAGGTGAATTTTACATAAAAACTCATCCCCCCTCAAATTATAGTTGACGTGTTTTAGGGATTTTTTCAAAAAAATTTTTACTCCGAGATAATAGGGGTGGGAAGTTTTCAAATTGACACCCTGTATGTAATTTGTCAAGAATGCGGAACGTTATTAACGTCAAAACAAAATATCCAAGCAAAAGTTTATTCAATCTACAAAAATCCGTATGGATATACTTATATGTAAATGCAAGGATGCTATATACTTCCATGCATATTTTTTTGAACTTTGTAGAACATAAAAGAACAATTTTCAATCGCATAAAAACTGCTATAAAACGTATGCCAGTTCCAAAAATATCTCTTCCTACAAAGCAAAATACTCGAACATTAGTCCTGGTGTTCTTCTGGCCGAATTCAACTAAAAAATGGCCATAACGAACAATAATTCCATTCGAGGTTCAAAAATGCGTATTTTGCCAAAAATATCTCACTCCAGAATAGGCGAACAAAAGTTATTCAGTGAATTGGAGAAGGGTTTCCAAAAAGGAGAAGGTTATTTCACAACATCAGTAAGTATGTAAAAGATATCGCGAAATTTGCGGAGAAGTAGATTCGAGCGACCTACTTTTATTTAAAAAAGTTGAAGATCAGTTTGGCGTGTCATAAAATGGCATTTTAGACACTGACAGCATCTGTTAAAAATGACACTTTTAGTGACGTTTGTAGAAAAAAGTTTTTGACATCGGATTCAAAAATTTCAGGTAAAACCCCAATACTTTTGTGTTTAAAATTTTTTGATATCTCTTCACATAACTCCTGTAGGAGGGGAGTCAATATATAGGGAAAGACCCTGCACAGGGTGGTTCAGATTGGGCACTTTCTTATGGAAAAACACTTTATTTTTAGAAATAGAAAAAAATTACCCCCACTCTGAGGCTCAAATTTCATGAAATCTTGATTGGTGCAAACCGCATTTTGATATCTTCAACCGTTTAGCCGCTAGAGGGCAATTCTCGATTTTGTGTAATACTGTGAAACCTTCATAACTTTTTTGCTTATGAAAATAATTAATTTCCGTAAAGACTTTCTGGAAACACTTTTTTAAGCAGAATTCAGTGACGTTCTCAGTTTTTTTCTATTTGGCTCCGATTTCGTGATATTGATCAAAATCCGATTTTTTTCAATAGAACATCCTATATATCAATAGCTCATTAGAAAGCTCTGCTTTTGCTGATTTCAATGATATAAAGTTCGATAGGTTTATGTCCAACGCCGGTTTCCGAGAAAATAATTATTTCGATTTTTGTCATATTGACCAAAATCCGATTTTTTTCAATGGGACACTCTTTATATTCTTATTGGAAAGAACTGCTTTTGCTGATTTTAATGATATAAAGTTTGATAGGTTTATCTCCAACCGTTTTCCAGAAAAAAAATTATTTCTGTTTTTGTCATAAGAAACAATGTGTTAGAAAAAGACCTTTTTCTGCGATTGACAAGAAATGTCAGCATTTTTCACTGGTTGACAGGTCGCAAAACTCAAGATTCTGGTATTTTAATTATGTTTCAATAGTTGCTAGGGAATCAATGGATAACAATACGGGAATCACTTTTCCGGCCTAGGCCGGGAAAGTGATTCTCGTACTGCTGAATAATTGGAACAAAAAGACAACCATTTAACAGATATTTAACCGGTCGCAGAAAAAATAGTATGTGTATTTCGGTGGAAAAGCACATTCTCAGCGTTCGGTGTTTGCCGGCCTCGGCTACGCCTCGTCCGTCAACTTACACCGTCGGCTGAGAATGTGTCACTTTTCCACCTAAATACACAATATACTATTCTCGTTTTCTTTACAGATATAAAATCCTTTTCCAACACATTGTTCCTTATGACAAAAATCGAAATAATTATTTTCTCGGAAACCGGCGTTGGACATAAACCTCATATCATTGAAATCAGCAAAAGCAGAGCTTTCTAATGAGCTATTGATATATAGGATGTTCTATTGAAAAAAATCGGATTTTGATCAATATCACGAAATTTGAGCCAAATAGAAAAAGACTGAGAACGTCACTAAATTCTGCTTTAAAAAGTGCTTGTAGAAAGTCCTTACGGAAATCAATTATTTCCATAAACAAAAAAGTTGTGAAGGTTTCACAGTATTGCACAAAATCGAGAATCGCCCTCTAGCGGCTAAACGGTTAAAGATATTAAAATGCGGTTTGCACCAATCAAGATTTCATGAAATTTGAGCTTCAGAGTGGGGTTTTTTTTTCTATTTCTAAAAATAAAGGGTGTTTCCATAAGAAAGTGTCCAATCTGGACCACCCTATACAGACAAATATGCACACCATAGAATCTAAAAAATAATTTTCTCAATAAATAATCTTTAAATAAGAGGCGTCAAATTCCTATCAAATTTCTATGCAAGTCATATTCCAGGAACAGCAGCTCCATTCAGTTACACCAGGGCATTAGCTAAGAAACCGCACATTTCCCGAGTAATCCGTAACTTCATAATCCCGCGCATTTTAATTAAAACGTACATGCATATTTACCCGAGCCGGATAAAAGGCTAAACATCCAGAAAATCTTCCAGCAGACTTCGTGTTATCTCTTTACGCTCCGCATTTTCTTGCCGTCCAGGAAATGCCATCGCAAATATTATTTCAGTTGCCGTTTTGAACTGTTAGAGTAAATCCTTTAGGCCCCTAAAACTAGGAAAAACAAGGAGATTTATATCAATTTCGTCGAGTTAGTGCCGATTTGTATTCAATGGGGGACGCTGGAAGAGTTGAGTGTTCGCAAAATTAAATCTAAGTAGATGGAATAAATTTCGGTTAATGTTTAATATTGTAGATGGTGTTTACTGAGAATATTAGAGTCAAATGCCTGTAGGATAATATGACAAGTTACATTAGATGGAAATAATGTGTGGTTTAGGCAGCTGCGTTAAAATAATTATTTTTATTGTATTCCTAATATGTTATGAATAATATTGTGGCGGATTCCGGGTCCACCTAAACTCACTCCACAAACAATAAAATCTTTCATTGAACAAATCGGTTTAAAAAAAAAATTACCTATCTCTTAACGAAACGTACACAACAAATCTCGTTTCTAAAACTAGAGCTAAAGCTAATTACTACGAGCTATTTTTATAGTTGACATCGTACTCCGGAAATATCTAGAACAAATGTATTCATCGAATATAAAAGAATTTCCAGAAAAGACGCGCTCGATACGTAAACAACTGAATCCGTAGACGCAGTTTCTTAACAATATTATAAAAAAATTCTCAAAAACTGAATGAGTGAATTTCATATGTTAGAATTAGATTACTTATTAGTCACAATTTGATCGTTTTAATTGCTAAAAAAAAAAAGTTGTCATATGGAAAATATTTTGTTCATGCAGGTTTGGTTGCTGCCAGGTCATTTATGCAATCCTAAAAATAGAAGTTTCCAGCTAAGTTATAATATACACCTTGCTATGTAGTTACTAGTTTTTGATGCACCTTCTTTATTTGTTCCAATTTTTTTTTTACTAGTAATTGAATAATGTCTTATTTCTGGGCGATTGAAATTCAAATGAATTAATCTTGATTTTATTCCAAAATCATCTACAATTAAGTATTCTTAAATCACTCACCACAACAACATTAGAAAAGGTCACTGATAAATTCGAACGTCTTTGGCTAATACATTTCTAGCACGTTCAAATTATTTCCGAATCAGATAGCAGTATCGTCATTAAGGAAAATTAATGATAAACCACTTAGAGTGTGACCAGTAGTTGCCCTTGATAGGTAAAAAAAAGTACGGGACCCTTCCAAACTTCCAAGAAGTCAATAAATTGGGGGCGAAGAAAAATATATAACAATTAGCTCTCAGAAAGCACATTTCTGGCAACTGACCTCAGCAGATTAACTTTAGACGACTTGTAAGAAAAATAATACATAATTGTAAATTAATAGTTATTTGTATACCAAAGCCGCGAAATGCCTTTTTAGCGTACGTAGAGAAAAGTTATCGCCGAGGCCGCTTGCGGCCGAGGCAAGATAATCTCGAGGACGCTAAAAAGTTTCGGGGTCATGGTATACACACTATTTTTTGTGCAACTATAAAAATTATGTGAAGTTACAGAAAAATCGTATGAATTTGACAAGTAATCGACACATTTTGTACGTCAGGTGTGGAGCGGCCGTGAATGCACATTTCGCGGACGGTTGCACAAGAAGATACTTTATTCAAGACAAGAAATATACTTTATTTAAGAAATTTATTATTATAGTAATAGACAATAAGAAAATATTCGAAAGGGTGTTTTTGTCGTGTTGACCAACTGCGTCGCGTAACGCAACTACTAGTGCCCAGCAGCAAGAAAGGGTCCGCTGTCCCTTGTTCTTCAAAACATCCCTGTCTGTGAAACATGCTGGCGCATAATTTATACAGTATCTGAGAACTCGAGCTGCAAATTTATAGTGGTGAATGGTGGCTGCTCTTCGGTTGGCCTACTTGATAACACTTCACGACCTCGTGAAGTTGGACTTAATTAAAAAAAAAAGCACAAAACAAAATTAGTTGTGCTACACTAGAATTTAAGCCACAGACTAAACACATTATTTGTCTACTGGTTATTGTCACTAATATCAGTAACTGTCGTAACACAAAGTTTCATTCTCTCTGAACGACAAATGCCCGTATAAGCAGTCCTACATCGTTTCGATCCTTGCAATTCGTCAGCTACATATCTGTCCTTCACAAGTACCTTTAACATAACAAAAGGGCCTTTATACTTAGGTTCAAGCTTTCTACTCCTTCCCTCATTGGAGACCTTACTTGCCTGAACCAAAACTTGTTGACCAACTACGTATTTCTTAACTGGAGCATGCCTCTTTCTGCATCTTTTGCCGTTTTTGAGTAACCGTTCTTCGCATGCGACCTCTGAAGTAAGGAAAGAGTCATTAACGCTATGTGGGCGGTAACCAAAGAAAATCTCGTAAGGCAATTTTCCAGATGTGGAATTATCCGTTGAATTAATTCCCCACCTAACTTTACTTATGGCGTCATCCCATCGGGACTCATCTTCGATAGAAGCCAATAGGGCTGACCGAATTGCGCGATTCATCCTCTCC